>CM077349.1:44614850-45249598 GCA_039655645.1 Ammopiptanthus mongolicus
ATTCAAAATTACTTCTCCAGCCTTCATAATGTTTGTATTCTGAATAGACGCTTG
Organism: Ammopiptanthus mongolicus; assembly: GCA_039655645.1. Lineage (NCBI taxonomy): Eukaryota > Viridiplantae > Streptophyta > Magnoliopsida > Fabales > Fabaceae > Ammopiptanthus > Ammopiptanthus mongolicus. The sequence goes on from CM077349.1 coordinate 44,614,905, forward strand.
ATTAGATTCACCGGACGCTTCTTAAATTAGCTAAGGCGCTTGATTATCCACTGGGCACATTCACAAGGCTGTTAAACTCATAACATTCTTAGCAGTTAGCGTATTATGCTTCTTTGACCCTCTTAATGGACGAATTAGGGTTCGATGTCTTCACGAAAATTGTAGATATGGATATTAGATTTAATGATACACCGGTTTCATCCAGTTCGGACACCTACAGCTCAATATATGGTCATCAGACGCTACATAGGTATGACTGTCAGGAACAACATCAAGTCACCAACTTACGGATGCAATTTGATAAAGATAGAGATCGATTTCGCTCTTGACCTCTTCATGAGGGTTGCGGATATTTCTCTAAGCCATCCAATGATACCTAGATCGATGCTTTTGAACACCTAAAGCTCCAGAAATTGTCAGCAGACGCTTGCATGTTCTTATTGTCATGAACAGTATCACATCTCAAGCTTGAAGAAGGAATTTCACTCAGATCGGGATTGGTTCAGATCTCGACTTCTGCAGTAAACATGTAGGTGTTTATCTTATCTTTCTAACAAAACCAAGATCACTTCATTTCGACGACCGTACCTCAAAATACGATGTTTCGGACGCTTGATTATCGGCAAAAGACGTTTGACTTCAATCTTCAGTGTTATTGCTTTCGCGGCATTTGTACTTTTGTCTTTATTCACGCTTGTCTTCTCTTTCTTCTATTAGAATTGCCGAAGCTTTTGTGTTCTTCTATTACAGTACTTCATGCTTCAGGACTTTATAGAAAAGGGTACCTTATTTTCTGGTCAAGCTTGGACTTTCAATATCTTAATACTTCATTCAAAATTACTTCTCCAGCCTTCATAATGTTTAAATTCTGAATAGACGCTTGATTAGATTCACCGGACGCTTCTTAAATTAGCTAAGGCGCTTGATTATCCACTGGGCACATTCACAAGGCTGTTAAACTCATAACATTCTTAGCAGTTAGCATATTATGCTTCTTTGACCCTCTTAATGGACGAATTAGAGTTCGATGTCTTCACGAAAATTGTCGATATGGATATTAGATTTAATGATACATCGGTTTCATCCAGTTCGGACACCTACAGCTCAATATATGGTCATCACACGCTACATAGGTATGACTGTCAGGAACAACATCAAGTCACCAACTTACGGATGCAATTTGACAGAGACAGAGATCGATTTCGCTGTTGACCTCTTCATGAGAGTTGCGGATATTTCTCTAAGCCCTCCAACGATCCCGAGATCGATGCTTTTAAACGCCTAAAGCTCGAGAAATTGTCAGCAGACGCTTGCATGTTCTGATTGTCATGAACAGCATCACATCTCAAGCTTGAAGAAGAAATTTCACTCAGATCGGGATTGGTTCAGATCTCGACTTCTGCAGTAAACATGTAGGTGTTTATATTATATTTCTAACAAAACAAAGATCACTTCATTTCGACGACCGTACCTCAAAATACGATGTTTCGGACGCTTGATTATCGGCAAAAGACGCTTGACTTCAATCTTCAGTGTTATTGCTTTCGCAGCATTTGTACTTTTATCTTTATTCACGCTTGTCTTTTCTTTCTTCTACTAGAATTGTTGAAGCTTTTGTGTTCTTCTCTTACAGTACTTCATGCTTCAGGACTTTATAGAAAAGGGTACCTTATTTTCTGGTCAAGCTTGGACTTTGAATATCTTAATACTTCATTCAAAATTACTTCTCCAGCCTTCATAATGTTTGTATTCTGAATAGACGCTTGATTAGCTTCACTGGACACTTCTTAAATTAGCTAAGGCGCTTGGTTATCCACTAGTAACATTCACAAGGTAGTTTTACTCGTAGCATTCTTAGCTGTTAGTGTATTATGCTTCTTTGGCCTTCTTAATGGGCGAATTAGGATTTGATGGCCATATTAAGCTTGTAGATATGGATATTAGCTTTAATGAGACACCGGTTTCATCCAATCCGGACACCTACAACTCAATATATGGTCATCAGACGCTACATAGATATGACTGCCAGGAACAACATCGCGTCACCAACTTACGGATGCAATTTGACGACGATAGAGATCGATTTCGCTCTTGACCTCTTCATGAGAGTTTCGGACATTTCTCTAAGCGCTCCAAGATACTAAGATCGATGCTTTTGAACACCAAAAGCTCAAAAAATTGTCAGCAGACGCTTGCATGTTCTGATTGTCATGAACAATATCACATCTCAAGCTAGAGGAAGGAATTTCATTCCGATCAGGATTGGTTCAGATCTCGACTTCTGCAAGAAAACATGTAGGTATTTATCTTATCCTTCTAACAAAACCAAGATCATTTCATTTCGATGAGCGTACCCCAATATAAGACGTTTCGGACGCGTCCGTATCGGCAGCAAGCGCTTGACTTCAATCTTCAGTGTTTTTGCTTTTGCAGCTTTTGTACTTTTCTCTTTATTTGTGCTTCTTTTCTCTTCCTTCTATTAGATTTTCTGAAGCTTTTGTCTTCTACTATCACAATATTTGATATTTCAGCACTATATCGAAAAGGGTACCTCATTTTCTGGTCAAGCTTCAACTTTGAATATCTTAAAACTTCATTCGAAATTACTTCTCCAGCCATCATAATGTTCTGTATTCTGGGTAGACGATTGATTAGCTTCACCGTAGGAGTCTTAAATGAGCTAAGGCGCTTGGTTATCCACTGGGCACATTCACAAGGTTGTTTAACTTGTTGCGTTTTGTCGAGTTAGCGTATTATGCTTCTTTGATCCCCTTAATGAACGAATTAGGATTCGATGTCTTCATAAAACGTGTAGATATGGATATTAGCTTTAATGAAACACCGGTTTCATCCAATTCGGACACTTACAGCTCAATATATGGTCATCAGACGCTATAAAGGTATAACCGTCAGGAACAACATCACGTCATCAACTTACGGATGAAATTTGGCAAAGATAGAGATCGATTTTGCTCTTGACCACTTCATGAGAGTTGCCGATATTTCTCTAAGCCTTCTCACAATACCAGGATCGATGCTTTTGAACACCTAAAGCTCCAGAAATTGTCAATAGACGCTTGCATGTTCTGATTGTCATGAATAGTATCACATCTCAAGCATGAAGAAGGAATTTCACTCAAATTGATATTGGTTCAGATCTCGACATCTCCAGGAACCATGTAGGTATTTCTCTTATCTTTCTTAAAAAACAAAGATCACTACATTTCGACGAGCGTACCTCAAAATACGACGTTTCGGGTGCCTGATCGTTGGCAGCAGGCGCTTGACTTCAATCTTCAGTGTTTTTGCATTCGCAGCATTTGTACTTTTGTCTTTATTCAGGATTGTCTTCTCTTTCGTCTATTAGAATTGCCGAAGCTTTTGTGTTCTTCTATTGCAGTATTTCATGCTTCAGGACTTTATAGAAAAAGGGTACCTTATTTTCTGGTAAAGCTTGGAGTTTGAATATCTTAATACTTCATTCAAAATTACTTTTTCAGCCTTCATAATGTTCTGTATTCAGAATAGACGCATGATTAGCTTCACCGGACGCTTCTTTAATTAGGTAAGGCGCGTGGTTAATCGCTGGGCACATTCACAAGGCTGTCAAACTAGTAGCTTTCTGACCAGTTCGCGTACTATGCTTCTTTGATCCTCTTAATGGCCGAATTAGGATTCGATGTCTTAATGAAACTTGTAGATATGGATATTAGTTTTAAAAGACACTGGTTTCATCCAATTCGGACACCTACAGCTCAATATATGGCCATCAGACGATACAAAGGTATGACTGTCTGGAACAATATCACGTCAAAAACTTACGGATGCAATTTGACAAAGATAGAGATCGATTTCACTCTTGGCGTCTTCATGAGAATTTTCGTTTCTTCTATGCCTCCAACAATACCAAGGTTGATGCTTTTGAACACCTAAAGCTGCAGAAATTGTCAATAGACGCTTGCATGTTCTGGTTGTAATGAACAATATCACATCTCAAGTTTGAAGAAGGAATTTCACTCAGATAGATATTGGTTCAGATCTCGACATCTCCAGGAAACATGTAGGTATTTCTCTTATCTTTCTTAAAAAACAAAGATCACTTCATTTCGACGAGCGTACCACAAAATACGACGTTTCGGGCGCTTGATTGTCGGCAGCAGGCGCTTGACTTCAATCTTCAGTGTTTTTGCTTTCGCAGCATTTGTACTTTTGTCTTTATTCACGCTTGTCTTCTCTTTCTTCTATTAGAAATGCTGATGCTTTTCTCTTCTTCTATTACAGTACTTCATGCTTCAGGACTTTATAGAAAAGGGTACCTTATTTTCTGGTCAAGCTTGGACTTTCAATATCTTAATACTTCATTCAAAATTACTTCTCCAGCCATCATAATGTTTGTATTCTGAATAGACGCTTGATTAGATTCACCGGACGCTTATTAAATTAGCTAAGGCGCTTGATTATCCACTGGGCACATTCACAAGGCTGTTAAACTCGTAGCATTCTTAGTAGTTAGCGTATTATGCTTCTTTCACACTCTTAATGGACGATTTAGGATTTCATGTCTTCTTGAAAATTGTAGATATGGATATTAGATTATAATACACCGGTTTCATCGAATTCGGACACCTACAGCTCAATATATAGTCATCAGACGCTACATAGGTATGACTGTCAGAAACATCACGTCACCAACTTACGGATACAATTTGACAAAGATAGAGATCGATTTCACTCTTGACCTCTTCATGAGAGTTGCGGATATTTCTCTCAGCCTTCCATCGATACCATAATCGATGCCTTTGAACACCTAAAGCTCCAGAAATTGTCATCAAACGCTTGCATGTTCTGATTGTCATGAACAACATCACATCTCAAGCTTAAGAAGGAATTTCAATCAGATCGAGATTGGTTCAGATCTCGACTTCTCCAGGAAACATGTAGGTATTTATCTTATCTTACAAACAAAACCAAGATCATTTCATTTTGACGAGCGTACCCCAAAATACGACATTTCGGACGCTTGATAGTCGGCATCAGGCACTTGACTTTAATCTTCAGTGTTTTTGCTTTCGCAGCATTTGTACTTTTGTCTGTATTCACGCTTGTCTTCTCTTTCTTATATTAGAATTGCTGAAGCTTTTGTGTTCTTCTAATACAGTACTTCATGCTTCAGGACTTTATTGAAAAGGGTACCTTATCTTCTGGTCAAGCTTGGAGTTTGAATATCATAATACTTCATTCAAAATTACTTCTCCAGCCTTCATAATGTTTTGTATTCTGAATAGACACTTGATTAGCTTCACTGGACGCTTCTTAAATTAGGTAAGGCGCGTGGTTATCCACTGGGCACATTCACAAGGCTGTCAAACTAGTAGCATTCTGACCAGTTCGCGTATTAAGCTTCTTTGATCCTCTTAATGGACTAATTTGGATTCGATGTCTTTATGAAACTTGTAGGTATGGATATTAGCTTTAATGAGACACCAGTTACATCCGATTCGGACACCTGCAGCTCAATACATGGTCACCAGACGCGACATCGGTATGACTATCAGGAACAACATCACGTCACCGACATACGGATGCAATTTGACAAAGATAGAGATCGATTTCGCTCTTGACCTCTTCATGAGAGTTGCGGATATTTCTCTATAAGAGTTCCAAAGCTACCAAGATCAATGCTTTTGAAAACCAAAAGCTCCAAAAATTGTCAGCAAACGCTTGCATGTTTTGATTGTCATGAACAATATCACATCTCAAGCTAGAGGAAGGAATTTTACTCAGATCGGGATTGGTTCAGAACTCGACTTCTCCAGGAAACATGTAAGTATTTATCTTATCTTTCTTACAAAACCAAGATCATTTCAATTCGACAAGCGTACCCCAAAATACGACGTTTCGGACGCTTGAATGTTGGCAATAGGCGCTTGACTTCAATCTTCAGTGTTTTTGCTTTCGCAGCATTTGTACTTTTGTCTTTATTCACGCTTGTCTTCTCTGTCTTCTATTAGAATTGTTGAAGCTTTTGTGTTCTACTATTACAGTACTTCATGCTTCAGGACTTTATAGAAAAGGGTACCTTATTTTCTGGTCAAGCTTGGAGTTTGAATATCTTAATACTTCATTCAAAATTACTTCTCCAGCTTTCATAATGTTTTGTATTCTAAATAGAAGCTTGATTAGCTTCATCGGACGCTTCTTAAATTAGGTAAGGCGCGTGATTATCCAATTGGCACATACACAAGGCTGTCAAACTAGTAGCATTCTGACCAGTTCGCATATTATGCTTCTTTGATCCTCTTGATGGTCGAATTAGGATTCGATGTCTTAGTGAAACTTGTAGATATGGATATTAGCTTTAAAGTGACACCGGTTTCATCCAATTTAGACACTTACAGCTCAATATATGGCCATCAGACACTACAAAGGTATGACTGTCAGGAACAATATCACTTCAAAAACTTACTGATGCAATTTGACAAAGATAGAGATCGATTTCACTGTTGGCATCTTCATGAGAATTGTTGTTATTTCAAAGCCTCCAACAATAACAAGATTGATACTTTTGAACACCTAAAGCTCCATAAATTGTCAACAGACGCTTGCATGTTCTGATTGTCATGAACTGTGTCACATCTCAAGCTTGAAGAAGGAATTTCACTCAAATAGATATTGGTTCAGATCTCGACATCTCCAGGAAACATGTAGGTATTTCTATTATCTCTCTTAAAAAACAAAAATCACTTCATTTCGACGAGCATACCTCAAAATATGATGTTTCGGACGCTAAATTACCGGCAGCAAGCGCTTGGCTTCAATCATCAGTGTTTTTGCTTTTGCAGCTTTTGAACTTTTGTCTTTATTCACGCTTGTCTTCTCTTTCTTCTATTAGAATTGCTGAAGCTTTTGTCTTCTTCTATTACAGCACTTCATGCTTCTGGACTTTATAGAAATGGGTACCTTATTTTCTCGTCAAGCTTGGACTTTCAATATCTTAATACTTCATTCAAAATTACTTCTCCAGCCCTTCATAATGTTTGTATTCTGAATAGACGCTTGATTAGATTCACCAAACGCTTCTTAAATTAGCTAAGGCGCTTGATTATCCACTGGGCACATTCACAAGGCTGTTAAACTCGTAGCATTCTTAGCAGTTAGCGTATTATGCTTCTTTCACCTTCTTAATGGACGAATTAGGATTTGATGTCTGCATGAAAATTGTAGATACGGATATTAGATTTAATAATACACCGGTTTCATCGAATTCGGACACCTGCAGCTCAATATATAGTCATCAGACGCTACATAGGTATGACTGTCAGGAACAATATCACGTCACCAACTTACGGATACAATTTGACATAGATAGAGATCGATTTCACTCTTGACCTCTTCATGAGAGTTGCGGATATTTCTCTCAGCCTTCCATCGATACCATAATCCATGCCTTTGAACACCTAAAGCTCCAGAAATTATCAGCAGACGCTTGCATGTTCTGATTGTCATGAACAACATCACATCTCAAACTTTAAGAAGGAATTTCAATCAGATCGGGATTGGTTCAGATCTCGACTTCTCCTGGAAATATGTAGGTATTTATCTTATCTTTCTAAGAAAACCAAGATCGCTTCATTTTGACGAGCGTACCCCAAAATACGACGTTTCGGATGCTTGATAGTCGGCAGCAGGGACTTGACTTCAATCTTCAGTGTTTTTGCTTTCGTAACATTTGTACTTTCGTCTGTATTCACGCTTGTCTACTCTTTCTTATATTAAAATTGCTGAAGCTTTTGTGTTCTTCTATTACAGTACTTCATGCTTCAGGACTTTATAGAAAAGGGTACCTTATCTTCCGGTCATGCTTGGAGTTTGAATATCCTAATACTTCATTCAAAATTACTTCTCCAGCCTTCATAACGTTTTGTATTCTGAATATACGCTTGATTAGCTTCATCGGACGCTTCTTAAATTAGGTAAGGCGCGTGGTTATCCACTGGGCACATTCACAAGGCTGTCAAACAAGTAGCATTCTGACCAGTTCGCGTATTAAGCTTCTTTGATCCTCTTAATGGACTAATTTGGATTCGATGTCTTTATGAAACTTGTAGGTATGGATATTAGCTTTAATGAGACACCGGTTACATCCAATTCAGACACATGCAGCTCAATACATGGTCACTAGACGCGACATAGGTATGACTATCAGGAACAACATCACGTCACCAACTTACGGATGCAATTTGACAAAGATAGAGATCGATTTCGCTCTTGACCTCTTCATGAGAGTTGCGGATATTTCTCTATAAGCGTTCCAAAGCTACCAAGATCAATGCTTTTGAAAACCAAAAGCTCCAAAAATTGTCAGCAGACGCTTGCATGTTCTGCTTGTCATGAACAATATCACATCTCAAGCTAGAGGAAGGAATTTCACTCAGATCGGGATTGGTTCATATCTCGACTTCTCCAGGAAACATGTAGGTATTTATCTTATCTTTCTAACAAAACCAAGATCATTTCATTTCGACGAGCGTACCCCAAAATACGACGTTTCGGACGTTGATTATCGGCAGCCGGCGCTTGACTTCAATCTTCAGTGTTTTTGCTTTCGCAGCATTTGTAATTTTGTCTTTATTCACGCTTGTCTTCTCTTTCTTCTATTAGAATTGCTGAAGCTTTTGTGTTTTTCTATATCAGTACTTCATGCTTCAGGACTTTATAGAAAAGGGTACCTTATTTTCTGGTTAAGCTTGAACTTTGAATATCTTAATACTTCATTCAAAATTACTTCTCTAGCCATCATAATGTTTTGTATTCTGATTAGACGCTTGATTAGCTTCACCAGACGCTTCTTAATTAGGTAAGGCGCGTGGTTATCCACTGGGCACATTCACAAGTCTGTCAAACTAGTAGCATTCTGACCAGTTCGCGTATTATGCTTCTTTGATCCTCTTGATGGTCGAATTAGGATTCGATGTCTTAGTGAAACTTGTAGATATGAATATTAGCTTTAAAGAGACACCTGTTTCATCCAAATCAGACACTTACTACTCAATATATGGCCATCAGACGCTACAAAGGTATGACTGTCAGGAACAATATCACTTCAAAAACTTACGGATGCAATTTGACAAAGATAGAGATCGATTTCACTCTTGGCATCTTCATGAGAATTGTTGTTATTTCTAAGCCTCTAGCAATACCAAGATTGATGCTTTTGAACGCCTAAAGCTCCAGAAATTGTCAACAGACGCTTGCATGTTCTGATTGTCATGAACTGTGTCACATCTCAAGCTTGAAGAAGGAATTTCACTCAAATAGATATTGGTTCAGATCTCGACGTCTCCAGGAAACATGTAGGTATTTCTATTATCTTTCTTAAAAAACAAAGATCACTTCATTTCGACGAGCGTACCTCAAAATACGACATTTCGGACGCTAAATTACCGGCAGCAGGCGCTTGACTTCAATCATCAGTGTTTTTGCTTTTGCAGCTTTTGAACTTTGGTCTTTATTCACGCTTGTCTTCTCTTTCTTCTATTAGAATTAATGAAGCTTTTGTCTTCTTCTATTACAGCACTTCATGCTTCTGGACTGTATAGAAAAGGGTACCTTATTTTCTGGTCAAGCTTGGACTTTCAATATCTTAATACTTCATTCAAAATTACTTCTCCAGCCTTCATAATGTTTGTATTCTGAATAGACGCTTGATTAGATTCACCGGACACTTCTTAAATTAGATAAGCCGCTTGATTATCCACTGGGCACATTCACAAGGCTGTTAAACTCGTAGCATTCTTAGCTGTTAGCGTATTATGCTCCTTTCACCCTCTTAATGGACAAATTAGGATTTGATGTCTTCATGAAACTTGTAGATATGGATATTAGATTTAATGAGACACCAGTTTCATCGAATTCGGACACCTACAGCTCAATATATGGTAATCAGACGCTACATAGGTATGACTGTCAGGAACAACATCACGTCACCAACTTACGGATACAATTTGACATAGATAGAGATCGATTTCACTTTTGACCACTTCATGAGAGTTGCGGATATTTCTCTCAGCCTTCCATTGATACCAAGATCGATGCATTTGAACACCTAATGCTCCAGAAATTGTCAGCAGACGCTTGCATGTTCTGATTGTCATGAACAGCATCACATCTCAAGCTTTAAGAAGGAAATTCACTCAGATCGGGATTGGTTCAGATCTCGACTTCTCCAGGAAACATGTAGGTATTTATCTTATCTTTCTAAAAAAACCAAGATCATTTCATTTCAACGAGCATACCCCAAAATACGACGTTTCGGACGCTTGATAGTCGGCAGCAGACACTTGACTTCAATCTTCAGTGTTTTTACATTCGCAGCATTTGTACTTTTGTTTGTATTCACGCTTGTCTTCTCTTTCTTCTATTAGAATTGCTGAAGCTTTTGCGTTCATCTATTACAGTACTTCATGTTTCAGGACTTTATAGAAAAGGGTACCTTATTTTCTGGTCAAGCTTAGAGTTTGAATATCATAATACTTCATTCAAAATTACTTCTCCAGCGTTCATAAGGTTTTGTATTCTGAATAGACGCTTGATTAGCTTCACCGGATGCTTCTTAAATTAGGTAAGGCGCGTGGTTATCCGTTGGGTACATTCACAAGGCTATCAAACTAGTAGCATTCTGACCAGTTCGCGTAATATGTTTCTTTGATCCTCTTAATGGACTAATTAGGATTCGATGTCTGTATGAAACTTGTAGGTATGGATATTAGCTTTAATGAGACACCAGTTTCATCCAATTCGGACACCTACAGCGCAATACATGGTCACTAGACGCGACAAGGGTATGACTGTCAGGAACAACATCACGTCACCAACTTATGGATGCAATTTGACAAAGATAGAGATCGATTTCGCTCTTGACCTCTTCATGAGAGTTTCGGATATTTCTCTATAAGAGTTCCAAAGCTACCAAGATCAATCCTTTTGAACACCAAAAGCTCCAAAAATTGTCAGCAGACGCTTGCATGTTCTGCTTGTCATGAACAATATCACATCTCAAGCTAGAGGAAGGAATTTCACTCAGATCGGGATTGGTTCATATCTCGACTTCTCCAGGAAGCATGTAGGTATTTATCTTATCTTTCTAACAAAACCAAGATCATTTCTTTTCAACGAGCGTACCCCAAAATACGACATTTCGGACGCTTGATTATCGGCAGCCGGCGCCTGACTTCAATCTTCAGTGTTTTTGCTTTCGCAGCACTTGTACTTTTCTCTTTATTCACGCTTGTCTTCTCTTTCTTCTATTAGAATTGCTGAAACTTTTGTGTTCTTCTATTGTAGTACTTCATGCTTCAGGACTTTATAGAAAAGGGTACCTTATTTACTGGTTAAGCTTGAACTTTGAATATCTTAATACTTCATTCAAAATTACTTCTCTAGCCTTCATAATGTTTTGTATTCTGGTTAGACACTTGATTAGCTTCACCGGACGCTTCTTAATTAGGTAAGGCACGTGGTTATCCACTGGGCACATTCACAAGGCTGTCAAACTAGTAGCATTCTGACCAGTTCGCGTATTATGCTTCTTTGATCCTCTTGATGGTCGAATTAGGATTTGATGTCTCAGTGAAACTTGTAGATATGGATATTAGCTTTAAAGAGACACCGGTTTCATCCAATTCAGAAACTTACAGCTCAATATATGGCCATCCGACGCTACAAAGTTATGACTGTCAGGAACAATATCACTTTAAAAACTTACGGATGCAATTTGACAAAGATAGAGATCGATTTCACCCTTGGCATCTTCATGAGAATTGTTGTTATTTCTAAGCCTCCAACAATACCAAGATTGATGCTTTTGAATGCCTAAAGCTCCAGAAATTGTCAACAGACGCTTGCATGTTCTGATTGTCATGAACTGTGTCACATCTCAAGCTTGAAGAAGGAATTTCACTCAAATAGATATTGGTTCAGATCTCGACATCTCCAGGAAACTTGTAGGTATTTCTATTATCTTTCTTAAAAACAAAGATCACTTCATTTCGACGAGCGTACCTCAAAATACGACGTTTCGGACGCTAAATTACCGGCAGCAGGTGCTTGACTTCAATCATCAGTGTATTTGCTTTTGAAGCTTTTGAACTTTGGTATTTATTCACGCTTGTCTTTTCTTTCTTCTATTAGAATTATTGAAGCTTTTGTCTTCTTCTATTACAGTACTTCATGCTTCTGGACTTTATAGAAAAGGGTACCTTATTTTCTGGTCAAGCTTGGACTTTCAATATCTTAATACTTCATTCAAAACTACTTCTCCAGCCTTCATAATGTTTGTATTCTGAATAGACGCTTGATTAGATTCGCCGGACACTTCTTAAATTAGCTAAGGCGCTTGATTATCCACTGGGCACATTCACAAGGCTGTTAAACTCGTAGCATTCTTAGCAGTTAGCGTATTATGCTTCTTTCACCCTCTTAATGGACGAATTTGGATTTTATGTCTCTATGAAACTTGTAGACATGGATATTAGATTTAATAAAACATCTGTTTCATCCAATTCGGACACCTGCAGCTCAATATATGGTCATCAGACTCTACATAGGTATGACTGTCTGGAACAACATCACGTCACCAACTTACGGATGCAATTTGACAATGATAGAGATCGATTTCGCTCTTGATCTCTTCATGAGAGTTGCGGATATTTCTCCAAGCGTTTCAAAGATACCAAGATCGGTGCTTTTGAACACCAAAATCTCCAAAAATTGTCAGCTGACGCTTGCATGTTGTGATTGTCTTGAACAATGTCACGTCTCTAGCTAGAAGAAGGAATTTCACTCAGATCGGGATGGGTTCAGATCTCGAATTCTGCAGGAAACATGTAGGTATTTATCTTATCTTTCTAAAAAAACCAAGATCATTTCATTTCGACGAGCGTACCCCAAAATACGATATTTCGGACGCTTGCTTATCGGCAGCAGGTGCTTTACTTCAATCTTCAGTGTTTTTGCTTTTGCAGCTCTAGTACTTTTGTCTTTATTTGTGCTTCTTTTCTCTTTCTTCTATTAGATTTGCTGAAGCTTTTGTCTTCTACTATTACAATACTTGATATTTCAGAACTATATCGAAAAGGGTACCTCATTTTCTGGTCAAGCTTGGACTTTGAATATCTTATTACTTGATTCGAAATTACTTCTCCAGCCATCTTAATGTTCTGTATTCTGGATAGACAATTGATTAGCTTCACCGTAGGAGTCGTAAATGAGCTAAGGCGCTTGGTTATCCACTGGGCACATTCACAAGGTTGTTTAACTTGTTGCGTTCTGTCGAGTTAGCGTATTATGCTTCTTTGACCCTCTTAATGCACGAATTAGGATTCGATGTCGTCATGAAACGTGTAGATATGGATATTAGATTTAAAGAGACACCGGTTTCATCCAATACGGACACCTATAGCTCAACATATATCCATTAGACGCTAAGAAGGTATGATTGTCAGGAACAATATCACATCAAAAACTTACGGATGCAATTTGACAAAGATAGATATCAATTTCACTCTTGGCGTCTTCATGAGAATTGTCGTTATTTCTAAGCCTTCCAATGATAGGGAAATTGATGCTTTTGAACTCCTAAAGCTCCCGAAATTGTCAGCAGACGCTTGCATGTTCTGATTGTCATGAATAGTATCACATTTAGAGCTTGAAGAAGGAATTTCACTCAGATAGAGATTGGCTCAGATCTCGACTTCTCAATGAAACATGTAGGTATTTCTCTTATCTTTCTTAAAAAACCAAGATCATCACTTCATTTCGACGAGCGTAACTCAAAATACGTTTCGGGTGCTTGATTACCGGTGTAACGCCCTGATTTTCACGTTTTCTAATTCTTCAGTATTTTAATGTCTTTATTTTATTCGAGGTCTTAGTAATGGAAATAAAATATTCCGAGACCATAGTCATGCTTGACGATATCATAGGAAGCTACGATTAAGTTTTGAGTCGAAAACTCAAACGGAGTCCGGTTTGCGTTTTTACACTGATAGTATGATTTTACCGCTCAGAAGACCTCAGATGGACCCGTGAACAAGACAATAAGTCTTAGATTTCGATTATCTACGTTTTGGTTAAATTTCACAAAAATTTCAGAAAAATCATTTCCTGACCATCGTTCGGGCGGAATCCTCAATCGGGTGACGAACGGAGCCACATATGGATTTACCGGGACTCGCCAATAGATAATCTTGATATCACATCATCCCAGGACACTTGGGAGAGTATGCCAGAGTCGTAATGACGTTCGGAAATATCTGGACGCAAAATGATCAAAATGCCCCTAACCTTAGTCTTTTACACTTTTACCATTATACCCTTTTGGCAAATGACCTTTTTACCCTTAAGTGAGCTCTTAAGAGGGTGAATTCAGCCCCTCACTCTCTCATTTTCGCCCAGCCCTCTCCCTTTAGAGTTCCATAGTTGTTCTTGAGAGAAAACCCCATTATTGGTCTTGAAGCTCCTTGAGTTTTTGTTGGAATCACTTGATTCCTTGAGCAATCTTTCTTCATTTCAAGGTAAGATCACTTCTATGATCTCTTAGCTTCTTGAATCTTTCTTTATTTCAAGATCAATCTTCATTTTCATGAAAAGAATTTCTTAAATCCAAAACTTTGAAAATCCATAGGAAATTGTAGAAAAATCCTTTTGAGGTAAGACCAAGTTCTTTGAACTCACATCATTAATTTCTACCTAGACCCAAGAGCTTATGATTCAACTCTCATCATAGCTCAAAAAGAACTTTTTGGCCGAACCCTATTTGATGATGATGAATAGTGTTTTCATCAATTTTTGATTTTTAACACTTGATTTCATCCTTAGCTTTCCTAATGCCTTTGAGTCCATGAAATGGAAAACCAAAACCAATTCCTAACCTTTTTAACCTAGGGTGGCCGAAATCCTCTTTGTTAAGATTGTTGAGATTGGCTTTGATTGTTGTTTAATGTTGGATTGTTGTGTTGTTGTAGTTGTTGACGATTGCCAGGAGGTTCACAAACCGATCAACCGACTTTGATCCGGGAATCTGCTCATCAAGAGGTATGGGGAGATGAACCTCATCACACCAAGATGGTGGTGGTGAAGATGGTTGTTTAAGTTATGTGTGGGTGAAACCCTTTAGTTTGGGTTCACTTTTAATGGTTAAGTTGTGTTATGTTCTCCAAGAGAACAATGTGTGATATTTGTAGTTATGCCTTATCATGTGTTTTATGATGATGTTGTCTAGGTGAGAAAATGATTTCTTGCATTATGAAAAACCTACTTTGATTATTAGATCAAGTGTAGACTTTTGTGCTTATGTGCTTAATTATGATGCAATGTTGTGGGTTATGGTTTATCAAGATTGTGTAAGTTTTGTGAGCCATACTTTGATTAGTTGATGAAATAAAACTTCACATTGATTCACTATTAGCCATGACCTTGAGGAAAGGAAGGATATGAATAGTTCTTGGACAAGTCAAGTTTTGATGTAAAGAAAGTGTTTTCAATAACTTGTGTTTTCAAAGAAAAACCCTAAGTGACTTTGAATGGAATTAAATCTCGAAGTGTTTTCACCAAAGTGAAACATGTTTTATACCTTATCCTTAGTCCATCTAGTCAATCAAGTGACTCAAAATGAGAAAAGAAGTGGTTTCAGGAAGAGAATCAAAATGGTTCCATAAGGTTAATGTCTTGTTTTAAGGCAACTTTTCGCTAAGCGAATTTACATTCGCTAAGCAAAAACAGAGGAATTCTAAGTTGGGCATCACTGCCTCACTTCCGATAAGCGAATTAATATTCGCTAAGCTAACCAAGCGAGTTTCGCTATGCGAATTACGTCGCGCTGAGCGATCCAGAGAAGTCTCTAAAGGAGGTATAACCGCCTCCATTTCGCTAAGCGAAATTATACTCGCTAAGCGAATAAAGTGAAATTTCGCTACACGAATTCTGTTTCGCCGAGCGATCTAGAGGTGATTCAAAAGAGGTGTAACCGCCTGTATTTTCGCTAAGCGAATACATATTCGCTAAGCGAATACAATACATTTCCCTACGCGATGTATGTTTCGCCGAACGATCCAGAGGAGTTCCAAAGGAGGCATTATTGCTTCAATTTCGCTAAGCGAAAGTAATTTCGCTAAGCGAATTTCATGTTTCAGAAAATGCTAAAAATAGAGCAAGTAAGTGTTTCAAAAATTGTTTCAAATCAAATTAGTTTTCAATTGAGAAGTTGTTTTGGTTTACAAACGTTTTGGGTTTTGAAACAGTAGTTCGATGACGGACCGGTGATTCGGACCCCAATCAGTCGTTCAATCGTTTCATCTTGTGATGACTCGATCCCGGAGAGATCACGAGATTTATCCTGTGGATAAAGGTTTTGTTTTTCAAAAGGCACGTATAGTTCCTAAGGAAGAGAACCTTAGTAGATTTCGAGGTTTATCCGAGGGATAAACATTGCTTGATCGCATCTGCTTTGTGTAAGCATTGGCATTTCATTTGCATAGTCGTAAGGCCTTAAGCCTAGGAGTTGAGCTTACACCTTGATGCGGGTGCGAATCTTACGATGACGATCTTCAATGGTCTTTTTGGAGGTATCAGGGTTCGAAGGGCTTACATGTGACCAGTTGGTAGCTCTTGTGTCGTGCCGAATCCGTGCAATACACTGATATCCTCTACTAGATGCCGTACTTTTCATGTTTGGTCGAGAGTGTTTCCTTAAAGCCAGATACGTGCACGTTACGAATGTTGTAGCATCTTGCTCATGGCTGGCAGAAACCGGAACATGTCCTCCCATTCACTCTCTCCGAATGTTTTGTTAGCTCCATGGAGTAGGGGTCAGAGTAGTACCCAGTGACATTGACATTGAGTCATATACATTGCATTGCATTGCATGGCTATTGATGTTTACATTCATTGTTATACATCGTTGTACTGTTTAAGAGTACCTTATTTTATGCTGTTAACTGCTTAACATGATTTTATACTGTCAACTGCTTAATATGTTTTACATTGAGAATTTTAGTAAACATGTTGGGTACGCTGTTACCCGGTGAGTCGTCCCGTTTTTACTACTGTTGTTTTGTTATGTTGATGAACGGGAATCTCACCCATATCTGTATGTTTTCTGTTGGTACTTGCTGCTTGAACAGATGGACGTGATGATGGTTCAGTTCAGTAGTCTCCTTGAGCCCGGACGCAGACTCTTTTTGTGGTTTAGTTTTGTTGTCGGCCAGACTACGTCAGTTTTGTAGTACCTTTTGGGAGCTATGACTCCTAGTACTTATTGTATCTTTTTATGTCAGTTATATATTAGACTTATGTCTGTATTATGTCTGTATATGGTGACGTTTCTATTTTTGTTTCTGTTCTGTGTTTATTATATAGTATGTTCTAGAAATGCATGGCGAACATAAGTTCATTTATTAGTATTATTTAACTTTACTAAATCCCATTACCTTTTACGAAAAGAAAAAAAAAAAGAAAACCGTATTTTCCGCATTACGAAATATTTTTGGCCTTATAAACGTTCCGGAATGTGACACTCGGGAAAGGGTGTTGTAACCGGTAGCAGGCGGTTGACTTCAATCTTCAGTGTTTTTGCTTTTTCAGCTTTTGTACTTTTGTCTCTATTCACGGTTGTCTTCTCTTTCTTCTTTTTGAATTGCTGAAGCTTTTGTCTTCTTCTATTACATTACTTCAAGCTTCAGGACTTTATAGAAAAGAGTAACTTATTTTCTGGTCAAGCTTGGACTTTCAATATCTTAATACTTCATTCAAAATTACTTCTCCAGCCTTCATAATGTTTGTATTCTGAATACACGCTTGATTAGATTCACCGGATGCTTCTTAAATTAGCTAAGGCACGTGGTTTTCACTAGGCACATTCCCAAGGCTGTAAAACTCGTAGCATTCTTAGCATGTAGCGTATTATGCTTCTTTGACCCTCTTAATGGACGAATTAGGATTCGATGTCTTCATGAAACTTGTAGATATGGATATTAGATTTAATGAGACATCGGTTTCATCCAATTCGGACATCTACAGCTCAATATATGGTCATCAGACACTACATAGGTATGACTGTCAGGAACAACATCACGTCACCAACATACGGATGCAAAAGATAGAGATCGATTTCGCTCTTGACATCTTCATGAGAGTTACGGATATTTATCGAACCTTCCAAGGATCCCAAGATCGATGCTTTTGAACAACTAAAGCTCCATAAATTGTCAGCAGACGCTTGCATGTTCTGATTGTCATGAACAGTATCACATCTCAAGCTTGAAGAAGGAATTTCACTCAGATCGAGATTGGTTCAGATCTCGACTTCTCTAGGAAACATGTAGGTATTTATCTTATCTTTCTAACAAAATCAAGATCACTTCATTTCAACGAGCGTACCTCAAAATACGACGTTTCGGACGCTTGGTTATCGGCAGCAGGCGCTTGACTTCAATCTTCAGTGTTTTTGCTTTCGCAGCATTAGTACTTTTGTCTTTATTCACGCTTGTCTTCTCTTTCTTCTATTAGAATTGCTGATGCTTTTGTCTTCTTCTATGACATTACTTCATGCTTCAGGACTTTATAGAATAGGGTACCTTATTTTCGGGTCAAGCTTGGACTTTCAATATCTTAATACTTCATTCAAAATTACTTCTCCAGCCTTCATAATGTTCTGTATTCTGAGTAGACGATTGATTAGCTTCATCGTAGGAGTCTTAAATTAGCTAAGGCGCTTGGTTAAATGTCTTAATGAAACTCGTAGATATGCATATTAGCTTTAAAGAAACACCGATTTTATCCAATTCGGACACCTACAGCTTAATATATGGCAACCAGACGCTACAAAGGTATGACTGTCAGGAACAATATCACGTCAAAAACTTACGGATGCAATTTGACAAAGATAGAGATCGATTTTACTCTTGGCGTCTTCATGAGAGTTGCCGTTATTTCTACGCCTTCCAACGACACCAAGATTGATGATTTTGAACCCCTAAACCTCCAGAAATTATCGGCAGACGCTTGCATGTTCTAATTGTCATGAACAGTATCACATTAAGAGCTTGAAAAAGGAATTTCACTCAGATAGAGATTGGTTCAGATCTCAACTTCTCCAGGAAACATGTAGGTATTTCTCTTATCTTTATTAAAAAACCAAGCTCACTTCATTTCGACGAGCGTACCTCAAATTACGACGTTTCGGGCGCATGATTACCGGCAGTAGGCGCTTGACTTCAATCTTCAGTGTTTTTGCTATTGCAGCTTTTGTACTTATGTCTTTATTCACGCTTGTCTTCTCTTTATTCTATTAGAATTGCTGAAGCTTTGGTTTTCTTCTATTGCAGTACTTCATGCTTCAGGACTTTATAGAAAAGGGTACCTTATTTTCTGGTCAAACTTGGACTTTCAATATCTTAATACTTCAATCAAAATTACTTCTCCAGCCTTCATAATGTTTGTATTCTGAATAGACGCTTGATTAGATTCACCGGACGCTACTTAAATTAGCTAAGGCGCTTGATTATCCACTGGGCACATTCACAAGGTTGTTTAACTCGTAGCATTCTTTGTAGTTAGCGTATTATGCTTATTTGACCCTCTTAATAGACGAATTAGGATTCGATGTCTGCATGAAACTTGTGGATATGGATATTAGATTTAATGAGACATCGGTTTCATCCAATTTGGACAGCTACAGCTCAATATATGGTCATCAGACGCTACATAGGTATGACTGTCAGGAACGACATCACGTCACCAACTTACGGATGCTATTTGACAAAGATAGAGATCGATTTCGCTCTTGACCTCTTCATGAGAGTTGCGGAAATTTCTCTAAGCCTTCCAACGATAGCAAGATCGATGCTATTGAACACCTAAAGCTCCAGAAATTGTCAGCAGACACTTGCATGTTCTGATTGTCATGAACAGTATCACATTTAGAGCTTCAAAAAAGGAATTTCACTCAGATAGAGATTGGTTCAGATCTCGACTTCTGCTGTAAACATGTAGGTTTTTCTCTTATCTTTCTTAAAAAACCTAAATCACTTCATTTCGATGAGCATACCTCAAAATACGAAGTTTCGGGCGCTTGATTACCGGCAGCAGGCACTTGACTTCAATCTTCAGTGTTTTTGCGTTTGCAGCTTTTGTACTTTTGTCTTAATTCACGCTTGTCTTCTCTTTCTTCTATTAGAATTGCTGAAGCTTTTGTCTTATTCTATTACAATACTTCATGCTTCAGGACTTTATAGAAAAGGGTACCTTATTTTCTGGCCAAGCTTGGACTTTCGATATCTTAATACTTCATTCAAATTACTTCTTCAGCCTTCATAATGTTTGTATTCTGAATAAACGCTTGATTAGATTCACCGGACGCTTCTTAAACTAGCTAAGGCGCTTGATTATCCACTGGGCACATTCACAAGGCTATTAAACTCATAGCATTCTTAGTAGTTAGCGTATTATGCTTATTTGACCCTCTTAATGGACGAATTATGATTCGATGTCTACATGAAACTTGTGGATATGGATATTATATTTAATGAGACATCGGTTTCATCCAATTTTGACAGCTATAGCTCAATATATGGTCATCAGACGCTACATAGGTATGACTGTCAGGAACGACATCACGTCACCAACTTACGGATGCTATTTGACAAAGATAGAGATCGATTTCGCTCTTGACCTCTTCATGAGAGTTGCGGATATTTCTCTAAGCCTTCCAACGATAGCAAGATCGATGCTTTTGAACACCTAAAGCTCCAGAAATTGTCAGCAGACGTTTGCATGTTCTGATTGTCATGAACAGTATCACATTTTGAGCTTGAAAAAAGGAATTTCACTCAGATAGAGATTGGTTCAGATCTCGACTTCTCCAGGAAACATGTAGGTTTTTCTCTTATCTTTCTTAAAAAACCTAGATCACTTCATTTCGATGAGCGTACCTCAAAATACGAAGTTTCGGGCGCTTGATTACCGGCAGTAGGCACTTGACTTCAATCTTAAGTGTTTTTGCTTTTGCAGCTTTTGTACTTTTGTCTTAATTCACGCTTGTCTTCTCTTTCTTCTATTAGAATTGCTGAAGCTTTTGTCTTATTCTATTACTATGCTTCATGCTTCAGGACTTTGTAGAAAAGGGTACCTTATTTTCTGGTCAAGCTTGGACTTTCGATATCTTAATACTTCATTCAAATTACTTCTTCCGCCTTCATAATGTTTGTATTCTGAATAAACGCTTGATTAGATTCACCGGACGCTTCTTAAATTAGCTAAGGCGCTTGATTATCCACTGGGGACATTCACAAGGTTGTTTAACTCGTAGCATTCTTAATGGACGAATTAGGATTCGATGTCTTCATGAAACTTATGGATAAGGATATTAGATTTAATGAGACACCGGTTTCATCCAATTCGGATACCTACAGCTCAATATATGGTCATCAGACGCTACATAGGTATGACTGTTAGGAACAACATCACGTTACCAACTTACGGACGCAATTTGACAAAGATAGAGATTGATTTCGCTCTTAACCTCTTCATGAGAGTTGCGGATATTTCTATAACCTTCCAACGATCCCAACATCGATTTTTTGAACACCTAAAGCTCCAGAAATTGTCAGCAGACGCTTGCATGTTCTGATTGTCATGAACAGTATCACATCACAAGGTTGAAGACGGAATTTCACTCAGATCGGGATAGCCCACATCACAAGGCTGAAGACGGAATTTCGCTCAGATCGGGATAGCCTCTTACATGGTTAGGCTTGTTCAGTCTTGCGATTAATCTTAGACTTACATGACCAAGTCTTTTGTGCCAGATCCATCGCTCATCTTCAACAGACACTAGGCATAATACACTCTGATTTGAGAGTTCCCCCAAGTTAATCTTATACAGATTATTTTGCCTCTTGGCAGTGAATAAGATGGACCCATCAGGGTTCTTGCCTATACATTCACCTTTATTGAAGGAAACATCAGACCCATTATCACATAATTGACTTATGCTAAGTAAGTTGTGTTTTAATCCTTTAACCAGAAGTACATTATCAATAGAGGGAAGAGGATGCTTACCAATCTTACCAATTCCTACTATCTTTCCTTTCTGGTTGCCTCCAAAGGTGACCCAACCACCAGTCTTCTCACGTAGTTCTTGGAACATACACCTTTCTCCCTCATGTGACGTGAGCATCCACTATCCAAGTACCAAGACTGGGGTCTTCTTTTTGTTGCTAAGCAGATCTGCAATAGGGATTATCATGTTCTTAGGTACCCAGATAGACTTGGGTCCTTTTGGGTTAGTTTGCGATCTTCGTCCATGCATTTTGGTTTTCTTTTTATATATGCACTTTGAAGAGATGTGACCATTCTTTCCACAAATCTTACAATAAGTATTGAATGTATGCATTTTGTTTTCCTTTTGTTTTCCATAAGATGAAAAAACCTTATTATGTTTATTGGACCGTGATATTTTCTGAGAAGTTCCTTGTTTCTCAGAGTCATAGCCTAAGCTAGACTTATCGTGAGGTGATCTTGAATACCTCAATATCAGGTATAGCTTCTCTTAACCTCCAACAAGCTTAGATACGCTTTTGGTTAGGTCAGATACCTCTTGTTTCAGTCTAGTTACCTCGTGAGGTTCACCAGACTCCGAGGTGAGTTTGTCAGTGTTTGTCAGTTAGACTGACATTCTCAGCTTTCAGCTTATTGTTCTCTTCAATAAGCTGCTCATTTTGTTTGTTGGACTCTTCCAACTCTATTAAATTTTGAAAATTTTCTTTTAAGCATAATGTATTGATGATGCAATAGAGAAGAATCATTTAGAAATTCATCATATGGTTCTTGAAGAGAGTCAGAGATAGATACCTCATCATCTTCTGATGCAGCATCTGAAGAAGTTTTGGCCATCAAACAGAGATTTGAGGTAGATGGATTCCTTGGTCTGAACAGATGTTCTAAGACGTCCAGCTTCTTATTAGCTGTTTGGAACTGCAAGACCTTCTCTTGTCTTGGACGATCAAGGGCGTTGATGAGACATCAATTAGCATGAGCATTTAGCAAACACCGTCTGATATCCTCACTCGTCTAGTCTGCTTCATGTTTGGACGATGTTGATCCATCCTCAAGGGTAATCGTTGGACGATAATATCCGTTTGTGAATACATTCCACAACTCATAATTTTGAGCTTGGACGTATATTTGGAAAATTGATAATGAGGATAGTCTGTTCCCTTGAAAATGTGTGGAACATTCCATCCTCTTTCAGCGGTAGCCTCCTGACTTCTTTCTTCAGGAACAAGTTGTTCATCGTCCGAAGAGTCTTCATCTTGTTCATTGGACCAAAGGCATAAGTTAGCTTCTTCATTTCTTTCTTCTTCTTCTTCTTCAGAAGAGTTTAAGTCCTCCCACGTTGCCATGAAGTTTTTTTTCTTCTTTTTGAAGAACCTCTTCTTGTCCTTTAGCGTAGGACAATCGGCTTTGAAGTGACCTGGTTTGTTGCATTCAAAACAGACCAGCTGACTTTTATCTTTGGGTTCAGCATGATCTTTGAAGTTTTTCTTTTGGAATGGCCTCATTTTCATTCCATTTTTCTTTCTCCACATATTCTGAATCTTTCTGGAGATGAAAGATAGCTCGTCGTCGTCTGATACATCATCACCATCAGATTGATCAACATCATCACTGGACTCATCAGATTTTAAAGCTTTTGAGTTGTTGGAATTATGAGCTTTCAAGGCAATCCCTTTGTTTCTCTTTCCAGGATTGTCAAGATCTAGCTCCTGCTCATGAACTTGAAGCGTTCCAACCAGATCATCCAGAGTCAAAGTAGAGAGATCTTTGGCCTGGGTGATTGCAGTAACCAGTGGTCTCCATTTCGTAGGTAGGCTCCTAAGAATTTTGGTAACATTTTCCTTGGTAGTGTAGACTTTACCAAGAGACTTTAGACTATTGATGATCGTCTGAAAACGACCCATCATATCCAGGATGGACTCTCCTTCAGCCATGGTGAACAGTTCATATTGGCGAACCAACATGATAATTTTAGAGTCCTTCACCTTGGTTGTCCCCTCATGGAGATTTGACAAGGTGTCCCACATTTGCTTCGCTGATTCATTGCATGAATCTTCTGGAATTCGTCAAGGCTGAGAGCACACATATTAAAGCATATCTTGCTTTATGATTTTGTTCCATTCTAGCCCATTCAGCATCAGTCCAGGCGTCCTCTGCTTTGTCTGTCCCATCAAAGTTGAGACAAACATTAGGACCATTTAGGATGAAGCCTTCGAATCTCTCCTTGCAGTACAGGTAGTGAGTCCCCTTAAAGAACGGAGGTCTAGTCATGGAAATGCCTTCCATACCAGGTTGACTCCCCCTTGGCATACCTGGTCCTGACATAACTGCTATAGGATCTTCTCCTCTACACGGCTAAGTGCTCAACCCAGAGGTTGAGCTCTAATACCAATTGAAGGAACCTGTTTAAAACACAAGAAGCGGGGTTGAATTGTGTTTCTTAAGATTTTAAAATCTTTTCGCAAGCAGATATGTAGTTTTCGCAAGGTTGAACGATAACTCGTTTAAAGACAAAGAGAGCTCTTCCAAACACCGAGTTGGACGCTAACTTAGTTTGATAAAGATAAGCAAGAGCGCTATTAAAAAGCAATTCAATCCCAGAAAATTAGTTAGATAATAAACTGAAGCAAAGATAAGGGAGAGAAAAGAACACAGAGATATTATCTTGGTTCACTCTTCACCAAATAGCTACGTCGATTCCTCTCTACTTGAAAGCTTTATCCACTATAACAAAAACCCTTTGTTACAAAGTATTCAACACCTCTTTAGGCAAGTATTCTCTAACTCTTCAGGTTCTCTAAGTATTCTTTTACAGACAAGCCTCTTCAGGCTCAACCAACTAAGGTTTTGAAATGAGTTGTGTTCTACTAACTTATTAACTGTGAGAATTCGGAACTAAAGCCTAGAACTCTTGAAATAAAACTCTACGCAAAGAGTAATATGAAAGTTTAAGAATAGAGTAAGCTTGTAAGCAGAGATTTCTCTTGATAGCTTGTGTTTTCTTGTATGCTTGTATTTTTGCTCATGTTCGGTAACCTTGCATCTTCAAGGGGTGGAGGTATATATAGCCTTTTGTCTTTGAACAAGCTTCAGTCTTCAACGGATGAAAAAAGATCCGTTCTTATCATGCATTAAATGCTTTAGTCCGTTGAGTCTTATAACCTCTTTGACGCTTCTGATCAGGAAGGTAGACTATTAGGATGATAGCTAGAAATGGAATTGACATATCCTCTTTACAATCGAAAGTTGCCTTTTATCTTTCTCAAAGAAGAAGGTCAACTTCTTTATGTGTTAGGGACAGTCTGGCTTTTGCTTTTATCCTTTAACGAATATTACAAAGAATGTTTGTCCCAGGGATATAAGCTTTTTACAGGGAATAATAAATTCAAATGCTTTGCAAGGTATTCGCACTTAAACATATAAAGCAATATTGGACTATAGCTTATTACATAAGTATCGGAAGAGTCTTTGGACTCATGGTTCTACTTATTACCGTCCAGTCTTTGGACTCATGGATTCATGATGTTTTTGCTGTGTTTACTCTGTGTTTTGTTTTGATAGAGAACAGTAAGAGTAAGAACAGTCTATGATGACTTGTTTCTTTTTCTAATACAACCAATTGGATTGGTTGGATCCGATGTTTGAGATAAGCCAAGACTTTTATGAGAAAAGTTATGCAAGTTATTAAGATGTAACATCTAAGGTAAGCTTTGAGACAGCTCCTTAGTCAGTTCTAGCAGATAGGCTTGAATATGACCTTTACTTTATGAGTCAAGGATGTTAGGCTCTTAGTTATCAAGCGAGTGAAGACTCCTTGGTATGTGAAGGAAGTTTGAAAGTTAGGAAAGTTTGCCGAAGGAAAGAATACCAAAAAGGTTTTGGAATAGATACATAGGTAGACCAAAGGAATGGCAAGATATGTACTTTAATAGAGTTAAGAGACTGGAACGGAATTCCGGTAAAACAATGAAAGTGTGGTACGGTGTGAAGTTTCTTCTGATAGTATTTTAAGAAAACGATTGGAGCCTCCGCTGTTGGTGAATTTGATGGATAGGATGTTTGTCATCATTAGGACAAATTAAAGGATACACCTTATGGGTGGACTTGTGATCCATGTTGTTGATGGTGAAGGATTCGTATAATACCTAAGTATAAGCTTTCAAAGGTTGCGAATGATCAGAGACTGAGTGAACCAGAATTGAAATATAAATTTTGGCTATAGAATGAGTGTCCTTAGGACTGGTATCAGTAGAGGAAAGAATTACAATGGATCCTATATGGATGGGAGTACTATCTTGTTAATAAAACTTAAAACAGTGACCAGCAGAGATGAGTAAGACAGATGAGTTTAACTTCGGTCGCAACGACTATTATCTGGTAAGGCAAGTGATGAATAGGTTTGGCCTCCTGGCTCGCGAGGTGGGCCTTGGTTTAGCGTAGCGAGGCCGAGAGGCTGTATTTTACTTTGCAGACAGACCCACTGGCTCGCGAGGCGAGCATTGGTTTGCATCACGAGGCCGAAAGACTGTATTTTACTGCTCGGGCTAGCCTTCTGGCTTGCGAGGCAAGCATAGGATCACGAGGCGAATATGATTGACCCCTTGTTTTGATGCCTTAAAAGAATTTGAGGACTTGGACTAAGTTTGACATTGAGTTGGATTTTCGCTTAGATATTGGAACTCTTAAGTGAGCTTATTGGGATTTAGAATGCATTAAAGTTGATGAGATTGAGACATGTAATAACGGGATAAGAACTAGTTTAAGTGTTTGACTTAACCATGGGGGTAAGTCTTTCGTGATGAATTGGTAGTAGGGAATGACGGACTAATAGGCCAAAGAGAGAGGGAATGACTTTCCCGATAGTTGAAGGATGAGCACAAGACAGATGATAAGTTTCAGGATTTATTTTTTTTTTTTTTTATTTCTCCAAGAGAGTAAGACCGTATTGAAATTGTTTCCTTAACGAAACAATGTAAGTTGTCATACAAGGGTGTGCGTTTTGTTGAGTTCTAATCAGGTTAAGGCCTTATGAGTGTAACGCCCCGATTTTCACGTTTTCTAATTCTTCAGTATTTTAACGTCTTTATTTTATTCGAGGTCTTAGGAATGGAAATAAAATATTCCGAGACCATAGTCATACTCGAAGATATCATAGGAAGCTACGATTAAGTTTTGAGTCAAAAACTCAAACGGAGTCCGGTCTGCGTTTTTACACTGACAGTATGATTTTACTGCTCAGAAGACCTCAGATGGACCCGTGAACGAGACAGTAAGTCTTAGAATTCGATTATCTACGTTTTGGTTAAATTTCGTAAAAATTTCAGAAAAATAACTTCCTGACCTTCGTTCGGGCGGAATTCTCAATCGGGTGACGAACGGAGCCACATATGGAGTTACCGGGACTCGCCAACAGATAATCTTGATATCACAACATCCCAGGACACTTGGGAGAGTATGCTAGAGTCGTCATGATGATCGGGAAAATCTAGACGCGAAATGACCAAAATGCCCCTAACCTTAGTCTTTTGCACTTTTACCATTTCACCCTTTTGGCAAATGACCATTTTGCCCTTAAGTGACTTGTTTTAAGGCTGAACTCAGCCCCATCCAGCCCCTCATTCACGCGGCCCAGCCCCTCTTGAAGAGCCAAGAACACCATCTTCAACTTTAGAGAGAGAACACTATTGTTGTTCATGAGAAATTCATGAAAACTTGTTAGAATCACTTGATTCCTTGAGCAATCTTCCTTCATTTCAAGGTAAGATCACTTCTATGATCTCTTAGCTTCTTGAATATCTCTTTATTTCAAGATCAAGATCCATTTTCATGAAAAGAATTTCTTAGATCCAAAACTTTGAAAATCCATAGGAAATTGTAGAAAAATCATTTTGATGTGAGACCAATTTCTTTGAACTCACCTCATCATTCTCTACCTAAACCCAAGAGCTTATGATTCAACTCTCATCATAGCTCAAAAAGCACATTAGGGCCGAACCCTTCTTGATGATGATGAATAGTGTTTTCATCAATTTTTGATTTTTAACACTTGATTTCATTCTTAGCTTTCCTAATGCCTTTGAATCCATGAAATGGAAAACCAAGATCAATTCCTAGCTTTATTCTCTTTAGGGTGGCCGAAACCCTCTTTGTGAGAATTGTTGAGTTTGGTTTGATTGTTGTTTAATGTTTGATTGTTTGGTTGTTTGTAGTTGGTGTCAATTATCAGAAGGTTCACAAACCGATCAACCGACTTTGATCCGGGAATCTGCTCTTCAACAGGTATGGGGAGAAGAACCTCATCACACCAAGATGGTGGTAGTGAGAATGGTTGTTTAAGTTTATGTGTGGGTGAAACCCTTTAGTTTGGGTTCACTTTTATGTGTTAAGTTTTGTTAAGTTCTCTTGGAGAACAAGATTGTTATGATGAGTTTATGCTTGAGTATGTTGTAGTGTGCTTTAGCATAAGTTGATGATGATATGATTGAATGAAAATCATTTTCATGTATGTTGAAAAACCTACTTTGATCACTAGATCAAGTATGGACTTTTATGCTTGGTCATGAGACTACGATGTGTGATGGACTTGTATGTTTTGGTTATGATGTAATAAGGTGTAATTGTGGTTTGTCATAATTGGTGTGAGCTTTTGAGCTATATTTGCTTAGTTGGTGAAGCAAAAGTCTCCATTTTTCATTGGAGTAGGCTTGTGGCCTTAGGAAGATGAAAATATAAGAACATATGTTGTTCTTGTTTTGGCAAAGTTTTGATGTAACAAAACATGATTTCATAACCTATGTTTTCAAAGAAAAACAAAAGTGATTTTGATCCAAAGATCAAATGAAGTTTTAACCTTTTAAGTGTGTCACCAAAGTGGAAAATGTCTTTTCTTTAGCCATAGGTTTGTTAATCAAACTAAGTGTTTCAAAAGAGAATTAATGAAGAAGTTAAGGAAAAGTGAAAACAGGGCACTCGCCCAGCGAACCCCGTCTCGCCTCGCGAGACAGAGGGAAGATAAGGCATTCGCCAGGCTAACATTGCCTCGCCTCGCGAGACAGTGGACTAGCCGAGCAGCAAAGATGCAGCTTTTCTGCCTCGCGTAGCAAAGTAGTTCTCGCCCCGCGAACCGCCTAAGCAGTAAAGAATTGTAGCTCTGCCTCGCGACGCGAGACAATTATCGCCTCGCGATGCAGAAGGTCGTTTTGAAATACAGTTCTCTGCCTCGCGACGCGAGACAATATTCGCCTCGCGATACAGAGGATTTGTATAAGGAGCAAATACAGCTCTCAGCCTCGCGACGCGAAACTTCTGTTCGCCCCGCGAGAAAAGAATTTCAAATGAGGTATCACTGCCTTAATTTAGCTAAGCGAATGTACTCTCGCTAAGCGAATTTCATGTTTTAGAAAATGCTAGAAGTGAAGTAAGTAGTTCAAATGTTGTTTCCAATCAAATGAGTTTTTAATCGTAAAAGTTGTTTGGTTTACAAAAGGAGTTTTCTAACTCAATCGTAAAGTTTTACGCGTGAAAAACCTAAGTTAAATAATTAACTTAGAGTTGAAGACAAGGGTTAATTAAGTATGGTATGTGGTGGAACAAGACCATGTACTATACCATTGATGACTTAGTACATCAATGAGTTCATAAGACTTAAGTGAAATCAACACTTGTTTCCTTAATTGAAAGACAAGGGATTAATATCTTAGAAAGGCTTAAAGACTTATCTAAGAGGATTCTCAATCCTTATTCATAATGCTTAGGACTTGAGACATAATTCATAAGACGTAAACACAAACACGAAACGTTTTGGTTTTCGAAACAGTAGTTCGAGGACGGACCGATGATTCGGATCTAGGTTAATCGTTCAATTGTTTCTGTCTTGTGATAACTGGAATGAGAGAGAGCCTGAGACTGTGCAGGTATGGGACTGTACAGTGGAAGGAATCCTGAGGCTATCCAGGTATGGGACTGTATAGTTAAGGGAAGGCATATAAGAATTGATTGGTAATACCCATACCAACAAGATTTATCTTCTTTTCGGGAACTTAGAACATAAGTACTTTATAGTTAAGCGTGCTTGACTTAGAGTAATTATGGGATGGGTGACCTTCTGGGAAGTTTCCTAGAAAGCGTGTGAGTGAGGACAAAACACGCTGAAAAGACTTGTGTTGGTCTGTGGGGACAGTCGGCGATTCTGAAAGCAGTCTGGATCATTCCAAAGGAATCACGAGATATTTATCCGATGGATAAATGTTTTATAAAAAAAAGACGTGTGTGGTTTCTAAGGAAGAGAACCTTAGTGAACCTTGAGGTTTATCCAATGGATAAACATTGCTTTATCGCATCTGCTTTGTGTAAGCATTGGCATTTCATTTGCATAGTTGTAAGGCCTTGAGCCTAGGAGTTGAGCCTACACCTTGATGCGGGTGCGAATCTTACGGTGACGATCTTCAATGGTCTTTTTGGAGGTATCAGGGTTGGAAGGGCTGACATGTGACCAGTTGGTGATTCTTCTGTGTCGTGGCGAATCCGTGCAATACACTGATATCCTCTACTAGATGCCGTACTTTTCATGTTTGGTCGAGAGTGTTACCGTAAAGCCAGATACGTGCACGTTACGAATGTTGTAGCATCTTGCTCATGGCTGGCAGAAACCGGAACATGTCCTCCCATTCACTCTCTCCGAATGTTTTGTTAGCTCCATGGAGTAGGGGTCAGAGTAGTACCCAGTGACATTGACATTGAGTCATATACATTGCATTGCATTGCATGGCTATTGATGTTTATGGCTATTGATGTTTACATTTATTGTTATACATCGCTGTATTGTTTAAGGATGCCTTATATTATGCTGTTAAATGTTTAGCATGCTATTATGTTGTTAACTGCTTAACATGATTTGTACTGAGAACCTTTGTAAGCATGTTGGGTACGTTGTTACCCGGTGAGTCGTCCCATTTTTACTACTGCTATTTTGTTGTGTTGATGAACGGGAATCTCACCCATATCTGTATGTTTCTGCTGGTACTTGCTATTGATGCATGAACAGATGGACGCGACGATGGTTCGGTTCTGCAGTCCCTTTGAGTTCGGAGATGGACTCTTTTGCTATTTTAGTTTTGTTGTCGGCCAGACTATGTCAGTTTTTGTAGTACCTTTTGGGAGCTATGACTCCTAGTACTTATTGTATTTTTCTTATGTCAGTCATACATTAGACTTATGTCTGTATACAGTAATGTTGATGTTTCTATTTTTGTTTTCTGTTTCTGTATTTATAATACTGTATCTATGTCCTAGTAATGCATGGTGAACCTAAGTTCACTTATTAGTATTATTTATTACCTTTACTAATCCCATTACATCTTTATGAAAAGAAAAGAAAACGAAAAATCGTATTTTCCGCATTAATAAATATTTTCGGCCTTATAAACGTTCAAGAATGTGACACTCGGGAAAGGGTGTTGCATTATTTGGTATCAGAGCTGGCCGAGTCTTTTTGGGGTTTGTAGGTTATGGTCTGTCTTGTTTGTGTTGTGTTTTCTCTGATTGTTTTCTGTGCTATTGTTTCTGAGAGAAAACAATGTTGGAGAGGATGATGACTTTGGTCTATCCTTTTGTATTGTTTGTTCTCTGTGTTGTGTTTCTGTGAAGAAGACAACGATTGTTTGTTACTCTCTGCATTATTGTTTCTGAAGGGGAATGATATTGGACAGGGTAGTAATGTTTTTGCTTTCTTGTAAGTTGTCACTCGTAGAGTTCTTCAGAACGAGTGTTTTCCGACGGGTGCAAGACGAGTTGAAAGACATGGAGTTCCTGCAGCTACGTCAAGGAGGAATGTCTGTCAAAGAATATGCTAATCGTTTTGAGTCCCTGCTGAAGTCTTCGAGGTATTTCCATCGTCATCCCGATGAGGAGTGGAAGTGCACAAAGTTCGAAGAAGGTTTAAGGGACGAGATTCGAGGAGAGGTGCTACCTCTTGAGGTCAAAGAGTTCTCGGTGTTGGTAGATGAATGCTTCATAATCGAAGATCTGATGAAGACTAGTAGAGGAAGGCAACGTCACTCTGGACCGACTAGGTTCCATAAAGGCACCAATGGTCGTGATGATAGATCTCGATGGAAACCATATTCAAAACAGCAAGGTCAAGAACAACGTTCTGTAGGAGGAAGCAGTGGGAGTATTAGTCAATCTGGAAGCGCCCCAAAGAAGTGCATGAAGTGTGGCAAGAACAATCATGTCACCAGAGGATGCTTAATCAAGGGGATCATGTGTTTCAAGTGTGGGAAACCAGGACATACTTCACGCGATTGTGTGCAGTCAAAAGCTAGACATTCTGTCAACGATGTGCAAACAGCGAAGCCTAAGGCAATGAGTAGAGCTTATACTGGGGATGATGCTGAGACTTCTCAAAAGGAAGATTTGATTCACGGTCACATCGTTGTGGGAGGTAAAACGTTATCTGTATCTTTCCTTACCCTTAGATTTGGTAATTTTTGCACTTCCTGCAAAGCCTGTTATAACTGCGAAAGTCTGTTTGAACTGTTCTATTTTCCGTAATGGATAGAACGTTTTTGATTGATTTGATCTGTTTGCCTCTTTCGCAAATAGATGTGATCATAAGGATGGATTGGTTATCTTGTAACTATATCCCATTAGACGGTGCAAACAAAACCTTAGTTTTCCCTGATTCGGATAATTCTGGATTTGGATTGCCAACCAAGGAAACGTTTCTTTGAGAGGAGGAGCTCAACGAATACATGTTACTAACGAGTTTCCGGAAGTCTTTCTTGAAGACGTACCAGGTGTACCGCCAGTTTGAGACATCGAGTTGTGATCGATCTTGTACCAGGAACAGGACCAGCGTCTATGGCACCTTATCATATGGCACCTGCTGAGTTGGAAACCTTGAAGGAACAGTTGGTGGACTTATTGGGAAAACAGTTCGTTAGACCCAGTGTGTCGTCGTAGGGAACGCCTGTGCTGTTGGTGAGAAAGAAAGAAAGACGAAACATCTTGCTTATGTGTGGATTAGCGCCAGTTGAACAAAGTTACTGTTAAGAATAAGTATTATCTTCCGAGGATAAATGACTTGATGGATCAGTTGAGGAGAGCGACAGTTTTCTCCGAGATTGATTTGCGATCGGGTTATCACCAGATTCATGTGAAGGCGGAAGATGTACCAAGAACAGCGTTTCAAACACGCTATGGGCACTACGAGTACCTTGTAATGCCGTTTGGGATGACGAATACTCTAGCTATATTCATGGATTACATGAATAGGATCTTTCATCCATACCTAGATAAGTTTGTCGTTGTTTCATAGACGACATACTCATCTATTTGCGAAACCAGGAAGTACACGCTGAATATCTTAGTGTGAATCTTTAGGTTCTGAAGGAGAAACAGCTATATGCAAAGTTGTCCAAGTGTGAGTTTTGGCTCGACGAAATAAAGTTTTTGGGTCATGTGATTTCAAAGGAAGGATAAAGCATTTGAATGGACTGAAGCCTGTGAGGAAAGTTTACAAGGATTAGAGAGAAGGTTGACTACTTCACCTGTGTTAGTGCTGCCTGATCTCAAGGGAACATTTGTGTTCACACTCCTACGTATTCCTCAATGTATTAGACAATTGAGTGAATTGGTAATATGGTGTCCATTGGTCTGGACATTTTCGTATTATTTCACTGAAAGTTTTGTTATGACAATTTCTTGAGTTATAACATAAACAACTTCTTGATACTGAAAGTTTCTTGATGAAACTTAGTCTAATCACTTTTACTTTTGGTGAAGGTGATCCAGTCTGATATTTGCCAGACTGTACATCTTTTGATTCCAAAGTTTATTGGAAGGTTCTTATGAAAGAAGGAACTTTATTAGAATCATGGATGTAAACATGTATTAGCTATGCATTTTTACACTCACGAACCTACTGAAGAGTCTTTTTGCATACTGGATATTCCTGTATTCATTCCAGATTGGTAAAATTCTTTTGTATACGTTTTTACTTTCTTTTGAGACCAAGACCAGGAAAAATTTCCTTTGTTGAAAATTTCTTTCCTTAATCTTCAGCAACCGAGTAGGTTTAGTTTTAAGTCACGGAATTTCGAGGACGAAATTCTTTTAAGAGGGGTAGGAATGTAACGCCCCGATTTTCACGTTTTCTAATTCTTCAGTATTTTAACGTCTTTATTTTATTCAAGGTCTTAGGAATGGAAATAAAATATTCCGAGACCATAGTCATACTCGAAGATATCATAGGAAGCTACGATTAAGTTTTGAGTCAAAAACTCAAACGGAGTCCGGTCTGCGTTTTTACACTGACAGTATGATTTTACTGCTCAGAAGACCTCAGATGGACCCGTGAACGAGACAGTAAGTCTTAGAATTCGATTATCTACGTTTTGGTTAAATTTCGTAAAAATTTCAAAAAAATAACTTCCTGACCTTCGTTCGGGCGGAATTCTCAATCGGGTGACGAACGGAGCCACATATGGAGTTACCGGGACTCGCCAACAGATAATCTTGATATCACAACATCCCAGGACACTTGGGAGAGTATGCCAGAGTCGTCATGATGATCGGAAAAATCTAGACGCGAAATGACCAAAATGCCCCTAACCTTAGTCTTTTGCACTTTTACCATTTCACCCTTTTGGCAAATGACCAATTTGCCCTTAAGTGACTTGTTTTAAGGCTGAACTCAGCCCCATCCAGCCCCTCATTCACGCAGCCCAGCCCCTCTTGAAGAGCCAAGAACACCATCTTCAACTTTAGAGAGAGAACACCATTGTTGTTCATGAGAAATTCATGAAAACTTGTTAGAATCACTTGATTCCTTGAGCAATCTTCCTTCATTTCAAGGTAAGATCACTTCTATGATCTCTTAGCTTCTTGAATATCTCTTTATTTCAAGATCAAGATCCATTTTCATGAAAAGAATTTCTTAGATCCAAAACTTTGAAAATCCATAGGAAATTGTAGAAAAATCATTTTGATGTGAGACCAATTTCTTTGAACTCACCTCATCATTCTCTACCTAAACCCAAGAGCTTATGATTCAACTCTCATCATAGCTCAAAAAGCACATTAGGGCCGAACCCTTCTTGATGATGATGAATAGTGTTTTCATCAATTTTTGATTTTTAACACTTGATTTCATTCTTAGCTTTCCTAATGCCTTTGAATCCATGAAATGGAAAACCAAGATCAATTCCTAGCTTTATTCTCTTTAGGGTGGCCGAAACCCTCTTTGTGAGAATTGTTGAGTTTGGTTTGATTGTTGTTTAATGTTTGATTGTTTGGTTGTTTGTAGTTGGTGTCAATTATCAGAAGGTTCACAAACCGATCAACCGACTTTGATCCGGGAATCTGCTCTTCAACAGGTATGGGGAGAAGAACCTCATCACACCAAGATGGTGGTAGTGAGAATGGTTGTTTAAGTTTATGTGTGGGTGAATCCCTTTAGTTTGGGTTCACTTTTATGTGTTAAGTTTTGTTAAGTTCTCTTGGAGAACAAGATTGTTATGATGAGTTTATGCTTGAGTATGTTGTAGTGTGCTTTAGCATAAGTTGATGATGATATGATTGAATGAAAATCATTTTCATGTATGTTGAAAAACCTACTTTGATCACTAGATCAAGTATGGACTTTTATGCTTGGACATGAGACTATGATGTGTGATGGACTTGTATGTTTTGGTTATGATGTAATAAGGTGTAATTGTGGTTTGTCATAATTGGTGTGAGCTTTTGAGCTATATTTGCTTAGTTGGTGAAGCAAAGTCTCCATTTTTCATTGGAGTATGCTTGTGGCCTTAGGAAGATGAAAATATAAGAACATATGTTGTTCTTGTTTTGGCAAAGTTTTGATGTAACAAAACATGATTTCATAACCTATGTTTTCAAAGAAAAACAAAAGTGATTTTGATCCAAAGATCAAATGAAGTTTTAACCTTTTAAGTGTGTCACCAAAGTGGAAAATGTCTTTTCTTTAGCCATAGGTTTGTTAATCAAACTAAGTGTTTCAAAAGAGAATTAATGAAGAAGTTAAGGAAAAGTGAAAACAGGGCACTCGCCCAGCGAACCCCGTCTCGCCTCGCGAGACAGAGGGAAGATAAGGCATTCGCCAGGCTAACATTGCCTCGCCTCGCGAGACAGTGGACTAGCCGAGCAGCAAAGATGCAGCTTTTCTGCCTCGCGTAGCGAAGTAGTTCTCGCCCCGCGAACCGCCTAAGCAGTAAAGAATTGTAGCTCTGCCTCGCGACGCGAGACAATTATCGCCTCGCGATGCAGAAGGTCGTTTTGAAATACAGTTCTCTGCCTCGCGACGCGAGACAATATTCGCCTCGCGATACAGAGGATTTGTATAAGGAGCAAATACAGCTCTCAGCCTCGCGACGCGAAACTTCTGTTCGCCCCGCAAGAAAAGAATTTCAAATGAGGTATCACTGCCTTAATTTAGCTAAGCGAATGTACTCTCGCTAAGCGAATTTCATGTTTTAGAAAATGCTAGAAGTGAAGTAAGTAGTTCAAATGTTGTTTCCAATCAAATGAGTTTTTAATCGTAAAAGTTGTTTGGTTTACAAAAGGAGTTTTCTAACTCAATCGTAAAGTTTTACGCGTGAAAAACCTAAGTTAAATAATTAACTTAGAGTTGAAGACAAGGGTTAATTAAGTATGGTATGTGGTGGAACAAGACCATGTACTATACCATTGATGACTTAGTACATCAATGAGTTCATAAGACTTAAGTGAAATCAACACTTGTTTCCTTAATTGAAAGACAAGGGATTAATATCTTAGAAAGGCTTAAAGACTTATCTAAGAGGATTCTCAATCCTTATTCATAATGCTTAGGACTTGAGACATAATTCATAAGACGTAAACACAAACACGAAACGTTTTGGTTTTCGAAACAGTAGTTCGAGGACGGACCGATGATTCGGATCTAGGTTAATCGTTCAATTGTTTCTGTCTTGTGATAACTGGAATGAGAGAGAGCCTGAGACTGTGCAGGTATGGGACTGTACAGTGGAAGGAATCCTGAGGCTATCCAGGTATGGGACTGTATAGTTAAGGGAAGGCATATAAGAATTGATTGGTAATACCCATACCAACAAGATTTATCTTCTTTTCGGGAACTTAGAACATAAGTACTTTATAGTTAAGCGTGCTTGACTTAGAGTAATTATGGGATGGGTGACCTTCTGGGAAGTTTCCTAGAAAGCGTGTGAGTGAGGACAAAACACGCTGAAAAGACTTGTGTTGGTCTGTGGGGACAGTCGGCGATTCTGAAAGCAGTCTGGATCATTCCAAAGGAATCACGAGATATTTATCCGATGGATAAATGTTTTATAAAACAAAGACGTGTGTGGTTTCTAAGGAAGAGAACCTTAGTGAACCTTGAGGTTTATCCAATGGATAAACATTGCATTATCGCATCTGCTTTGTGTAAGCATTGGCATTTCATTTGCATAGTTGTAAGGCCTTGAGCCTAGGAGTTGAGCTTACACCTTGATGCGGGTGCGAATCTTACGGTGACGATCTTCAATGGTCTTTTGGAGGTATCAGGGTTGGAAGGGCTGACATGTGACCAGTTGGTGATTCTTCTGTGTCGTGGCGAATCCGTGCAATACACTGATATCCTCTACTAGATGCCGTACTTTTCATGTTTGGTCGAGAGTGTTACCGTAAAGCCAGATACGTGCACGTTACGAATGTTGTAGCATCTTGCTCATGGCTGGCAGAAACCGGAACATGTCCTCCCATTCACTCTCTCCGAATGTTTTGTTAGCTCCATGGAGTAGGGGTCAGAGTAGTACCCAGTGACATTGACATTGAGTCATATACATTGCATTGCATTGCATGGATATTGATGTTTATGGCTATTGATGTTTACATGTACTGTTATACATCGCTGTATTGTTTAAGGATGCCTTATATTATGCTGTTAAATGTTTAGCATGCTATTATGTTGTTAACTGCTTAACATGATTTGTACTGAGAACCTTTGTAAGCATGTTGGGTACGTTGTTACCCGGTGAGTCGTCCCGTTTTTACTACTGCTATTTTGTTGTGTTGATGAACGGGAATCTCACCCATATCTGTATGTTTCTGCTAGTATTTGCTGTTGATGCATGAACAGATGGACGCGACGATGGTTCGGTTCTGCAGTCCCTTTGAGTTCGGAGATGGACTCTTTTGCTGTTTTAGTTTTGTTGTCGGCCAGACTATGTCAGTTTTTGTAGTACCTTTTGGGAGCTATGACTCCTAGTACTTATTGTATTTTTCTTATGTCAGTCATACATTAGACTTATGTCTGTATACAGTAATGTTGATGTTTCTATTTTTGTTTTCTGTTTCTGTATTTATAATACTGTATCTATGTCCTAGTAATGCATGGTGAACCTAAGTTCACTTATTAGTATTATTTATTACCTTTACTAATCCCATTACATCTTTATGAAAAGAAAAGAAAACGAAAAATCGTATTTTCCGCATTAATAAATATTTTCGGCCTTATAAACGTTCGGGAATGTGACACTCGGGAAAGGGTGTTGCAATGAGAACTCAAGTTTAGAGAAAGGTACTTGTATTCATGTTGACATGTCGTTAGAGATTTTGGGATTGTGTCCGACATTTGAACGATGTGCCTGTCTGGGAAGATTTTCAGGATAAATTTTCTGAGGATATTCTGAGTTTGTGTTGCAAAGAGACGTTGACTTCTCGATTGATCTAGTTTCTAGATTCAGTCAGATCCCCATCGTTTGGGTAGAATATTACCTACGAAGCTGGCCGGTTTGGACTGCATGAAGTGGAATTTCTTTTGGTTCTTGTGAGATTCGTCATCATCGGCGATGTTCTCGTTTACTCTAAGAGTCACGAGGGACATGAGGAGACTTTATGTCAAGTATTGCGGACCCTACGCGAGAAGAGTTGTCATGAAGTTACTAAAGTACGAGTTTGACTCGATGACAGTAAAATTCTTAGGGTATGCGATCCCGGACGAGCTTTTGTACTCACGCTCCTGCGTAACCCCCAGTGTATTCGACATTTGAGTGGATTGGTTTAATAGTAACCTTTGACCTGGACATTTTCATGTCATTTCATCGAAAGATTTGTTATGACTATTTCTTGAGTTGTAACACAGTCAAATTCTTGATACCAGAAGTTTCTTGATGAGACTTAGTCTAATCACTTGTACTGTTGGTAACTGCGATCCAGTCTGAAATTTTTGCCAGACTGTTTATCTTTTGATTCCCTGATTTGTCGGAAGGTTCATCTGAAAGAACTTTATTAGAGTCATGGTTGTAAACATGTATTAGCTATGCATTTTTACACTCACGAACCACTGAAGAATCTTTTTACATACTGGATATTCCTGTATTCGTTTCCGAGGGATAAAATCCTTCTATATACCTTCTTATGAGAGTAAGACAAAGAAATTTCCTCTGTTGAGAGTTTCTTTTGTTGAAAGATTTCTTTCCTTAATCTTCGAGGACCGAGTAGCGACTAAGTTCAACTGATTGCCCTCAACTCAAGTGGACTAACAAGATGAACATTTTGATCCTTGAGAGATGGCTGGGAGTAAGTGTAGTGATCCAACTACTAACATTCTGTTAGCAGGATAGATGAGAAGTGATAGGCATTTTGATAAGGTATGGTGTGGTGGATAAGATGTGGAACCTCAGGATCAAGAGGATCCTGTACCATTTTGAATCGCGAAATTTAGAGGACGAATTTTTTTTTTAGAGATGCAGTAATGTAACACCCCGATTTTTCAAAAGCTCTCTATAGCTAATTAATCAGTATTTATATTTTTGTATTTTATTGAAGGACCTAGAGAGGGTAATAAAATAATCTGAGACCATATTCATGCTCAACACTATCATACGAAGTTGCGATTAAATTTTGAGCTGAAAACTCAGACGGAGCTCGGTCTGCGTTTTTCCACTGTCAGTAAGATTTTACTGCTCCAGAGACTTCAGATTGACCAGTGAACGAGACAGTAAGTCTTAGAATTCGATTCTCTACGTTTTCGTTAAATTTCACAAAAATCACTTCCTGACCTTCGTTCGAGCGAAATCCTCAATTGGGTGATGAACGGAGCCGCATATGGACATACCGAGACCCGCCAATGGATAATGTTGATATCGCATCATGTTATATCACTTGGGAAAACATGTTAGAGTCATCACGACGTTCTGAAATATCTGGATGCGAAATGACTAAAATACCCCTAACCTTTTCTTTAATGACATTGTGGTCCTTGAAGGAAAAGACCAAAATGCCCTTAAGTGACTTAATTTAAGGCAGTTCAGCCCCCTCATTTCAGCCCCAAACCCACGCAAGAACAGCCCCCAAAGAGAGCTCCAAGAATCCATCTTCCTCCTTGAGAAAACTTCATTTTTCTTAGAGAAAAAGCTTGAAATCCTTGAAAGAAAAGCTTGCAACTTGATCAATCTTTTATCATTCTTTAGGTAAGATCACTTCTATGATCTCTAATCTTCATGAATCTCTTCCTATTTCAAGTTTGAAAATCTTGGTTTCATAGTTTTCAAGTTTATGATCCAAAACTTCAAAAATTCATAGGAAATTGTAGAAAAATACTTTTAATGGGAAACCAATTTCTTTGAGCTCACTTCATCATCCTCTACTTAAACCCAAGAGCATATGATCCAACTCTCATACTAGCTTATTCTTCTAAAAGTGGCTGAACCCTAGGGGAAGATGATGAATAGTATTTTTGTTCAATTTTTGATTTCTAACTCTTGATTCCATCCTTACCTTTCCTATTGTCTTTGAACCCAAGTGATGGAAAACCAAATCAATTCCTAGCTCAATTTTATCTTCATGGCCGAGACCTTCAATGTGAAGAACATTGAGTTTTGTTTCAAATTTTTGGGTAATAGGACTTACACTAGTGTTTATCAAGCTTAAGAACCAACCTTCCAAAAGATTGGAACCAAATGAGATCCCTAGCCCTTCTCACCATTTTTGGCCGACCCTTAGACCGTTTTTGGGGAAGGAGAACTTATGTTTTGATGTTCTTAATTATGTTGTTATTTGTTGATGAGTGGTGTGGTTGTGTGTTTGTATTTGTTGTCGGATACTCTGACGAGGAATCAGGAGAATTCGTGGACCGATCGGGCGACTTTACCTTCGGAGGATGACTTCAAGAGGTAAGGGGAGATTAGCTCCAATGAGTTTGATAGTCACATGAGGTTGGTTGTGATGTGAATTGTTGCATTCTTGCCTTGGATTGAACATGTGTATGATGTTGATTTGAGTTTGAATAAATATATTTATGTATGAACTTGATAAAGTATATGCCTGGATGATTGGAATATGAATTGTGGCATGGATGCCTTGACTGAGATTTGATGTGTATATATATATATATATATATATATATATATATATATATATATATATATATATATATATATAGCACTGGCTATAGCTCAATAATGAAGAATGAAAAGCAAATCCTGGATTGGAATATTTTTTGAAATGTTGTGATTTGAGGAATGAAAAGCTTCTAAGCTAAAGGTCATAATGGCCAATTTTACTAAAAAGCCACTAAGTTAAGAATCCAAGATGATTTTGAATAAGACTTAGGAAGTCGAGAGTTCGTGAGGAAAATAGTGAAAAGTTGCTTTATCATTGTTTTCTAAACATGTTGTACAAAGAAAGAAAATCTTGAAAAGTATTTAGTTTGTCAAGAAAAGATCTTCTGAAAGTATTTGACGTCCCGAAAACGAAAAACTTTCTTCAGGAAAGTTGTTCCAATAACAATCTTTAGAAAAGGCTTTTAAAGCCAAAATCCTTTGAAAATGCACCTTTAGCACTTGAGTTTTGAAAATGATTTGTAAAAGAAAAGTATGGGTGGAAAATAAATTTTAGAGCGAAAACGAGTTTTGGTTTACACCAAAGAGAACCTGAGTTTTACTTTTGAGATTTGAACTACGAAAATGAATTTGATGAAACTGATGATTACTCCTTAACGCATGTGAAGCACATGAACCTAGTGACCGAGACGTCAGGCTAGAGCTCTAACCAAGATCACTTTATTTGGACGAGCGTACCTCAAAATACGACGTTTCGGATGCTTGATTGTCGGCAGGAGGCGCTTGACTTCAACCTCCAGTGTTTTTACTTTTGAAGCTTTTGTACTTTTCTCTTTACTCACA
Source organism: Ammopiptanthus mongolicus (assembly GCA_039655645.1). Classification (NCBI taxonomy): domain Eukaryota; kingdom Viridiplantae; phylum Streptophyta; class Magnoliopsida; order Fabales; family Fabaceae; genus Ammopiptanthus; species Ammopiptanthus mongolicus. The sequence goes on from CM077349.1 coordinate 44,657,204, forward strand.
CTTTTCTTCTTTTCTTCTATTAGAGTTGTTAAAGCTTTTTTCTTCTTCTATTATAGTACTTGATGCTTTAGACCTTTATTGAAAAGGGTACCTCATTTTCTGGTCAAGCTTGGACATTGAATATCTTAATACTTCATTCAAAATTACTTCTCGAGCCATCGTAACGTTCCGTATTCTGAGTAGACGCTTGATTAGCTTCATCGGATGCTTCACAAATGAGCTAAGGCGCTTGGTTATCCACTGGAAACATTCACAAGGCTGTTTAACTCGTTGCATTCTAACCATATAGCGTATTATGCTTCTTTGACCATGTTCCTGCCCGAAATAGGATTCCCTCTCTTCACGAAACTTGTATATATAGATATTAGCTTCAATGAGACATCGATTTCATCCAATTCGGACAACTAAAGCTCAATATATGCCCCTCAGATGTTACAAAGGTATGACTGTTGTAACGCCCCGATTTTCACGTTTTCTAATTCTTCAGTATTTTAATGTCTTTATTTTATTCGAGGTTTTAGGAATGGAAATAAAATATTCCGAGACCATAGTCATGCTCGACGATATCGTAGGAAGCTACGATTAAGTTTTGAGTCAAAAACTCAAACGGAGTCCGGTCTACGTTTTTACACTAACAGTGTGATTTTACTGCTCAGAAGACCTCAGATGGACCCGTGAACGAGACAGTAAGTCTTAGAATTTGATGCTCTACGTTTTGGTTAAATTTCAGAAAAATCACTTCCTAACATTCGTTCGGGCGGAATCCTCAATCGGGTGACGAACGGAGCCACATATGGATTCACCGGGAATCGCCAACAGATAATCTTGATATCACATCATCCCAGAACACTTGGGAGAGTATGTCAGAGTCATCACGACGTTCGGAAATATCTGGACGCAAAATGACCACAATGCCCCTAACCTTAGTCTTTTACACTTTTACCATTTTACCCTTTTGGGCAAATGACCGTTTTACCCTTAAGTGAGCTCTTAAGAGGCTGAACTCAGTCCCTCACTCTCTCATTTTCGCACAGCCCCTCACCCTTTAGAGCTCCATAGTTGTTCTTGAGAGAAAACACCATTGTTGGTCTTGAAGCTCCTTGATTTCTTGTTGGAATCCCTTGATTCCTTGAGCAATCTTCCTTCATTTCAAGGTAAGATCACTTCTATGATCTCTTAGCTTATTGAATCTTTCTTTATTTCAAGATCAATCTTCATTTTCATGAAAAGAATTTCTTAGATCCAAAACTTTGAAAATCCATAGGAAATTCTAGAAAAATCCTTTTGAGGTAAGACCAAGTTCTTTGAACTCACATCATCATTCTCCCAAGAGCTTATGATTCAACTCCCATCATAGCCCAAAATCCATTTTTGGCTGAACCATATTTGATGATGATTAATAGTGTTTTCATCAATTTTTGATTTCTAACACTTGATTTCATCCTTAGCTGTCCTAATGCCGTTGAATCCATGAAATGGGAAACCAAGATCAATTCCTAACCTTTTTAGCCTAGGGTGGCCGAAATCCTCTTTGTTAAAATTGTTGAGATTGGCTTTGATTGTTGTTTGATGTTTGATTGTTATGTTGTTGTAGTTGTTGACGATTGCCAAGAGGTTCACAAACCGATCAACCGACTTTGATCCGAGAATCTACTCATCAACAGGTATGGGGGGTGAACCTCATTCACACCAACATGGTGGTAGTGAAGATGGTTGGTTAAGTTATGTGTGGGTGAAACCCTTTAGTTTGGGTTCACTTTTAATGGTTAAGTTGTGTTAAGTTATCTTAGAGAACAATGTGTGATATTTGTAGTTATGCTTGTATGCCTTATCATGTGTTTTATGATGATGTTGTCTAGGTGAGAAATTGATTTCTTTCGTGATGAAAAAACCGACTTTGATTACTAGATCAAGTATGGACTTTTGTGCTTATGTGCTTAAGTATGGACTTTTGTGCTTAGGTGCTTAATTATGATGCAATGTTGTGTGTTATTGTTGATCATAATGGTGTATGTTTTGTGAGCCATAATTTGATTAGTTGATGAAGTAAAACTTCACATTGGTTCCTAGTTGGCTTTTAGCCATGACCTTGAGAAAAGGAGGGTAATGTGTAGTTCTTGAATCATTCAAGTTTTGATGTAAGAAAAATGTTTTTAGTGGCTTATGCCTTAAACAAAAACCATAAATGATTTTGATCCAAAGATCAAACAAAGTTTCAATCTCAAAGTGTTTTCACCAAAGTGAGACATGTTTTATTCCTTATCCTTAGTTCATCTAGTTAATCAAGTAACTTAAAAGTGGATTAATGAAAAGTTTCATGAGAATCAATATAGTTCCATAAGGCTTTTCTTTAACAAGGTTAATGTCTTGTTTCAAGGCAAATTTCGCTAAGCGAATCCAATTTCGCTGGGCGAAAACAGAGTAAATACAAGTTAGGCATCATTGCCTCACTTTCGCTAAGCGAATTAATATTCGCTAAGTGATTAAGAGAATTTCGCTACGCGAATTATGTTTCGCCGAGCGATCCAGAAGAGTTTCAAAGGAGGTGTAACCGCCTCCATTTTCGCTAAGCGAATCCATATTCGCTAAGCGAATGCAACACATTTCGCTACGCGATTTATGTTTCGCCGAGCGATGCAGAGGAGTTCCAAAGGAGGCATTACTGCCTCAATTTCGCTAAGCGAATTTTTGTTTCAGAAAATGCTAAAAAAATAGAGTAAGTGGTTTAAAAGTTGTTTCAAATCAAATGAGTTTTCAATTGAGAAGATGTTTTGGTTTACAAAGGAGTTTTTAACTCAACTGTAAAGTTTTAAGCATTAAAAACCTAAGTTAAGTAATTGACTTAGAGTTAAAGATAAGGGATAATTAAGTATAAAATGTGGTGAAACATGACCACATGCTATACCATTGATGACTTAGTACACCAATGACTTCATAAGACATAAACACAAACATGAAACATTTTGGGTTTTGAAACAGTAGTTCGATGACGAATCGGTGATTCGAATCCCGATCAGTTGTTCAATTGTTTCAGTCTTGTGATGACTCGATCCCGGAGGGGTCACGAGATTTATCCAGTGGATAAAGGTTTTGTTTTTCAAAAGACGTGTATAGTCCCTAAGGAAGAGAACATTAGTAGACTTCGAGGTTTTATCCAGGGGATAGACATTGCTTGATCGCATCTGCTTTGTGTAAGCATTGGCATTTCATTTGCATAGTTGTAAGGCCTTGAGCCTAGGAGTTGAGCTTACACCTTGATGCGGGTGCGAATCTTACGGTGACGATCTTCAATGGTCTTTTTGGAGGTATCAGGGTTGGAAGGGCTTACATGTGACCAGTTGGTAGCTCTTCTGTGTCGTGGCGAATCCGTGCAATACACTAATATCCTCTACTGGATGCCGTACTTTTCATGTTTGGTCGAGAGTGTTTCCGTAAAGCCAGATACGTGCACGTTACGAATGTTGTAGCATCTTGCTCATGGCTGGCAGAAACCGGAACATGTCCTCCCATTCACTCTCTCCGAATGTTTTGTTAGCTCCATGGAGTAGGGGTCAGAGTAGTACCCAGTGACGTTGACATTGAGTCATATACATTGCATTGCATTGCATGAATATTGATGTTTACATTCACTGTTATACATCGCTGTATTGTTTAAGAATGCCTTATATTATACTATTAAATGTTTAGCATGACATTATGTTGTTGACTGCTTAACATGATTTATATTGAAAACCTTTGTAAGCATGTTGGGTACGTTGTTACCCGGGGAGTCGTCCCGTTTTTACTACTGCTATTTTGTTGTGTTGATGAACGGGAATCTCACCCATATCTGTATGTTTATGCTAGTACTTGCTGTTGATGCATGAACAGATGGACGCGACGATGGTTCGGTTCTGCAGTCCCTTTGAGTTCGGAGATGGACTCTTTTTGCTGTTTTAGTTTTGTTGTCGGCCAGACTATGTCAGTTTTTGTAGTACCTTTTGGGAGCTACTACTCCTAGTACTTGTTGTATTTCTTATGTCAGTTATACATTAGACTTATGTCTGTATACAGTAATGTTGACGTTTCTGTTTCTGTTCTGTGTTTATTATACAGTATGTTCTTCAAGAAATGCATGGCGAACCTAAGTTCGTTTATTAGTATTATTTACCTTTACTAATCCCATTACATCTTGTGAAAAGAAAAAAAAACCGTATTTTTCGCATTAAATAAAATTTTCGGCCTTATATACATTCGGGAATGTGATACTCGGGAAAGGGTGTTGCAACTGTCAGGAACAACATCACGTCACCAACTTACGGATGCAATTTGACGAAGATAGAGATCGATTTCTCTGTTTAACTCTTCATAAGAGTTGCAGATATTTCTATGAGCCTTCCAACGATACCAAGATCCATGCTTTTGAACACCTAAAGCTCCAGAAATTGTCAGTAGACGCTTGCATGTTATAATTGTCACGAACAGTATCAATTCTCAAGCTTGAAGAAGGAATTTCACACTGATAAAGATTGATTCAGATCTCGACTTCTTCTGGAAACAAGTAGGTATTTCTCTTATCTTTCTGATAAAACCAAGATCACTTAATTTGGACGAGCTTAGCTGAAAATACGACGTTTTGGACACTTGATTTTCGGCATTAGGCGCTTGACTTCAATCTTCAGTGTTTTTGCTTTTGCAGCTTTTGCACTTTTGTCTTTATTCACGCTTTTCTTCTTTTTCTTCTATTAGAGTTGTTGAAATTTTTTTCTTCTTATATTACAATACTTGATGCTTCAGACCTTTATTGAAAAGGGTACCTCATTTTCTGGTCAAGTTTGGACTTTGAATATCTTAATACTTCATTCAAAATTACTTCTCCAGCCATCATAATATTCTGTATTCTGAGTAGACGCTTGATTAGCTTCACCGGATGCTTAAGAAATGATCTAAGGCGCTTGGTTATCCATTGGGCACATTCACAAGGCTATTTAACTCGTAGGATTCTGACCATTTAGCATATTATGCTTCTTTAACCATATTACTGGCCGAATTAGGATTCCATGTCTACATGAAATTTGTATATATGGATATTAGATTTAATGAGACACTGATACCATCCAATTCGGACACCTACAGCTCAATATATGCCCATCAACAACTTACAGTTGCAATTTGACAAATATAGGGATCGATTTCTCCCTTTAACTCTTCGTGAGAGTTGCAGCTATTTCTATGAGCCTTCCAACGATACCAAGATCGATGCTTTTGAATGCCTAAAGCTCCAGAAATTGTCAGCAGACACTTGCTTGTTTTGATTGTCACGAACAGTATCACATCTAAATCTTGGTGAGTGAATTTCATCCAGATAATGATTGATTCAGATCTCGAATTCTCCAGGAAACATGTAGGTATTTCTCATATCTTTCTAACAAAACCAAGATCACTTCATTTGGACGAGTGTACCTAAAAATACGACGTTGCCAACGCGTGATTGTTGGTAGCTGGCGCTTGACTTCAATCTCCAGTGTTTTTGCTTTTGCAGCTTTTGTACTTTTGTCTTTACTCACGCTTTTCTCATTTTCTTCCATTAGAGTTGCTGAAGCTTTTTTCTTCTTCTATTATAGTACTTGATGCTTCAGACCTTTACTGAAAAAGGTACCTCATTTTCTGGTCAAGCTTGGACTTTGAATATCTTAATACTTCATTCAAAATTACTTCTCCAGCCATCATAATATTCTGTATTCTGAGTAGACGCTTGATTAGCTTCACCGGATGCTTCACAAATGATCTAAGGCGCTTGGTTATCCACTGGGCACATTCACAAGGCTGTTTAACTCGTAGGATTCTGACCATTTAGCGTATTATGCTTCTTTGACCATGTTACTAGCCGAATTAGGATTCCATGTCTACATGAAACTTGTATATATGGATATTAGCTTTAATAAGACATCCATTTCATCCAATGCAGACACCTACAGCTCAATATATGCCCGTCAGACGCTACGAAGGTATGACTGTCAGGAACAACATCACGTCACCAACTTACAGATGCAATTTGACAAAGATAGAGGTCGATTTCTCTGTTTAACTCTTCATGATAGTTGTAGCTATTTCTATGAGCCTTCCAACGATACCAAGATTGATGATTTTGAACACCTAAATCTCTAGAAATTGTCAGTAGACGCTTGCATGTTCTGATTGTCACGAACTGTATCACATCTCAAGCTTGATGAAGGAATTTCACTCAGATAGAAATTGATTCAAATCTCGAATTCTCCAGGAAACATGTAAGTATTTCTCTTATCTTTCTAAAAAAACCAAGATCACTTCATTTGGACGAGCGTACCTCAAAATACGACGTTTCAGACGCGTGATTGTCGGTTGCAGGAGCTTGACTTCAATCTCTAGTGTTTTTGCTTTTGCAGCTTTTGTACTTTTGTCTATATTCACTCTTTTCTTCATTTATTGATTAGAGTTACTGAAGCTTGTTGCTTCTTCTATTACAGTACTTGATGCTTCAGACCTTTATTGAAAAGGGTACCTCATTTTCTGGTCAAGCTTAGACTTTGAATATCTTAATACTTCGTTCAGAATTACTGCTCCAGCCATCATAATGTTCTGTATTCTAAGTAGACGCTTGATTAGCTTCACCGGATTCTTCACAAATGAACTAAGGCGCTTGGTTATCCACTGGGCACATTCACAAGGCTGTTTAACTCGTTGTATTCTGCCCATATAGCGTATTACGCTTATTTGACCATGTTACTGGCTGAATTAGGATTACATGTCTGCACGAAACTTGTATATATGGATATTCGCTTTAATGAGACATCGATTTCATCCAATTCGGACACTTACAGCTCAATATATGCCCATCAGACGCTACAAAGGTATGACTGTCAAGAACAACATCACATCACAAACTTACGAATGCAATTTGACAAATATAGGGATCGATTTCTCTCTTTAACTCTTGATGAGAGTTGCAGGTATTTCTATGAGCCTTCCAACGATACCAAGATCAATGCTTTTGAACACCTAAAGCTCCATAAATTGTCAGCAGACGCTTGATTGTTCTGATTGTCACGAACAATATCACATCTAAAGCTCGGTGAATGAATTTCACCCAGATAGTAATTGATTCAGATCTCAAATTCTCCAAGTAACATGTAGGTATTTCTCTTATCTTTCTAACAAAACCAAAATCACTTTATTTGGACGGGCGTACCTCAAAATACGACGTTTCAGACGCTTGATTGTCGGCAGCAGGCGCTTGACATCAATCTCTAGTGTTTTTGCTTTTGCAGCTTTTTTACTTTTGTCTTTATTCACCCTGTTCTTCTTTTTTCAATTAGAGTTGCTAAATCATTTTTCTTCTTCTATTACAGTACTTGATGCTTCAGACCATTATTGAAAAGGGTACCTCATTTTCTGGTCAAGGTTGGACTTTGTATATCTTAATACTTCATTCAAAATTACTTCTCCAGCCATCATAATGTTCTGTATTCTAAGGAGACTCTTGATTAGCTTCACCAGATGCTTCCCAAATGAGCTAAGGCGCTTGTTATCCACTGGGCACATTCACATGGCTGTTTAACTCGTTGTATTCTGACCATATAGTGTATGATGCTTCTTTGTCCATGTCACTGGCCGAATTAGGATTCCAAGTCTTCATGAAACTTATATATATGAATATTAGCTTTAATCTGACACCGATTTCATCCACTTCGGACACCTATAGGTCAATATATGCCCATCAGAGGCAACAAAGGTATGACTGTCAGGAACAACATCACGTGACCAACTTACGGATGCAATTGGACAAAGACAGTGATCGATTTCGCTCTTAAACTCTTCTTGACGATTGTATCTTTTTCTATGAGCCTTCCAATGATACTAAGATCGGCGCTAGCATATTCTGATTGTCACGAACATTATCAAATCTCAAGCCTGATGAAGGAATTTCAACCAGATAGAGATTGATTCAGATCTCGAATTCTTTAGGAAACATGGAGGTATTTCTCTTATCTTTCAAACAAAACCAAGATCATTTCATTTGGACGAGCATACCTCAAAATACGACGTTTTGGACGCTTGAGTATCAGCAGCAGGCGCTAGACTTCAATGTCCAGTGTTTTTGCTTTTGCAGCATTTGTACTTTTGTCTTTATTCACGCTTTTATACTTTTCTTTTATTAGAGTTCCTGAAGCATTTTTCTTCTTCTATTACAGTACTAGATGCCTCAGAACTTTATTGAAAAGGGTACCTCATTTTTTGGTCATGGTTGGACTTTGAATATCTTAATCCTTCGTTCAAAATTACTTCTCCAGCAATCATAATGTTCTGTATTCTGAGTAGACGCTTGATTAGCATCATCGGACTTTTCAAAAATGAGCTAACGCGCTTGGTTATGCACTGGGCACATTCACAAGGCTGTTTAACTCGTAGCACTGTGACCATTTAGCGTATTATTCTTCTTTAACCATGTTACTGGTCGAATTAGGATTCCATGTCTTGATAAAACTTGTATATATGAATATTAGATTTCATGAGCCACCGGTTTCATCCGATTCGGACGCCAATATCTCAAGGTATGGCCATCAGACGCTACATAGGTATGACTGTAAGGAACAACATCATGTCCCCAACTTACGGATTCAATTTGACAAAGATAGGGATCGATTTCGCTTATGACGTCTTGATGAGAGTTACAGATATTTCTCAAAGCCTTCCAACGATACCAAGATCGACGATTTACAACATCTAAAGCTCCAAAAATTTTCAGCAAACGCTTGCATGTTCTGTTTGTCACGAACAGTATCACATCTGAAGCTGGAAGAAGGAATTTCACTCAGATAGAGATTGATTCAGATCTCGACTTCTACGGGATACATGAATGTATTTTTCTTATCTTTGTAATAAAACCAAGATCACTTCATTTGGACGAGCGTACCTCAAAATATGACATTTCGGACGCTTGATTGTCGGCAGTAGGCGCTAGACTTCAATCTTCAGTGTTTTTGCTTTTGCAGCATTTGTACTTTTAGCTTTATTTACGCTTTTCTCCTCTTTCTTCTATTCGAGTTGTAGTTGTTTTTGTCTTCTTCTATTACAGTACTTGATGCTTCAGAACTTTATTGAAAAGGGTACCTCATATTCTAGTCAAGCTTGGACTTTGAGTATCTTAATACTACATTCAAAATTACTTCTCCAGCCATCATAATGTTCTATATTCTGAGCAGGCGCTTGGTTAGCTTCCCTGGACACTTCTTAAATGAGCTAAGGCCCTAGGTTATCCACTGAGCACATTCTCAAGGCTGTTTAACTCGTTCCATTCTGACCATTTAGCTATTATTCTTCTTTGACCATGTTACTGGCCGAATTAGGATTCCATGTCTTCATGAATCTTGTATATATGGATATTAGCTTTTTTGAGACACCAATTTCAACCAATTCGGAAACCTACTGCTCAATATGTGTCCATCAGACGCTACAAAGGTATTACTGTCAGGAACCACATCACATCACCAACTTACAGATGCAATTTGACAAAGATAGAGATCGCTTTCGCTCTTGAACTCTTCATGAGAGTTGCATATATTTCTATGAGCCTTCCAACAATACCATGATTGATGCTTTCGAATACCTAAAGCTCCAGAAATTGTCAGCAGAGCTTGCATGTTCTTATTGTCATGAACAGTATCACATCACAAGCTTGATGAAGGAATTTAACCCAGATAGAGATTGATTCAGATTTCGAATTCTTCAGGATACATGTAGGTATTTCTCTTATATTTCTAACAAAACCAAGATCACTTCGTTTGGACGAGCATACATCAAAATACGACATTTCGGATGCTTGATTGTCGGCAACATGCACTTGACTTCATTCTTCAGTGTTTTTGCTTTCGCAGCTTTTGTACTTTTGTCTTTATTCACGCTTTTCTTCTTTTCTTTATTAGAGTTGCCAAAGCTTTTTTCTTCTTCTATTATAGTACTTGATGTTTCAAAACTTTATTAAAAAGGGTAGCTGATTTTCTGGTTATGCTTGGACTTTGAATACCTTAATACGTCATTCAAAATTACTTCTCCGGCCATCATAATGTTCTGTATTCTGAGTAGACGCTTGATTAGCTTCGCTGGACACTTCTGAAATGAGCTAAGGCGCTAGCTTATCCACTGGGCACATTCACAAGGCTGTTTAACTCGTAGCATTCAGACCGTTTAGCATATCATGCTTCTCCAACCGTGTTACTAGCCCAATTAGGATTCCATGTCTTCAAGAAACTTGTATATATGGATATTAGATTTAATGAGCCACTGTTGTAACGCTCCGATTTTCACGTTTTTTATTTCTTCAGTATTTTAATGTCTTTATTTTATTTGAGGTCTTAAGAATAAAAATATAATATTCCGAGACCACAGTCATGCTTGACGATATCGTAGGAAGCTACGATTAAGTTTTGAGTCGAAAAGTCAAACGGAGTCCGGTCTGCGTTTTTACACTGACAATATGATTTTACTGCTCAGAAGACCTCAGATGGACCCGTGAACAAGACAATAAGTCTTAGAATTCGATTCTCTACGTTTTGATTAAACTTCGTAAAAATTTCAGAAAAATCACTTCCTGACCTTCGTTCGGGCGGAATCCTCAATCGGGTGACGAACGGAGCCACATATGGATTTATCGGGACTCGCCAACAGATAATCGTGATATCACATCATCCACGGACACTTGGGAGAGTATGCCAGAGTCGTCATGACGTTCGGAAATGTCTGGACTCAAAATGACCAAAATGCCCCTAACCTTAGTCTTTTACACTTTTACCATTATACCCTTTTGGCAAATGACCTTTTTACCCTTAAGTGAGCTTTTAAGAGGCTGAAATCAGCCCCTCACTCCATCATTTTCGCACAGCCTCCTCCCTTTAGAGTTCCATAGTTGTTCTTGAGAGAAAAACCCATTGTTGGTCTTGAAGCTCCTTGAGTTTTTGTTGGAATCACTTGATTCCTTGAGCAATCTTCCTTCATTTCAAGGTAAGATCACTTCTATGATCTCTTAGCTTCTTGAATCTTTCTTTATTTCAAGATCAATCTTCATTTTCATGAAAAGAATTTCTTAGATCCAAAACTTTGAAAATCCATAGGAAAATGTAGAAAAATCCTTTTGAGGTAAGACCAAGTTCTTTGAACTCACATCATCAATCTCAACCTAGACCCAAGAGCTTATGATTCAACTCTCATCATAGCTCAAAAATCACTTTTGGCCGAACCCTATTTGATGATGATGAATAGTGTTTTCATCAATTTTTGATTTTTAACACTTGATTTCATCCTTAGCTTTCCTAATGCCTTTGAATACATGAAATGTAAACCAAAACGAATTCCTAACCTTTTTAACCTAAGGTGGCCGAAATCCTCTTTGTTAAGATTGTTGAGTTTGGCTTTGATTGTTGTTTAATGTTGGATTGTTGTGTTGTTGTAGTTGTTGACGATTATCAGGAGGTTCACAAACCGATCAACCGACTTTGATCCGGGAATCTGCTCATCAAAAGGTATGGGGAGATGAACCTCATCACACCAAGATGGTGGTGGTGAAGATGGTTGTTTAAGTTATGTATGGGTGAAACCCTTTAGTTTGGGTTCACTTTTATGTGTTAAGTTTTATTAAGTTCTCATGGAGAACAAGATTGTCATGATGAGTTTATGCTTTGGTATGTTGTACTGTGCTTTAGCACATGTTGATGATGAGATGATTGAATGAAAATCATTTTCATGTATGTTAGAAAACCTACTTTGATCACTAGATCAAGTATGGACTTTTATTGTTTGATTATGAGACCATGATGTGTGATGGACTTGGATGTTTGATTATGATGTAGTAATGTGTATTATGGTTATCATAATTGTGTAAGTTTTGTGAGCCATACTTTGATTGGTTGATGAAGTAAAACTTCACATTGATTCCTAGTTGGCTATTAGCCATGACCTTGAGGAAAGGAAGGATATGAATAGTTCTTGGACAAGTCAAGTTTTGATGTAAAGAAAGTGTTTTCAATAACTTGTGTTTTTCAAAGAAAAACCCTAAGTGACTTTGAATGGAATTAAATCTCAAAGTGATTTCACCAAAGTGAAACATGTTTTATACCTTATCCTTAGTCCATCTAGTTAATCAAGTGACTCAAAATGAGAAAAAAAAAGTGGTTTCATGAGGAGAATCAAAATGGTTCCATAAGGTTAATGTCTTGTTTTAAGGCAACTTTGCGCTAAGCAAATTTACTTTCGCTAAGCGAAAACAGAGAAATAATATTCGCTAAGCGAACCAAGCGAATTTTGCTACGCGAATTATGTCTCGCCGAGTGATCCAAAGGAGTCTCAAAAGAGGTATAACCGCCTCCATTTCGCTAAGCGAAATGAGACTCGCTAAGCGAATAAAGTGGACTTTCGCTAAGCGAAATATGTTTCGCCGAGCGTTACAGAGGAGTTTCAAGAGAGGTATTGCTGCCTCAATTTTGCTAAGCGAATGTAAATCCACTAAGCGAATTCCATGTTCAGAAAATGCAGAAAAATAGAGTGAGTAAGTGTTTTAAAAGTTGTTTCAAATCAAGTGAGTTTTCAATTGAGAAGTTGTTCTGGTTTACAAACATTTTGGGTTTTGAAACAGTAGTTCGATGACGGACCAGTGATTCGGATCCCGATCAGTAGTTCAATTGTTTCAGTCTTGTGATGACTCGATCCCGGAGGAATCACGAGATTTATCCGGTGGATAAAGGTTTTGTTTTCAAAAGACGTGTATAGTTCCTAAGGAAGAGAACCTTGGTAGACTTCGAGGTTTATCCGGGGGATAGACATTGCTTGATCGCATCTGCTTTGTGTAAGCATTGGCATATCATTTGCATAGTCGTGAGGCCTTGAGCCTAGGAGTTGAGCTTACACCTTGATGCGGGTACGAAACTTACGGTGGCGATCTTCAATGGTCTTTTTGGAGGTATCAGGGTTGGAAGGGCTTACATGTGACCAGTTGGTAGCTCTTCTATGTCGTGGCGAATCCGTGCAATACACTGATATCCTCTACTAGATGCCGTACTTTTCATGTTTGGTTGAGAGTGTTTCTGTAAAGCCAGATACGTGCACGTTACGAATGTTGTAGCATCTTGCTCATGGCTGGCAGAAACCGGAACATATCCTCCCATTCACTCTCTCCAACGTTTTGTTAGCTCCATGGAGTAGGAGTCAAAGTAGTACCCAGTGACATTGACATTGAGTCATATACATTTCATTGTATTGCATGGCTATTAGTGTTTACATTTACTGTTATACATCGTTGTACTGTTTAAGAGTACGTTATTTTATACTGTTAACTGCTTAACATGATATTATGCTGTCAACTGCTTAATATGTTTTACATTGAAAATTTTATTAAGCATGTTGGCTACGCTATTACCCGGTGAGTCGTCCCGTTTTTACTACTGCTGTTTTGTTGTGTTGATGAACGGGAATCTCACCCATATCTGTATGTTTTCTACTGGTACTTGCTGTTGCTGTTTGAACAGATGGACGTGACGATGGTTCAGCCCAGTAGTTTCCTTGAGCCCTGAGGCGGACCTTCTTTTTGTGGTTTAGTTTTATTGTCGGCCTGACTACGTCAGTTTTGTAGTACCTTTTAGAAGCTACGACTCCTAGTACTTATTGTATTTCTTATGTCAGTTATACATTAGGCCTATGTCTGTATATAGTATTATTTCTTTTTCTGTTTATGTCCTTGTATTTATTATGCCTTATGTTCTAGAAATGCATGGCGAACCTAAGTTCGTTATTAGTATTATTTATCGTTACTAAATCCCATTGCATCTTGTGAAAAGAAAAGAAAAAAGAAAACCGTATTTTCCGCATTAATAAATATTTTCGGCCTTATAAATGTTCGGGAATGTGACACTCGAGAAAGGGTGTTGCAACTGTTTCATCCAATTCGAACTCTTACATCTCAAATAAATGGCCATCAGACGCTACAAAGGTTTGACTGTCAGGAAAAACATCACGTCCCCAACTTACGGATGCAATTTGACAAAGATAGAGATCGATTTCGCTCTTGACTTCTTCATGAGAGTTGCAGATATTTCTCTAAGCCTTCCAATGAGACGAGCGTACCTCAAAAACGACGTTTCAGACGCTTGATTGTCGACAGCAGGCGCTTGACTTCAATCTCTAGTGTTTTTGCTTTTACAGCTTTTGTACTTTTGTATTTATTCATGCTTTTATTCTTTTCTTCTATTAGAGTTGCTGAAGCTTTTTTCTTCTTCTATTACAGTACTTGATGCTTTAGAACTTTATTGAAAAGGGTACCTCATTTTCTGGTCATGCTTGGACTTTGAATATCTTAATACTACATTCAAAATTACTTCTCCAGCTATCATAATGTTCTGTATTCTGAGTAGACACTTGATTAGCACCACCGAAATCATAAATGAGCTAACGGGCTTGGTTATCCACTGGGCACATTCACAAGGCTGTTTAACTCATAGCATTCTTACCAATTAGCGTATTATGCTTCTTTCTCCTTGTTACTGGCCGAATTAGGATTCCATGTCTTCATAAAACTTGTATATATGGATATTAGATTTAATGAGCCACCGGTTTCATCCAATTTGAACACCTATATCTCAATATATGGCCATCAGACGCTACAAAGGTCTGACTGTCAAGTACAACATCTCGTCCCCAACTTACGGATGCAATTTGACAAAGATAGAGATCAATATCGCTATTGACCTCTTCATGAGAGTTGCATATATTTATCTAAGCCTTCCAAAGATACCTTGATCGGTGCCTTTAAACACCTAATGCGCCATAAATTGTCAGCAAATGATTGCATGTTCTGATTATCACGAACAGTATCACATCTCAAGCTTGAAGAAGGAATTTCACTCAGATAGACATTAATTCAGATCTCGAATTCTTCAGGAAACATGTTGGTATTTCTCTTATCTTTCTAAAAAACCAAGATCACTTCATTTAGACGAGCGTACCACAAAATACGACCGTTCGTACGCTTGATTGTCTGCCGCAGGCGCTTGACTTCAATCTTCAGTTTTTTGCTTTTGCCGCTTTTGTACTTTTGTCTTTATTCACGCTTTTCTTCTTTTATTTGTTAGAGTTGTAGAAGTTCTTGTCTTCTTCTATTATAGTACTTGATGCTTCAAAACTTTATCGAAAAGGGTACCTCATTTTCTGGTCAACCTAGCACTTTGAATATCTTAATAGTACATTCAAAATTAATCCTCCAGCCATCATGATGTTCTGTATTCTGAGTAGACGCCTGATTAGCTTAACAGTGCACTTCTTAAATGAGCTAAGGCGCTGGGTTATCCAGTGGGTACATTCACAAGGCTATTTAACCCGTACCATTCTGACCATTTAGCGTATTATGCTTCTTTGACCATGTTACTGGCCGAATTAGGATTCCATGTCTTCATGAATCTTGTATATATGGAAATTAACTTTATCGAGACACCAGTTTCATCCAATTCAAACACCTACAGCTCAATATATGTTCATCAGACACTACAAAGTTATTACTGTCAGGAATAACATCAGGTCACAAACTTACGGATGCAATTTGACAAAGATAGAGATCGCTTTCGCTCTTGAACTCTTCATGAGAGTTGCAGCTATTTCTCTGAACCTTCCAACGATACCAAGATCGATGCTTCGGAACATTTATAGCCCCAAAAATTGTCAGCTGATGCTTGCATGATCTGATTGTCACGAATAGTACCACATCTCAAGCTTGAAGAAGGAATTTCACTCAGATAGAGATTGATTCATATCTCGACTTCTTCAGGAAACATAAAGGTATTTTTCTTATCTTTCTAAAAAATTCAAGATCACTTCATTTGGACGAGCATACCTCCAAATACGACATTTCGGATGCTTGATTGTCGGCAGCAGGAGCTTGACTTCAATCTTCATCATTTTTGCGTTTGCTGCTTTTGTACTTTTCTCTTTGTTCACGCTATTCTCCTCTTTCTTCTATTCGAGTTACTAAATTTTTTGTCTTTTTCTATTACAATACTTGATGCTTCAGAATTTTATAGAAATGGGTACCTCATTTTCTAGTCAAACTTGGACTTTGTATATCTTAATACTACATTCAAAATTACTTCTCCGTCCATCACAATGTTCTGTATTCTGAGTAGACGCTTGATTAGCTTCATTGGACACTTCTTAAATGAACTAAGGCGTTGGGTTATCCACTGGGCACATTCACAAGGCTATTTAACTAGTTACATTCTGACCATTTAGCGTATTATGCTTCTTTGACCATGTTACGGGCCGGATTAGGATTCCATGTCTTCATGAATCTTCCATATATGGATATTAGCTTTATGGAGACACCGTTTCATCCAATTCGAACACCTACAGCTCAATACATGTCAATCAGATGCTACAAAGGTATTACTGTCAGGAACAACATCAGGTCACCAACTTACGGATTCAATTTGACAAAGATAGAGATCGCTTTCGCTCTTGAACTCTTCATGAGAGTTGCAGCTAATTCTCTAAGCCTTTCAACGATACCAAGATCGACAATTTGGAACATCTAAAGCTCTAGAAATTGTCAGCAAACGCTTGCATGTTCTGTTTGTCACAAACAACATCACTTCTCAAGCTTGAAGAAGGAATTTCACTCAGATAGAGATTGATTCAGATCTCGACTTCTTCCGGAAACATGAATGTATTTTTATTATATTTCTAAAAAAAACCAAGATCACTTCATTTGGACGAGCGTACCTCAAAATATGACATTTCAGTCGCTTGATTGTCGGCAGCTGGTGCTAGACTTCAATCTTCACCGTTTTTGCTTTTGTTGTTTTTGTACTTTTATCTTAATTCACGCTTTTCTCCTCTTTCTTTTATTCGAGTTGTTGAAGATTTTGTCTTCTTCTATTACAGTAATTGATGCTTGAAAACCTTATTGAAAAGGGTACCTCATTTTCAGGTCAAGCTTGGACTTTGAATATCTTAATACTACATTCAAAATTACTTCTCCCGCCATCAAAATGTTCTGTATTCTGAGTAGACACTTGATTAGCTTCATTGGACACTTCTTAAATGAACTAAGGCGCTGGGTTATCCACTGGGCACATTCACCAGGTTATTTAACTCGTACTATTCTGACCATTTATGGTATTTTGCTTCTTTGACCATGTTACTGGCCGAAATAGGATTCCCTATCTTGATAAACCTTGTATACATGGATATTAGCTTTATCGAGACACCGGTTTCATCCAATTCGAACACCTACAGCTCAACATATGTCCATCAGATGCTATAAAGGTATTACTGACAGGAACAACATCAGGTCACCAAGTTACGGGTGCAATTTGACAAAGATAGAGATCGCTTTCACTCTTGAACTCTTCATGAGAGTTGCAGCCACTGAGCCTTCAAACGATACCAAGATCGACAATTTGGAACATCTAAAGCTCGAGAAATTGTCCACGGACGCTTGCATGTTCTGCTTGTCACAAACAACATCACATCTCAAACTTGAAGAAGGAATTTCACTCAGATAGAGATTGATTCAGATTTCGACTTCTTCCGGAAACATGAATGTAATTTTCTTATCTTTCTAAAAAAACCAAGATCACTTTATTTGGACGAGCGTACCTCAAAATCCGATGTTTCAGTCGCTTGATTGTCGGCAGCTGGTGCTAGACTTCAATCTTCAACGTTTTTGCTTTTGCAGCTTTTGTACTTTTATCTTTATTCACGCTTTTGTCCTGTTTCTTCTATTCGAGTTGTTGAAGTTTTTGTCTTCTTCTATTACAGTAATTGATGCCTGAAAACCTTATTGAAAAGGGTACCTCATTTTCTAGTCAAGCTTGGACTTTGAATATCTTAATACTACATTCAAAATTACTTCTCCCGCCATCAAATTGTTCTGTATTCTTAGTAGACGCTTGATTAGCCTCATTGGACCCTTCTTAAATGAACTAAGGCGCTGGGTTATCCACTGGGCACATTCACCAGGCTATTTAACTCGTACCATTCTGACCATTTATGGTATTTTGCTTCTTTGACCATGTTACTGGCAGAAATAGGATTCCATATCTTGATGAATCTTGTATACATGGATATTAGCTTTATCGAGACACCGGTTTCGTCCAATTCGAACACCTACAGCTCAATATATATCCATCAGATGCTATAAAGGTATTACTGTCAGGAACAACATCAGGTCACCAACTTACGGATGCAATTTAATAAAGATAGAGATCGCTTTCGCTCTTGAACTCTACATGAGAGTTGCAGCCAATTCTCTGAGCCTTCCAACGATACCAAGATCGACAATTTGGAACATCTAAAGCTCTAGAAATTGTCAGCAAACGCTTGCATGTTCTATTTGTCACGAATAATATCACATCTCAAGCTTGAAGAAGGATTTTCACTCAGATAGAAATTGATTCAGATCTTGACTTCTTCCGAAAACATGAATCTATTTTTCTTATCTTTCTAAAAAAACCAAGATCACTTCATTTGGACGAGCGTATCTCAAAATACGACATTTCAGTCACTTGATTGTCGGCAGCCGGTGCTAGACTTCAATCTTCAGCATTTTTGCATTTGCAGCTTTTGTACTTTTATCTTTATTCACGCTTTTCTCCTCTTTCTTCTATTCGAATTGTTGAAGTTTTTGTCTTCTTCTATTACAGTAATTGATGCTTGAAAACCTTATTGAAAAGTGTACCTCATTTTCTAGTCAACCTTGGACTTTGTATATCTTTATACTACATTCAAAATTACTTCTCCGGCCATCACAAGGTTCTGTATTCTGAGTAGACGCTTGATTAGCTTCATTGGACACTTCTTAAATGAACTAAGGCGCTGGGTTATCCACTGGGCACATTCACAAGGCTATTTAACTCGTACCATTCTGACCATTTAGCGTATTATGCTTCTTTGACCATGTTACGGGCCGGATTAGGATTCCATGTCTTCAGGAATCTTGCATATATGGATATTAGCTTTATCGAGACACCAGTTTCATCCAATTCGAACACCTACCGCTCAATACATGTCCATCAGATGCTACAAAGGTATTACTGTCAGGAACAACATCAGGTCACCAACTTACGGATGCAATTTGACAAAGATAGAGATCGCTTTCGCCTCTTGATCTCCTCATGGGAGTTGAAGCTACTGAGCCTTCAAACGATACCAAGATCGACGATTTGGAACATCTAAAGCACGAGAAATTGTCCACAGACGCTTGCATGTTCTGTTTGTCACAAACAACATCACTTCTCAAGCTTGAAGACGGAATTTCACTCAGATCGAGATTGATTCAGATCTCGACTTCTTCCGGAAACATGAATGTATTTTTATTATATTTCTAAAAAAACCAAGATCACTTCATTTGGACGAGTGTACCTCAAAATATTACGTTTCAGTCGCTTGATTGTCGGCAGCTGGTGCTAGACTTCAATCTTCAACGTTTTTGCTTTTGCAGCTTTTGTACTTTTATCTTTATTCACGCTTTTGTCCTCTTTCTTCTATTCGAATTGTTGAAGATTTTGTCTTTTTCTATTACAGTAATTGATGCTTGAAAACCTTATTGAAAAGGGTACCTCATTTATGGTCAACCTTGGACTTTGAATATCATTCAAAATTACTTCTCCCGCCATAAAAATGTTCTGTATTCTTAGTAGACGCTTGATTAGCTTCAATGGATACTTCTTAAATGAACTAAGGCACTGGGTTATCCACTGGGCACATTCACCAGGCTATTTAACTCGTACTATTCTGACCATTTATGGTATTTTGCTTCTTTGACCATGTTGCTGGCCAAAATAGGATTCCATATCTTGATGAATCTTGTGTACACGTATATTAGCTTTATCGAGACACCGGTTTCGTCCAATTCGAACACCTACAGCTCAATATATATCCATCAGATGCTATAAAGTTATTACTGTCAGGAACAACATCAGGTCACCAACTTACGGATGCAATTTGATAAAGATAGAGATCGCTTTCGCTCTTGAACTCTTCATGAGAGTTGCAGCTAATTCTCTGAGCCTTCCAACGATACCAAGATCGACAATTTGGAACATCTAAAGCTCTAGAAATGGTCAGCAAACGCTTGCATGTTCTATTTGTCACGAACAATATCACATCTCAAGCTTGAAGAAGGAATTTCACTCAGATAGAGATTGATTCAGATCTCGACTTCTTCCGAAAACATGAATCTATTTTTCTTATCTTTCTAAAAAACCCAAGATCACTTCATTTGGACGAGCGTACCTCAAAATACGACGTTTCAATCGCTTGATTTTCGGCAGCCGGTGCTAGACTTCAATCTTCAGCATTTTTGCATTTGCAGCTTTTGTACTTTTATCTTTATTCACGCTTTTCTCCTCTTTATTCTATTCAAATTGTTGAAGTTTTTGTCTTCTTCTATCACAGTAATTGATGCTTGAAAACCTTATTGAAAAGGGTACCTCATTTTCTGGTCAACCTTAGACTTTGAATATCTTAATACTGCATTCAAAATTACTTCTCCCGCCATAAAAATGTTCTGTATTCTTAGTAGACGCTTGATTAGCTTCAATGGATACTTCTTAAATGAACTAAGGCGTTGGGTTATCCACTGGGCACATTCACCAGGCTATTTAACTCGTACTATTCTGACCATTTATGGTATTTTGCTTCTTTGACCATGTTACTGGCCGAAATAGGATTCCCTATCTTGATGAACCTTGTATTCATGGATAGTAGCTTTATCGAGACACCAGTTTCATCCAATTCGAACACCTACAGCTCAACATATGTCCATCAGATGCTATAAACGTATTACTCTCAGGAACAACATCAGGTCACCAAGTTACGGGTGCAATTTGACAAAGATAGAGATCGCTTTCGCTCTTGAACTCTTCATGAGAGTTGCAGCCACTGAGCCTTCAAATGATACCAAGATCGACAATTTGGGACATCTAAAGCTCGAGAAATTGTCCACGGACGCTTGCATGTTCTGCTTGTCACAAACAACATCACATCTCAAGCTTGAAGAAGGAATTTCACTCAGATAGAGATTGATTCAGATTTCGACTTCTTCTGGAAACATGAATTTATTTTTCTTATCTTTCTAAAAAAACCAAGATCACTTCATTTGGACGAGCGTACCTCAAAATACGACGTTTCAGTCGCTTGATTGTCGGCAGCTCGTGCAAGACTTCAATCTTCAGCATTTTTTCATTTGCAGCTTTTGTACTTTTATCTTTATTCACGCTTTTCTCCTCTTTCTTTTATTCGAATTGTTGAAGTTTTTGTCTTCTTCTATCACAGTAATTGATGCTTGAAAATCTTATTGAAAAGGATACCTCATTTTCTGGTCAACCTTGGACTTTGAATATCTTAATACTACATTCAAAATTACTTCTCCCGCCATAAAAATGTTCTGTATTCTTAGTATATGCTTGATTAGCCTCATTGGACCCTTCATAAATGAACTAAGGCGCTGGGTTATCCACAGGGCACATCCACTAGGCTATTTAACTCGTACCATTCTGACAATTTATGGTATTTTGCTTCTTTGACCATGTTACTGGCCGAAATAGGATTCCATCTCTTGATGAATCCTGTATACACGGATATTAGCTTCATCGAGACACCGGTTTGGTCCAATTCGAACACCTACAGCTCAATATATATCCATCAGATGCTATAAAAGTATTACTGTCAGGAACAACATCAGGTCACCAACTTACGGATGCAATTTGATAAAGATAGAGATCGCTTTCGCCCTTGAACTCTTCATGAAAGTTGCAACTAATTCTCTAAGCCTTCCAACGATATAAAAGATCGACAATTTGGAACATCTAAAGCTGTAGAAATTGTCAGCAAACGCATGCACGTTCTATTTGTCACGAACAATATCACATCTCAAGCTTGAAGAAGGAATTTCACTCAGATAGAGATTGATTCAGATCTCGGCCTCTTCCGAAAACATGATTCTATTTATCTTATCTTTCTAAAAAAACCAGGATCACTTCATTTGGACGAGGGTACCTCAAAATACGACGTTTCAGTCACTTGATTGTCGGCAGCTGGTGCTAGATTTCAATCTTCAGCATTTTTGCATTTGCAGCTTTTGTACTTTTATCTTTACTCAAGCTTTTCTCCTCTTTCTTCTAATCGAGTTGTTGAAGTTTTTGTCTTCTTCTATTACAGTAATTGATGCTTGAAAACCTTATTGAAAAGGGTACCTCATTTTCTAGTCAACCTTGGACTTTGTATATCTTAATACTACATTCAAAATTACTTCTCCGGCCATCACAATGTTCTGTATTCTGAGTAGACGCTTGATTAGCTTCATTGGACACTTCTTAAATGAACTATGGCGCTGGGTTATCCACTGGGCACAATCACAAGGCTATTTAACTAGTTACATTCTGACCATTTAGCGTATTATGCTTCTTTGACCATGTTACGGGCCGGATTAGGATTCCATGTCTTCATGAATCTTCCATATATGGATATTAGCTTTATTGAGACACCGGTTTCATCCAATTCGCACACCTACAGCTCAATACATGTCAATCAGATGCTACAAAGGTATTACTGTCAGGAACAACATCAAGTCACCAACTTACGGATGCAATTTGACAAAGATAGAGATCGCTTTCGCTCTTGAACTCATCATGAGAGTTGCAGCTAAATCTCTGAGCCTTCCAACGATACCAAGATCGATAATTTGGAACATCTAAAGCTCTAGAAATTGTCAGCAAACGCTTGCATGTTCTGTTTGTCACAAACAACATCACTTCTCAAGCCTGAAGAAGGAATTTCACTCAGATAGAGATTGATTCAGATCTCGACTTCTTCCAGAAACATGATTGTATTTTTATTATATTTCTAAAAAAGCCAAGATCACTTCATTTGGACGAGCGTACCTCAAAATATGACGTTTCAGTCGCTTGATTGTCGATAGCTGGTGCTAGACTTCAATCTTCACCGTTTTTGCTTTTGTTGTTTTTGTACTTTTATCTTAACTCACGCTTTTCTCCTCTTTCTTTTATTCGAGTTGTTGAAGATTTTGTCTTCTTCTATTACAGGAATTGATGCTTGAAAACCTTATTGAAAAGGGTACCTCATTTTCTGGTCAAGCTTGGACTTTGAATATCTTAATACTACATTCAAAATTACTTCTCCCGCCATCAAAATGTTCTGTATTCTGAGTAGACACTTGATTAGCTTCATTGGACACTTCTTAAATGAACTAAGGCGCTGGGTTATCCACTGGGCACATTCACCAGGCTATTTAACTCGTACTATTCTGACCATTTATGGTATTTTGCTTCTTTGACCATGTTACTGGCCGAAATAGGATTCCCAATCTTGATGAACCTTGTATACATGGATATTAGCTTTATCGACACACCGGTTTCATCCAATTCGAACACCTACAGCTCAACATATGTCCATCAGATGCTATAAAGGTATTACTCTCAGGAACAACATCAGGTCACCAAGTTACGGGTGCAATTTGACAAAGATAGAGATCGCTTTCGCTCTTGAACTCTTCATGAGAGTTGCAGCCACTGAGCCTTCAAACGATATCAAGATCGACAATTTGGAACATCTAAAGCTCGAGAAATTGTCCACGGACGCTTGCATGTTCTGCTTGTCACAAACAACATCATATCTCAAGCTTGAAGAAGGAATTTCACTCAGATAGAGATTGATTCAGATTTCGACTTCTTCCGGAAACATGAATATATTTTTCTTACCTTTCTAAAAAACCAAGATCACTTCATTTGGACCAGTGTACCTCAAAATACGATGTTTCAGTCGCTTTATTTTCGGCAGCCGGTGCTAGACTTCAGTCTTCAGCGTTTTTGCTTTTGCAGCTTTTGTACTTTTATCTTTATTCAAGCTTTACTCCTCTTTCTTCTATTCGAGTTGTTGAAGTTTTTGTCTTCTTCTATTACAGTAATTGATGCTTGAAAACCTTATTGAAAAGGGTACCTCATTTTCTAGTCAACCTTGGACTTTGTATATCTTAATACTACATTCAAAATTACTTCTCCGGCCATCACAATGTTCTGTATTCTGAGTAGACGCTTGATTTGCTTCATTGGACACTTCTTAAATGAACTAAGGCGCTGGGTTATCCACTGGGCACATTCAAAAGGCTATTTAACTAGTTACATTCTGACCATTTAGCGTATTATGCTTCTTTGACCATGTTACGGGCCGGATTAGGATTCCATGTCTTCATGAATCTTCCATATATGGATATTAGCTTTATCGAGACACCGGTTTCATCCAATTCGAACACCTACAGCTCAATACATGTCAATCAGATGCTACAAAGGTATTACTGTCAGGAACAACATCAGGTCACCAACTTACGGATGCAATTTGGCAAAGATAGAGAT
Source organism: Ammopiptanthus mongolicus (assembly GCA_039655645.1). Classification (NCBI taxonomy): domain Eukaryota; kingdom Viridiplantae; phylum Streptophyta; class Magnoliopsida; order Fabales; family Fabaceae; genus Ammopiptanthus; species Ammopiptanthus mongolicus. Next base: position 44,681,626 of record CM077349.1, read on the forward strand.
CGCTTTCGCTCTTGAACTCATCATGAGAGTTGCAGCTAATTCTCTGAGCCTTCCAATGATACAAAGATCGATAATTTGGAACATCTAAAGCTCTAGAAATTGTCAGCAAACACTTGCATGTTCTGTTTGTCACAAACAACATCACTTCTCAAGCTTGAAGAAGGAATTTCACTCAGATAGAGATTGATTCAGATCTCGACTTCTTCCGGAAACATGAATGTATTTTTATTATATTTCTAAAAAAAACCAAGATCACTTCATTTGGACGAGCGTACCTCAAAATATGACGTTTCAGTCGCTTGATTGTCGGCAGCTGGTGCTAGACTTCAATCTTGATCGTTTTTGCTTTTGTTGTTTTTGTACTTTTATCTTAATTCACGCTTTTCTCCTCTTTCTTTTATTCGAGTTGTTGAAGATTTCGTCTTCTTCTATTACAATAATTGATGCTTGAAAACCTTATTGAAAAGGGTACCTCATTTTCTGGTCAAGCTTGGACTTTGAATATCTTAATACTACATTCAAAATTACTTCTCCCGCCATCAAAATGTTCTGTATTCTGAGTAGACACTTGATTAGCTTCATTGGACACTTCTTAAATGAACTAAGGCGCTGGGTTATCCACCGGGCACATTCACCAGGCTATTTAACTCGTGCTATTCCGACCATTTATGGTATTTTGCTTCTTTGACCATGTTACGGGCCGGATTAGGATTCCATGTCTTCATGAATCTTGCATATATGGATATTAGCTTTATCGAAACACCAGTTTCATCCAGTTCGAACACCTACAGTTCAATACATCTCCATCTGATGCTACAAAGGTATTACTGTCAGGAACAACATCAGGTCATCAAATTACGGATACAAATTGACAAAGATAGAGATCGCTTTCGCTCTTGAAACCTTCATGAGAGTTGAAGCTACTGATCCTTCAAATGATACCAGGATACACGATTTGGAATATCTAAAGCTCGAGAAATTGTCCACAGACGCTTCCATGTTCTGTTTGCCACAAACAACATCACATCTCAAGCTTGAAGAAGGAATTTCACTCAGATAGAGATTGATTCAAATCTCGACTTCTTGTGGAAACATGAATATATTTTTCTTACCTTTCTAAAAAACCAAGATCACTTCATTTGGACCAGTGTACCTCAAAATACGATGTTTCAGTCGCTTTATTTTCGGCAGGCGGTGCTAGACTTCAGTCTTCAGCGTTTTTGCTTTTGCAGCTTTTGTACTTTTATCTTTATTCAAGCTTTACTCCTCTTTCTTCTATTCGAGTTATTGAAGTTTTTGTCTTCTTCTATTACAGTAATTGATGCTTGAAAACCTTATTGAAATGGGTACCTCATTTTCTAGTCAACCTTGGACTTTGTATATCTTAATACTACATTCAAAATTACTTCTCCGGCCATCACAAGGTTCTGTATTCTAAATAGACGCTTGATTAGCTTCATTGGACACTTCTTAAATGAACTAAGGCGCTGGGTTATCCACTGGGCACATTCACAAGGCTATTTAACTCGTACCATTCTGACCATTTAGCGTATTATGCTTCTTTGACCATGTTACGGGCCGGATTAGGATTCCATGTCTTCATGAATCTTGCATATATGGATATTAGCTTTATCGAGACACCAGTTTCATCCAATTCGAACACCTACAACTCAATACATGTCCATCAGATGCTATAAAGGTATTACTGTCAGGAACAACATCAGGTCACCAAGTTACGGGTGCAATTTGACAAAGATAGAGAACGCTTTCGCTCTTGAACTCTTCTTGAGAGTTGCAGCCACTGAGCCTTCAAACGGTACCAAGATCGACAATTTGGAACATCTAAAGCTCGAGAAATTATCCACGGACGCTTGCATGTTCTGCTTGTCACAAACAACATCACATCTCAAGCTTGAAGAAGGAATTTCACTCAGATAAAGATTGATTCAGATTTCGACTTCTTCCGGAAACATGAATGTATTTTTCTTATCTTTCTAAAAAAACCAACATCACTTCATTTGGACGAGCGTACCTCAAAATCCGATGTTTCAGTCGCTTGATTGTCGGCAGCTGGTGCTAGACTTCAATCTTCAACGTTTTTGCTTTTGCAGCTTTTGTACTTTTATCTTTATTCACGCTTTTGTCCTCTTTCTTCTATTCGAGTTGTTGAAGTTTTTGTCTTCTTCTATTACAGTAATTGATGCCTGAAAACCTTATTGAAAAGGGTACCTCATTTTCTAGTCAAGCTTGGACTTTGAATATCTTAATACTACATTCAAAATTACTTCTCCCGCCATCAAAATGTTCTGTATTCTTAGTAGACGCTTGATTAGCCTCATTGGACCCTTCTTAAATGAACTAAGGCACTGGGTTATCCACTAGGCACATTCACCAGGCTATTTAACTCGTACCATTCTGACCATTTATGGTATTTTGCTTCTTTGACCATCTTACTGGCCGAAATAGGATTCCATATCTTGATGAATCTTGTATACACGGATATTAGCTTTATCGAGACACCGGTTTCGTCCAATTCGAACACCTACAGCTCAATATATATCCATCAGATGCTATAAAGGTATTACTATCAGGAACAACATCCGGTCACCAACTTACGGATGCAATTTGATAAAGATAGAGATCGCTTTCGCTCTTGAACTCTTCATGAGAGTTGCAGCTAATTCTCTGAGCCTTCCAACGATACCAAGATCGACAGTTTGGAACATCTAAAGCTCTAGAAATTGTCAGCAAACGCTTGCATGTTCTATTTATCACGAACAATATCACATCTCAAGCTTGAAGAAGGAATTTCACTCAGATAGAGATTGATTCAGACCTCGACTTCTTCCGAAAACATGAATCTATTTTTCTTATCTTTCTAAAAAAACCAAGATCACTTCATTAGGATGAGCGTACCTCAAAACACGACGTTTCAGTCACTTGATTGTTGGCAGCTGGTGCTAGACTTCAATCTTCAGCTTTTTTGCATTTGCAGCTTTTGTACTTTTATCTTTATTCACGCTTTTCTCCTCTTTCTTCTATTCGAATTGTTGAAGTTTTTATCTTCTTCTATTACAATAATTGATGCTTGAAAACGTTATTGAAAAGGGTACCTCATTTTCTGGTCAACCTTGGACTTTGTATATCTTAATACTACATTCAAAATTACTTCTCCGGCCATCACAATGTTCTGTATTCTGAGTAGACGCTTGATTAGCGTCATTGGACACTTCTTAAATGAACTAAGGCGCTGGGTTATCCACTGGACACATTCACAAGTCCGTTTAACTCGTACCATTCTTACCATTTAGCATATTATGCTTCTTTGACCATGTTACGGGCCGGATTAGGATTCCATGTCTTCATGAATCTTGCATATATGGATATTAGCTTTATCGAAACACCAGTTTCATCCAATTCGAACACCTACAGTTCAATACATCTCCATTAGATGCTACAAAGGTATTACTGTCAGAAACAACATTTGGTCACCAAATTACGGATACAAATTGACAAAGATTGAGATCGCTTTCGCTCTTGAATCCTTCATGAGAGTTGAAGCTACTGAGCCTTCAAATGATACCAGGATACACGATTTGGAACATCTAAAGCTCGAGAAATTGTCCACAGACGCTTCCATGTTCTGTTTGCCACAAACAACATCACATCTCAAGCTTGAAGAAGGAATTTCACTCAGATAGAGATTGATTCAAATCTCGACTTCTTGTGGAAACATGAATATATTTTTCTTACCTTTGTAAAAAACCAAGATCACTTCATTTGGACCAGTGTACCTCAAAATACGATGTTTCAGTCGCTTGATTTTCGACAGCCGGTGCTAGACTTCAGTCTTCAGCGTTTTTGCTTTTTCAGCTTTTATACTTTTATCTTTATTCAAGCGTTACTCCTCTTTCTTCTATTCGAGTTGTTGAAGTTTTTGTCTTCTTCTATTACAGTAATTGATGCTTGAAAACCTTATTGAAAAGGGTACCTCATTTGCTAGTCAAGCTTGGACTTTGAATATCTTAATACTCAATTCAAAATTACTTCTCCCGCCATCAAAATGTTCTGTATTCTTGGTAGACGCTTGATTAGCCTCATTGGACCCTTCTTAAATGAACTAAGGCGCTGGGTTATCCACTGGACACATTCACAAGGCTGTTTAACTCGTACCATTCTGACCATTTAGCGTATTATGCTTCTTTGACCATGTTACGGGCCGGATTAGGATTCCATGTCTTCATGAATCTTGCATATATGGATATTAGCTTTATCGAGACACCAGTTTCATCCAATTCGAACACCTATAGCTCAACAAATGTCCATCAGATGCTATAAAGGTATTACTGTCAGGAACAACATCAGGTCACCAAGTTACGGGTGCAATTTGACAAAGATAGAGATCGCTTTCGCTCTTGATCTCCTCATGAGAGTTGAAGCTACTGAGCCTTCAAACGATACCAAGATCGACGATTTGGAACATCTAAAGCACGAGAAATTGTCCACAGACGCTTGCATGTTCTGTTTGTCACAAACAACATCACATCTCAAGCCTGAAGAAGGAATTTCACTCAGATAGAGATTGATTCAGATTTCGACTTCTTCTGTAAACATGAATGTATTTTTCTTATCTTTCTACAAAAACCAAGATCACTTCATTTGGACGAGCGTACCTCAAAATCCGATGTTTCAGTCGCTTGATTGTCGGCAGCTGGTGCTAGACTTCAATCTTCAACGTTTTTGCTTTTGCAGCTTTTGTACTTTTATCATTATTCACGCTTTTGTCCTCTTTCTTCTATTCGAGTTGTTGAAGATTTTGTCTTCTTCTATTACAGTAATTGATCCTTGAAAACCTTATTGAAAAGGGTACCTCATTTTCTAGTCAAGCTTAGACTTTGAATATCTTAATACTACATTCAAAATTACTTCTCCCGCCATCGAAATGTTCTGTATTCTTAGTAGACGCTTGATTAGCCTCATTGGACCCTTCTTAAATGAACTAAGGCGCTGGGTTATCCACTGGGCACATTCACTAGGCTATTTAACTCGTACCATTCTGACCATTTATGGTATTTTGCTTCTTTGACCATCTTACTGGCCGAAATAGGATTCCATATCTTGATGAATCTTGTTTACACGGATATTAGCTTTATCGAGACACCGGTTTCGTCCAATTCGAACACCTACAGCTCAATATATATCCATCAGATGCTATAAAGATATTACTGTCAGGAACAACATCAGGTCACCAACTTACGGATGCAATTTGATAAAGATAGAGATCGCTTTCGCTCTTGAACTCTTCATGAGAGTTGCAGCTAATACTCTGAGCCTTCCAACGATACCAAGATCGACAATTTGGAACATCTAAAGCTCTAGAAATTGTCAGCAAACGCTTGCATGTTCTATTTGTCACGAACAATATCACATCTCAAGCTTGAAGAAGGAATTTCACTCAAATAGAGATTGATTCAGATCTCGATTTCTTCCGAAAACATGAATCCTTTTTTCTTATCTATATAAAAAAACCAATATCACTTCATTTGGACGAGCGTACCCCAAAATATGACGTTTGAGTCACTTGATTGTCGGCAGCTGGTGCTAGACTTCAATCTTTAGCATTTTTGCGATTGCAGCTTTTGTACTTTTATCTTTATTCAAGCTTTTCTCCTCTTTCTTCTATTCGAATTGTTGAAGTTTTTATCTTCTTCTATTACAGTAATTGATGCTTGAAAACGTTATTGAAAAGGGTACCTCATTTTCTGGTCAACCATGGACTTTGTATATCTTAATACTACATTAAAAATTACTTCTTCGGCCATCACAATGTTCTGTATTCTGAGTAGACGCTTGATTAGCATCATCGGACACTTCTTAAATTAACTAAGGCGCTGAGTTTTCCACTGGACACATTCACAAGTCCGTTTAACTCGTACCATTCTGACCATTTAGCGTATTATGCTTCTTTGACCACGTTACGGGCTGGATTAGGATTCCATGTCTTCATGAATCTCGCATATATGGATATTAGCTTTATCGAAACACCAGTTTCATCCAATTCGAACACGTACAGTTCAATACATCTCCATCAGAAGCTACAAAGGTATTATTGTCCGGAACAACATCAGGTCACCAACTTACGGATGCAATTTGACAAAGATAGAGATCGCTTTCGCCTCTTGCTCTCCTCATGAGAGTTGAAGCTACTGAGCCTTCAAACGATACCAAGATCGACGATTTGGAACATCTAAAGCACGAGAAATTGTCCGCAGACGCTTGCATGTTCTGTTTGTCACAAACAACATCACATCTCAAGCTTGAAGAAGGAATTTCACTCAGATAGAGATTGATTCAGATCTCGACTTCTTACGGAAACATGAATGTATTTTTCTTACCTTTCTAAAAAAACCAAGATCACTTCATTTGGATGAGCGTACCTTAAAATACGGCGTTTCAATCGCTTGATTTTCGGCAATCGGTGCTAGACTTCAGTCTTCAACGTTTTCGCTTTTGCAGCTTTTGTACTTTTATCTTTATTCAAGCTTTTCTCCTGTTTCTTCTATTCGAGATGTTGAAGTTTTTGTCTTCTTCTATTACAGTATTTGATGCTTGAAAACCTTATTGAAAAGGGTACCTCATTTTCAAGTCAACCTTGGACTTTGTATATCCTAATACTACATTCAAAATTACTTCTCCGGCCATCACAATGTTCTGTATTCTGAGTAGACGCTTGATTAGCTTCATTGGACACTTCTTAAATGAACTAAGGCGCTGGGTTATCCACTGGGCACATTCACAAGGCTATTTAACTCGTACCATTCTGACCATTTAGCGTATTATGCTTCTTTGACCATGCTACGGGCCGGATTAGGATTCCATGTCTTCATGAATCTTGCATATTTGGATATTAGCTTTATCTAGACACAAGTTTCATCCAATTCGAACACCTACAGCTCAATACATGTCCATCAGATGCTACAAAGGTATTATTGTCAGGAACAACATCAGGTCACCAACTTACGGATGCAATTTGACAAAGATAGAGATCGCTTTCGCCTCTTGCTCTCCTCATGAGAGTTGAAGCTACTGAGCCTTCAAACGATACCAAGATCGACGATTTGGAACATCTAAAGCACGAGAAATTGTCCGCAGACGCTTGCATGTTCTGTTTGTCACAAACAACATCACTTCTCAAGCTTTAAGAAGGAATTTCACGCAGATAGAGATTGATTCAGATCTTGACTTCTTCCGGAAACATGAATGTATTTTTATTATATTTCTAAAAAAACCAAGATCACTTCATTTGGACGAGCGTACCTCAAAATATGACGTTTCAGTCGCTTGATTGTCGGCAGCTGGTGCTAGACTTCAATCTTCACCATTTTTGCTTTTGCTGTTTTTGTACTTTTATCTTTATTCACGCTTTTCTCCTCTTTCTTCTATTCGAATTGTTGAAGTTTTTGTCTTCTTCTATTACAGTAATTGATGCTTGAAAACCTTATTGAAAAGGGTACCTCATTTTCTGGTCAAGCTTGGACTTTGAATATCTTAATACTACATTCAAAATTACTTCTCCCGCCATCAAAATGTTCTGTATTCTGAGTAGACACTTGATTAGCTTCAATGGATACTTCTTAAATGAACTAAGGCGCTGGGTTATCCACTGGGCACATTCACCAGGCTATTTAACTCGTACTATTCTGACCATTTATGGTATTTTGCTTTTTTGACCATGTTACTGGCCGAAATAGGATTCCCTATCTTGATGAACCTTGTACACATGGATATTAGCTTTGTCGAGACACCGGTTTCATCCAATTCGAACACCTACAGCTCAACATATGTCCATCAGATGCTATAAAGGTATTACTGTCAGGAACAACATCAGGTCACCAAGTTACGGGTGCAATTTGACAAAGATAGCGATCGCTTTCGCTCTTGAACTCTTCATGAGAGTTGCAGCCACTGAGCCTTCAAACGATACCAAGATCGACAATTTGGAACATCTAAAGCTCGAGAAATTGTCCACGGACGCTTGCATGTTCTGCTTGTCACAAACAACATCACATCTCAAGCTTGAAGAAGGAATTTCACTCAGATAGAGATTGATTCAGATTTCGACTTCTTCTGGAAACATGAATGTATTTTTCTTATCTTTCTAAAAAAACCAAGATCACTTCTTTTGGACGAGCGTACCTCAAAATCCGATGCCTCAGTCGCTTGATTGTCGGCAGCTGGTGCAAGACTTCGATCTTCAACGTTTTTGCTTTTGAAGCTTTTGTACTTTTATCATTATTCACGCTTTTGTCCTCTTTCTTCTATTCGAGTTGTTGAAGTTTTTGTCTTCTTCTATTACAGTAATTGATGCTTGAAAACCTTATTGAAAAGGGTACCTCATTTTCTAGTCAAGCTTGGACTTTGAATATCTTAATACTACATTCAAAATTACTTCTCCCGCCATCAAAATGTTCTGTATTCTTAGTAGACGGTTGATTAGCCTCATTGGACCCTTCTTAAATGAACTAAGGCGCTGGGTTATCCACTGGGCACATTCACTAGGCTGTTTAACTCGTACCATTCTGACCATTTATGGTATTTTGCTTCTTTGACCATGTTACTGGCCGAAATAGGATTCCATATCTTGATGAATCTTGTATACACGGATATTAGCTTTATCGAGACACCGGTTTCGTCCAATTCGAACACCTACAGCTCAATATATATCCATCAGATGCTATAAAGGTATTACTGTCAGGAACAACATCAGGTCACCAACTTATGGATACAATTTGATAAAGATAGAGATCGCTTTCGCTCTTGAACTCTGCATGAGAGTTGCAGCTAATTCTCTGAGCCTTCCAACGATATCAAGATCGACAATTTGGAACATCTAAAGCTCTAGAAATTGTCAGCAAACGCTTGCATGTTCTATTTGTCAGGAACAATATCACATCTCAACCTTGAAGAAGGAATTTCACTCAGATAGAGATTGATTCAGATCTCGACTTCTTCCAAAAACATGAATCTATTTTTCTTATCTTTCTAAAAAAACCAAGATCAGTTCATTTGGACGAGCGTACCTCAAAATACGACGTTTGAGTCACTTGATTGTCGGCAGCTGGTGCTAGACTTCAATCTTCAGCATTTTTGCGATTGCAGCTTTTGTACTTTTATCTTTATTCAAGCTTTTCTCCTGTTTCTTCTATTCGAGATGTTGAAGTTTTTGTCTTCTTCTATTACAGTATTTGATGCTTGAAAACCTTATTGAAAAGGGTACCTCATTTTCAAGTCAACCTTGGACTTTGTATATCCTAATACTACATTCAAAATTACTTCTCCGGCCATCACAATGTTCTGTATTCTGAGTAGACGCTTGATTAGCTTCATTGGACACTTCTTAAATGAACTAAGGCGCTGGGCTATCCACTGGACACATTCACAAGTCTGTTTAACTCGTACCATTCTGACCATTCAGACGCTTCCATGTTCTGTTTGTCACAAACAACATCACATCTCAAGCTTGAACAATGAATTTCACTCAGATAGAGATTGATTCAGATCTCGACTTCTTATGGAAACATGAATGTATTTTTCTTACCTTTCTAAAAAACGAAGATCACTTCATTTGGACGAGCGTACCTCAAAATACGATGTTTCATTCGCTTGATTTTCGGCAGCCGGTGCTAGACTTCAGTCTTCAGCATTTTTACTTTTGCAGCTTTTGTACTTTTATCTTTATTCAAGCTTTTCTCCTCTTTCTTCTATTCGAGTTGTTGAAGATTTTGTCTTCTTCTATTGCAGTAATTGATGCTTGAAAACCTTATTGAAAAGGGTACCTCATTTTCAAGTCAACCTTGGACTTTGTATATCCTAATACTACATTCAAAATTACTTCTCCGGCCATCACAATGTTCTGTATTCTGAGTAGACGCTTGATTAGCTTCATTGGACACTTCTTAAATGAACTAAGGCGCTGGGTTATCCACTGGGCACATTCACAAGGCTATTTAACTCGTACCATTCTGACCATTTAGCGTATTATGCTTCTTTGACCATGTTACGGGCCGGATTAGGATTCCATGTCTGAATCTTGCATATTTGGATATTAGCTTTATCGAGACACCAGTTTCATCCAATTCGAACACCTACAGCTCAATACATGTCCATCCGATGCTACAAAGGTATTACTGTCAGGAACAACATCAGGTCACCAACTTACGGATGCAATTTGACAAAGATAGAGATCGCTTTCGCCTCTTGCTCTCCTCATGAGAGGTGAAGCTACTGAGCCTTCAAACGATACCAAGATCGACGATTTGGAACATCTAAAGCACGAGAAATTGTCCACAGACGCTTGCATGTTCTGTTTGTCACAAACAACATCACTTCTCAAGCTTGAAGAAGGAATTTCACTCAGATAGAGATTGATTCAAAACTCGACTTCTTCCGGAAACATGAATGTATTTTTATTATATTTCTAAAAAAACCAAGATCACTTCATTTGGACGAGCGTACCTCAAAATATGAAATTTCCGTCGCTTGATTTTCGGCAGCTAGTGCTAGACTTCAATCTTCACCGTTTTTGCTTTTGCTGTTTTTGTACTTTTATCTTTATTCACGCTTTTCTCCTCTTTCTTCCATTCGAGTTGTTGAAGTTTTTATCTTCTTCTATTACAGTAATTGATGCTTGAAAACGTTATTGAAAAGGGTACCTCATTTTCTGGTCAACCTTGGACTTTGTATATCCTAATACTACATTCAAAATTACTTCTCCGGCCATCACAATGTTCTGTATTCTGAGTAGACGCTTGATTAGCTTCATTTGACACTTCTTAAATGAACTAAGGCGCTGGGTTGTCCACTGGGCACATTCACAAGGCTATTTAACTCTTACCATTCTGACCATTTAGCGTATTATGCTTCTTTGACCATGTTACGGGCCGGATTAGGATTCCATGTCTTCATGAATCTTGCATATTTGGATATTAGCTTTATCGAGACACCAGTTTCATCCAATTCGAACACCTACAGCTCAATACATGTCCATCCGATGCTACAAAGGTATTACTGTCAGGAACAACATCAGGTCACCAACTTACGGATGCAATTTGACAAAGATAGAGATCGCTTTCGCCTCTTGCTCTCCTCATGAGAGGTGAAGCTACTGAGCCTTCAAACGATACCAAGTTCGACGATTTGGAACATCTAAAGCACAAGAAATTGTCCACAGACGCTTGCATGTTCTGTTTGTCACAAACAACATCACTTCTCAAGCTTGAAGAAGGAATTTCACTCAGATAGAGACTGATTAAGATCTCGACTTCTTCCGGAAACATGAATGTATTTTTATTATATTTCTAAAAAAACCACGATCACTTCATTTGGACGAGCGTACCTCAAAATATGACGTTTCCATCGCTTGATTGTCGGCAGCTAGTGCTAGACTTCAATCTTCACCGTTTTTGCTTTTGCTATTTTTGTACTTTTATCTTTATTCACGCTTTTCTCCTCTTTCTTCCATTCGAGTTGTTGAAGTTTTTATCTTCTTCTATTACAGTAATTGATGCTTGAAAACATTATTGAAAAGGGTACCTCATTTTCTGGTCAACCTTGGACTTTGTATATCCTAATACTACATTCAAAATTACTTCTCCGGCCATCACAATGTTCTGTATTCTGAGTAGACGCTTGATTAGCTTCATTGGACACTTCTTAAATGAACTAAGGCGCTGGGTTGTCCACTTGGCACATTCACAAGGCTATTTAACTCGTACCATTCTGACCATTTAGCGTATTATGCTTCTTTGACCATGTTACGGGCCGGATTAGGATTCCATGTCTTCATGAATCTTGCATATTTGGATATTAGCTTTATCGAAACACCAGTTTCATCCAATTCGAACACGTACAGTTCAATACATCTCCATCAGATGCTACAAAGGTATTATTGTCAGGAACAACATCAGGTCACCAACTTACGGATGCAAATTGACGAAGATAGAGATCGCTTTCGCTCTTCAACCCTTCATGAGAGTTGCAGCTACTGAGCCTTCAAATGATACCAGGATACACGATTTGGAACATCTAAAGCTCGAGAAATTGTCCACAGACGCTTCCATGTTCTGTTTGTCATAAACAACATCACATCTCAAGCTTGAAGAAGGAATTTCACTCAGATAGAGATTGATTCAGATCTCGACTTCTTACGGAAACATGAATGTATTTTTCTTACCTTTCTAAAAAAACCAAGATCACTTCATTTGGATGAGCGTACCTCAAAATACGACGTTTCAGTCGCTTGATTTTCAGCAGCCGGTGCTAGACTTCAGTCTTCAGCGTTTTTGCTTTTGCAGCATTTGTACTTTTATCTTTACTCTAGCTTTTCTGCTCTTTCCTGTAATCGAGTTGTTGAAGTTGTTGTCTTCTTCTATTACTGTAATTGATGCTTGAAAACCTTATTGAAAAGGCTACCTCATTTTCTGGTCAAGCTTGGACTTTGAATATCTTAATACTACATTCAAAATTACTTCTCCCGCCATCAAAATGTTCTGTATTCTGAGTAGACACTTGATTAGCTTCAATGGATACTTCTTAAATGAACTAAGGCGCTGGGTTATCCACTGGGCACATTCACCAGGCTATTTAACTCGTACTATTCTGACCATTTATGGTATTTTGCTTTTTTGACCATGTTACTGGTCGAAATATGATTCCCTATCTTGATGAACCTTGTACACATGGATATTAGCTTTGTCGAGACACCGGTTTCATCCAATTCGAACACCTACAGCTCAACATATGTCCATCAGATGCTATAAAGGTATTACTGTCAGGAACAACATCAGGTCACCAAGTTACGGGTGCAATTTGACAAAGATAGAGATCGCTTTCGCTCTTGAACTCTTCATGAGAGTTGCAGCCACTGAGCCTTCAAACGATACCAAGATCGACAATTTGGAACATCTAAAGCTCGAGAAATTGTCCACGGACGCTTGCATGTTCTGCTTGTCACAAACAACATCACATCTCAAGCTTGAAGAAGGAATTTCACTCAGATAGAGATTGATTCAGATTTCGACTTCTTCTGAAAACATGAATGTATTTTTCTTATCTTTCTAAAAAAACCAAGATCACTTCATTTGGACGAGCGTACCTCAAAATCCGATGCTTCAGTCGCTTGATTGTCGGCAGCTGGTGCAAGACTTCTATCTTCAACGTTTTTGCTTTTGAAGCTTTTGTACTTTTATCATTATTCACGCTTTTGTCCTCTTTCTTCTATTCGAGTTGTTGAAGTTTTTGTCTTCTTCTATTACAGTAATTGATGCTTGAAAACCTTATTGAAAAGGGTACCTCATTTTCTAGTCAAGCTTGGACTTTGAATATCTTAATACTACATTCAAAATTACTTCTCCCACCATCAAAATGTTCTGTATTCTTAGTAGATGGTTGATTAGCCTCATTGGACCCTTCTTAAATGAACTAAGGCGCTGGGTTATCCACTGGGCACATTCACTAGGCTGTTTAACTCGTACCATTCTGACCATTTATGGTATTTTGCTTCTTTGACCATGTTACTGGCCGAAATAGGATTCCATATCTTGATGAATCTTGTATGCACGGATATTAGCTTTATCGAGACACCGGTTTCGTCCAATTCGAACACCTACAGCTCAATATATATCCATCAGATGCTATAAAGGTATTACTGTCAGGAACAACATCAGGTCACCAACTTACGGATACAATTTGATAAAGATAGAGATCGCTTTCGCTCTTGAACTCTGCATGAGAGTTGCAGCTAATTCTCTGAGCCTTCCAACGATATCAAGATCGACAATTTGGAACATCTAAAGCTCTAGAAATTGTCAGCAAACGCTTGCATGTTCTATTTGTCACGAACAATATCACATCTCAAGCTTGACGAAGGAAATTCACTCAGATAGAGATTGATTCAGATCTCGAATTCTTCCGAAAACATGAATCTATTTTTCTTATCTTTCTAAAAAAACCAAGATCACTTCATTTGGACGAGCGTACCTCAAAATACGACGTTTGAGTCACTTGATTGTCGGCAGCTGGTGCTAGACTTCAATCTTCAGCATTTTTGCGATTGCAGCTTTTGTACTTTTATCTTTATTCACCCTTTTCTCCTCTTTCTTCTATTCGAATTGTTGAAGTTTTTATCTTCTTCTATTACAGTAATTGATGCTTGAAAACGTTATTGAAAAGGGTACCTCATTTTCTGGTCAACCTTGGACTTTGTATATCTTAATACTACATTCAAAATTACTTCTTCGGCCATCACAATGTTCTGTATTCTGAGTATACGCTTGATTAGCGTCATTGGACACTTCTTAAATGAACTAAGGCGCTGGGTTATCCACTGGACACATTCACAAGTCCGTTTAACTCGAACCATTCTGACCATGTAGCGTATTATGCTTCTTTGACCATGCTACGAGCTGGATTAGGATTCCATGTCTTCATGAATCTTGCATATGTGGATATTAGCTTTATCGAAACACCAGTTTCATCCAATTCGAACACCTACAGTTCAATACATCTCCATCAGATGCTACAAAGGTATTACTTTCAGGAACAACATCAGGTCACTAACTTACGGATACAAATTGACAAAGATAGAGATCGCTTTCGCTCTTGAATCCTTCATTAGAGTTGAAGCTTCTGAGCCTTCAAATGATACCAGCATACACGATTTGGAACATCTAAAGCACGAGAAATTGTCCACAGACGCTTCCATGTTCTGTTTGTCACAAACAACATCACATCTCAAGCTTGAACAATGAATTTCACTCAGATAGAGATTGATTCAGATCTCGACTTCTTATGGAAACATGAATGTATTTTTCTTACCTTTCTAAAAAACGAAGATCACTTCATTTGGACGAGCGTACCTCAAAATACGATGTTTCATTCGCTTGATTTTTGGCAGCCGGTGCTAGACTTCAGTCTTCAGCGTTTTTACTTTTGCAGCTTTTGTACTTTTATCTTTATTCAAGCTTTTCTCCTCTTTCTTCTATTCGAGTTGTTGAAGTTTTTGTCTTCTTCTATTGCAGTAATTGATGCTTGAAAACCTTATTGAAAAGGGTACCTCATTTTCAAGTCAACCTTGGACTTTGTATATCCAAATACTACATTCAAAATTACTTCTCCGGCCATCACAATGTTCTGTATTCTGAGTAGACACTTGATTAGCTTCATTGGACACTTCTTAAATGAACTAAGGCGCTGGGTTATCCATTGGGCACATTCACAAGGCTATTTAACTCGTACCATTCTGACCATTTAGCGTGTTATGCTTCTTTGACCATGTTACGGGCCGGATTAGGATTCCATGTCTTCATGAATCTTGCATATTTGGATATTAGCTTTATCGAGACACCAGTTTCATCCAATTCGAACACCTATAGCTCAATACATGTCCATCCGATGCTACAAAGGTATTACTGTCAGGAACAACATCAGGTCACCAACTTACGGATGCAATTTGACAAAGATAGAGATCGCTTTCGCCTCTTGCTCTCCTCATGAGAGGTGAAGCTACTGAGCCTTCAAACGATACCAAGATCGACGATTTGGAACATCTAAAGCACGAGAAATTGTCCACAGACGCTTGCATGTTCTGTTTGTCACAAACAACATCACTTCTCAAGCTTGAAGAAGGAATTTCACTCAGATAGAGATTGATTCAGATCTCGACTTCTTCCGGAAACATGAATGTATCTTTATTATATTTCTAAAAAAACCAAGATCACTTCATTTGGACGAGCGTACCTCAAAATATGACGTTTCCGTCGCTTGATTGTCGGCAGCTAGTGCTAGACTTCAATCTTCACCGTTTTTGCTTTTGCTGTTTTTGTACTTTTATCTTTATTCACGCTTTTCTCCTCTTTCTTCCATTCGAGTTGTTGAAGTTTTTATCTTCTTCTATTACAGTAATTGATGCTTGAAAACGTTATTGAAAAGGGTACCTCATTTTCAAGTCAACCTTGGACTTTGTATATCCTAATACTACATTCAAAATTACTTCTCCGGCCATCACAATGTTCTGTATTCTGAGTAGACGCTTGATTAGCTTCATTGGACACTTCTTAAATGAACTAAGGCGCTGGGTTGTCCACTGGGCACATTCACAAGGCTATTTAACTCTTACCATTCTGACCATTTAGCGTATTATGCTTCTTTGACCATGTTACGGGCCGGATTAGGATTCCATGTCTTCATGAATCTTGCATATTTGGATATTAGCTTTATCGAGACACCAGTTTCATCCAATTCGAACACCTACAGCTCAATACATGTCCTTCCGATGCTACAAAGGTATTACTGTCAGGAACAACATCAGGTCACCAACTTACGGATGCAATTTGACAAAGATAGAGATCGCTTTCGCCTCTTGCTCTCCTCATGAGAGGTGAAGCTACTGAGCCTTCAAACGATACCAAGATCGTCGATTTGGAACATCTAAAGCACGAGAAATTGTCCACAGACGCTTGCATGTTCTGTTTGTCACAAACAAAATCACTTCTCAAGCTTGAAGAAGGAATTTCACTCAGATAGAGATTGATTCAGATCTCGACTTCTTCCGGAAACATGAATGTATTTTTATTATATTTCTAAAAAAACCAAGATCAATTCATTTGGACGAGCGTACCTCAAAATATGACGTTTCCATCGCTTGATTGTCGGCAGCTAGTGCTAGACTTCAATCTTCACCGTTTTTGCTTTTGCTGTTTTTGTACTTTTATCTTTATTCACGCTTTTCTCCTCTTTCTTCCATTCGAGTTGTTGAAGTTTTTATCTTCTTCTATTACAGTAATTGATGCTTGAAAACGTTATTGAAAAGGGTACCTCATTTTCTGGTCAACCTTGGACTTTGTATATCCTAATACTACATTCAAAATTACTTCTCCGGCCATCACAATGTTCTATATTCTGAGTAGACGCTTGATTAGCTTCATTGGACACTTCTTAAATGAACTAAGGCGCTGGGTTGTCCACTTGGCACATTCACAAGGCTATTTAACTCGTACCATTCTGACCATTTAGCGTATTATGCTTCTTTGACGATGTTACGGGCCGGATTAGGATTCCATGTCTTCATGAATCTTGCATATTTGGATATTAGCTTTATCGAGACACCAGTTTCATCCAGTTCGAACACCTACAGCTCAATACATGTCCATCCGATGCTACAAAGGTATTACTGTCAACAACAACATCAGGTCACCAACTTACGGATGCAATTTGACAAAGATAGAGATCGCTTTCGCCTCTTGCTCTCCTCATGAGAGGTGAAGCTACTGAGCCTTCAAACGATACCAAGATCGACGATTTGGAATATCTAAAGCACGAGAAATTGTCCACAGACACTTGCATGTTCTGTTTGTCACAAACAACATCACTTCTCAAGCTTGAAGAAGGAATTTCACTAAGATAGAGATTGATTCAGATCTCGACTTCTTCCGGAAACATGAATGTATTTTTATTATATTTCTAAAAAAACCAAGATCACTTCATTTGGACGAGCGTACCTCAAAATATGACGTTTCCGTCGCTTGATTGTCGGCAGCTAGTGCTAGAATTCAATCTTCACCGTTTTTGCTTTTGCTGTTTTTGTACTTTTATCTTTATTCACGCTTTTCTCCTCTTTCTTCTATTCGAATTGTTGAAGTTTTTGTCTTCCTCTATTACAGTAATTGTTGCTTGAAAACCTTATTGAAAAGGGTACCTCATTTTCTGGTCAACCTTGGACTTTGTATATCTTAATACTACATTCAAAATTACTTCTCCGGCCATCACAATGTTCTGTATTCTGAGTAGACGCTTGATTAGCTTCATTGGACACTTATTAAATGAACTAAGGCGCTGGGTTATCCACTGGACACATTCACAAGGCTATTTAACTCGTACCATTTTGACCATTTAGCGTATTATGCTTCTTTGACCATGTTACGGGCCGGATTAGGATTCCATGTCTTCATGAATCTTGCATATATGGATATTAGCTTTATCGAAACACCAGTTTCATCCAATTCGAACACCTACAGTTCAATACATCTCCATCAGATGCTACAAAGGTATTATTGTCAGGAACAACATCAGGTCACCAACTTACGGATGCAAATTGACAAAGATAGAGATCGCTTTCGCTCTTGAACCCTTCATGAGAGTTGTAGCTACTGAGCCTTCAAATGATACCAGGATACACCATTTGGAACATCTAAAGCTCGAGAAATTGTCCACAGACGCTTCCATGTTCTGTTTGTCATAAACAACATCACATCTCAAGCTTGAAGAAGGAATTTCACTCAGATAGAGATTGATTCAGATCTCGACTTTCTACGGAAACATGAATGTATTTTTCTTACCTTTCTAAAAAAACCAAGATCACTTCATTTGGACGAGCGTACCTCAAAATACGACGTTTCAGTCGCTTGATTTTCGGCAGCCGGTGCTCGACTTCAGTCTTCAGCGTTTTTGCTTTTCAGCTTTTGTACTTTTATCTTTACTCTAGCTTTTCTCCTCTTTCTTGTAATCGAGTTGTTGAAGTTTTTGTCTTCTTATATTACTGTAATTGATGCTTGAAAACCTTATTGAAAAGGGTACCTTATTTTCTGGTCAAGCTTGGACTTTGAATATCTTAATACTACATTCAAAATTACTTCTCCCGCCATCAATATGTTCTGTATTCTGAGTATACACTTGATTAGCTTCATTGGACACTTCTTAAATGAACTAAGGCGCTGGGTTATCCACTGGGCACATTCACCAGGCTATTTAACTCGTACTATTCTGACCATTTATGGTATTTTGCTTCTTTGGCCATGTTACTGGCCGAAATAGGATTCCCTATCTTGATGAACCTTGTATACATGGATATTAGCTTTATCGAGACACTGGTTTCATCCAATTCGAACACCTACAGCTCAACATATGTCCATCAGATGCTATAAAGGTATTACTGTCAGGAACAACATCAGGTCACCAAGTTACGGGTGCAATTTGACAAAGATAGAGATCGCTTTCGCTCTTGAACTCTTCTTGAGAGTTGCAGCCACTGAGCCTTCAAACGATACCAAGATCGACAATTTGGAACATCTAAAGCTCGAGAAATTGTCCACGGACGCTTGCATGTTCTGCTTGTCACAAACAACATCACATCTCAAGCTTGAAGAAGGAATTTCACTCAGATAGAGATTGATTCAGATTTTGACTTCTTCCGGAAACATGAATGTATTTTTCCTATCTTTCTAAAAAACCCAAGATCACTTCATTTGGATGAGCGTACCTCAAAATCCAATGTTTCAGTCGCTTGATTGTCGGCAGCTGGTGCTAGACTTCAATCTTCAACGTTTTTGCTTTTGCAGCTTTTGTACTTTTATCATTATTCACGCTTTTGTCCTCTTTCTTCTATTCGAGTTGTTGAAGTTTTTGTCTTCTTCTATTACAGTAATTGACGCTTGAAAACCTTATTGAAAAGGGTACCTCATTTGCTAGTCAAGCTTGGACTTTGAATATCTTAATACTCAATTCAAAATTACTTCTCCCGCCATCAAAATGTTCTGTATTCTTGGTAGACGCTTGATTAGCCTCATTGGACCCTTCTTAAATGAACTAAGGCGCTGGGTTATCCACTGGACACATTCACGAGGCTGTTTAACTCGTACCATTCTGACCATTTAGCGTATTATGCTTCTTTGACCATGTTACGGGCCGGATTAGGATTCCATGTCTTCATGAATCTTGCATATATGGATATTAGCTTTATCGAAACACCAGTTTCATCCAATTCGAACACCTACAGTTCAATACATCTCCATCAGATGCTACAAAGGTATTACTGTCAGGAACAACATCAGGTCACCAACTTACGGATACAAATTGACAAAGATAGAGATCGCTTTCGCTCTTGAATCCTTCATGAGAGTTGCAGCTACTGAGCCTTCAAATGATACCTGGATACACGATTTGGAACATCTAAAGCTCGAGAAATTGTCCACAGACGCTTCCATGTTCTTTTTGTCACAAACAACATCACATGTCAAGCTTGAAGAAGGAATTTCACCCAGATAGAGATTGATTCAGATCTCGACTTCTCATGGAAACCTGAATGTATTTTTCTTACCTTTCTGAAAAAACCAAGATCACTTCATTTGGACGAGCGTACCTCAAAATACGATGTTTTAGTCGCTTGATTTTCGGCAGCCAGTGGTAGACTTTAGTCTTCAGCATTTTTGCTTTTGCAGCTTTTGTACTTTTATCTTTATTCAAGCTTTTCTCCTCTTTCTTCTATTCGAGTTGTTGAAGTTTTTGTCTTCTTCTGTTACAGTAATTGATGCTTGAAAACCTTATTGAAAAGGGTACCTCATTTTCTAGTGAACCTTGGACTTTGTATATCTTAATACTACATTCAAAATTACTTCTTCGGCCATCACAATGTTCTGTATTCTGAGTAGACGCTTGATTAGCTTCATTGGACACTTCTTAAATGAACTAAGGCGCTGGGTTATCCACTGGGCACATTCACAAGGCTATTTAACTCGTACCATTCTGACCATTTAGCGTATTATGCTTCTTTGACCATGTTACGGGCCGGATTAGTATTCCATGACTTCATGAATCTTGCATATATGGATATTAGCTTTATCGAGACACCAGTTTCATCCAATTCGAACACCTACAGTTCAATACATGTCCATCAGATGCTACAAAGGTATTACTGTCAGGAACAACATCAGGTCACCAACTTACGGATGCAATTTGACAAAAGATAGAGATCGCTTTCGCCTCTTGATCTCCTCATGAGAGTTGAAGCTACTGAGCCTTCAAATGATACCAAGATCGACGATTTGGAACATCTAAAGCACGAGAAATTGTCCACAGACGCTTGCATGTTCTGTTTGTCACAAACAACATCACTTCTCAAGCTTGAAGAAGGAATTTCTCTCAGATAGAAATTGATTCAGATCTTGACTTCTTCCGGATACATGAATGTATTTTTATTATATTTCTAAAAAAACCAACACTACAAGAAAAACAGAGATTAGCGTCGGCCAAAAGCCCACGCTACAAGCAAAAAGCCGACGCTAATCGCCACTTTAGCGTCGGCTTTGCGACGGTGTCGTGGCCTACGCTTTTTTCGTTCGTCGATACGTTTAGCGAAGGGCCTTAACGGCCGACGCTAGTTTAGCGTCGGCTAAACCGACGCAAATTGGCAGCTAGAACACACACTTAGCGTCGGCCAAAACCCACGCTAAACCAACGCTATGGCATAACTGGTTAGCGAAGGCCTGGCCGACGCTAAACTTAGCGAAGGCGTGGCCGACGCTAAACGTAGCGAAGGCCAAGCTAGGCCAACGCTAAACGTAGCGAAGGCTAGGCCGACGCTAACTTATTATTTTTTTTTTTTTTTTACAGATTTAGTAAATTGGTAGCTGTTGAATTACAAAACCTGGAAATGTAACATAAAAATAAATCTCAACAAAGACATTAAATATCAAATCAACACATGTTCATACATAACCCCCACTATTGGAGATATGCCAAGTCCAACAATGATGTTTTAAAGTCAGTGAGATCTCTTCCATCCATTTAAAATTACAGATCTAACAGAAATCTCATTCTACAGGGATTTCAACTTAATAACTTACCTCATCAAAATTAACAAAAATGTGTGAAAATTCTGACATGAACCAAATGTGCTAAGAAAAAAGACAATCAAATAAACAATGTTGTTACCCCTAAAAGTGTTTGCAATAATAATAAAAAAACGCATCACAACTATTAAATTTTACAAGAAAATTGACATTGGAAAGCAATGAGTCCTAAATGAACTGAAACATACTGCATCACAAGCACAAAGGAAATCAAATGGATCACTAAGAGCATCTACATATTCAAAGATGTAATACTGACATAAAATTGAAGAAACCTGGAGAGCAAACATTGCAACATCGAAAATCAAAAGCAGCCAGACTAGCCGAATTTGTGATTCAATCATTCAAATAAAAAAATGACACATTACATAAACATAGCTAAATAAAAAAAAAACACATTACACACCCCAATTCATATAACACATTATATAAACATAGCTAAATAAAAAAAAAACTTTGCATACACACCTCAAACTCCTAATGTAAGCTGCAAGTGTCACGAACGGTCCTGCCAAAGTAAACCATTGCACATAAGTTAACTATATGTTTGACATCTTCTTCTACCCATAACGACATTATCAATTTAGCATTATCAACTTGTCACATAAACTTCAATGTTGCAACACAAAATAATGTAACAGAAAAATAAAGAAAGGGAATGGTGTTTACCTGGTGGAGGGAGACGGGATGGAGAACAAGCACTTCAAGATTTTAGGAATTGAGAGTCAGAGTGAAATCTGAAATCAGTTTGAGCAACTAAGAGTGACACAAGGTTACAAAGAAACACCTGTTAATCTATTACTTACATTTCTCTAAAACAACCCAAGACTAATAACTTCCACTACTACAAACTTGAATGAGTTGAGCATTACATGAGCAAATAAACATATATATTCTTTCATTTATATAAATACAGAAGCATAAAATAAGAAGACCCTAGTAGTCTTGACTCTTTGAGGCTTCACTCCGTTTGCAAATTAAGAGTAAACTTTTTGTTTAGTTATATGATTAGCTAATCCCTATGCCCTCATAATTGGTCACTGCCAATTCTCATTTTTAAAACAAAATTAATCATTTTCAAATTATATAATGAAGAATGGTATTATTTCAAAACTATCATTTTTCTAATTCAATTCTAATCACAATAATTTGTTTATTTCTCCTAAATGACTTCTTTCTACATAACTCTTGTTTTATAACCTCTTGAAGTTTGTTTTAAAGTCATGCTTTCATACAGTCCCTAAAGAAAGAGCAACATTTATGTTACAGCAACCTATCCCACTAAAAGAAAAATCCAAAACCACACATGGTTAAAAAGAACAAAAAAGAGAAACAGTCCATCAAATGGAACCTATACACTTTACTAAACTGCTCCCTTAAAACACTCTGCCTGCACTTAACCTTTAGCCACCCAATAGCAGAAAAAAATAAAGACTTTTGCCTGCTAACCAAGTGGTCCACCGCTCCACTTCACATGCATACTGAAAGCACCAAACCCCAATTTGATTGACAACATCACAGACCAAACAAGTCATATTATAACAGCGGCATAGAAACTTAAAAGGTCTTTTTCCTTATGACCCAAATATGTTGGCCAAAGACTTGACCTGCACCATAACAGCAATTTCCTATGCAGACCAACGAAACTGACAGGAGCATAGCAGCTTAATTAAATCTACCTTAGTTTCATGATAATGTTCTATTCCTTAAGTTTTGAATACAGTTTGAAGTTCACACTTTTTATTAAGGTAAGTGTCTCTTTAATTATAATTCTATCAATCACTAAAGCCCTATATAAATTGCCTCATTAATTAGTTCTATATATATATATATATATATATATATATATATATATATATATATATATATATATTATAGGGACAGAAATATGAAAGAAAGGATTAAAGATTCATGGATTTTAGGTTTTTTTATAATATTACAAAACTTTATCAACCTTATATATTGGCTTCTTTGTTCAATAAGTGGTGAGTTTACAAGCAGAACACTCTCCTACTTACAGTGCAATAAAATTCCCTGATCATCCTCATTAACAGAAGCAAATAATAAAACTTAGACTTTGTTATCATCCTCCTATACTTAAAAAAAGGAAGGTATCAACCTATTAATTTTGTTATCATCCACATGATAACAATAATTGAAATCAAGCTATTTTATGATAATGTAATCAAACTTAGACGTTTTTTTTTTTCAAAAGCAAAAATATATTATAAAACGGGGTACAAAGGGTATCCAAACTCATATATAATATAAAGAGTGTGCTAAAACCAAAGAGAACATTATATAAGAGGGCATAGCAACCACATTACAGTAGCTGCACACCAACACAAAAGACATATATAGCAGCTGAACACCAACATAGTCTAAGAAACCAGAAAATGACACACACACTAGCAGCAAGTAAGGTGCTCACTCTATCTCCCTAGCTTTATCGTAAGGTGCTTACTCTATCTCCCTAGCTTTATCTAATTGATATTATCTTCTTTCCTCCATTATGATTAGTCCTTGCTAAGTTTATTTTGTGCATCATTTCCACATATAGTTTATTTAATACTACCACCAAATTATAGTTTCCATTCACCATATGTTCCTCTGTAGCTCCAAATCCCATGCATATATACCATATATTTTAATGGCAAGATCTGATTTGTTCAGAATGTAACTTATTTGCAGAGGAAGGTGATACAATAACTCTCTCACACAAACTTACCCATAAACACCGTGGCCAACCATGGCCACATGGCCATTCCATCAAAAACATCACTAAGCTTTGTCATTTTGCAACACAATCTCAATAACTCAAGAACAAGTGAATTAACATCAACTGCTGAAGAAAATAAAACATACAAATAGCCACGAATTTCTCTATTCCAAAAATCCAAGAATGATAACCAAGGATAGAGGAAGTATTAGGATTAAGAAAATCTTTCAAGTTAAAATAATGACACCCCCAGAAATCAAAGAGACCGAAGCCAAACAACTCTAGTAATTATGCATGTTACAAACCAAATGTATCAAAGCTAAACAAGAAGAGAAATATTAAGAAGTTTAGGACTTTGCAACATAACAGAGGAAAGCAACTCTTAGAAAACTTAGTTGAACTGATTTCAGTTTATACCGATGAACCAAATCATATCCTAACAAACAACACACTAAAACTTTCTCAGCAACCCATTATTTAAAATAAAAATAGAAACCCACATCCATAACCAATTCCCCAAGTCAGAACACCCTAAATCACCTTAAATCAAACCAATTTTGTTTAATCAAATTTTATATACATATTAACAACCTTTAACAAAACAAAGCAAACCCATCCCCAAAACCCCCAAATTCAAGTGTTCATGACAAGCATCCCTGCTAATCCCCAAATTCAAGAGCATAACCCAACTCTTCAAGTGCATAATCAAGGTTCATGACTAAATAAAATCAATGGAAACAAACCTGAATGTAAAATCCGGTGGAGGTGATGGCAGTATCCTCCAATACTGATGATGACGAGCACAGGGAACCGAGAAGATGAAGCGGCGCGGTGGCAACAGAATGGTGATGCGGCGGTGACCGTACGGTGGTGCGACGGTGTTAATATGGTGGTGCAGCGGCAGCAATCACGTCGCACAGGTAGAGAGGCTGGGAGCTTGATTTTGGAGCTTAATCTGCCATAGACAAAAGAAAGAGAAGGGTCTGGCATGTTATATGCCTGAAAATTTTAGCGTCGGCCTTAGCGTCGGCCTCGCCGATGCAACCTTCAAATAAAAGCTCTGCGTGTTTAAAATAGCGTCGGCCAGCCGACGCTACATTTGAAAATAAACTTAGCGTCGGCCTTAGCGTCGGCCTGACCGACGCAACCTTCAAATAAAAGCTTTGTGTGTTTAAAATAGTGTCGGCTGGCCGGCGCTACATATGAAAATAAACTTAGCGTCGGCCTTTAGCCAATAAAAAAATTATTTAGGTTCTAGCGACGGCTAGCGACCAAATGGCCGACGGTAATTCCCGAAAATAGCGTCGGGGTCGTGGCCGACGCTAAAAGTTTGCAGCTACATGACCAGTTTCTTGTAGTGCAAGATCACTTCATTTGGACGAGCGTACCTCAAAATATGACGTTTCAGTCGCTTGATTGTCGGCAGCTAGTGCTAGACTTCAATCTTCACCGTTTTTGCTTTTGCTGTTTTTGTACTTTTATCTTTATTCACGCTTTTCTCCTCTTTATTTTATTCGAGTTGTTGAAGATTTTGTCTTCTTCTATTACAGTAATTGATGCTTGAAAACCTTATTGAAAAGGGTATCTCATTTTCTAGTCAAGCTTGGACTTTGAATATCTTAATACTACATTCAAAATTACTTCTCTCGCCATCAAAATGTTCTGTATTCTGAGTAGACACTTGATTAGCTTCATTGGACACCTCTTAAATGAACTAAGGCGCTGGGTTATCCACTGGGCACATTCACCAGGCTATTTAACTCGTACTATTCTGACCATTGATGATATTTTGCTTCTTTGAGCATGTTACTGGCCGAAATAGGATTCCCCATCTTGATGAATCTTGTATACATTGATATTAGCTTTATCGAGACCCCGGTTTTATCCAATTCGAACACCCACAGCTCAATATATGTCTATCAGATGCTATAAAGGTATTACTGTCAGGAACAACATCAGGTCACCAACTTACGGATGCAATTTGACAAAGATAGAGATCGCTTTCGCTCTTGAACTCTTCATGCGAGTTGCAGCTAATTCTCTGAGCCTTCCAACGATACCTAGATCGACAATTTGGAACATCTAAAGCTCTAGAAATTGTCAGCAAATGCTTGCATGTTCTATTTGTCACGAACAATATCACATCTCAAGCTTGAAGAAGGAATTTCACTAAGATAGAGATTGATTCAGATCTCGACTTCTTCCAAAAACATGAATCTATTTTTCTTATCTTTCTAAAAAAACCAAGATCACTTCATTTGGACGAGCGTACCTCAAAATACGACGTTTCAATCGCGTGATAGTCGGCAGCTGGTTCTAGACTTCAATCTTCAGCGTTTTTGCTTTTGCAGCTTTTGTACTTTTATCTTTATTCACGCTTTCTCTCCTCTTTCTTCTATTCGAGTTGTTGATGTTTTTGTCTTCTTCTATTACAGTAATTGATGCTTGAAAACCTTATTGAAAAGGGTACCTCATTTTCTAGTCAAGCTTGGACTTTGAATATCTTAATACTACATTCAAAATTACTTCTCTCGCCATCAAAATGTTCTGTATTCTGAGTAAACACTTGATTAGCTTCATTGGACACCTCTTAAATGAACTAAGGCACTGGGTTATCCACTGGGCACATTCACCAGGCTATTTAACTCGTACTATTCTGACCATTGATGATATTTTGCTTCTTTGAGCATGTTACTGGCCGAAATAGGATTCCCCATCTTGATGAATCTTGTATACATTGATATTAGCTTTATCGAGACCCCGGTTTTATCCAATTCGAACACCCACAGCTCAATATATGTCTATCAGATGCTATAAAGGTATTACTGTCAGGAACAACATCAGGTCACCAACTTACGGATGCAATTTGACAAAGATAGAGATCGCTTTCGCTCTTGAACTCTTCATGCGAGTTGCAGCTAATTCTCTGAGCCTTCCAACGATACCTAGATCGACAATTTGGAACATCTAAAGCACTAGAAATTGTCAGCAAATGCTTGCATGTTCTATTTGGCACGAACAATATCACATCTCAAGCTTGAAGAAGGAATTTCACTAAGATAGAGATTGATTCAGATCTCGACTTCTTCCAAAAACATGAATCTATTTTTCTTATCTTTCTAAAAAAAACCAAGATCACTTCATTTGGACGAGCGTACCTCAAAATACGACGTTTCAATCGCGTGATAGTCGGCAGCTGGTTCTAGACTTCAATCTTCAGCGTTTTTGCTTTTGCAGCTTTTGTACTTTTATCTTTATTCACGCTTTCTCTCCTCTTTCTTCTATTCGAGTTGTTGATGTTTTTGTCTTCTTCTATTATAGTAATTGATGCTTGAAAACTTTATTGAAAAGGGTACCTCATTTTCTGGTCAACCTTGGACTTTTTATATCTTAATACTACATTCAAAATTACTTCTCCGGCCATCACAATGTTCTGTATTCTGAGTAGACGCGTGATTAGCTTCATTGGACACTTCTTAAATGAACTAAGGCGCTGGGTTATCCATTGGGCACATTCACAAGGCTATTTAACTCATACCATTCTGACCATTTAGCGTATTATGCTTCTTTGACCATGTTACGGGCCGGATTAGGATTCCATGTCTTCATGAATCTTGCATATATGGATATTAGCTTTATCGAGACACCGGTTTCATCCAATTCGAACACCTACAGCTCAATACATGTCCATCAGATGCTACAAAGGTATTACTATCTGGAACAACATCAGGTCACTAACTTACTGATGCCATTTGACAAAGAGAGAGATCGCTTTCGCTCTTGAACTCTTCATGAGAGTTGCAGCTACTGAGCCTTCAAGCGATACCAAGATCGACGATTTGGAACATCTAAAGCTCGAGAAATTGTCCACAGACGCTTGCATGTTCTGTTTGTCACAAACAACATCACATCTCAAGCTTGAAGAAGGAATTTCACTCAGGTAGAGATTGATTCAGATCTCGACTTCTTCAGGAAACAAGACTGTATTTTCCTTATATTTCTAAAATAACCAAGATCACTTCATTTCGACGAGCGTACCTCAAAATACGACGTTTCAGACGCTTGATTGTCGGCAGCAGGCGCTAGATTTAAATCTTCTGTGTTTTTGCTTTTTTAGCTTTCGTAGTTTTAGCTTTATTCACACTTTTATCCTCTTTCTTCTATTCGAGTTGCTGTTGTTTTTGTCTTTTTCTATTACAGTACTTGATGCTTAAAACTTTATTGATAGGGGTACCTCATTTTCTGGTCAACCTTAGACTTTGAGTATCTTAATACTACATTCAAAATTACTTCTCCAGCTATCAAAATGTTCTGTATTCTGAGTAGACGCTTGATTAGCTTCACTGGTCACTTCTTAAATGAGCTAAGGCGCTAGGTTATCCACTGGGCGCATTCACAAGGCTGTTTAACTCATACCGTTCTGACCATTCAGCGTATTATGCTTCTTTGACCATGTTACTGGTCGAATTAGGATTCCATAGCTTCATGAATCTTGTATGTATGGATATTAGCTTTGTTGAGACATCAGTTTCATCCAATTCGGACACCTACAGCTCAATATATGTCCATCACACGCTACAAAGGTATTACTGTTAGGAACAACATCACCTCACCAACTTACGGATGCAATTTGAGAAAGATAGAGATCGCTTTTGCTCTTGAACTCTTCATAAGAGTTGGATCTGTTTCTATGAGCCTTCCGACGATACCAAGATTGATACTTTCGAATACCTAAAGCTCCAGATATTGTTAGCAGACGCTTGCATGTTCTTATTGTCACGAACAGTATCACATCACAAGCTTGGTGAAGGAATTTCACCCAGATAGAGACTTATTCAGATTTCGAATTCTTCAGGATATATGTAGGTATTTCTCGTATATTTCTAACAAAACCAAGATCACTTCATTTGGACAAGCATACCCCAAAATACGACATTTTGGACGCTTGATTGTCGGCAGCAGGCGCTTGACTTCATTCTTCAGTGTTTTGGCCTTTGCAGCTTTTATACTTTTGTCTTTATTCACGCTTTTCTTCTTTTCTTTATTAGAGTTGCCGAAGCTTTTTTTTTCTTCTATTACAGTACTTGATGATTCGGAACTTTATTAAAAAGGGTACCTCATTTTCTGGTCATGCTTGGACTTTGAATATCTAATTAATACTTCATTCAAATCACTTCTCCGGCCTGCATAATGTTCTGTATTCTGAAGAGACGCATGATTAGCTTCACTGGACAATTCTTAAATGAGCTAAGGCACTAGCTTATCCACGGGGCACAATCACAAGGCTGTTTAACTCGTAGCATTCAAACCATTTAGCATATTATGCTTCTTTAACCATGTTACTGGCCGAATTAGGATTCCATGTCTTTATGAAACTTGTATATATGGATATTAGATTTAATGAGCCACTGTTTCATCCAATTCGGACTCCTACATCTTAATATATGACCATCAGACACTACAATGGTATGACTGTCAGGAACAACATCACGTCCCCAACCTACAGATGCAATTTGACAAAGATAGAGATCGATTTCGTTCTTGACCTCTTCGTGAGAGTTGCAGATATTTCTCTAAGCCTTCTAATGAGACGAGCATACCTCAAAATCAACGTTTCAAACGCTTCATTGTCGGCAGCAGGCGCTTGACTTCAATCTCCAGTGTTTTTGCTTTTGCAGCTTTTGTACTTTTGTCTTTATTCATGCTTTTATTCTTTTCTTCTATTAGAGTTGCTGAAGCTTTTTTCTTCTTCTATTACAGTACTTGATGGTTCAGAACTTTATTGAAAAGGGTACCTCATTTTCTGGTCATGCTTGGACTTTGAATATCTTAATACTACATTCAAAATTACTTCTCAAGCTATCATAATGTTCTATATTCTGAGTAGACACTTGATTAGCATCACCAAACGCTTCATAAATGAGCTAACGCGCTTGGTTATCCCCAAGCCGAATTAGGATTCCATGTCTTTGACCAATTAGCGTTCTGCTTCTTTGACCTTGTTACTGGCTGAGTTCACAAGGTTGTTTAACTCGTAGCATTCTGACCAATTAGCATATTATGCTTCTTTGACCTTGTTACTGGCCGAATTAGGATTCCGTGTCTGCATGAAACTTGTATATATGGATATTATATTTAATGAGCCACCGGTTTCATCCAAATCAGTCACCTACATCTCAATATATGGCCATCAGACGCTACAAAGGTCTGATTGTCAGGAACAATATCTCATCCCCAACTTACGGATGCAATTTGACAAAGATAGAGATCAAGTTCGCTATCGACCTCTTCGTGAGAGTTGCAGATATTTATCTAAGCTTTCCAAAGATACCATGATCGATGCCTTTAAACACCTAATGCGCCATCAATTGTCAGCAAACGCTTGCATGTTCTGATTATCACGAACAGTACCATATCTCAAGCTTGAAGAAGGAATTTCACTCAGATAGAGATTAATTAAAATCTCGAATTCTTCAGGAAACATGTAGGTATTTCTTTTATCTTTCTAAAAAAACCAAGATCACTTCATTTGGACAAGCATACCACAAAATACAACAATTCGTAGGCTTGATTGTCTGCCGCATGCGCATGACCAGAAATCTTCAGTGTTTTTGCTTTTGCAGCTTTTGTACTTTTGTCTTTACTCACGCTTTTCTTGTTTTCTTTGTTAGAGTTGCAGAAGTTCTTGTCTTCTTCTATTACAGTACTTGATGCTTCAAAACTTAATCGAAAAGGGTACCTCATTTTCTGGTCAACCTAGGACTTTGAATATCTTAATAGTACATTCAAAATTAATCCTCAAGCCATCATAATGTTCTGTATTCTGAGTAGACGCTTGATTAGCTTAACTGTACACTTCTTAAATGAGCTAAGGCATTGGGTTATCCAGTGGGTACATTCACAAGGCTATTTAACTTGTACCATTCTCACCATTTAGCGTATTATGCTTCTTTGACCATGTTACTGGCCAAATTAGGATTCCATGTCTTCATGAATCTTGTATATATGGATATTAGCTTTACCAGGACACCGGTTTCATCCAATTCGAACACCTAGAACTCAATAAATGTTCATCAGACACTACAAAGGTATTACTGTCAGGAACAACATCAAGTCACCAACTTACGGATGCAATTTGACAAAGATAGAAATCGCTTTCACTCTTGAACTCTGCATGGGAGTTACAGCTATTTCTCTGATCCTTCCAACGATACCTTGATCGATGCTTTGGAACATTTAAAGACCCAGAAATTGTCAGCTGATGCTTGTATGTTCTGATCGTCACAAATAGTACCACTTCTCAAGCTTGAAGAAGGAATTTCACACAGGTAAAGATTGATTCAGATCTCGACTTCTACAGGAAACATGGAGGTATTTTTCTTATCTTTCTAAAAAAACCAAGATCACTTCATTTGGACGAGCATACCTCAAAATACAACATTTCGTATGCTTGATTGTTGGCAGCAGGTGCTTGACTTCAATCTTCAGTGCTTTTGCTTTTGCAGCTTTTGTACTTTTGTCTTTGTTCACGCTATTCTCCTCTTTCTTCTCTTCAAGTTACTGAAGTTTTTGTCTTCCACTATTACAGTACATGAAGCTTCAGAACTTTATTGAAAAGGGTACCTCATTTTCTAGTCAAACGTGGACTTTGAATATCTTAATACTATATTCAAAATTACTTCTCCGGCCATCATAATGTGTTGTATTATGAGTAGACGCTTGATTAGCTTCATTGGACACTTCTTAAATGAGCTAAAGCACTGGGTTATCCACTGGCCACATTCACAAGGCTATTTAACGCGTACCATTCTATCCATTTAGTGTATTTTGTTTCTTCCGCTGTGTTACTGGCCGAAATAGGATTCCATATCTTCATGAATCTTGTATACATGGATATTAGCTTTATCGAGACACCGGTTTCATCCAATTCGAACACTTACAGCTTAATATATGTCCATCTGATGCGACAAAGGTTTTACTCTCAGGAACAACATCAGGTCGCCAACTTACGGATGCAATTTGACAAAGATAGAGATCGTTTTCACTCTTGAACTCTTCATGAGAGTTGTAGCTATTTCTCTGAGCCTTCCAACGATACGAAGATCGACAATTTGGAACATCTAAAGCACTTGGTTATCCACTGGGCATAGTCACAAGGTTGTTTAACTCATAGCATTCTTACCATTTAGCGTATTATGCTTCTTTGACCATGTTACTGGCCGAATTAGGATTCTATATTTTCAGGAAACTTGTATATATAGATATTAGATTTAATGAGCAACTGGTTTCATCCAATTCGGACACCTACATCTCAATATATGGCCATCAGATGCTACAAAGGTATGACTGTCAGGTACAACATCACGTCCCCAAATTACGGATGCAATTTGACAAAGATAGAGATCGATTTCGCTGTTGACCTCTTCATGATTGTTGCAGATAGTTCTCTAAGTCTTCCAACGATACCAAGATCGATGCTTTTAAATACCTAAAGTGCCAGAAATTGTCAGTAAACGTTTGCATGTTCTGATTATCATGAACAGTATCACATCTCAAGCTTGAGGAAGGAATTTCATTGAGATAGAGATTGATTCAGATCTCGTCTTCTTCAGGAAACATGAAGGTCTTTTTCTTAGCTTTCCAAAAAAACCAATATCACTTCATTTGGATGAGCATACCTCAAAATACAATGTTTCGGATGCTTGATTGTCGGCAGCAGACGCTATACTTCAATCTCCAGTGTTTTTGCTTTTGCAGCTTCTGTACTTTTATCTTTATTCACGCTTTTATTCTTTTCTTCTATTAGAGTTGCTGAATCTTTTTTCTTCTTCTATTACAGTACTTGATGCTTGACAACTATATTGAAAAGGGTACCTCATTTTCTGGTCATGCTTGGACTTTGAATATCATAATACTTCATTCAAAATTACTTCTCCAGCTATCATAATGTTCTATATTCTGAGTAGACGCTCGATTAGCATCATCGGACGCTTCATAAATGAGCTAACGCGCTTGGTTATCCACTGGGCACATTCACAAGGCTGTTTAACTCATGGCATTCTGACCATTGCCATATTA
The DNA here is from genome assembly GCA_039655645.1 of Ammopiptanthus mongolicus. Taxonomy (NCBI): domain Eukaryota; kingdom Viridiplantae; phylum Streptophyta; class Magnoliopsida; order Fabales; family Fabaceae; genus Ammopiptanthus; species Ammopiptanthus mongolicus. The sequence continues at coordinate 44,715,103 of CM077349.1, forward strand.
TGCTTCTTTGACCTTGTAACTGGCCGAATTAGGATTCCATGTCTTCATGAAACTTGTATATATGGATATTAGATTTGATGAGCCACTAGTTTCATCCAATTTGGACACCTACATCTCAATATATGGCCATCAGACGCTACAAAGGTATCACTGTCAAGAACAACATCACGTCCCCAACTTACGGATGCAATTTGACAAAGATAGAGATCGATTTCGCTCTTGACCTCTTCATGAGAGTTGCAGATATTTCTCTAAGCCTTCCAAAGAATCCATGATCGATTCTTTTAAACACCTAAAGCACCATAAATTGTCAGCAAACGCTTGCATGTTTTGATTATCACGAACAGTACCACATCTCAAGCTTGAAGAAGGAATTTCACTAAGATAGAGATTGATTCAGATCTCGACTTCTTCAGGAAACATGAAGGTATTTTTATTATTTTTCTAAAATAAAGAAGATCACTTCATTTGGATGAGAGCACCTCAAAATACGATGTTTCAGATGCTTGATTGTCGACAACAGGCGCTAGACTTCAATCTTCAGTGTTTTTGCTTTTGCAGCTTTTGTACTTTTGTGTTTATTCATGCTTTTCTCCTCTTTCTTCTTCTCGTGTTGCTGACGTTTTTGTCTTCTTCGATTACAGTACTTGATGCTTGAAAACTTTATTGAAAAGGTTACCTCATTTACCGGTCAACCTTTGACTTTGAATATCTTAATACTACATTCAAAATTACTTCTCCAGCCATTATAATGTTCTGTATTCTGAGTAGACGCTTGATTAGCTTCACTGGACACTTATTAAATGAGCTAAGGCGCTTGGTTATCCACTGGGCACATTCAAAAGCCTGTTCTACTCGTAGCATTCTAACCATTTAGCGTGTTATGCTTCTTTGACCCTATTACTGGCCGAATTAGTATTCCATGTCTTCATCAAACTTGTATATATGGATATTAGCTTTATTGAAACACCGGTTTCATCCAATTCGGGGAACCTACAACTCAATATATGTCCATCAGAGGCTACAAAGGTATTACTGTCACGAACAACATCACGTCACCAACTTAGGGATGCAATTTGCCAAAGATAGAGATCGCTTTCGCTCTTGAACTCTTCGTGAGAGTTGCAGGTATTTCTCTAAGCCTTCCAACGATACCAAGATCGTTGCTTTTGAACATCTAAAGCTCCAGAAATTGTTAGCAGAAGCTTACATGTTCTGATTGTCATGAACAGTATCACATCTCATGCTTGAAGTAGGAATTTCACTCAGATAGAGATTGTTGGCAGTAGGCGCTTGACTTCAATCTTCAGTGTTTTTGCTTTTGCAGCTTTTGTACTTTTGTCTTTATTCACGCATTTCATCTTTTCTTTATTAGAGTTGCCGAAGCTTTTTTCTTTTTTTATTACAGTACTTGATGCTTCAGAAGTTTTTTGAAAAGGGTACCTCATTTTCTGGTCATGCTTGGACTTTGAATATCTTAATACTTCACTCAAAATTACTTCTTCAGTCATCAAAATTTTCTACATTCTAAGTAGACGTTTGATTAGCTTCACTGGATGCTTCACAAATGAGCTAAGGCGCTTGGTTATCCACTGGGCACATTCACAAGGCTGTTTAACTCGTACTATTCTGAACATTTAGCGTATTATGCTTCTTTGACCATGTTACTGGCCGAATTAGGATTCCATATCTTCATGAATCTTGTATATATGGATATTAGCTTTATTGAGACACCAGTTTCATCCAATTCGGACACCTACAGCCTCAATATATGTCCATCTGACGCTACAAAGGTATTACTGTTAGGAACAACATCACGTCACCAACTTACGGATGCAATTCGACAAAGATAGAGATCCCTTTCACTCTTTAACTCTTCATGAGAGTTGCAGATATTTCTATGAGCCTTCCAACGATACCAAGATCGAAGCTTTTGAATACCTAAAGCTCAAGAAATTATCAGCAGACGCTTGCATGTTCATATTGTAGTGAACAGTATCATGTCTAAAGCTTGATGAAGGAATTTCACCCAGATAGAGATTGATTTAGATCTCGGACGGTTCAGGAAACATGTATGTATTTCTCTTATATTTCTAACAAAACCAAGATCACTTCGTTTGGATGAGAATACCTCAAAATACGACGTTTCGGATCCTTGATTGTCAGCAGCAGGCGCTTGACTTCAATCTTCAGTGTTTTTGCTTTTGCAGCTTTTGTACTTTTGTCTTTATTCACGAATTTCATCTTTTCTTTATTAGAGTTTCCGAAGCTTTTTTCTTCTTTTATTACAGTACTTGATGCTTCAGAACTTTTTTGAAAAGGGTACCTCATTTTCTGGTCATGTTTGGACTTTGAATATCTTTATACTACATTCAAAATTACTTCTCCGGCTATCATAATGTCTTGTATTCTAAGTAGACGCTTGATTAGATTCACTGGACACTTCTTAAATGATCTAAGGTGCTTGGCTATCCACTGGGCACATTCACAAGGCTGTTTAACTCGTAGCATTCTGATAATTTAGCGTACTATGCTTCTTTAACCATATTACTGGCCGAATTAGGATTGCATGTCTTCATGAAACTTGTATATATGGATATTACACTACTAAAAATATGCGAATTTCCTGCGGATATTTTTCGTAGGTATTTCCTGCGGCATTTCCTGCGGATTTGTATTTTTATGATAATCTTCTTGCGGATACAAATTTCGTAGGAAAATTCGCAGGTAAATTTGCCGCCAAGTGGCGGGTAAATGCTTTCTGCGGATTTACCAGCAGATTTTGCTGCAACAAAATTCCGCCCCAAAATCCGCAAGTAATTAATTTTCAAATTGGTTGTGAAAGTTAATATGGGAAAATCGCAAGAAAAGCCGCAGGTAATTAGCTGCGACTTTTCCTGCGGATAGTTCTTGCAATTTTTCTTGCGGATTTATGTTTCTTGCGGATTTAGTTGGGGATTATTTTCTTGCCGATATTCATGCGGATTTATTTCCGGCCAATTTTCCTGCGGATTTGTGTTCTTGAGGATTTTCCTGCGGATATTATTTTCCTGCAGAATTTCTTGCGAATTTGTCACCTGCGGATTTACATGCGGATTTTGACCTGCGGATTTACTTACGGAGTTGTTCCTGCGGATGTTCCTGCGGATTTTCCTGCGGATCTTCCTGCGGATTTTCCTGCGGATTTTAATAAAACATTAATATATTATCTAATTATTCCAAAATAAGTAACTCAAAATGTTTTTTGATTTTATATTTTAATTTACTTTTCTAAATATTTGTTATTATTTTAGTTTTCTCATTTAATTATTTATTTATTCAGTTTTGTCATTTAATTAGTTATAAATTTGTTGCTTATACCTTATTTAATTAATGGAACTTGTAAATAAAGACTAACTAATTCAAAAGTATTTTGAAATTAATACTTTAAGATTCAATACAACATTTTTCATATATATTTTTCATATACAAACCCTACCGTAGCTAACCCTACAAACACTAATCTTACCTACTTGCTTACAGATTTAAGATTACATCGAGCTTGTACAGTGAACATATTCAAGCTTCCAACACAGATTTGAGTTTCTATCAAACTTCGATTGCTCATTTGTGCTCATGTTTGGTGATCTTTTGTAGTTTTGTTGGTGCTTTCTCTTGTTGATGAATCCAAATTCTTGAAACCATAACCATGTTAACCATGCACATATTCATTTTTGATTGTTGATTTCCTTACCGTCTAATTTCTAGTTTATAACTTCATCTCCCAATAATATTTCTTCCATTTTGACAAGTCCATTAGTAAATCAATTTCCCCTTCAAGGTCATCCTTTGTTTGGACTGTTGTGCTTAATAAAAGTGCTAATTTTCAGGTAGGGGTGAGCATAACCCGGTCCGGCCCATCAACCAGTCCCAACTTGAAGGCGTCGGGCCGGGTCAGGGTTGACCCTCAGGTCACCCGGCCCATCCCAAATATATTACGTACTACTTTGAACCTATATATAAGCAAAAAAAAAACTAACTTCACACGTATTAAGAAAATTAGTTATATTAATTTAATTGTCTTGATTTGTGTAAAAAATAAGTTATAGTTACTAAACTATCCTTTTTTGGGCATAGTACTCTTGGAAGTTATGTTTTGAGAGTGTATAATGCTATCGAAAAAATAAAAAAAATAATTAAGCAAAGGGTACTTTTGAAATACTAACATTAAATAAGATTGATTTGATTCACTGTTACTTATACTACTTTTTCCCTTGTAGTCCTACTGTGACATCAAGCCCATCCCAATACACATTTCACACTCAACTCTCAGCAAGCTCTCACTTCACCCTCAGCGACGCAACATCTCAGGGCATTTGGGTTTCTCATTTCTCAGCATCTCAGAGCAGCCACCGACCAATCCTTTGGCAACTCTGTTCCCTGCTGGAGTCACCGCTTCGACTGGTGCGTTCTTCGCCCTCAGATCAGAGTCCCTCTCTTCTCCCTGTTACTCTGCTCTGGCGTTACCCATCCCTCTCCGCTGCGTTCTCCACCGCGTTACTCATCATTGTCATCTCACTTCACTTTCTCTCCGCCGCACGCACCATCCTCTTCACTGCATTCTCTAATTTCCCCAGGTAATCTTTATCTCCCTCCTTAATGTTAGGGTTTCAGCAATTTGAGATGGGAAAATTTGTGATCAAGGTGTTCTCATACTATGTGTATCTTAGATACAATGTAGCAATGACTTATGTATGCCTATTTCAATTTTCCCCCCAATTCTTTGTCTCCTTCCCTCTATCTTTGGTTTTTGGTTGCTGCAATGTGTGAATATGTGTGTGCAGTGTGTGAATGTTGTTGCAACGTGGGAAATTTCAACTCTCGCATGCTTGTTTGGGATCTGTTGCTTTTGTTCCAAGACTCAGTTTTGGTACTGACTTTTGAAACCATATTATGGTTGGGAGCCATTGAAAACTTGCAACAACAAAGGATACAAAAGTCTAGTTAGTGGAAATCGTAAACTGTAATATGCGGTTTGGCAGTTGGCACTAGCATTGAGGATTAGAATTCTATAATATATATATATATATATATATATATATATATATATATATATATATATATATATATATATATATATATATATATATACACACGAAATTCACAGTATAGAAATGGCAATCAATAAGGGAATATACTCATGATTTGCTACTGATATATAATTCGGATTTTATGTCAATCCCTAATTGATTTGGAAATAGTTCACACTCCTATCTATGCTTCTATATTCACTTAACCATGGGTCTGTATTTTTCAATTATTTCCTTATAGGTGTTTTGCGGAAGACCTGGTGAAGGAGATGGTGCATTAAAGGATGTGAGATGCATGTGAAGATAAACTGCTATCGTTTGAAATTTGATAAGGTGAATTTATGATTACACTATCCATTTGATTGATGATGATGTACTGATTTACAGAGACCTAAAATATTTGGAGAAGGTAGTCTGGAAATTTTGTTTAATTCAGTGATAGGTAGCAAGTCATGTATATTCTAAAAAAGATTTTTGATGCTAAAAGTGAAATCATAAGAAAATCTGTTCCCACTATATTGTTGGATTTTAAACAGAAGACTGTGTTTGATAATCTTTAACATCCCATTCTGTATAACTGATAATCTTGATAATCCCATTCTATATTAAGGATAATCTAATCACAGGGTGCGAGTTATCTGCAGTTGGATGTATGGTTTGGATTGGTTGAATTTTATTATATTTTAATCTATTGTGTTACAACAATACCCCTTGAGGAGTTTAGGTGAATTGTGCATGATGTATATATATTAGACTTGGAATGTATTATTCTGGTTATGCAATTGGAGTCCTTGTTTTTAAACGTGTATGCTAGAACTAAACACATGGAGCTTGAGACAACTTCTGTAGGATTTCACTCCTTTTTTGTTTTTACAAAATTTTAGTCCATCTTTTGTTGAGTCAAACTAAACACATGATGATTTACTTTGCAGGCTGATAAATCAATAAAGGGTGGCGATTATCATACAGTGCATGAGACCTATTGAATGCTATCTAGTAGTTTCTGTCTCTTGGGGATAAGGGGCTGCATGTACATCTTATAAAGGTACAGATGTTGCATTTCTTCTTCTCCAAGGGGATGCTTAGGTTTTTTATCACCTTTTTTGTATTATCGTATAACTATCTCAGGATTAGTGCATATGGTCCTGCTGAATGTCCTAGTTACTGTGATTACAGTAGCCTCTTAATTTATTATTGAGTTCGGGGCTCATGATATATGTAGTGAAAAAATTGATTCCAGCTACCGCAAGTAATGGGTTAAAATATGTGTTTCTTTGTTTGATTTTACTGTAAGTCTAACATATTTGATGTGAATTCTATGTATAAACTATAAAGGTGGTATCTATTTATAAAGTATCAATTTTTTTCCACTCATAAAAATTAATTCCTTTAATTTACAAAGTATCTATTTAACTTCGGGTCAACCCGGTAGGATGTGTTTTACCATTTGATTATACATATATGTATTTTTTTAAGATGATCTATCAAGTTATAGCCACTCATTATCACCAGGTGAAAGATAATAATATCCACAAAATGAATAGGTAGAAATAAAGGTGTGGTGAGGTTTACATTGACTTTAAGTGTAGGTGAGATCTGTTCAATGTATTATATTTTTAAATTGTCTTTGTCTCAATGAGGAGGAAGGGGCCTGTTAATACTTAATAGTTGTTACATTAATTATTATAACTCTGTTATGTGCATTATATCATTGTTTCACCTAGAATGATGTCCGTATTTGATGAAACTTGTCTTCTCTTGTTGATAATAATACATGAGACAACCCCTTCCTAGGAGGTCCCATTGGTGACCACACTTATAATTATTAGAGTTATAGCGTAGCGTAGTAGTATAAATTTTTCGGAAATATAAAACATACAATACATACTGATACCATAGTAATATATATACAGACATAAGAGTATCGGCTCCATCAGTAGAGCCTACAACAACTGATGCCAAACATATAAGATTCAGAGTATACAGTAGATAAAACTAAAAACATAACAACGGTAATAAAGGCACGTCAGAGATCCTCTCCTAGTGCTCAAGGTCCCCCAGCATTGGGATCCGAGGCTCTCCCGCCAGCATCAGGCTCAACAGGTATTCCGTCAATCTCCTCTGGAAACTCCTCATCAGGGTCTTCTCGTACAGTCGAGAACAAAGAAATACAACATAGAAAAGTACAGGGGATAAGAAACAGTAATATGTCATACATGGGAAAAACATCGATATAAATAATGTATATAGATAGCAACACACCAAATCACAACAGTGACAACCAAACAACTCCCGAATAATTTTTCCCTTAACTACTGTCTCTCACACTCATGCAACTAACGACTATATGGACGCGATCACGACGCGACATCCCAACGGATCAAGGTGTCCCAATCATCACTATGCCACCCCCATAAAGGTAGGGTTCGGTCTAAAGCCCGCAGGCCCAAATCGTCTCATGGATACGACATATTCCCCCGCCCGCAGGCCAGGTCGGAATATTCGTCCGTCAACAACGCAACTTACGGTAACGACATGTTCCCCCGCCCGCAGGCTAGGTCGGAGCATTCGTCCGTTCATTAACAACTCAAGTTTCGGTAACGATATTCCCCCCGCCCGCAGGCTAGGTCGAGATATACGCCCGTCCGTCTACAATTCGACTAACGGGTACGACCACCTCCCCGCAGGTAAGATCGAAATCGCCCCTACGTCAAACTAATCGGTACGAGCATCTCCCCGCAGGTAAGATCGAAATCGCCCGTATGCCAACACAGTGATGAATAACAACGATGCAACATGAATCTCACTGACTCATCTCAGGATTTACACTTAGTGCCTCAACTATGACTTATATGCAACCACGACCAACTTTCATCCGGTTCAGCCGGGTATCAACTCACATCACAACATTAACAGATCAACTACATCACTAGGTTGAGCACTATGACATATATATAACCTCGACTTTCTCACCACACATTCATCACCCGATTTATCAGAAATCAATGCCTAGTTCTACTCAGACATCAGCAGTCAGAATATATATTCAACAATACAATCAACTTCCAAGTAAATAACATTTAATCAACTATAGCATATAATAGACATCATACATATATCACATATAATATACCAAATATCCAATCATAGCACAGACAACCTCAATATGCAGTAAAATCAACCTAACGGTCAAACGACCTCTAGTAGGGTTTGGGTCGCCCTACGCATATCAATATATATTATTTAAAGCTTGCCTCCCCGACGATATTGCGGTTCTTTCCCCCACCTTAGTGATTTTTCTGGGAGATTCCGAATGCGGCTCCGCAGCAGTCAATCAAGTGCGCGATCGATCGTTCGAGTCTTGTCAGATTCTATACAGTAAAACACAACCAGAAATTAAAATAATGAAACCATAATCTACCTAATCTCTATGATTAGCTACTGCCGTTAATTAATTAAATAGGCTAGGGATATTGAAATTCTACCAACTCTTGGATCAATGATCCCTAAGCATACCTAATGCATAATCAATGATCAATTATCAAAGATTTGAACCAAAACCCCTTAAACCAACAAAGTAGGGTTTCGGCCATCACCATGAAAAATAGGTGAGAGTTTGATTTAGCCTCCTAATCACTTGGATTACATGATTAAGGGATGAACTAAGTGAAATCAAAAACAAAGAACAAAAACCCATTTTTCCCCCAAAACCATACATTCGGCCCCTCTTTGATAAATAGGCTAGGGATTTTATTTCATTACAAGCTCTTGGATTATGATAGTAGGGGATGATACTAGCTCATAGGAATTGGTTTGGTCTCAAAATGATTTTTCTACAATTTTCTAGAGATTTTTGAAGTTTAGATCTAGAAATTGACATTCATGAAAATAAATGGAGAAAATAAAGATTGAGAGCTCAAGGATGAAATCTATACCTTCTAGGTGATAGAGGAGGATGAGAGGAGCAACTTTGCTTCACAAACTTGGTTGAAAATCCTTGAGGAAGCTTGAGGAAAAAGAGGTTGAAAATGGAGGAAGAAAAGAGAAATGGAGGAAGAAGAAGAAGAAAGAAGGAAGAAGAAGAAGAAGATGAAGGTGATAAGGAGAGAGAGAGAGAGTGAGGGTGATCATGAAAATTTAGATATTTTCTTAAATATTCTTAAGAGTTAAGAAAGATAAAAAGGGTAAAAAGGTAATTAGTAAAAATAACCAAGGGCAATTTGGTCATTTCACGTCCCGACATTTTGAAAATCCTCCCGACACTTGTAGGAGTCCCCAAATGATTTATCATAGCTCTGGTATGAAAATCATTGGCTCAAGGTTCTCGAAAAACCCTAAGATAGCTCGAATCGTCTCCTAGAACGATTATCGGCCTGAATATAATAATATTATTTTCATTTTCGAACGTCAGGACGAACTTTTTCGAAAATATAGGAAACGTGATTCTAAGACTAACCGTCTCGTTCACGGGTCCAAATTAGGTCTCGATAGCAGTAAAGCACTACTGTCAAGCAAAAACGCAGACCGGGCTCCATCTGAGTTTTCGACCCAAAACTTAACCACAGCCTCCTATGATAGCGTAGAGCGTGACTATGGCCTCGAAATAATTTATTTAATTTTCTAGACCCTCTAATAAAATAAAATTACTTAAATACTAATTAAACAAAAGATAAAAGAAAAATCGGGGTGTTACATTACTACCCTCCTTAAAAAGAATTTCGTCCCGAAATTCGACGTACCTTCTTAAAATAGGCTCGGATATTGCTGTTGCATGTCCTCTTCGCGTTCCCAGGTAGCATCTCCGGTAGCTTCATCCCATATGATCTTGACCAACGGAATATGTTTACCTCGGAGTTCCTTAATCCTTCTATCCGCGATCCTTACAGGTAGAGCTTCATACTCAAGGTTATCTCTTAATTGTATTGACTCTGGTTCTAAGATGTGTGATGGATCGGGGTAGTACTTTCTTAACTGAGAAACATGGAAGACGTCATGAAGGTTGGATAAGTTTGGGGGTAAGGCGATGTGATAGGCCACAGGACCAATTCGGCGAAGAATTTGAAAAGGTCCAATGAACCTAGGAGTAAGCTTTCTAGATTTTATTGCCCTGCCGATTCCAGTTCTCGGAGTCACTCTCAGAAAAACATGGTCTCCTTCCTGGAATTCTAAAGGTCTTCTTCTCTTATCACTGTAACTCTTCTGCCCGTCCTGTGCGATTTTCATCTTTTCCCGTATCCTCTTGATTTGTTCCGTCATCTGTTGCACTACCTCCGGTCCTAGTACTTGGCTTTCTCCATTCTCATACCAACACAAAGGTGTTCTACACTTCCTGCCGTACAATGCTTCGTAAGGTGCCATACCTATACTTGAATGAAAACTATTGTTATAGGTGAACTCAATCAATGGTAAGAACTCCTCCCAACTTCCCGCGTGTTCCAAACCACACGCTCTTAAGAGGTCTTCCAACGATTGAATCGTTCGCTCCGACTGACCATCTGTCTGAGGATGATAAGCAGAACTCAACCTTAACTTAGTTCCCAAAGCCTCATGTAATTTCTTCCAGAATCTAGATGTAAATCTAGGGTCCCTGTCGGAAACAATGCTAGAAGGCACTCCGTGCAACCTTACTACTTCCTTGATGTAAATTTGGGTTAACCTCTCCAACGTATAACTTTCGCCAATGGGTACGAAGTGAGCACACTTCGTTAACCTATCCACGATTACCCAAATGGCATCATGCCTCTTGTTAGTCCTCGGCAAACCAACCACGAAATCCATAGATATTCCATCCCATTTCCATTCTGGGATATCTAAAGATTGTAGCAGTCCGGCTGGCTTTTGGTGTTCTATCTTCGCCTTCTGACACACCAAGCAAGCCAACACATACTCGGCTATTTCCTTCTTCATTACGGGCCACCAAAACATTTTCTTTAAGTCTTGATACATCTTGGTAGCTCCTGGATGAAAACTCAGCCTACACTTGTGCCCTTCCTCCAAGATCATTCTTCTTAGTTCTATATCCATTGGCACACAAATCCTATCACCATACCTCAAGACTCCATCTTGATTCATCCTAAAGTCAGAAGTTCTGCCTTCCGTCACTTGTTCCTTCACTTTCTGAAGATACTGATCAACCTCCTGCTTCTCCTTGATTGTCTTCAAAAATTCGCTGGTTACTGTGACCATTCCTAGGTGTATCTTATCCTTAGATAATTCCATGCCTAGATTCAAATCTCTAAACTGTTCAACCAGTTCCAGTTCTTTCACCATCATAGTAGATACGTGCAAGGATTTCCTACTTAACGCATCCGCTACTACATTCGCTTTTCCTGGATGGTATTGGAGATCGAATTCATAATCCTTTATGAATTCCATCCATCTCCTTTGCCTCATGTTTAACTCTTTCTGATCAAATAGATATCTTAAGCTCTTATGGTCACTGTACACTATAAACTTAGCTCCATATAAATAGTGTCACCATATCTTTAAAGCAAACACTATAGCTGCTAGCTCCAAATCATGAGTCGGATAATTCCTCTCATGAGTTCTTAGCTGCCGTGAAGCATATGCTACCACTCTCCGGTCTTGCATTAAGACACAACCCAGTCCTTGGTATGACGCATCACAGTACACGTCAAACTGTCCTGAAGAATCCGGTAACGTCAATACTGGTGACGTAGGCAGCCTCCTTTTTAGATCCAGAAAACTCTTCTCACATTCATCCGTCCAATCAAAGGATATTCCCTTCCTTGTTAACTGCGTCATTGGCAACGCGATCTTCGAGAATCCTTTGATGAACCTTCGGTAATAGCCAGCTAAGCCTAGAAAACTCCGTATTTCACTCACCGACTTAGGGCTTTCCCAATGCACCACAGCTTCAACCTTTGTTGGGTCTACAGCTATCCCATCACGATTAATCACATGACCTAAGAATTGTACTTCTTCTAACCAGAATTCACACTTGGTCAACTGTGCATAAAGTTGTCGGTTCTTTAACACTTGAAGCACAATCCTAAGATGTTCCTGATGTTCTTCCCTTTCAAAGAAATAAATAAGAATGTCGTCGATAAACACAACAACAAACTTATCTAAGAACGGTCGGAAAATCCGGTTCATGTAATCCATGAATACTGCTGGAGCATTAGTTACACCAAATGGCATAACCAGGTACTCGTAGTGTCCATATCGGCTCCTGAACGCCGTCTTCAGTATATCCTCCCTCTTGACTCGAATCTGGTGATAACCAGATCTTAAGTCAATCTTTGAAAATATTACAGCTCCTTTCAACTGGTCCATCAAATCGTCAATCCTAGGCAATGGATACTTATTCTTAACCGTCGCCTTATTCAGCTGTCGATAATCCACGCACAGCCTCGAACTTCCATCCTTCTTTTTAACGAATAGCACCGGCGCTCCCCAAGGTGAAGCACTCGGCCTTATAAACTCCTTATCCAACATGTCATCTAGTTGCTTTTTCAGCTCCACTAACTCCGCTGGAGCCATTCGATATGGTGCTATCGAAATCGGTCCAGTTCCCGGTACCAGATCGATAGCGAACTCTATTTCTCTCTCCGATGGTAAACCCGGAACGTCATCAGGGAAAATTTCCGAAAACTCCCGCACTACAGGCAACGACTCCAACGTAGGAGATTCCTTAGCTTCCACAGAGAGTAGCAACATGTGTTTCTGAGATTTACTACCTAGCTTACTATCCTTGGCAGGCATTAATCTAGATTGTTCAGGAAAAGATAAGGTCTTTTTAGAACAGTCTAACACTACATGGTTAGCCGAAAGCCAATCCATGCCTAAAATTATATCGAGTTGATGCATAGGTAAGCAAATGAGATCAATAGAAAAAGTTTGATTCTCAATGACAATAAGACAATTTAAACAGACAGTTATGGTTGTCAAGGAATTACTGGTAGGAGTAGAAACAGTTAAGTCATGGGGGAGTAAAGAGATAGGCAACTTCAAATGATCCACACACTCTTGGGATATGAAAGAATGAGTAGCTCCCGAGTCAAACAATACAGATAAGAGTTTACCTGACACTAGGCACATACCTTGTATCAGATAAGGGGATTGAGAGGATTCAGCTCCTCGTATGGTAAACACCCTTCCGGTGGCTTGTGGTCTCGTTGCTTGCTGTCCGGTTCCTTGGGTCCTGGTCACTGGGCTTTGCCCGCCCGTGTTGTATCTTGCTCCTTATGTACATTCTGGCGCTATGTGACCCACTTGGCCATATCGGAAACACTGGCGAGTCTCCTTTATCGGACAGTCCTGAATTGTATGTGTTCCTCCACACCTGAAGCAGCCACTTGGTTGGAGTTGTCCTTCAGTCTGTCTTGCGGCTTGACGGTCATAAGGCCTCCGTCCCGTCTGGAATCTTCCCTTTCCGCCTCGACCTCTCTGGTCAAACCTCCGAGCAGGTCCTCTAGTTCTGCCTTGCTGCAGCTCTCGCTTCTTGTCAATGTTCTCGATGACAGAACACCTCTCTAGCATCTCAGGCAGTCGGGTGATGTTCAGTGGTGCAATCACTCGTTGCAATTCATATTTCAGCCCGTCCTCAAAGCGCCTGCAAACCCATTCTTCATCAGGGAACCTCTGGTAGAATTCAGAAAATTTGAGCAGCGCCTCAAATCTTGCAGAGTACTCCCCAACAGACATGGTCCCTTGCTTCAGACCCATAAACTCTTTATCTTTTTCTCTCCTCATCATCCTGGGGAAATACTTCTCCAGAAAGCATTCCCGAAACAGTCCCCAGTTGATGAGTCTGTCTTCAGCTTCAAGCATCCTCTGCTTGCCTTTCCACCACAGTTCTGCACCTCCTATCAGCATGAAGGATGCATATGTTACCTTTCTGTCCTCACGGCAGTGAATCGCCGCAAATATTTTCTCCAGCTCTTGTACCCAGAGTTCAGCTCCCTCTAGGTTGAAGTCGCCATTAAACTGCGGCGGCTTCCCCTTCAGAAAAGTATTCAGTCCGGTGTCTTCCCTCACAACTTCACTCAGCTGATTTTGTCTCTACTGTTGTTGCATAGTCAACTGTAGCAGTTGAGCGTTCTGCTGCGTTTGGTGCAGCATTGCCGTTGCCAGTTCCCTAATTGTCCTTAGGGTTTCAGTTGATTCTATCCCATCGACAGCGTGGGAACTTGCTTCGTAACCAATTCCGAGTTCAGCGGCACTTGCTGTGGCCCTTCCGCCACGCCCTCTAGGTCGTCCGCGAACCATTTTTTTTTCCTGGTGAAGGTAAATATTAGCTTTGGTACATAAGAGAAGGCTAGAAAAAGGGAAAACAAGAGAAAAGACACTCGCCCCGTGACACGATGATCGCCTCGCGAGCCAGAGGATTAGTGCCAGCAGAAAAATATAATCCCTCGGCCTCGCGACGCTAAACAATTCTCGCCTCGCGAGACAGAAGGCTAGACTAATCAATAAGGTACAGCCTCTCGGCCTCGCGACGCGAACAAACTCTCGCCTCGCGAGCCAGAAAGTCTGTCCGAGGAATAAAATGCAGCATTTCTGCCTCGCCTCGCGAAACCAAATCTCGCCTCGCGAGACAGAAAGTCTTGGTACATCATATGTCTTAAAGCAGTTATCACACTCGATAACTTGCACATCGGACGCTCTACCCACTTCTACCCAACGCGGGTTCAACTAGACACGGCCAGAAATCACAACCTAACCCAAGCAGTCCTTGATTAAGAATCAAACTGCTCTGATACCACAAAATGAGACAACCCCTTCCTAGGAGGTCCCATTGGTGACCACACTTATAATTATTAGAGTTATAGCGTAGCGTAGTATTATAAATTTTTCGGAAATATAAAACATACAATACATACTGATACCATAGTAATATATATACAGACATAAGAGTATCGGCTCCATCAGTAAAGCCTACAACAACTGATGCCAAACATATAAGATTTAGAGTATACAGTAGATAAAACTAAAAACATAATAACGGTAATAAAGGCACGTCAGAGATCCTCTCCTAGTGCTCAAGGTCCCCCAGCATTGGGATCCGAGGCTCTCCCGCCAGCATCAGGCTCAACAGGTATTCCGTCAATCTCCTCTGGAAACTCCTCATCAGGGTCTTCTCGTACAGTCGAGAACAAAGAAATACAACATAGAAAAGTACAGGGGATAAGAAACAGTAATATGTCATACATGGGAAAAACAGCGATATAAATAATGTATATAGATAGCAACACACCAAATCACAACAGTGACAACCAAACAACTCCCGAATAATTTTTCCCTTAACTACTGTCTCTCACACTCATGCAACTAACGACTATATGGACGCGATCACGACGCGACATCCCCAACGGATCAAGGTGTCCCAATCATCACTATGCCACCCGCATAAAGGTAGGGTTCGGTCTAAAGCCCGCAGGCCCAAATCGTCTCATGGATACGACATATTCCCCCGCCCGCAGGCCAGGTCAGAATATTCGCCCGTCAACAACGCAACTTACGGTAACGACATGTTCCCCCGCCCGCAGGCTAGGTCGGAGCATTCGCCCGTTCGTTAACAACTCAAGTTTCGGTAACGATATTCCCCCCGCCCGCAGTCTAGGTCGAGATATACGCCCGTCCGTCTACAATTCGACTAACGGGTACGACCACCTCCCCGCAGGTAAGATCGAAATCGCCCCTACGTCAAACTAACCGGTACGACCATCTCCCCGCAGGTAAGATCGAAATCGCTTGTATGCCAACACAGTGATGAATAACAACGATGCAACATGAATCTCACTGACTCATCTCAGGATTTACACTTAGTGCCTCAACTACGACTTATATGCAACCATGACCAACTTTCATCCGGTTCAGCCGGGTATCAACTCACATCACAACATTAACAGATCAACTACATCACTAGGTTGAGCACTATGACATATATATAACCTCGACTTTCTCACCACACATTCATCACCCGATTTATCAGAAATCAATGCCTAGTTCTACTCAGACATCAGCAGTCAGAATATATATTCAACAATACAATCAACTTCCGAGTAAATAACATTTAATCAACTATAGCATATAATAGACATCATACATATATCACATATAATATACCAAATATCCAATCATAGCACAGACAACCTCAATATGCAGTAAAATCAACCTAACGGTCAAACGACCTCTAGTAGGGTTTGGGTCGCCCTACGCATATCAATATATATTATTTAAAGCTTGCCTCCCCGACGATATTGCGGTTCTTTCCCCCACCTTAGTGATTTTTCCGGGAGATTCCGAATGCGGCTCCGCAGCAGTCAATCAAGTGCGCGATCGATCGTTCGAGTCTTGTCAGATTCTATACAGTAAAACACAACCAGAAATTAAAATAATGAAACCATAATCTACCTAATCTCTATGATTAGCTACTGCCGTTAATTAATTAAATAGGCTAGGGATATTGAAATTCTACCAACTCTTGGATCAATGATCCCTAAGCATACCTAATGCATAATCAATGATCAATTATCAAAGATTTGAACCAAAACCCCTTAAACCAACAAAGTAGGGTTTCGGCCATCACCATGAAAAATAGGTGAGAGTTTGATTTAGCCTCCTAATCACTTGGATTACATGATTAAGGGATGAACTAAGTGAAATCAAAAACAAAGAACAAAAACCCATTTTTCCCCCAAAACCATACATTCGGCCCCTCTTTGATAAATAGGCTAGGGATTTTATTTCATTACAAGCTCTTGGATTATGATAGTAGGGGATGATACTAGCTCATAGGAATTGGTTTGGTCTCAAAATGATTTTTCTACAATTTTCTAGAGATTTTTGAAGTTTAGATCTAGAAATTGACATTCATGAAAATAAATGGAGAAAATAAAGATTGAGAGCTCAAGGATGAAATCTATACCTTCTAGGTGATAGAGGAGGATGAGAGGAGCAACTTTGCTTCACAAACTTGGTTGAAAATCCTTGAGGAAGCTTGAGGAAAAAGAGGTTGAAAATGGAGGAAGAAAAGAGAAATGGAGGAAGAAGAAGAAGAAAGAAGGAAGAAGAAGAAGATGAAGGTGATAAGGAGAGAGAGAGAGCTCGAAATTATGGAGAGAGAGTGAGGGTGATCATGAAAATTTAGATATTTTCTTAAGTTTTCTTAAGAGTTAAGAAAGATAAAAAGGGTAAAAAGGTAATTAGTAAAAATAACCAAGGGCAATTTGGTCATTTCACGTCCCGACATTTTGAAAATCCTCCCGACACTTGTAGGAGTCCCCAAATGATTTATCATAGCTCTGGTATGAAAATCATTGGCTCAAGGTTCTCGAAAAACCCTAAGATAGCTCGAATCGTCTCCTAGAACGATTATCGGCCTGAATATAATAATATTATTTTCATTTTCGAACGTCAGGACGAACTTTTTCGAAAATATAGGAAACGTGATTCTAAGACTAACCGTCTGGTTCACGGGTCCAAATTAGGTATCGATAGCAGTAAAGCACTACTGTCAAGCAAAAACGCAGACCGGGCTCCATCTGAGTTTTCGACCCAAAACTTAACCATAGCCTCCTACGATAGCGTAGAGCGTGACTATGGCCTCGGAATAATTTATTTAATTTTCTAGACCCTCTAATAAAATAAAATTACTTAAATACTAATTAAACAAAAGATAAAAGAAAAATCGGGGTGTTACAATACACAGTGGCCAACTGCTATCCCTTTTTATTGTTTCATTTCATTGACTAAAATACATGGACCAATATATGAGACTTCTTTGCTATCCCCATTTATTTGGAGATGACAAATATATGTCCTTTACATTTTTTTGCTCTTGTTTATTTGCTTGCTTATCCATTAAAAGGGTAGAATTATTAATTAAATTTCCTTGGCAATTTGTGTGATCCTGTGTTAAAAGTTTGCTTTCACATGCTATTTGTTTAAATATGATAAAATTTTCTAGCCAATAAGCCGATAGGTCACATGAACCTTAATTGATTTCATTTTCGATATAGAAAATGGAAATGCCTGCGCACCGATCATGGATGTATAATAGGCTTCTTCCAGGTCGAAAGGGATATACTGATGAATTTTTAAAGGGCATCGAAGAGTTTGTTGATTTTGCTTGTCGACAACCAAAGTATTCAATTGAGCGTGTAATAAGGTGTCCATGTAAGCGATGTAAAAATGAGAAGCATTTATCCCCAGATGAGGTGAATGTTCACGTACTTCAAAAAGGGTTTACACCTGGATATTGGTCTTGGATATCACATGGAGAGGAAATTCCCCGGATTAATGTAGATGCAGATGTGCATTTCATGGCTTCTAGTAATCAACAATGGGATCATTTTAGTAGGAATTCGAATGAATATGAACATGTTAATAGGTATCAAGGCATGATATTTGATGCTGCTGGTCTTGATCATGGGGAACATTTTGATATGAATGTAGAGGAACCTCCAAATATGGAAGCTGCCAAATTTTATGAAATGTTGAATTCAGCTCAACAACCATTATGGCCAGGATGTGAAAATACTTCGGAGTTGTCTGCTGCTATTACGATGTTGAGTTTAAAATCTAAACACAACATGTCACAAGCTTGTTTCAATGACGTGATGAAATTTATGAAGGAGTCAAGCCATCCTGAGAATGTAATACCTCCTAATTTTAGAGAAACAAAGAAACTTGTGGCAGGGCTTGGTCTCTCCAGCAAAAAAATTGATTGTTGCATTAATGGGTGTATGTTATATGACAATGGTGATATAAATGAGCAGGAATGCAGGTTTTGTAATGAACCTCGTTATAAAGCATGTAGTGCACGCAAGCGAAACTCAAAACCTATTCCTCGCAAGAGATTGCATTACCTGCCTATCATCCCTAGATTGCAACGATTATATTCTTCTGTGAGATCCGCAGAGCACATGAGGTGGCATTATGAAAATCGTAGGGAAGATGGTGTGCTGTGTCATCCTTCAGATGGAGAAGCTTGGAAACATTTTGACCGAGTGTATCCTAATTTCGCCGCTGAACCCCGAAATGTTAGACTTGGCCTGTGTGCAGACGGCTTTACACCCTTTAGCCAATCAGCGATACCATATTCTTGTTGGCCAGTAATTGTAACTCCATATAATCTTCCTCCCGAGCTATGTATGACAACTCCTTATATGTTCCTCACCTTGATCATTCCAGGTCCGCGGAATCCAAAAAGTAAAATCGATGTGTATTTACAACCATTGATACATGACTTGCAGCTTTTATGGAATGACGGTGTGGTAACATATGATGCCTCAAAGAAGCAAAACTTTCAAATGAGAGCTATATTGATGTGGACAATAAACGACTTTCCTGCTTATGGGATGTTGTCTGGGTGGAGTACAGCTGGAAAATTAGCTTGTCCAATATGTATGGAAAAATCTAAAGCTTTTAGATTGAAAAATGGGAAAAAAAACTCTTGGTTTGATTGCCATCGCCAATTTCTACCTTGTAATCATGCTTTCAGAAGAAATCGGGATGCATTTTACAAAAATAGAATTGAGATTTCCACGCCTCCTCCTAGGTTAAATGGTGACCAAATATGGGAAATGGTTTGTGACATTCCTAAGATTACTGAGGAAGGGTCGTGCACTGTTTCGGGCTATGGAATTTCCCATAATTGGACCAAAAGAAGCATATTTCGGGATTTGCCATATTGGAGGCATAACCTATTGAGACATAATCTTGATGTTATGCATATAGAAAAGAATGTGTTTGAAAATATTTTTCATACTGTCATGGACATTAAAGAGAAAACCAAGGACAACGAAAATGCACGACTGGACTTACCAGAGTATTGTCGTCGAAAGGAGTTATTGTTGAAAACAAATCCTAATGGGAAGTATACAAAACCCAAAGCCAAGTTCAGTTTTTCCAAGGAGCAAAAAAAAGATGTATGTGAATGGGTGAAAGGGCTCAAGATGCCTGATGGTTATGCTTCTAACATTGCTAGATGTGTAGATACAAAACATAGCAAATTATTTGGGATGAAAAGTCATGATTGCCACATTTTTATGGAATGTCTTCTTCCAATTGCTCTAATTGCTCTTCCCGAACCAATATGGAAGCCCATAACCGAACTAAGTCAATTCTTTAGAGACTTGTGCTCAACGGTGTTACGAGAAGATCATTTGTTACAAATGGAACAAAACATTCCAATAATATTATGTAAGTTGGAGCGTATATTTCCACTTGCTATGTTGGACTCTATGGAGCACCTACCAATTCATTTGCCTTATGAAACTATGATGGGTGGACCGGTTCAGTATCGTTGGATGTATCCATTTGAAAGGTGAAATATCTTCTACTTCCTTTAATTGGTGTTAAATATTTGTGACTACATACCTAATTGATTGTTTTTTAATATTTTTCAACTTAGGTTTCTGAATAAAATTAAAAAAATAGTGAAAAATAAACATTATGTGGAAGGATCTATATGTGAAGCATACTTGGTGCAAGAGACGTCCTATTTTAGCTCCCATTATTTTCAATCTCAAGTACAATCCCATAGCAGAGTTGATACTAATGGGGGGGGGGGTTCAACAAGAGCATATCAAACCAACTTTGACCATCTTTATACCTTCTGGGAAAACGGCTGGTAAGTACAATGAAAGATGGCTTGAAGATAAAGAATTGTTGGCTGCCCAATTACATGTTCTTTTAAATTGTGACGAGGTTAAACCATTTCTTGAGTAAGTATCAATCACTTATACGTCTCCACTAATTCAACTACTAATATAATTATTACCAAATTTAATATAATATCCTATTATGCAGTATATATGTACAAGCCTTGGCAGATGCATATGGAAACCTCAATGACAATGTCATTGATAAACAAATAGAAGATGATTTTCCACGGTGGTTTCAAGAATATGTAAATATTACTATAAAATATTTTAATTTATTTGGAGGGTATTTATCCACTATTTCTGACATTTACAACTGCTTTTATTATGAATAGGCCAGGAATGACCATCAATTGAGGTCACATAATCGTGACTTGTATGACTTGGGTAGAGGACCTTTAAGATTGACAAAGTCATGGCCTATTTACTTTGTCAATGGATACAAATTTCACACTACCACTTGGGGTGAAGGTAGAAAAACATACCACAGCGGGGTATGTGTCAGTGGAATTGGGCATGATGAAACCTCAAATGATTATTATGGTGTTTTGAAAGAGATTCTTGAATTGGAATGGCCAAGTCAGTCAAAAAAAAGTTGACTTTGTTTTATTGTGATTGGTTTGACCCTTCAAATCGCGGGATGAGAAAGCATAGGCAATATGACATTGTAGAGGTTCGAAAGGGGAGAAAATATGGAAAATTTGATCCTTTTATACTTCCTGAAACAGCAACTCAGGTTTACTATTCACCTTACCCCTGACGACAAAGGGATAAGGTTGATTGGTTGGTAGTAATCAAGACGAAACCTAGGGGAGCCGTTGATGATAGACATAATTTGGAAGTTGCTTATCAAGTGCAAGAGTCACATGTTAATGCAACAATTGAGGATGACCCAATTGATACCCTACAAGACGGTGAAATTGATGGTGAAGAGGTTGATTTGCCTAGGGTGCAACAAAATGATTTCATTGATGATGGTGATGAAGAAGTGGAGGTAGAATTTGATGATGATGAATTTGATGTCAATGACAATGATGATTCAGTAGATGAAGATCAAGATGAGGATGAAGATGAAGATCAATATAAGGATGCATAAGTAGTATTATTTGTTTTGTATTTTTGGGCATTAGGTGCATGTTATTCTAATATTTTTTTATCCACTTATGATGGTACTTAAAGTGGTATTAGAGTACTAAGTAATGGTTATTCTATTTTAAGTTGTATGGTTTGAATGTGGTTACTCTTGTATTTACAGTGTTTTATATGAACAATGTTGCAATTCAAGAATCTCTTGTAACATTGGTTTAAAATCAAACAATCTTACATTAATTTGGATTTCCTGTAACATTGGTTTAAAATCAAACAACCTTACATTATCGTAGATTTTAGCACATTATATTTCTCAACCACAAATCATACACAGCTTTTGTATATGCTTCCTTTGCCTGCTCCATATAAAATCCATAATGTACCATTCAAATCAAAGAAGTAAAAGAATCTCTTGTAAACTAGATAATGAAAATAACGTATAAAAGCACTCTTGTCTATTTTTCAAGTTAAGATTGTTACAAGTCCAAACCATCAGTAAATTCAAGTATGAGTTTCGTTCATAAGTTCATAAGAGGAACTGTTCTTTTTGTGGCGCATGACAGTTATGTCATTCAAAAGGCACACTCAATAGTAAATGTGAAGAATGTGTGTTTAGTGGGGAATGCACTTCTTGGAATGTATTGTAAATGTGGCAGCATAGATGAAGCTTATGATGTATTTGAAGGAATACAAGAGAAAGATATCATCTCTTGGAAGCTCTCTGTTTTTATCCATTGTTGAGATAGCTTGTGTTGCAAGCATCTCTTGCTTTCTACCATTCTTAGTGTCGTTGCAACACCATCTTGCAATCCTTTTCAGTTTCTTACACCAGTTTAAAGCTTAGTTTTTTTTATTATAAGTTTCTTGGTTAAGATGATCATATCATCTACAGAAATGCCTGGGTGTTTACTATGGAGCCTCTGGATTCAGTTTGAATACAATTTTCATGAAGGGAATAATTATGTTAATAACTTGAATAAGCTAAAGGTGAGGCAACAACTGTATGATTCCACTTTAGTAGTGGTCAAGAAGTCTTGAGAGCAGGTAATTTGGTCCCTTTTTTTATTTTTGCCTGCTTCAGCAAAGTAATTTAATGTGGTTGCTTTAGTTTGTTTAATGATTAGTATCACAATCACATGAGGGGTAATTGTTCATCTTCTGCACAGCTAGTTAATGATTTGGAGATGTGTTCTGAATGCACAAGAGAGAGTCTTGCAGCAAATCAGATTTGAAATTTTCATCAATCACAGGAGGTGAGGATCATTTGCTCATGGTATTTGTATTTTCTTATTGTAAGACTGATTTATTTCTTAATTTAATTTTTTTAGAGAAGATTGTATGTTGATCTCTGCCATTACTATTGTCTTTAGGACTGTATTTGCTGATGTTTCACCTAATTGGATAACTCTCGCAATACACACAAGGTAGTTAAAGTGCGGACAATGTTGTTTAACAGTTTCTGGTTTTTTAGAGCATTTTCTCTTTTAAGGGTTAGAAAGAGTAAGATACTGTAGCATGCCCATTAAATTGGGAAGTCTTAGAGCCCATATATACTTTCTAGATCAGAATTTTTACCAGGTCAAAAATATATACTTTCTAGATCAGAAGTGGAAATCATCCTTCTGTGTTTCCTTCTGTGTTTCCTATGTATAATTGAGTCCTGTAATGTCCCTAGTCTGCATGGTGTAACAATGAATAAAAGATTAATTGCAGGGCCTTGGAGAAAAGGAATGGTGAATTCAATTGCTTATGAGATTGAGGAATGAAGGGTGGGTACAGTAGGCATTATATAGGGAGGGACAATGGTGAAATGGCCCCAAGTTGAGGTATTCTTTCTCCACCCCAAAAAGAAAACGTAGATTGAAGGATTGTCACCCAGAAAACGTATTCTTTTAGCCGCAGACTTGTCCTGTGTACCAGTGCCAACCACATAACTATGGAGAGAGGAAACAGAACTTGTCAATAAACAAACAATTATAGGGGGGAAATGTCAGACTATAAAACATAGCACAATTATAGCATACGTGTGTGTAGTTCCAAGCAAAGTTCCTGGAGCAATCTTTTCCTCTTTCTCTTCAAGTACCTTCATAGAAAACAACAATGATTGTAATATATAACTGGTCAAAACAGATGTCAAAGCTTATGGAAAAATAATAAAAATGTACTCACTTGATAAAGAGGCCTCTCAGGCTCCTTTCTCTGTTGCTTCCGAAGGTCAATAACATCAGGTGTCTCCACTCCAGTGGGAGTGCTGAGATGAAAAACGCAAAAGAAAAGAGGAAAGAAATGAGCTGACAATCACAGCAGCTTAAAAACAACAAAGTGGTAAAAACAACAATACCTGGACAGACTATCAACAGATTGGATACCAGCTTCAAGTTCTTCCTCCTCCATTTCTTCTTCCTCCTCCTCTTCCTCTTCCTCTTCTTCTTCCTCCTCCAAGTCACCCCAGTGTTTGGACTTATCAACTGGCTCTTCCTGCATTGTGATTTGTGAGAACACTCAAGTAAATACAAAAAGGAATACCACAATGAAATAATTAACCATTTTTTAGTTGATATGGCACGGGGCTCCTAAGGAAGTAAAATTTATTAATTTTGCTTTCCAAAAGAAACTTTTGCATTCAATCTACGACAAGACTGTCTCCTAGGAATGAAAAAAGACACAACGATTTTCATATTAGTCCCAAGGATACGGGGTTAGGTGTTGGGAATAATTTGGTGCTTGAAAACAACCCTTTAGTGACTACATGGTTATTACACTTTTCTTTAAGGATTAATTCATCATGGCACCAAGTAGTTCATAGCAGCTATACTTGAAATCTGATTGTGTGGGATGTCAATATTATTTCACAGGGATATGTTCTTTTAGGGATTTAATTGATATCGTTAGTTTAAAATTCTATTACACTATTATCGAATCATAGGTTGACATATGATTTAATGAGTTTGGTTGGAGATGCTTCTTCACTCTCTATTTTGAAGCACTCATCCATTGAATGGTAGAGATATTAATGAGCTACGGTCTCTTTTGTATTGTTCTTTATTTGCTTGTATTAAGCTGGCAGTCCATGCTATCCATCTACTTGGTTGCATTAGTTAGTTGTTCTTTTCCCTTTATTTTCCCTACATATATGCGATAACTTGGATACTCCTTGATATGGATGTTGTCATTTTACCTTGTAGATTGCTAGAGCAGCCCTAGTACCAGCCCTACTGGTTGAAGTCATCCATTGGCCTTAATGTCATGATTACTTGATATAATTCATTTTACTAACAGTATATACTATATATGCTTTCATGTATACTTCACCTTGGCCAAAAAAGGAATTTCAACGACATTCTCATGAATCTGATTTTTAGATTCAATTGTTTGCCTTGCAGCCAACTTGATAACAATAATTTCAGTGGGAATGGAATTCCTTCTACCTATTCTTTATATTGTGCCTAATGACAGTGAAATCATTTTTAATTCTGTTTTTGTTACCCACTAGTCTTAACCGGTTCATGTTTTAGAGATCTTAGCCGGAATCTTTTTACTGGAAAACATATCATCAAATAAACTTGAAGACAACTTGTATCTATCTTCTTCTTGGTTTCCTTATCTACTTCATAGTACCTATTTTTCTTAATGCTAGCCATGACCAATTTGAGTTTGATATGGTAATTTTCTTGTTATTACAGTGATCTGTCCAATAATTATCTGTCCAGAAAAAAGACTGATATTGCTTTTAACATGGATATACAGATGTCTGACTCTGGATCTTTTAGAAGATTGTCAAAGTCATCTAAAAATGGGAAACGCAAGAAGCGTACACAAATTGAATCGCGCACTTCTCATGCTCCACCAATAAATATTCCATTAATAATTCCATCAGAGGCCCTCCTATCTCATACCAACCAGCCCCAAACTACAAAACCTATTCAACCTCAACCTCAACCTCAACCTCAACCTCAACCTCAATCCACTCAACCTCAACCTCAACCCCAACCTCAACCTCAATCCACTCAATCTCAACCTATTCAACCTCAACCTCAACCTCAATCCACTCATTCTCAATCTCAACCCCAAACACCAGTATCTTCTTCTAGTCATGTTGAAAGCAACAATGTAAACAAAATTATGATACTCCCAGAAGGGGATGGGTGAGTTATTCGATTATCTTAGCATATGATATGAATTATCCATGTTGTGATTTTTAAATCTTCTTCCCTTTTCATTTCGTTAAATATATAGGTTTGATAAACACAAGTTGGTTGTTTCAACCATTGGTTCTTTCATACGCAAGAAGTTGGATGAGGCTAAACCATCATGGAAGAAGCTTTCTGAACACCAACGGGATATTTGGTTTGATATGTTTAAAGTAAACAAATTTGAAGCTTTGATTTAAATGGTTTCAAAGTTATTTTTACATTGGTTAAAAAATACATGTATAATTTAATGTTTTTATTTTTTATTCATTTCAAAATATTTGCAGGATAAGTTTACATGGCCACCTCAATATAATGACATGGTGCGTCGTAACTTTGACAAAAGAGGTGCCGCTAAATTTAGTCAATTAATGCAAGATGCTCGAAAAGACTTGGATCGTAAACAAGATTGGATGGGCGATTCCATATGGCCACAATTGAAGGAACATTGGGCATCAACTGAATTCAAAAAAAAGTCGGATACAAATAAAAGAAATCGAAAGTCAATGGCCGGTGCATCTCTTCACACCGGTGGATCAATACCGCATCGTCAACATTGGAATAAAATGGTATTGTTAATTAATAATAGTTTCATTAACTTAGTTTGCAAAATCATTCGACATATATTCTAAAACATCATGTATCAATTACAGAGGGAAGAATATGGGAGAGATCCAGAATTAGTAGATTTTTATTTTCGCACTCATAGGAAAAAGGACCAAAGTTGGGTGGGTCCTCATCAAGAATCTGCTTATGTAAGTATCATACTACTCTAACTTAAGTTGTTATGAAGAGTTTGAGCATTATGAACGTATACTTGACATATTTAGTGTTGTTCTGATTTATAAACATTCTGAAAAAGCATGCTACGGATTTAAGGACAACCCTCTTGTAATTAGTAGGAGCTACTGTTTTATTTTCTTTATGTTTAACTTTTGAGATTCAAGAGTTTGCTCAAGAGTTTAAATCCTGGAGCATTTGGTTTCTGATAGCTTGGACTATAACACTTTGAAGGGCCATACTAAAGTAGATAGGAATGCAGATTTGATACTAAAATCCCTGAATGACCAATGCAGGAACCAATCAGCTGTTAATTGAGTGTTCCTAAAGTATTTAGTTGTGCAATTTTTACTGAGCATGATTTTTTTATATATATATATATATATATATATATATATATATATATACATGTATTTAATTGTCATTCACTATTATTCAAACTTGGTGTAGGAAAAGTTTGAGCAAAGAAAGGCAGAATTATCTTCTCAAAGCTCATCATCTGCTTTGGGAGAGGACAATGGAGATGCTAGTCAGCAGCTAGTCGCATTGCCATCTGACATAGATATATGGGTAGATGCAGTTGGTAGAAAGAAGGGAAGAATTTTTGGACTTGGTTCCATAGGTAGGACTCTTATTCCATCTTCAAGCCAATCGACTATTACTACAGTGGATGTTGATGCTATCAGGAGTCAAGTTCATGCCTTAAATGAGTCATTACAGCGGGAACAACGAGAGAAATTAGAGATGAGAAAGGAGCTAACCAAGACTCAACAACAATTAGCTGCACTAATGCAACACTTAGGGTTTCATGGCTCATCTTCACAACAGCCACCATCACCCCAACAAAGCAACAGAGATGAAGATGAAGAGGAAGATGATGATGAGGAGTAGGATTGCATTTAGTATGACTTTTAGTATTTTGATTTATGAGTATGAATTATTTCTAAATGTTTAATATATTGTGAGTTTATAGATTCACATTTTGATACTTTTGTATAACATTTGATACATTCAATGTTTTGGCTATGATTTATTCTAGACAAAATTTGCAGCAAGTATTCATATTTTCAATTTCTAAGAATTGCATTTGAATTTTATCTTTTATTGATTTAATTCACTGCGGATAATATATCTGCGGATTTTCCTGCGAACTGTATTTCTGCGGAATTTCCTACGGATAATATATCTGCGGATTTTCCTGCGAACTATATTTATCTGCGGAATTTCCTGCGAATTGTATTCCTGCGGAGTTTCCTGCGGATTTTCCCGTGAATTCATTTCCTGCGGATTTTCCCTCGGATTAATTTCCTGCGGATTTTCCTGCCACCCATCCGTAGGAAATTTCGTCCCAAAAATCGTTGGTGTCGAAGGAATTACTTGCGGATTTTAACTTAATATTCGCCAGAAAATCCGCATCTAATTTCCTGCGGATTTTAAAACCCGCAGGAAATAATTACCCACGAAGGTATTACCTGCGAATTTGTATCCCTAGGAAAATCCGCAGGAAACAGTTTTCCTGCGGAAATTTTGTCAATATCGGCAGCAAAATCCGCAGGAAATGAGCAAATTTCTAGTAGTGAATTAGATTTAATGAGCCACCGGTTTCAACCAATTCGGACACCTAAATCTCAATATATGGCCATCAGACGCTACAAAGGTATGACTGTCAGGAACAACATCACGTCCCCAACTTACGGATGCAATTTGACAAAGATAGAGATCGATTTCGCTCTTGACCTCTTCAGGAGAGTTGTAGCTATTTCTCTGAGCCTTCCAACATTACCAAGATCGACAATTTGGAACATCTAAAGCACTTGGTTATCCACTGGGCATAGTCACAAGGTTGTTTAACTCATAGCATTCTTACCATTTAGCGTATTATGCTTCTTTGACCATGTTACTGGCCGAATTAGGATTCTATATTTTCAGGAAACTTGTATATATTGATATTAGATTTAATGAGCCACTGGTTTCATCCAATTTGGACACCTACATCTCAATATATGGCCATCAGACGCTACAAAGGTATCACTGTCAAGAACAACATCACGTCCCCAACTTACGGATGCAATTTGACAAAGATAGAGATCGATTTCGCTCTTGACCTCTTCATGAGAGTTGCAGATATTTCTCTAAGCCTTCCATAGAATCCATGATCGATGCTTTTAAACACCTAAAGTACCATAAATTGTCAGCAAACGCTTGCATGTTTTGATTATCACGAACAGTACCACATCTCAAGCTTGAAGAAGGTATTTCACTCAGATAGAGATTGATTCAGATCTCGACTTCTTCAGGAAACATGAAGGTATTTTTATTATCTTTCTAAAAAAAAGAAGATCACTTCATTTGGATGAGAGCACCTCAAAATACGATGTTTCAGATGCTTGATTGTCGACAGCAGGCGCTAGACTTCAATCTTCAGTGTTTTTGCTTTTGCAGCTTTTGTACTTTTGTGTTTATTCATGCTTTTCTCCTCTTTCTTCTTTCTGTGTTGTTGACGTTTTTGTCTTCTTCGATTATAGTACTTGATGCTTGAAAACTTTATTGAAAAGGTTACCTCATTTACCGGTCAACCTTTGACTTTGAATATCTTAATACTACATTCAAAATTACTTCTCCAGCCATTATAATGTTCTGTATTCTGAGTAGACGCTTGATTAGCTTCACTGGACACTTATTAAATGAGCTAAGGCACTTGGTTATCCACTGGGCACATTCAAAAGGCTGTTCTACTCGTAGCATTCTAACCATTTAGCGTGTTATGCTTCTTTGACCCTATTACTGGCCGAATTAGGATTCCATGTCTTCATCAAACTTGTATATATGGATATTAGCTTTATTGAGACACCGGTTTCATCCAATTCGGAGAACCTACAACTCAATATATGTCCATCAGAGGCTACAAAGGTATTACTGTCAGGAACAACATCACGTCACCAACTTAGAGATGCAATTTGCCAAAGATAGAGATCGCATTCGCTCTTGAACTCTTTGTGAGAGTTGCAGGTATTTCTCTAAGCCTTCCAACGATACCAAGATCGATGCTTTTGAACATCTAAAGCTCCAGAAATTGTCAGCAGAAGCTTGCATGTTCTGATTGTCATGAACAGTATCACATCTCATGCTTGAAGTAGGAATTTCACTCATATAGAGATTGTTGGCAGTAGGAGCTTGACTTCAATCTTCAGTGTTTTTGCTTTTGCAGCTTTTGTACTTTTGTCTTTATTCATGCATTTCATCTTTTCTTTATTAGAGTTGCCGAAGCTTTTTTCTTCTTTTATTACAGTACTTGATGCTTCAGAACTTTTTTGAAAAGGGTACCTCATTTTCTGGTCATGCTTGGGCTTTGAATATCTTAATACTTCACTCAAAATTACTTCTTCAGCCATCATAATTTTCTACATTCTAAGTAGACGCTTGATTAGCTTCACTGGATGCTTCACAAATGAGCTAAGGCGCTTGGTTATCCATTGGGCACATTCACAAGGCTGTTTAACTCGTACTAATCTGAACATTTAGCGTATTATGCTTCTTTGACCATGTTACTAGCCGAATTAGGATTCCATATCTTCATGAATCTTGCATATATGGATATTAGCTTTATTGAGACACCGGTTTCATCCAATTCGGACACTTACAGCCTCAATATATGTCCATCAGACGCTATAAAGGTATTACTGTTAGGAACAACATCACGTCACCAACTTACGGATGCAATTTGACAAAGATAGAGATCCCTTTCACTCTTTAACTCTTCATGAGAGTTGCAGATATTTCTATGAGCCTTCCAACGATTCCGAGATCGAAGCTTTCGAATACCTAAAGCTCAAGAAATTGTCAGCAGACGTTTGCATGTTCATATTGTAGTGAACAGTATCACGTCTAAAGGTTGATGAAGGAATTTCACCCAGATAGAGATTGATTTAGATCTCAGACGGTTCAGGAAACATGTAGGTATTACTCTTATCTTTCTGAAAAAACCAAGATCACTTCATTTGGATGAGAATACCTCAAAATACGACGTTTCGGATCCTTGATTGTTAGCAGCAGGCGCTTGACTTCAATCTTCAGTGTTTTTGCTTTTGCAGCTTTTGTACTTTTGTCTTTATTCACGAATTTCATCTTTTCTTTATTAGAGTTTCCGAAGCCTTTTTCTTCTTTTATTACAGTACTTGATGCTTCAGAACTTTTTTGAAAAGGGTGCCTCATTTTCTGGTCATGTTTGGACTTTGAATATCTTAATACTTCACTCAAAATTACTTCTTCAGCCATCATAATTTTCTACATTCTAAGTAGTCGCTTGATTAGCTTCACTGGATGCTTCACAAATGAGCTAAGGCACTTGGTTACCCACTTGGCACATTCACAAGGCTGTTTAACTCGTACCATTCTGAACATTTAGCGTATTATGCTTCTTTGACCATGTTACTGGTCGAATTAGGATTCCATATCTTCATGAATCTTGTATATATGGATATTAGCTTTATTGAGACACCGGTTTCATCCAATTCGGACACCTACAGCCTCAATATATGTCCATCAGATGCTACAAAGGTATTACTGTTAGGAACAACATCACGTCACCAACTTACGGATGCAATTCGACAAAGATAGAGATCCCTTTCACTCTTTAACTATTCATGAGAGTTGCAGATATTTCTATGAGCCTTCCAAGGATACCAAGATCGAAGCTTTCGAATACCTAAAGCTCAAGAAATTGTCGGCAGACGCTTGCATGTTCATATTGTAGTGAACAGTATCACGTGTAAAGCTTGATGAAGGAATTTCACCCCGATAGAGATTGATTTAGATCTTGGACGGTCCAGGAAACATATAGGTATTTCTCTTATATTTCTAACAAAACCAAGATTACTTCGTTTGGATGAGAATACCTCAAAATACGACATTTCGGATCCTTGATTGTCAGCAGCAGGCGCTTGACTTCAATCTTCAGTGTTTTTGCTTTTGCAGCTTTTGTACTTTTGTCTTTATTCACGAATTTCATCTTTTCTTTATTAGAGTTTCCGAAGCTTTTTTCTTCTTTTATTACAGTACTTGATGCTTCAGAACTTTTTTGAAAAGGATACCTCATTTTCTGGTCATGTTTGGACTTTGAATATCTTTATACTACATTCAAAATTACTTCTCCGGCCATCATAATGTCTTGTATTCTGAGTAGACGCTTGATTAGATTCACTGGACACTTCTTAAATGATCTAAGGTGCTTGGTTATCCACTGGGCACATTCACAAGGCTGTTTAACTCGTAGCATTCTGATAATTTAGCGTACTATGCTTCTTTAACCATATTACTGGCCGAATTATGATTGCATGTCTTCATGAAACTTGTATATATGCATATTAGATTTAATGAGCCACCGGTTTCAACCAATTCGGACACCTACATCTCAATATATGGCCATCAGATGCTACAAAGGTATGACTGTCAGGAACAACATCACGTCCCCAACTTACGGATGCAATTTGACAAAGATAGAGATCGATTTCACTCTTGACCTCTTCAGGAGAGTTGTAGCTATTTCTCTGAGCCTTCCAACGATACCAAGATCGACAATTTGGAACATCTAAAGCACTTGGTTATCCACTGGGCATAGTCACAAGGTTGTTTAACTCATAGCATTCTTACTATTTAGCGTATTATGCTTCTTTGACCATGTTACTGGCCGAATTAGGATTCTATATTTTCAGGAAACTTGTATATATATTATATTAGATTTAATGAGCCACTGGTTTCATCCAATTCAGACACCTACATCTCAATATATGGCCATCGGACGCTACAAAGGTATGACTATCAAGTACAACATCACGTCCCCAACTTACGGATGCAATTTGACAAAGATAGAGATCGATTTCGCTGTTGTCCTCTTCACGATTATTGCAGATAGTTCTCTAAGTCTTCCAACGATACCAAGATCGATGCTTTTAAATACCTAAAGCGCCAGAAATTGTCAGTAAACGCTTGCATGTTCTGATTATCATGAACAGTATCACATCTCAAGCTTGAGGAAGGAATTTCACTCAGATAGAGATTGATTCAGATCTCGTCTTCTTCAGGAAACGTGAAGGTATTTTTCTTAGCTTTCCAAAAAAACCAATATCACTTCATTTGGATGAGCATACCTCAAAATACAACGTTTCAGATGCTTGATTGTCGGCAGCAGGCGCTATACTTCAATCTCCAGTGTTTTTGCTTTTGCAGCTTCTGTACTTTTGTCTTTATTCACGCTTTTATTCTTTTCTTCTATTAGAGTTGATGAATCTTTTTTATTCTTCTATTACAGTACTTGATGCTTGACAACTTTATTGAAAAGGGTACCTCATTTTCTGGTCATGCTTGGACTTTGAATATCTTAATATTTCATTCAAAATTACTTCTCCAGCTATCATAATGTTCTGTATTCTGAGTAGACGCTTGATTAGCATCATTGGACGCTTCATAAATGAGCTAACGCGCTTGGTTATCCACTGGGCACATTCACAAGGCTGTTTAACTCGTGGTATTCTGACCATTTGTCGTATTATGCTTCTTTGACCTTGTAACTGGCCGAATTAGGATTCCAAGTCTTCATGAAACTTGTATATATGGATATTAGATTTAATGAGCCACTAGTTTCATCCAATTTGGACACCTTCATCTCAATATATGGCTATCAGACGTTCCAAGGTATCACTGTCAGGAACAACATCACGTCCCCAACTTACGGATACAATTTGACAAAGATAGAGATCGATTTCGCTCTTGACCTCTTCATGAGAGTTGCTGATATTTCTCTAAGCCTTCCAAAGAATCCATGATCAATGCTTTTAAACACCTAAAGCACCATAAATTGTCAGCAAACGCTTGCATGTTTTGATTATCACGAACAGTACGACATCTCAAGCTTGAAGAAGGAATTTCACTCAGATAGAGATTGATTCAGATCTCGACTTCTTCAGGAAACATGAAGGTATTTTTATTATCTTTCTAAAAAAAGAAGATCACTTCATTTGGATGAGAGCACCTCACAATACGATGTTTCAGATGCTTGATTGTCGACAGCAGGCGCTAGACTTCAATCTTCAGTGTTTTTGCTTTTGCAGTTTTTGTACTTTTGTGATTATTCATGCTTTTCTCCTCTTTCTTCTTTCTGTGTTGCTGACGTTTTTGTCTTCTTCGATTACAGTACTTGATGCTTGAAAACTTTATTGAAAAGGTTACCTCATTTACCGGACAACCTTTGACTTTGAATATCTTAATACTACATTCAAAATTACTTCTCCAGCCATTATAATGTTCTGTATTCTGAGTAGGCGCTTGATTAGCTTCACTGGACACTTATTAAATGAGCTAAGGCACTTGGTTATCCACTGGGCACATTCAAAAGGCTGTTCTACTCGTAGCATACTAACCATTTGGCGTGTTATGCTTCTTTGACCCTATTACTGGCTGAATTAGGATTCCATGTCTTCATCAAACTTGTATATATGGATATTAGCTTTATTGAGACACCGGTTTCATCCAATTCGGAGAACCTACAACTCAATATATGTCCATCAGAGGCTACAAAGGTATTACTGTCAGGAACAACATCACGTCACCAACTTAGGGATGCAATTTGCCAAAGATAGAGATCGCTTTCGCTCTTGAACTCTTTGTGAGAGTTGCAGGTATTTCTCTAAGCCTTCCAACGATACCAAGATCGATGCTTTTGAACATCTAAAGCTCCAGAAATTGTCAGCAGAAGCTTGCATGTTCTGATTGTCATGAACAGTATCACATCTCATGCTTGAAGTAGGAATTTCACTCATATAGAGATTGTTGGCAGTAGGAGCTTGACTTCAATCTTCAGTGTTTTTGCTTTTGAAGCTTTTGTACTTTTGACTTTATTCACGCATTTCATATTTTCTTTATTAGAGTTGCCGAAGCTTTTTTCTTCTTTTATTACAGTACTTGATGCTTCAGAACTTTTTTGAAAAGGGTACCTCATTTTCTGGTCATGCTTGGACTTTGAATATCTTAATACTTCACTCAAAATTACTTCTTCAGCCATCATAATTTTCTACATTCTAAGTAGACGCTTGATTAGCTTCACTGGATGCTTCACAAATGAGCTAAGGCGCTTGGTTATCCATTGGGCACATTCACAAGGCTGTTTAACTCGTACTAATCTGAACATTTAGCGTATTATGTTTATTTGACCATGTTACTAGCCGAATTAGGATTCCATATCTTCATGAATCTTGTATATGTGGATATTAGCTTTATTGAGACACCGGTTTCATCCAATTCGGACACCGACAGCCTCAATATATGTCCATCAGACGCTACAAAGTTATTACTGTTAGGAACAACATCACGTCACCAACTTATGGATGCAATTTGACAAAGACAGAGATCCCTTTCACTCTTTAACTCTTCATGAGAGCTGCAGATATTTCTATGAGTCTTCCAACGATTCCAAGATCGAAGCTTTTGAATACCTAAAGCTCAAGAAATTGTCAGCAGACGCTTGCATGTTCTTATTGTAGTGAACAGTATCACGTCTAAAGGTTGATGAAGGAATTTCACCCAGATAGAGATTGATTTAGATCTCGGACGGTTCAAGAAACATGTAGGTATTTCTCTTATCTTTCTAACAAAACCAAGATCACTTCATTTCGATGAGAATACCTCAAAGTACGACGTTTCGGATCCTTGATTGTTAGCAGCGGGCGCTTGACTTCAATCTTCAGTGTTTTTGCTTTTGCAGCTTTTGTACTTTTGTCTTTATTCACGAATTTCATCTTTTCTTTATTAGAGTTTCCGAAGCCTTTTTCTTCTTTTATTACAGTACTTGATGCTTCAGAACTTTTTTGAAAAGGGTACCTCATTTTCTGGTCATGTTTGGACTTTGAATATCTTAATACTTCACTCAAAATTACTTCTTCAGCCATCATAATTTTCTACATTCTAAGTAGACGCTTGATTAGCTTCACTGGATGCTTCACAAATGAGCTAAGGCACTTGGTTATCCACTCGGCACATTCACAAGGCTGTTTAACTCGTACCATTCTGAACATTTAGCGTATTATGCTTCTTTGACCATGTTACTGGCCGAATTAGGATTCCATATCTTCATGAATCTTGTATATATGGATATTAGCTTTATTGAGACACCGGTTTCATCCAATTCGGACACCTACAGCCTCAATATATGTCCATCAGACGCTACAAAGGTATTACTGTTAGGAACAACATCACGTCACCAAATTACGGATGCAATTTGACAAAGATAGAGATCGCTTTCACTCTTGAACTCTTTATAAGAGTTGCAGATATTTCTATGAGCCTTCCAACGATACCAATATCGAAGCTTTCGAATACCTAAAGCTCAAGAAATTTTCAGCAGACGCTTGCATGTTCTTATTGTAGTGAACAGTACCACGTCTAAAGCTTGATGAAGGAATTTCACCCAGATAGAGATTGATTTAGATCACAGACGGTTCAGGAAACATATAGGTATTTCTCTTATCTTTCTAACAAAACCAAGATCACTTCATTTGGATGAGAATACCTCAAATTACGACGTTTCGGATCCTTGATTGTCGACAGCAGGCGCTTGACTTCAATCTTCAGTGTTTTTGATTTTGCAGCTTTCATACTTTTGTCTTTATTCATGCTTTTCTTCTTTTGTTCTATTAGAGTTGCTGAAGCTTTTTTATTCTTATATTACAATATTTATTGCTTCAGAATTTTATTGGAAAGGGTACCTCATTTTCTGGTCAAGCTTGGACTTTGAATATCTTTATACTACATTTAAAATTACTTCTCCGGCCATCATAATGTCTTGTATTCTGAGTAGACGCTTGATTAGATTCACTGGACACTTCTTAAATGATCTAAGGTGCTTGGTTATCCACTGGGCACATTCACAAGGCTGTTTAACTCGTAGCATTCTGATAATTTAGCGTACTATGCTTCTTTAACCATATTACTGGCCGAATTAGGATTCCATGTCTTCATGAAACTTGTATACATGGATATTAGATTTAATGAGCCACCGGTTTCAACCAATTCGGACACCTACATCTCAATATATGGCCGTCAAACGCTACAAAGGTATGACTGTAAGGAACAACATCACGTCCCCAACTTACGGATGCAATTTGACAAAGATAGAGATCGATTTCGCTCTTGACCTCTTCAGGAGAGTTGCAGATATTTCTCTAAGCTTTCCAACGATACAAAGATCGTTGCTCTTAAATACCTTAAGCATCGAAAATTGTCATCAAACGCTTGCACGTTCTGATTATCACAAACAGTGTCACATCTCAAGCTTGAAGAAGGAATTTCACTCAGATAGAGATTGATTTAGATCTTGAATTCTGTAACGGCCCAGACTGCTTTCAGAATCGCCGACTGTCCCCACAAACCAACATGGGTCTTTTCAGTGTGCTTTGTCCTCACACACACGTTTCTGGGAAACTTCCTACAAGGTCACCCATCCCACAATTACTCCAAGTCAAGCGCGCTTAACTTTGGAGTTCTTATGTTCTGGGCTCCGGAAAAGAAGATGCATCTTGCTGGTATAGGTTGTACAAATCAATTCTTATAAGCCTTCCTTCAACTGTACAGTCGCATACCTGCACAGCCTCAGGATCCCTCTCATTCCAGTGTGAATCTTTTCATTCATGTGTCCCTTCGCCTAGAAGCCTGCCTGGAGCCGCTCCTTGTTCGTGCCTCATGCACCGGGGATCACTCCCCACCCTCGTCAGCCCCGGGTGTCACATGCCTGCTAGTTTCCGCTTGGTTCGTCCCCGAACCACACCGTACTGGGAGAGGTCCACTCTGATACCATTTGTAACGGCCCGGACTGCTTTCAGAATTGCCGACTGTCCCCACAAACCAACACGGGTCTTTTCACCATGCTTTGTCCTCACTCACACGCTTTCTGGGAAACTTCCCAGAAGGTCACCCATCCCACAATTACTCCAAGTCAAGCACGCTTAACTTTGGAGTTCTTATGTTCTGGGCTCCCGAAAAGAAGATGCATCTGGTTGGTATAGGTAGTACAAATCAATTCCTATAAACCTTCCTTCAACTGTACAGTCCCATCCCTGCACAGCCTCAGGATCCCTCTCATTCCAGTGTGAATCGGTTTATTCATATGTCCCTCCGCCTAGAAGCTTGCCAGGAGCCGCTCCTTGTCCGTGCCTCATGCACCGGCGATCACTCCCCCCCCGTCAGCCCCGGGTGTTACATGCTCACGACTTTCTTGGGCGAAAACCAAAGTCGAGCGAACAATGAAGCCGAATACGGGATTTCCGGAACCCGCTAACGGATAAGATTGAAGCCACATCACCTAGGAAGGTGTGCCATGACTCATCAGTGTAATGATTACGTTTAGAAAATATCTGGACTTGAAATGACCAAAATGCCCCTGACCTTTTCCATAATTACCATTTGCCATAGAATGAAAAGACCGTTTTGCCCCTGAGAATTTATGGAATAACCCTTTTGACCTTGTGACTCACCATGTCATCATTGCATTCTAGAAATATCTAGATATTTATAGGGGAAATGACAATTATGCCCCTGATCTTTTAGCAAAATTCCCAAATTACCCTTTTCGTTATTTACAAGTTTGCCTTGACATGAAATAAATATCTCACCTTCACTCTCTCTCTCTAGGCCACACAGCCTTTCTCTCTCTCTCTTTTCTCTCTTGTTCTTCATTTCTTCAAAAGTTTTTCAAGTGCTCTTCAAGTGATCTTGAGAACTTAGTGATCTTTGGGTTATTCAAGCTAGTTTCTCTAAAGCTTCATCATCTAGGAGGTATTGAATCCATCGTAGTTTTCTTAATCACTCTATTTCATCTCTTGAATCTCTTGATTCATGAAGATCCAACTTTGATTCATGAACTTTGAAAATTCATAGAAAAGTGTAGAAAAAATCCTTTTAATACCAAATCAATTTCTTTGATCTAGTTTCATCATTCTCTTTCATTATCCAAGAGCATGAAATCAAATATGTTTTCTAGCCTTTTTATTTAAAAGAGGCCGAAACCTTTATGTTAAGAAAGGTTGAGTTTTTGATTCAAGTTTTGAGTAATAAGACTTAATCTAGCTAGTGTTGTGTATACTTGAGGATCATTGATCCAAGAGTTGGAAACCAAATGAGCTTCCTAGCTCATATGAGTTTTCTTGGCCGAAACGTCCATGTGTTGATGGATGGGATTTTGGTTCAAGTTTTGGTGTAATAGGCTTTGATCTAGCCTTAGCACACCTAGTAAGGATGGAATCCAAGAGATAGGAATTTTTGGACATCCCTAGCTATTTTTATGGCTTTATGGCTGAATCTTATATAGGTAGGACTAGAAGAATTTGTGTTGTGTAATATTGATGTTTGGATTGATTATGTGTATGTAGTTGTGGTTGAGTGATCGGATAAGGAATCAGGAGAATTCACGAGCTGATCGGACGACTTTTGATTGGAGGATAACTTCAACGGGTAAGGGGAGTTTGCCTGAGGGATTTTTCGATAACTATATGTTATCCGTGATTGATTTGTGTAGCTCTATTTGAGATTCATTGCGATTTTAATAATGGTTTATGATTTAGTACGCTTTAGTATGTTTTAGTATGTTTTATCATATGTTTATGATGATGTTGATTGGATGAAAAATGTTTTCATGTATGTTGAAAAACCATACTTTGATCACTAGATCAAGTAAGGATTTTTATGCTTGATTATGATACAATGATGCATGATTATTGTTTGTCATAATTTTGCGAGCATTTTGAGCTATGACTTGACAAGTTAGTGAAGCAAAACCTTCACTTTTCTTTTGAGTAGGCTTGCGGCCTTAGCAAGAAAAAGATGGAAGAACATGTGTTGTTCTTGAATATTCAAAGTTTTGAAGTGAGAAAAGTGTTTGAAAGACTTATGTTTCCAAGAAAAACAAAAAATGACTTTGATCCAAAGATCAAGTAAAGTTTCAACCTTTAAGTGTTTTCACCAAGTGAAACATGTCTTTTACTTTAAGCTTAGCTTATCTAAGTGATCAAGTGATTTAAAAGTGAAACAAAGAAGTGTTTTCATGAAAAGTTAAACATAGTTTCATAAGGCATTTCCTTTATCTTAGAACAAAGAAAATGTTCCTTTTTCAAAAAAATGGAGACCTTTTATCCTTAAGTTGATTAAAATAAATCATAGTTAAGGAAGTTAGATGACATTACATTTCCTTTCCATTAACTTAGAACATGATATTACACTAAGTTAGTAAGGAAAAACTCTTTTCAAATTAGTAAAGGTACTTTGCTTTAAGCAAGTGCAACGTATTTCAAATCAAGTAAGTTTTCAATTGAAATCAATCGTTTTGGTTTACAAAGAGAGTTTCAACTCTAAATCGTAAAGTTTTACGCGTGAAAAACCTAAGTTAAGTAATTAACTTAGAGTTGAAGACAAGGGATAATTAAGTATGGTATGTGGTGGAACAAGACCATGTACTATACCATTGATGACTTAGTACATCAATGATCTTCATAAGACGTAAGTGAATCAACACTTATTTCATTAATGGAAACTCAAGGAGTAATATCTTAGAAAGGATCAAAGACTTATCTAAGAGGATTCTCAATCCTTCTTCATAATACTTAGGATTTGAGATGTGATTCATAATACATAAACACAAACATGAAATGTAACACCCCACTGTAGGGGTCACGATTATTCAAAACAAGACCATAATTAAAAGCGGAAAATATATAAATAGAGCTTACCGAAAATATGGACTTTCTTCTTCTTTTCTTTTATACTTAAGTTCCAAAACCATACACGTATACTTACACAACAAGGAGAATATGCATAATCACAAACAATACTAAAAGATAAAACTTCTATCAACTTTTCACAAATACACATAGTAGTTTCAATATCTGACTACAGGGGAAAACAGAATAACATAAAGACCAACTTATCCTATACTATAGGAGACGCAGCTCCACAACATGAAGGGGAAGGGGGTACATGATAAATATACAGACACTGGGAAGACTCTAGAGACTAGCCAAACACTGACACTACACTAGTCATCAGAGTAGTACTCCTCAGGGTCCTCCTCCTCCTCATCCTCCTCCTCCTCGTCCTCATCCACCAAGGCCTGCATGTCATAACCGCTCATGATCTGCTCCGCATACCTCAGTGCCTCCTCGTCAGTCCTCAACCACCACGGGCTAGCAGGGGCTACGCCGGGAACTTCCTCCGGCACATACTCAGGCACTTCCTTTTCCTCCTCCTCCTTCATCTCCTCATCATCAGATGAGAAGATAATGAGGGGAGCAGAAAAGGATACCCTAGCAGGAGCCGGTGTGCTCTTACAAGCAGTCATCCTCCAAGTCGCCCGATGGCGGGGAATCAGAGGGTGTAGCTCGGAAGGCTCATAAGTAGGCCCTGGGGGTGGGACAACAGGGATAGAAGAGCCCGCAGGTGCAGGTACAGTAGAAGTAGATGGTGCAGTAGGTGGAGGTGACATAGAAGCAGGGTCAACATATAGATCTCGGGGCTCCTCCCGATGAACTGCAGTCTGGGTGCTGGGCTGTCATGGATGATCAACAGGTGGTGGTGGTGGTGGTGGTGACTGGGTGACTCCTGAGCTGCCCTCACCACTAAACCGAATAGTGTAAACTCTCTCAGACAAGCTCGTCATGGAGAAAGGCAACTCTCTCCTACTCATGAAACTCACTGCTCCCGGGTATGTGCGATGTCCGTTAGGATGGGTCGTCCAAGCATCCGCTTCGTCATGAAGCTTCAAGTCCAAAATCAATCGAGAAGGTAGATCGCTCACCATATCTACTCACCATAGCAGAAAGAAAACCACGCGAGTAGTGTGACAGCAGAAGTAATGAGGTGAGATTCCATATATCGTACAACAAGAATAGCAGTGATAAAAGTCATGCACACACGCACCCAATCGGCATAATAGTGCATGGGCTTTCACAACATAACAAATAAATTGCACGGCATCACAGTGAATATATATATATATATATATATATCACAGCTAACATGTCAATCACAGTTAATATATCAATCACATGTATATAGGTCAAAGATCAACTCAAGTATGCAATGACACAATGCAACATGACTCCGACCCCTACTCCATGGAGCTAAACATAACAAGAGTGAGTGATTGAGAGAACATTGTCTGCATTATCTCAGCCCACAGTGCCACATCCAAATGATTGCAATCATCATAACGGCTCAAGTCAGACGTTCTTTACCCAAATCGTGACTTGCTCGGTGTTTCAGTCAGGACGTCAGTGTTTTTCGATGGATATCCCCGACGTCCCCAAGATCCTCATGATCGACACCTCAGACAATCGCACTTCCACCAAGGTGTAATCTCAACTCCTAGGCATCACGCTTGACTCATGCGCAGATGCAGATGCATGTCAAGAAAACCACACAAAACAACAACGTACTACCTCATCACTATAG
This sequence comes from Ammopiptanthus mongolicus, assembly GCA_039655645.1. NCBI lineage: Eukaryota > Viridiplantae > Streptophyta > Magnoliopsida > Fabales > Fabaceae > Ammopiptanthus > Ammopiptanthus mongolicus. The sequence continues at coordinate 44,757,349 of CM077349.1, forward strand.
AACCTCGTTTATCCCTTGATAAACCACAGGATACCCTTCGGGACCCACTTTCACACGACTTGCCATCAGTCGCCCATCCTTGGTTCCGTTCCTTGCAATCACGTACCACTTCGTCGCTCGTAACACGATGTTCATGTCTTATGATACAATAATCCATAACCTAGATGTATTATGGAGGGTAGGGTTCCACAAGGAATCCCTTTATCAATCTTCTCCCTTGCCTAGCAAAGGAACATTACTTATGCTTTATAAGTAACTCTTAGTGAATAAACATTATGGAGTCCTTAAATGATCTAAATCATCAAGGATGTGGAACATGGTTTTGTCATGCCCACTAGGTATTAGTATATATCTTTTACTAGAATCTTATGAGTGCATTATGGAGTTCATATAGATTCCCTTAGGAGATAATGCGTGTTTATACTATTATAGTGAAAAACTTCAAAGTACTATCCTTATAGCAAAGTAGTTGATGAAATCTCCTTTATTAGGTATAGTTTGAAAACTCTAATCAAGTGTCCGTAGGTGTCTCATTTTAGTGTAAAACTCTTTTAAATTAGATTCTTTAATTCTATTACTTAGTGTAGAAGAAAGCATGATTCTCCTTTGAAATCATTATTTTATTTTCAAATGAATTATAACTTATAAACCTTTGGAAAGTTCTAAAAGGTAGATAGTGTAAAACTCTTTGTTTTTAAAAGAAAGGTTTTGTAAGAATCCTATCTTCTCAAGGAAGGCTTACTAACTAAAATTCTTTAAAAACCATCTTGATTAATTATGGAACTCTTGGATCTTTGAAAAACTTTTATTTAAAGCAACTTATTAAAGTAAGTGGTTGATCAACATCAAAACAACGTATTCCTATCATGATTCCTACATGAAATCCAAAAACCCTTATTTCACAACACATGGTTCTTTGGAACCAAAACTTGGTTTCTTTGGAAACCTTTTCAATTTATATACCTTATATACTTTAGTATAAAAATATAAAACCCCTTAGCATTAACATTTTAAGGTCCTAACCCTATTTTCCTCATAAAGGCCGAATGCCCTATGAGAAAAAGGATAGGTTTTTTTCTTTGTTTTATTTGCATTGTTAGAACCATATTAAGTTCATTTTATCGTCACTTAAACATAGAAGCTTTGGCTTCCCTCCTCAACATCATATGGCCGAACCAAACATGCCCATATACCACCAAAATACAGCCATTAAACAACATCCAAAGTAGCATAGAATAATCACATCAACATATAAGCAAGTTATCAAGAAAACTTAGAATATAAACAAGTTCAAACCATTCAAAAATCCTATCCTTAGATCTTTGGACCTAAGAATAGTTTTTCACCATGCCAAAATAGTTTTATTCTAGAACATACAAACATAATCTTCATATCAACACAACCACATAATTTAATATGACAACAAAGTAAGAACTTTATAAAGAAACCCTAAATCTAGGGTTTTCCTTCAACAAATTAGGTGGCCTTTATCACCACCATTTAATGTGTGATATGGTTCAATCCCCCATTACCTTTGTGAAGCTTCCTTTAAGAGTATAAGATGAAAACTGGGTCACCAAAACCACTACTAAAACCGTGACTTAGAGCAGAAACAAACAAGTTCAAAAACTTGATTTTTCAACTTCATAAACAATGAGAACACTATGATTTTTGAACATCATAAGGATGACAACATAAATATGTTCTCAAGAATAATAAAGGAAAGAAACTAAGTTCGAAACTTACTCTTGAACAAGGGTTCAAAATCAAGTTCAAGAAGCTTGAACCTTCTTGAATAATTCTTGAATATCTTGAAGCAAACAACTTCAAATGAAGAAATTCCGAAGAGGAAAGTTGTTTAGATGAATGAGATAAACAAGAATATGAAGTTAGAATGATGAAATAAGGTGATTAAGACTACGTACCAGGTCTGGCCAAAACTAGGAAGAAAGGTGAGAAAAGAGAGAATTTTGGAGTTTAAGTGTTTTCAAGTGAAAGGTTAGAATGAATGGAATAGTGACTTTGGTGTCGTGGACACCTAAAGTCAGCTACCCCTCCTTGTGGACTCTAAATCCTCATTCAATTTTGGTCATAGAGAATGGAAGGCCAAGATTCAAGTTGATGAGTGTGTTATTGCTTATGGAGGGCTTAAGGACAAGATTAACCAAAAATGGTTAAGATACTTTTTCCATTTGTGGTTAATGTCATAAACTTGACTTGAGATGATATAAAGCCAATCTTGGCTTCTCCGAAGGTGGAATGGCAGAATGGCCTTAAAAAATGTCGAGAATAGTTACATTTTCATTTAGTTAGGAATTAGGTAATTAGGGTTTTTACCAAAAATGGATAATTGGTTTTTACTACTTTTGGTAAATTTTTGGATTTTAAGAAAGCTAATTCTCTTCATTAGGAATAATTAACAAGGTAATAGAATATATAATTCAACATTACATCTTACTTAATTCCCCGTTTACCGGCCTCTGGCACGCAAAAGAAGAAATTACCTGATAACGATCAAAACAGAACGTGTATCGGTTTTTCGTCTCTTGACGACAAAAGAAACTTTACCACAACATAACCATGGATATAAACCATCATATAAACATTGACATATATATATATATATATATATATATATATATATATATATATATATATATATATATATATATATAAGTCATATCAAACATAAAGGTAGCGATCACAATTAAATGTTGATCATAAACAGTTACAGAAACGGGGGTGTTACATGAAACGTTTTGGGTTTTGAAACAATAGTTCGATGATGTGCCGGTAGTCCGGATCCAAGAAAGATCGTTCGATTGTTTCAGTCTTGTAATGATCGGGACGAGAGGGAACCTGAGGCTGTGCAAGTATGGGACTGTATAGTTGAAGGAATCCTGAGGCTGTGCAGGTATGAGACTGTATAGTTGAAGGAAGGCTTATAAGAATTGATTGGTACTCCCTATACCAACAAGATTCGTTTTCTTTTCGGAAGCCCAAAACGTAAGAACTCCATAGTTAAGCATGCTTGACTTGGAGGAATTGTGGGATGGGTGACCTTCTGGGAAGTTTTCCAGAAAGTGTGTGAGTGAGGACAAAACACGCTGAAACGACCCGTGTTGGTTTGTGGGGACAGTCGACAATTCTGAAAGCAGCCCGGATCATCCCATAGGAATCGCGAGATATTTATCTGATGGATAACTATTTTATAATACAAAGACGCGTATAGTTCCTAAGGAATAGAACCTTAGCGAACCTTGAGGTTTATCCGATGGATAGACATTGCTATATCGCATCTGCTTTGTGTAAGCACTGCCATTTCATTTGCATAGTTGTAAGGCCTTGAGCCTAGGTGTTGAGCTTACACCTTGATGCGGGTACGAATCTTTCGGTGAGGATCTTCAATGGTCTTTGGAGGTAACAGGGTTGGAAGGGTCGACATCTGACCAGTTGGTAGCTCTTTTGTGTCGTGGTGAATTCGAGCAATACATTGATATCCTCTACTGGATGTCGTAGTTTTCATGTTTGGTCGAGAATGTTTCCGTAAAGCCAGATATGTGCACGTTACGAATATTGTAGTATCTTGCTCATGGCTGGCAATAACCGGAACATGTCCTCCCATTCACTCTCTCTGACGATTTGTTAGCTCCATGGAGTAGGGGTCTGAGTTTTACCCTTGTGGCATATGGCATTGAGTCATATACATCGCATTGCATTGCATGGCTGTTAATAATTACATTTACTGTTGTACATCATTATTCTATTTTCGAAGATGTCTTATGCTGCTAATTGATTAATATGATATATTACAATTTATGGGATTGCATGTTGAGCATCTGATTACTTGGTATATCACCTTGTGTTACTTCTGCTATTATGTTGTGTGATACTAAATATGTTCATAAGTTGTTTTGTGTATCGTGCATGCAGTTATCGTGTTTTAAATCCATATATTGGTTACTCACCCTTGCCTATACATGTTGGACACCCTGTTATGTTTTTGGATACATGTACAGATACTTCTCAATGGTCATTTGGGTCACTTCAGGACCCGATAGCTTGTGTTTCTTGAGGCCGACGACGAAGATGTGCAGAATGTCGACGAGACCCAGTCTCATTGGTATGATGTATACTAGGTAGTAGGCTCTATTGTCCGTGGAGTTTTTTTTATTAAACCATCTCTTAGGATTTTAATGTATCATGTTGAGAAAGTCGGTAGATGTGGTTTTGAGAACCTTTGTACAGTTGGAGACTTCAGAATGAAAATAATTTCAATCAGGTTTATATGTGGTAATGAAATGGTCTATGAATAAACCCAGTTATGTATGTTGTCAAAAATTATGTGATTTTATTATTGTGATGTGTGTATCACTTTCTGAAGTATTATGCTGAAAACCTTTTACACCTGAGTTTTCTGACTTAAAGTAAATTATCCTTTTCCAAAAGCAATAATTCTGCACGTGTTCTTCATGTAATGCCCAAGGAAGGTGTTACAAATTCTTTAGGAAACATGTAGGTATTTCTCTTATCTTTCTAAAAAAACCAAGATCACTTCATTTGGACGAGAGTACCTCAACATACGACGTTTCAGACGCTTGAATGCCGGCAGCAGGCGCTTGACTTCAATCTTCAGTATTTTTACTTTTGTACTTTTGTCTTTATTCACGCTTTTCTTCTTTTCTTTATTAGTAGTACTTGATGCTTCATAACTTTATTGAATAGGGAACCTCATTTTTTGGTCATGCTTGGACTTTGAATATCTTAATACTTCATTCAAAATTACTTCTTCAGCTATCATAATGTTTTGTATTCTTAGTAGATGCTTGATTAGCATCACCGGATGCTTCATAAATGAGCTAACGTGCTTGGTTATCCATTGGGCACATTCACAAGGTTGTTTAACTCGTAGCATTTTGACCATTTAGCGTAATATGCTTCTTTGACTATGTTACTGGCCGAATTAGGATTCTATGTCTTCATGAAACTTGTATATATGGATATTAGTTTTAATGAGACATCAATTTCATCCAATTCGGACACCTACAGCTCAATATATGCCCATCGGACGCTACAAAGGTATGATTGTCAGGAACAACATCACGTCACCAACTTACGAATGCAATTTGACAAAGATAGAGATCGATTTCTCTCTTTAACTCTTCATGAGAGTTACAACTATTTCTATGAGCCTTCCAAAGATTCCAAGATATATAATCTTTTTGAACAGATAAAGCTCCATAAATTGTCAGCAGACTCTTGCATGTTCTGATTGTCACAAACAGTACCACATCTTAAGCTTGAAGAAGGAATTTCAATCCAATAGAGATTGATTCAGATCTCGACTTCTTCAATAAATATGCAGGTATTTTTCTTATCTTTCAAACAAAACCAAGATCACCTCATTTAGATGACCATACCTCAAAATACGACCTTTCGGACGCTTGATTGTCGGGCTTGCAGTCTGACGCATAGTGACCCATCTGATTGCAATTAAAACACCTGACGTGTGGGGTCCTCGGACAATTCTTGACCATATGCGGCCCTCTGCACCGGAAAGAAGTCTTGATCCCTTGCTGTTTCTGGCTGGAGCCCTCACTCCATGGTTGACATTGAATCGAGCCGGGTGATCATACGGCCCTACTCTTCTTTGGAACTTGCTGCTTCTGCCACTTTGACTGCTCCGAATAGGTCCACCACTTGTCTTTTGTTGCGCGACAGTCCCTGCTCGGTCATGTCCCTCAACCACTGTGCATTTTTCCACCAACTCGGGAAAAGATCCAATACTCAAAGGAAACATTACTCGCTTCAACTCGGGTCTCAACCCATCCTCGAACCTCCTGCAGACCCATTCTTCATCCGGATGGATCTAATAGAATTGAGAGAATTTGAGTAGCGCTTCAAACCTCATCGCGTACTCACCCACGGATAGCTGTTCCTGTTTCAGACTTAGGAACTCCTTTTCTTTTTCCTGCCGGATGCTTCTAGGGAAGTATTTCTCCAAAAAATACTCCCGGAACAGTTGCCATGTCAGTACTTTTCCTCCGGTCTCTAACAACCTAGCCTTGGTTCTCCACCAAGCTTCTGCTGCTCCTACCAACATGAAGGCAGCATAGGTAACCTTCCTATCCTCTCTGCAGTGTGTGGCCATGAACACCTTTTCCATCTCTTGCAGCCATATTTCTGCAGCCTCAGGATTATACTCTCCATGGACTTGGGGAGGATTTCCCTTCATGAAAGCATTAAGACCAGTGTCCACCATCTCATTCTCTCTTACAGTATGCAGCTGATCCTGCCTGGCTTCCCTCTCTTCTTGCCTTTGCATATACTGGGCAGTCTGTTGAGTCTGCTGCATCATGGCGGTAGCCAAGTCCCTCATGGCCCGCATTGCTTCAGAGGTGTCGTCACCATTATTGTTACCATCATTATGTCTAGTTGTCGGCCTTCCTCTTCCATGTGCCATTTAGCTTCCTATAAAAAGGAGCCATCAGTGCCGATTCATAAGACATATAATAGCACTTAACAGCTAAACATATCATATGCCTTATGAATGAAAACAGTTATCACACTTCAATAACTCGTGCATCAGACACTCTACCTAAAACCCGACACAGTTGATACGACTCGGTTATCAACCATCTAAGCCAGTACACATAACCTTCACAGTCCGATTTAGAATTGAACTGCTCTGATACCACCAAAATGAGACGACCATCCTCTCTTAGAAGGATAATCCATTAGTCCCAACCTCTTATTATTATTATTAACTAGGCCTAGCCATATATAAAGCGATAGCGTGGTAAAACAAACCGAGTTGCGGAAACTAAACAACGTAAACAAGAACGGCAAGCATAGCAAACGACGATCAGAGTATAAAACGCAATATATATATATACATATATATATATATATATATATATATATATATATATATATATATATATATATATATACCATAACATGTATAATTTAGCCCCATCAGTAGGGCACTGTACATACATATACATACTATCGGGTAGAAAACCAAAAATACATCAAGAGTCAAAATAAAAACACTCGAAGCTCACCAGCAACCCTCGTCCCCTCTCAAAATACATGAAAAAGCGCTCAGCTCACTCCCTAGGATGCACTGGCAAGCTCTCACCATCAGTGGTGAGGATGCCCTGAGCTACCCTGACCCTCTCCATGAGTACACCGGTACCGCACAATCGGCTCATACTCAGACGAAGAACTGGACACTACGATCCTCCGCCTGCGGTAAGTCTTCAAGTAATGCTCGGTCCTCCTGCGCTGGCCTTGATAGATGTAACCTCTCCAGCTTGTCATGACTGATGACTGGGGTGCTGCCCAAGTGTATTCCTGCTCCCTCGGCCTCGAAGGTCGCCACAGCCTCGGAAAGTGAACGAACTGGTAGATAAGATAGGGATCGATAATATCTACATATGGAGGTGTACCGCTCCGAAACACCAGGCTGACTGGCCCTGTGTAGACCATCAAAAAGATAGAGGGGTCTACCCGCCATCCCCTCTCATCATGGTATATGATCTCAATGTCTCCCAGCACCGGCATCCGCGGTGCCCCCGTGATGAATGGGTGAAGTCTCGGGTCCATGATACGCCTCAGCTGGCTCGTCGACTTCAAGTGAAACCATACCGGACAACAAGGAAAACAGAAGGGAGATAAGAAATATAGCGCCTTATAAGGTCGGAAAACAACAGTAATGCTGTAAACAAGTATAGCAGATAACACATAGCAGATATAGCAAATATAGCATCTACTGCATTCCAACACGCATCTCCCAAGACAGCATATCCAACAAGCATTCATCCCATGAGACTCACACTTAGATCAAACCTCTAGACCGGGATACTAATCCCATGCAGCATGTCGGCCGAAAAACGCACTTCTGCAGGTTCCCAACTGGAACAGTTCCACACCCGAACAAGTCCACATCGGAACAGGTTCTATGTCCGAACGGAGTTAGCTTGCCCAAGAAACCGAATTGCTCGCCATGACCAATAAGAGTGCATCCCCCTTCCATACCGGAACTGGGGTATCTCGGTCACCTCGGAACGTTAGCCTGGAAAAACGGGAAAGCTCTGGGATTAGTCGGGCAAACCGGACTGGATCGGGCGTCACGACAGGATAGGAGCTACCTCATCCGTCACTGTAAACTATTCCCGAGACCGGCAACATCCCCAAGGCCACTAACTTGACCGCCCTATCTACTTTCTGTACCGGTACTCAGGTACCACTAACCTCGCATGACGCTGGCAGCCCATATTACCTGTCACAAGGCCTTGCCACTTGGCAGCTGAAAATGATATGCAGCAAACATTGTCAACGGGCTTGATATCGGATTTCACGCCTAAGCTCTCAACCAAATCAAAACATCACGATGCTATTGCATCCACACGGCCACAGCCTCGACGCCACGTGTCCACGAGCCACAACTCAATCAACACGGCACATAGCCTCAAGAAGTCAATATAGCAGCAATGACACCATCCACGGTATCAACCCGACAACGACATGGTACATAGCCAAACTTATATTACGACATTCCGCCACAACTCTCAATATTATAGCATACAGCACAATAACAGCAGCAATAACATCAACATGACAGCAGTAATATCAACTACATCCTATAAGCAGCAAGCAGCATATCACATATACCAAGTAGCATATAGGCAGACAGATAGCAACAATAACCAACAACATACAGTCATACATCAGCAAACATCCTCAATTAACAATTCTCTAACTTAGAGTTTCTAAACTTAATGGCGATAGCCCAAAGTAAGCTAAACCTAGTTTAGATACTTTATTAGGGCTCAACCACTAGTAGGGTTAGGGCTTTCCTACGCATAGCAGAAATCACAACTACATTACTCTTGCCTTCTCGACGGTGGCAATACTCTTTCTCCCTACCTGAACTGTCAGCATGCAAATCCACGCGAATCACCGGCTTGCTCCTCCAAAGCTTGAACTCGCAGCCCCCTTGCAATGGCAGCTCAAGAACAGCTCCAAGAACAGCCCCTCAACCGCAGTCCCAGCTCCAATCGCGGGGAAATCACGAGCATGCACTTCGCCTTAGTACCGAGCACAACACATATACAACAGTGTTAGCCCCAGGGCAAGCCCAAAAGATCAAAGAAAAGGTAAAGACTCGAAGGACGCCAAGAACACGAAGAACACAAGTTAGGGATCCGAGTTTACCTGTGGCGAATCGAAAAACCAATCCGTCAGAGTTGTAGATAACTCAGCCGCGATCACAACGGTGCTGTCAGAATCCCGTTCCGGCGGCTCGATCACCTCTAACCTCAAGCTTTCTCACTCTAAAACCCAGAGCTTCTCTCTCTAACTCACAGAAATGCTTCCCAACTCCATGCAGAATGAGAAGATGAAAGTGGAAGCTCCACTTATGGGTTATGTTGTCCACGCTTAAGCGTTCATAGCATTACACGCTTTAGCGTTGCCACGCTCTAGCGTTGGGTTCTCTCCACGCTTGGGCATGGGACCTTGTCCACTCCGCCTGCTCCCTGGCCTGACACGTGTCTCACACGCCTCCAAATGCAGAACAGCTGCTCAGCGGACTAAGCACGCTGAGGCGTCCAAGTCCGCCCACGTTTAAGCGTCTCACGCTTGAGCGTTGAAATCTCTCACGCTTGAGCGTCAGCTCAGCGAGAGAAGAACTTCTAGCTCCCACAGTTACTCATTTAACACCTTAGGCACTTCCAACCTTGTTCAAGCCTATTCCTATGCTTCCAACTGGGTCTAAAACTAACACACAACAATCCACACAATCATCCAAAGCTCCAAATCGAGATTATCCAACTTGATCAGAGTTCACAGAAAAAAAAAAATCGGGATGTTATATGATTGTTGGCAGCAGGCACTTAACTTCAATCTTCATTATTTTTACTTTTGCAGGTTTTGTACCTTTATCTTTATTCACGCTTTTCTTCTTTTCGTTATTAAAGTTGCCGAAGCTTTTTTATTCTTCTATTACAGTACTTGATGCTTTAGAACTTTATTGAAAAGGGTACCTCATTTTCGGGGAATGCTTGGACTTTGAATTTCTTAATACTTCATTCAAAATTACTTCTCCAGCTGTCATAATGTTCTGTATTATGAATAGACGCTTGATTAGCATCACCGGACACTTCCTAAATGAGCTAACGCGCTTGGTTATCCACTAGGCACATTCACAAGGATGTTTAACTCGTAGCATTCTGACCATTTAGCGTATTATACTTCTTTGACAATATTATTGGCCGAATTAAGATTCCATGTTTTCATGAAACTTGTATAGATGGATATTAGCTTTAATGAGACACCGATTTCATCCAATTCGGACAACGACAAATCAATATATGCCCATCAGATGCAACAAAGTAATGATTGTCAGGAACAACATCACGTCACCAACTTACGGATGCAATTTGTCAAAGATAGAGATCAATTTCTCTCTTTAAATCTTCAAGAGAGTTACAGCTATTTCTATGAGCCTTCCAAAGATATTAATATATTTAATCTTTTTTAACAGCTAAAGCTCCATAAATTGTCAGCAGACGCATGCATGTTCTGATTGTCACGAACAGTATCACATCTTAAGCTTGGAGAAGGAATTTCACTCCAATAGAGATTGATTCAGATCTCGACTTCTTCAATAAACATGCAGGTATTTTTCTTATCTTTCTAACAAAACCAAGATCACTTCATTTAGACGAGCATACCTAAAAGTATGATGTTTCGGACGCTTGATTGTCAGCAACAGGCGCTTGACTTCAATCTTTAGTGTTTTTGCTTTTGCAATTTTTGTACTTTTGCCTTTATTCACGCTTTTCCTCTCTTTCTTCTAATAGTGTTGGCGAAGCTTTTTTCTTCTTCTATTACAGTACTTGAAGCTTTAGAACTTTATTAAAAAGGGAACCTCATTTTCGGGTCAAGCTTGGACTTTGAATATCTTAATACTACATTCAAAATTACTTCTCCGGCCATCATAATGTTCTGTTTTCTGAGTAGACGCTTGATTAGCTTCTCTGGAAACTTCTTAAATGAGCTAAGGCGTTGGGTTATCCACTGGGCACATTCACAAGGCTATTTAACTCGTACGATGCTGACCATTTAGCATATTATGCTTCTTTGACTATGTTACTGGTCGAATAAGGATTCCATGTCTTAATGAAACATGTATACATGGATATTAGCTTTATTGAGACACCGGATTCATCCAATTCGGATACCTACAGCTCAATATATGTCATTAGACGTTACAAAGGTATTACTATCAGGAACAACATCATGTCACCAACTTACGGATGCAATTTGACAAAGATTGAGACCGATTTCGCTCTTGAGCTCTTCACGAGAGTTGTAGATATTTCTATAAGCCTTCCTACCATACCAAAATCGATGCTTTTGAACACCTAAAGCTCCAAAAATTGTTAGCAGACGCTTGCATGTTCTGATTGACCCAAACAGTATTGCATCTGAAGCTTGAAGAAGGAATTTCACTCAGATAGAGATTGATTCAGATCTCTACTTCTTCAGGAAAAATGTAGGTATTTCTCTTATATTTCTAAAAAAACCAAGATCACTTCATTTGGAAGTGCGTACATCAAAATACGACATTTCAGACGCTTTATTGTTAGCAGCAGGCTCTTGACTTCAATATTCAGTGTTTTTGCTTTTGCAGATTTTGTACTATTGTCTTTATCACGCTTTTCTCCTCTTTATTCTATTCTAGTTGCTGAAGTTTTTGCCTTCTTCTATTACAATACTTGATGCATCAGAACTTTACTGAAAAGGGTACCTCATTTTCTGGTCAACCTTGGACTTTGAATATCTCAATACTACATTCAAAATTACTTCTCCAGCCATCATTAATGTTCTGTATTCTGACTAGACACTTGATTAGCTTCACTGTACACTTCTTAAATTAACTAAGGCGCTCGTGTATCCACTGGACACATTCACAAGGCAATTTAACTCGTACCATTCTGACCATTTAGCGTATTATGCTTCTTTGACCATGTTACTGGCAGAATTAGGATTTATGGATATTGGCTTTATTGAGACACCGGTTTCATCCAATTCGGACATGTACAGCTCAATATATGTCCATCAGACGCTACAAAGGTATTACTGTCAGGAACAACATCACGTCTCCAACTTATGGATGCAATTTGACAAAGATAGAGATCGCTTTCGCTCTTGAACTCTTCATGAGAGTTGCAAATATTTCTATGAGCCTTCCAACGATACCAAGATTGATGCTTTGGAACATCTAAAGCTCAAGAAATTTTCAGAAGACGCTTGCATGTTCTGATTGTCACGAACAGTATCACATCTCAAGCTTGAAGAAGGAATTTCACTCAGACAGAGATTGACTCAGATCTCGACTTCTTCAGGAAACAGGAAGGTATTTTTATTATCTTTCTAAAAAAATAAAGATCACTTCATTTGGACGAGCGTACCTTAAAACACGACTTTTCAATCGCTTGATTGTCGGCAGCAGGCGCTAGACTACAATCTTCACTGTTTTTGCTTTTGCAGCTTTTGTACATTTATCTTTATTCACACATTTCCCCTGTTTCTTCTGTTCGAGTTGCTGAAGTTTTTGTCTTCTTCTATTACAGTACTGGATGCTTCAGAACTTTATTGAAAAGGGTACCTCATTTTCTGGTCAACCTTGGACTTTGAATACCTTAATACTACATTCAAAATTACTTCTCCGACCATCATAATGTTCTGTAATCTGAGTAGACGCTTGATTAGCTTCACTGGACACTTCTAAAATGAGCTAAGACGTTGGGTTATCCACTGGGCACATTCACAAGGCTGTTTAACTCGTACCATTCTGACCATTTAGCGTATTATGCTTCTTTGACCATGTTACTGGCCGAATTAGGATTCCATGTCTTCATGAATCTTGTATATATGGATATTAGCTTTATTTATACACCGATTTCATTCAATTTGGAAACCTACAGCTCAATATATGTCCATCAGACGCTACAAAGGTATTACTGTCAGGAACAACATCACGTCACCGACTTACGGATGCAATTTGACAATGATGAAGACCGCTTTCGCTCTTGAACTCTTCAGGAGAGTTGCAGCTATTTCTCTTAGCCTTCCAACGATACCAAGATCGATGCTTTGGAACATGTAATGCGCCAGAAGTTGTCAGCAGACGCTTGCATGTTCTGATTGTCACGAACAATATCACATCTCAAGCTTGAAGAAGGAATTTCACTCAGATAGAGATTGACTCAGATCTCGACCTCTTCAGGAAACAGGAAGGTATTTTTATTATCTTTCTAAAAAAACAAAGATCACTTCATTTGGACGAGCGTACCTTAAAACACGACGTTTCAACCGCTTGATTGTCGGCAGCAGGGGCAAGACTTCAATCTTCACTGTTTTTGCTTTTGCAGCTTTTGTACTTTTATCTTTATTCACGTATTTCTCCTCTTTGTTCTGCTCGAGTTGCTGAAGTTTTTGTCTTCTTCTATTACAATACTGGATGCTTCCGAACTTTATTGAAAATAGTACCTCATTTTCTGATCAAGCTTGGACTTTGAATATCTTAATACAACATTCAAAATTACATCTCCAGCTATCATAATGTTTTGTATTCTGAGTAGACGCTTGATTAGCTTCAATGGACACTTCTTAAATGAGCTAAGCCGATTGGTTATCCCCTGGGCACATTCATAAGGCTATTTAACTCGTACCATTCTGACCATTTAGCGTATTATGTTTCTTTGACCATGTTACTGGCCGAATTAGGATTCCATGTCTTCATCAATCCTGTATATATGGATATTAGATTTATTGAGACAATGGTTCAACCAATTTGAACACCTACAACTCAATATATGGCCATCAGGCGCTACAAAGTTATTACTGTCAGGAACAACACCACGTCACCAACTTACAGATGCAACTGCACACAGATAGATATCGCTTTCGCTCTTGAACTCTTCGTGAGAGTTGCAGCTATTTCTCTGAGCCGTCCAACGATACCAAGATCGATGCTTTGGAACTTCTAAAGCTCCAGAAATTGTCTGCAGACGCTTGCATGTTCTGATTGTCACGAACCGTGTCACATCTCAAGCTTGAAGAAGGAATTTCACTCAGATAGAGATTGATCTAGATCTCGACTTCTTTAGGAAACATGAGTGTATTTTTCTTATCTTTCTAAAAAAACCAACATCACTTCATTTGGACGAGCGTACCTCAAAATAAGACATTTCGGATGCGTGATAGTCGGCAGCAGGCGCTAGACTTCAATCTTCAATGTTTTTGCTTTTGCAGCTTTTGTACTTTTGTCTTTATTTACGCTTTTCTTCCTATCTTCTATTAGAGTTGCTAAAGTTTTCTTCTTATTTATTACAGTACTTGATGCTTCAGAACTTTATTGAAAAGGGTACCTTATTTTCTGGTCAAGCTTGGACTTTGCATATCTTAATACAACGTTCAAAATTACTTCTCCAGTTATCATAATATTTTGTATTCTGAGTAGACGCTTGATTAGCTTCAATGGACACTTCTTAAATGAGCTAAGCCGCTTGGTTATCCCCTAGGCACACTCATAAGGCTATTTAACTCGTACCATTCTGACCATTTAGCGTATTATGTTTCTTTGACCATGTTACTGGCCGAATTAGGATTTCATGTCTTCATCAATCTTATATATATGGATATTAGCTTTATTGAGACACTGGTTACAACAAATTCGAACACCTACAACTCAATATATGTCCATCAGACGCTACAAAGTTATTACTGTCAGGAACAACACCACGTCGCCAACTTACAGATGCAATTGGATAAAGATAGATATCGCTTTCGCTCTTGACCTCTTCGTGAGAGTTGCAGCTATTTCTCTGAGCCATCCAACGATACCAAGGTCGATACTTGGGAACTTCAAAAGCTCCAAAAATTTTCTGCAGACGCTTGCATGTTCTGATTGTCACGAACCGTATCACATCTCAAGCTTGCATAAGGAATTTCACTCAGGTAGTGATTGATTTAGACTCGACTTCTTTAGGAAACATGAGGGTATTTTTATTATCTTTCTACAAAAACCAAGATCACTTCATTTGGACGAGCGTACCTCAAAATAAGACGTTTCGGATGCTTGATTGTCGGCAGTAGGCGCTAGACTTCAGTCTTCAAAGTTTTTGCTTTTGCAGCTTTTGTACTTTTGTCTTTATTTACGCTTTTCTTCCTATCTTCTATTAGAGTTGCTAAAGCTTTCTTCTTATTTATTACAGTACTTGATGCTTCAGAACTTTATTGAAAAGGGTACCTCATTTTCTGGTCAAGCTTGGACTTTGAATATCTTAATACAACATTCAAAATTACTTCTCCAGCTATCATAATATTTTGTATTCTGAATAGACGCTTGATTAGCTTTAATGGACACTTCTTAAATGAGCTAAGCCGTTTGGTTATCCCCTGGGCACATTCATAAGGTTATTTAACTCGCACCATTCTGACCATTTAGCATATTATGTTTCTTCGACCATGTTACTGGCCGAATTAGGATTCCATGTCTTCATCAATCTTGTATATATGGATATTAAATTTATTGAGACAGTGTTTCAACCAATTCGAACACCTACAACTCAATATATGGCCATCAGGCGCTACAAAGTTATTAATGTCAGGAACAACACCACGTCACCAACTTACAGATGCAATTGCACAAAGATAGATATCGCTTTCGCTCTTGAACTCTTTGTGAGAGTTGCAGCTATTTCTATGAGCCTTCCAATGAAACCAAGATCGATGCTTTGGAACATCTAAAGCTCAAGAAATTGTTTGCAGACGCTTGCATGTTCTGATTATCATGAACAACATCACATCTCAAGCCTGAAGGAGGAATTTCACTCAGATAAAGATTGATCCAGATATCGACATTTTCAAGAAACATGAAGGTATTTCTCTTATCTTTATAAAAAAACAAAGATCACTTCATTTGGACGAGCGTACCACAAAATATGACGTTTCAAACGCATGATTGTCGGCAGCAAGCACAATACTTCAATCTTCAGTGTTTTTGCTTTTGCAGCTTTTGTACTTTTGTCTTTATTAAAGCTTTTATTCTCTTTCTTCTATTCGAGTTGCTGAATTTTTTGTCTTCTTCTATTACAGTACTTGATGCTTCAGAACTTTGGACAAGCGTACCTCAAAATAAAACGTTTCGGATGCTTGATCACTTCAGGAAGGTATTTTTCTTATCTTTCTAAAAAAACCAAGATCACTTCATTTGGACAAGCGTACCTCAAAATAAAACGTTTCGGATGCTTGATTATCAGCAGCAGTTGCCGGACTTCAATCTTCAGTGTTTTTGCTTTTGCAGCTTTTGTACTTTTGTCTTTATTGACGCTTTTCTTCCTTTCTTCCATTAGAGTAGCTAAAGTTTTTTCTTCTTTACTACAGTACTTGATGCTTTAGAACTTTATTGAAAAGGGTGCCTCATTTTCTGGTCAAGCTTGGACTTTGAATATCTTAATACTACATTCAAAATTACTTCTCCAGCCATCATAATGTTCAATATTCTGAGTAGACGCTTGATTAGCTTCACTGGACACTTCTTAAATGATATAAGGTGCTTGGTTATCCACTGGCCACATTCGCAAGGCTGTTTAGCATATTATGCTTCTTTCACCATGTTACTGGCCGAATTAGGATTCCATATCTTCAGGAATCTTGTATATATGGATATTAGATTTATTTAGACACCAATTTCATCCTATTCGGAAACCTATAGTTCAATATATGTCCGTCAGACGCTACAAAGGTATTACAGTCAGGAACAACATCACGTTTCCAACTTACGGATGCAATTTGACAATGATAGAGATCGCTTTCGCTCTTGAACTCTTCATGAGAGTTACATATATTTCTCTTAGCCTTCCCACGATAACAAGATCGATGCTTTGGAACATCTAAAGCGCCAGAGATTGTCACCAGACGCTTTCATTTTCTGATTGTCACGAACAGTATCACATCTCAAGCTTGAAGAAGGAATTTCACACAGATAGAGATTGATTCAGATCTCGACTTCTTCAGGAATCATGAAGGTATTTTTCTTATCTTTCTTAAAAAACCAAGATCACTTCATTTGGACGAGCGTACCTCAAAATAAGATGTTGCGGATGCTTGACTGTCGTCAGTAGGCGCTTGACTTCAATCTTCAATGTTTTTTCTATTGTAGCTTTTGTACTTTTGTCTTTGTTCACGCTTTTCTCCTCTTTCCTCTATTCGAGTTCCTGAAGCTTTTGTGTTCTTCTATTACAGTACTTGATGCTTCAGAACTTTAATGAAAAGGGTACCTCATTTTCTAGTCAAGCTTGGATTATGAATATCTTAATACTACATTCAAAATTACTGCTCCAGCCATCATAATGTTCTATATTCTGAGTAGACGCTTCATTAGCTTCGCTGTACCCATCTTAAATGAGCTATGGCGCTTGGTTATCCAATGGGCACATTCACAAGGCTATTTAACTCGTTGCATTCTGACAATTTAGCGTATTATGCTTCTTTAACAATGTTACTGGCCGAATTAGGATTTCATGTCTTTATGAAACTTGTATATATGGATATTATATTTAATGAGCCACCAGTTTCATCCAATTCGGACACCTACATCTCAATATATGGCCATCAAACGTTACAAAGGTATGACTGTCAGGAACAACATCATGTCCCCAACTTACGGATGCAATTTGACAAAGATAGAGATCGCTTTCGCTCTTGAACTTTTCATGAGAGTTGCAGTTATTTCTCTAAGCCTTCCAACGATACCAAGATCGATGATTTGGAACATATAAAGCGCCATAAATTGTTTGCAAAAGCTTGCATGTTCTGATTGTCACGAACAGTATCACATCTCACGCTGGAAGAAGGAATTTCACTCCGATAGAGATTGATTCAGATCTCAACTTCTTTAATAAACATGTAGGTATTTTTCTTATCTTTCTAACAACACCAAAATCACTTCATTTGGACGAGTGTACCTCAAAATAAGACATTTCGAACGCTTGATTGTAGGTAGCAGGATCTTAACTTCAATCTTCTGTGTTTTGGCTTTTGCAGCTTTTGTACTTTTGCCTTTATTCACGCTTTTCTTCTCTTTCTACTAATAGAGTTGCTGAAGCTTTTTTCTTCTTCTATTATTGTACTTGATGCTTCAGAACTTTATTGAAAAGGTACCTCATTTTCTTGTCAAGCTTGGTCTTTGAATATCTTAATACTAGATTCAAAATTACTTCTCCAGCCATCATAATGTTCTGTATTGTTAGTAGACGCTTGATTAGCTTCATTGGACACTTCTTAAATGAGCTAAGGCATTGGGTTATCCACAGGGCACATTCACAAGCATATTTAACTCGTACCATTCTGACCATTTATTGTATTATGCTTCTTTGACCATATTACTGGCCAAATTAGGATTCCATCTCTGCATCAAACTTGTATATGTGGATATTAGCTTTATTGAGACGCCGGTTTCATCCTATTCGGACACCTACTGCTCAATATATGTCGATCGGATTATACAAAGGTATTATTATCAGGGACAACATCACGTCACCAACTTACAGATGCAATTTGACAAAGATAGAGATCACTTTCGCTCTTGAACCCACGAGAGTTGCAGCTATTTCTTTGAGCCTTCCAACGATACCAAGATTGATGTTTAGGATCATCTAAAGCTTCAAAAATTGTCAGCAGACGCTTGCATGTTCTGGTTGTCACGACCAGTATCACATCTCAAGCTTGAAAAAGGAATTTCATTCAGATAGAGATTGATTCAGATCTCGACTTCTTCAGGAAAAATGAAGGTATTTTTCTTATCTTTCTAAAAAAACCAAGATCACTTCATTCGGACGAGCGTACCTCTAAGTAATACGTTTCAGATGCTTGATTGTCGGAAGCAGACGCTAGACTTCAATCTTCAGTGTTTTTGATTTTGCAGCTTTTGTACTTTTGTCTTTATTGACGCTTTTCTTCCTTTCTTCTGTTAGAGTTGCTGCAGCATTTTTCTTCTTTATTACAGTACTTGATGCTTTAGAACTTTATTGGAAAGGGTACCTCATTTTCTGGTCAAGCTTGGACTTTGAATATCTTAATACTAAATTCAAAATTACTTTTCCAGCCATCATAATGTTCTGTATTCTGAGTAGACACTTGATTTGCTTCACTCGACACTTCTTAAATGCGCTAAGGCGCTTGGTTATTCACTGGGCACATTCACAAGGCTGTTTAACTCGTAGCATTCTGACCATTTAGCGTATTATGCTTCTTTAACGATGTTACTGGCCGAATTAGGATTCCATGTCTTCATGAAACTTGTACATATAGATATTAGATTTAATGAGCCACCGGTTTCATCCAATTTGGACACCTACATCTCAATACATGGCCATCAGACGCTACAAAGGTATGACTGTTAGGAACAACATCATGTCCTCAACTTACGGATGCAATTTAACAAAGATAGAGACTGATTTCGTTCTTGACCTCTTCGTGAGAGTTGCGGATATTTCTCTCAGCCTTCCAACAATACCAAGATCGATGCTTTTGAACACCTAAAGTTCCAGATATTGTCAACAAACGCATGCATGTTTTGATTATCACGAATAGTATCACATCTCATGCTTGAAGAAGGAATTTCACTCAGATAGAGTGTAACACCCCTTCTCGGGTGCTACGTACTCGAACTCAAAATGCGGAAAAACATCAAGAAAACAAAATGCTGGTTGCTTTCAGAAAATACTGTAAGTAATTAGCAACGTTCAAAAACGTGGTTCTAAAACAAAATTTCTACATGCATAAGCAGTTCAGACTCAAGACAAAGGAATAAACCTTATAACACATACATCGATATTCATTGTTCTTAAAACATAATCATAACATACGTTCAGGTCTGGTACATGTATATTACAGACTTAACGACATATAGTCAACATGCATGCAGCAAATAAAATAAGACTGGTTCAAAGTAAAAGACTCCTATGCTGGTCGGGCTAAAAGTAGCCATTAGGATACAATCCCAAAGTCAGCTTCGATTCCCAGAGGAATTCGGAGGGATCCTCTGTTCAGCTCCTTCAAAAGTCTCCGTCATCGGAGTCCTCACGTGTCCGCAGGGACCTAAGATCAACATCTGTACATGTGTTCCAAAAACACAATAGGGTGTCAACATGTACAGGCAAAGGTGAGTTACTCATTTTATAAGTTTACCACGATAGTCGTACAAGCGACACACAACAAATCCAATCACACGTAAATACAATTATAATAACAGTTATTTATGTACACAATATCTCAAACGCTATCATTAGTTATAATAATGCATGAGACTTCAATGACATCTTTCTAGTTCATGTACTCCGGAGATTCTTACTTCCCTTTATTGAGCGATTGGCCGCAATAACACCCGTAACACAATTGTTCTCATGAGTCGGCCTCTCGATTTAGGTCCGAACTGCAATTGTTCCAGGGTACCACGTCATAACCATATCCTGAATAGTCCAGTCTCTGATTGAGTTCCTTTGTGTTTGGCAACCGATTTACCACGGCACGGGGTTACTACGCCACCAGCCACCAGACATTACAAATGTATGACTGTCAGGAACAACATAACGTTACCAGCTTACAGATGCAATATGACAAAGATAGAGATCGCTTTCGCTCATGAACTCTTCATGAGAGTTGCAGATATTTCCTTGAGCCTTCCAAATATACCAAGATCGATGCTTTTGAACATCTAAAGCTCCAGAAATTGTCAGCAGACGCTTGCATGTTCTGATTGTCTCGAACAGTATCACTTCTCAAGCTTGAAGAAGGAATTTCACTCAGATAGAAATTGATTCAGATCTCGACTTCTCCAGGAAACATGTTGCTATTTTTCTTATCTTTCTAAAAAAACCAAGATCACTTCATTTGGATGATCGTACCTCTAAATACGACGTTCCAGACGCATGATTGTCAGCAGCTGGTGCTAGACTTCAATCTTCAGTGTTTTTGCCTTTTCAGCTTTTGTACTTTTGTCTTTATTCACGCTTTTCTTCTTTTTTTTTTTCTATTAGAGTTGCTGAAGCTTTTTTCTTCTTCTATTACAGTACTTGATGCTTCAGAACTTTATTGAAAAGGGTACCTCATTTTCTGGTCAACCTTGGACTTTGAATATCTTAATACTACATTCAAAATTACTTCGCCATCCATTATAATGTTCTGTATTCTGAGTAGAAGCTTGATTAGCTTCACTGGACACTTCATAAATGAGCTAAGGCACTAGGTTATCCACTGGGCACATTCACAAGGCTATTTAACTCGTACCATTCTGACCATTTAGCGTATTATGCTTCTTTGACCATGTTACTGACCGAATTAGCATTCCATGTCTTCATGAAACTTGTATATATGGATATTAGCTTTATTGAGACATTGGTTTCATCCAATTCGGACACCTACAGCTCAATGTATGTCCATCGGACGCTACAACGGTATTACTGTTAGGAACAACATCACGTCACCAACTTACAGATACAATTTGACAAAGATAGAGATCGCTTTCTCTCTTGAACTCAGGAGGGTTGCAGCTATTTCTATGAGCCTTCCAACGATACCAAGATCGATGCTTTGGATCATTTAACGCTCCAGAAATTGTCAGCAGACGCTTGCATGTTCTGATTGTCACGAACAGTATCACATCTCATGCTTGAAGAAGGAATTTCACTCTGATAGAGATTGATTCAGATCTCGACTTCTTCAGGAAACATGTAGGTATTTATCTAATATTTCTAACCCAACCAAGATCACTTCATTGGAACGAGCGTACCTCAAAATACAACGTTTCGGACTTTTGATTGTCGGCACTAGGAGCTTGACTTCAATCTTCAGTGTTTTTGCTTCTGTAGTTATTGTACTTTTGTCTTTATTCACGATTTTCTTCTCTTTCTTCTATTAGCTTTGCTGAAGCTTTTGTGTTCTTCTATTACAGTACTTGATGCTTCAAATTTTTTTTGAAAAGGGTGCCTCATTTTCTGCTAAAGCTTGGACTTTGAATATCTTAATATTTCGTTCAAAATTACTTCTCCAGCCTTCATAATGTTCTGTATTCTGAGTAGACGCTTGATTAACTTCATGGGATGCTTCCTAAATGAGCTAAGGCGCTTGGTTATCCATGGGGAACATTCACAAGGCTGTTTAACTCGTACCATTATGACCATTTTGCGTATTATGCTTCTTTGACCCTATTACTGGCCGAATTAGGATTCCATGTCTGCATGAAACTTGTATATATGGATATTAGCTTTATTGAGACATCGGTTTCATCCATTTCAGACACCTACAGCTCAATATATGGCCATTAGACGCTACAAAGGTACGACTTTCAGGAACAACATCACGTTACCAACTTACGTATGCAATTTGACAAACACAGAGATCGATTTCGCTCTTGACCCCTTCATGAGTGAAGCAGATATTTCTCTGACCCTTCTAAAGAAACCAAGATCGATGCTTTTGAACATGTAAAGGTTCAGAAATGATCAGCAGACTCTTGTATGTTCTGATTGTCCCGAACAGTATCACATCTCAAGCTTGAAGAAGAAATTTCACTCCGATAGATATTGATTCAGATCTCGACTTCTGGAAACATTTAGGTATTTATCTTATCTTTCTAACCCACCAAGATCACTTCATTTGGATGAGCGGACCTCAAAATATGATGTTTCGGACGCATGATTGTCGACACCAGGTGCTTGACTTCAATCTTCAATGTTTTTGCTTTTGCAGCCTTTGTACTTTTGTCTTTATTCAAGCTTTTCTTCACTTTCTTCTATTAGATTTGCTGAAGCTTTTGTCTTCTTCTATTAAAGTACTTGATGCAGCAAAACTTTATTCAAAAGTGTACCTCTTTTTCTGGTCAAACTTGGACTTTGAATATCTTATAACTTCATTCAAAATTACTTTTCCAGCCATCATAATGTACTGTATTTTGAGTAGACGCTTGGTTATCCATTGGCCTTATTCACAAGGTTGTTTAACTCATAGCATTCTCACCATTTTGCGTATTATGCTTCTTTGATCCTATTACTGCCCGAATTAGGATTCCATGTCTTCATGAAACTTGTATATATGGATATTAGCTTTAATGAGACACCAGTTTCATCCAATTCGGACACCTACAACTCATTTAATGGCCATTAGATGCTACAAAGATATGACTGTCAGGAACAATATCGCGTCACCAATTTACGGATGCAATTTGACAAACACAGAGATCGATTTTGCTCATGATCTATTCATGAGAGTTGCAGATATTTCTATGAACCTTGTAAAGAAACCAAGATCGATGTTTTTGAATATGTAAAGCTCCAGAAATTGTAAGGGGACGCATGTATGTTCTGATTGTCACGAACAGTATCACATCTCAAGCTTGAAGAAGGAATTTCACTTAGATCGAGATTGATTTAGATCTCGACTTCTTCAGGAAACATGTAGGTATTGATCTTATATTTCTAACCCAACCAAGATCACTTCGTAAGGACGACCGTACCTCAAAATACGTCATTTCGGACGCTTGATTGTCGGCAGCAGGCGCTTCACTTCAATCTTCAGTGTTTTTGCTTCTGCTGCTATTGTACTTTTGTCTTTATTCACGCTTTTCTTCTCTTTCTTCTATTAGCTTTGTTGAAGCTTTTGTGTTCTTCTATTACTGTCCTTGGTGCTTCAGAATTTTTTTGAAAAGGGTACCTCATTTTCTGCTCAAGCTTGGACTTTGAATATCTTAACATTTCATTCAAAATTACTTCTCCAGCCTTCATAATATTCTGTATTCTGAGTAGATTCTTGATTAGTTTCACTGGATGCTTCTTAAATGAGCTAATGCTCTTGGTTATCCATGGGGCACATTCATAAGGCTGTTTAACTCGTAGCATTCTGCCAATTTTGCTTATTATGCTTCTTTGACCCAGTTACTGGCCAAATTAGGATTCCATGTCTGTATGAAACTTGTATATATGGATATTAGCTTTAATGAGACACTGGTTTCATCCAGTTCGGACACCTAAAGGTCAATATATGGTCATCAGATGCTACAAAGGAATGACTGTCAGGACCAACATCACGTCACTAACTTACGGATGCAATTTGATAAAGATAGAGATCGATTTTGCTCTTGACCTCTTCAAGAGAGTGGTAAATATTTCTTTGAGCCTTCCAAAGATACCAAGATCAATGATTTTGAACACCTAAAACTCCAAAAATCGTCAGTAGACGCTTGCATGCTCTGATTGTCACGAACAGTATCACATCTCATGCTTGAAGAAAGAATTTCGCTCAGATAGAGATTGATTCAGATCACGATCTTGACAAGTGACTCCAAACACAAGAGGGGGTGAATTGTGTGTAATGTGTATTTTAAAACTTTTTGCAGCAGCAGAGCACTTTATAAATAAATAACTTGCATTTAAAGTGCGTTAAATAGATTTCAATAAAATAAATGACTTGTATTTAAAGTGCGTTAAATAAATTGCAATAAAATAAAGGTAGAAGAAAGTAAATGGCACAAAATAAAGTGCAATGAAATAAAGAGTAAGAAAAGAAAAGAAATAAAGAGTCGCAGTTTTATCCTGGTTCGGCTACGTAATACCCCAGTTGCCTACGTCCAGTCCCCAAGGTCAACCACCAAGGGTTTTCACTCAATAACTAGATTTTAAATCAGGTTCAGCTAGAAACCCTCACAAATAAGAGCACTCTTCACAGACCAGGGATATAACCTCCCCCAGTGACAGAGTCTTAAGAGAAAAACCTTCTCTTAAACAACTATGGGATTCACACCCAAAAAATAAATATAATATGAACGAGAGATGTGGCACACAAAAGTACAGATAAGAAATTACAACTTGAAGCACAACTACATTTTCCATATATGGAGTATAAAACTCTCTCTCAATATATGTATAGTCAAAGTGTAATATTAGTGAGTGATAGAAAGAAATTTTAGCAGAGTATTGGCGCAATAACAAAATAGGGCAGTCGTATATTGTAGCTGAAACGCTTCCCAAGGCATTCTATTTATAGGAAAAGAATCAGGCCCATGGGAATTAGGTTAAGCCCATTTTTACCATATGTGATTCACGCTCCATAATCGATTATTTTAATTAAATAATCGATTGTTCCCTTTTTAACTAAAACGCGCTGAGAGACAGTGGCATCATAATCGATTATGATAATCGATTATGGGTTCTCTGTTTCAGAGTCAGTACAATGCGAAGGAGCATAATCGATTAAAGAATCAATTATGTGTAAAATTGATTAAGGAATCGATTAATCATAACATAAACATCGACTATGGAATCGATTAAGTGTATAATCGATTACACCTTCACTGTTTCGAGCTTTTCTTTTCAGATATCTTGATAATCGATTATGCTTTTCTTATAATCGATTATGATCATTTGTAAGCCAGCTGAATTTAAACTTAACGGTTATTAATTGATTTTATCCAATTAGATTGCTTGAAGCCTATTAAGTTTATTTTATGTGTGTGTGTGATTGATTTTAGATTGAGAGAGCTTTACCACCATGTACAACAGAATCTACAACACACAATACAAATATTAAAATCCCTTCACCCTTTTTGAAGACTTGATCATCTGAGATAATTGTTTCCGCTTTTTGCAATCTAGTCCTTCTGGGTCGTTTCGTTTTGTCATCCATCAAAACTTTAACTATTCCTGGCAAGGCATATATTCACATTCTCCCCTTTTTTGATGATGACAAACGTCTCAAGGAGGGATTTTCTCAAGAAATGAGTTAAATCATTTCATATTTAATAATCAGAATGATGCGCAGATAATATATGCTCTACACCCCCTCACTTTTTGCAATAAAAAAAAAAAAATCACTCCCCCTGAATTATACAATACATATAACTCTCCCCATTTTGGCATTATCAAAAAGCGGGAAAGAAATCAAGAAGATCAAGGCTTATATTCAAGAAAAGTAGCATAAAGGTACATACCCTCCATAATCGATTATTGTAATCGATTGTTAGTCTTCTGACTTCTAATCATTTTCTGCATTGCGTGCGTAATCGATTATGCTAATCGATTATGGTTCGTCTGACTTATATAATTGATTATGCTAATCGATTATTGGATCTTGTTTTCTTATCCAAACTTAATACACAGATTAGTAGAACAAGATAAGATGTGTATTTTACTCCATGCATGACTGATTCAATATTCCTAATTCAGTTCTTATGAAGGAGAAGCTTTCCTTAGTAATGGTTTTATAAAGATGTCAGTGAGTTGTCTAGATATTTCAACAAACTCAATCATGCAATCACCTTTTTGAACATGATCCCTAATGAAATGGTGCCAAATCTCAATGTGCTTGGTCCTAGAGTGATAAACTGGATTTTTCGTAAGATTTATGGCACTAGTGTTGTCACATTTAATAGGAATAATTTCTAGATTAATTCCATAGTCATTTAACTGTTGTTTCGTCCAAATTATTTGTGCACAGCAACTGCCTGCCGCAACGTATTCAGCTTCGGCGGTGGACAAGGCCACACTTGTTTGTTTCTTACTATGCTAAGAGACTAAGGCATTTCCTAGTAAGTGACATGTACCACTAGTACTTTTTCGGTCCATTTTGCATCCCGTAAAATCTGAATCTGAGTATCCCACTAGGGTGCAGTCACCCCCTTTAGGATACCATAACCCCATATTTTGTCTGACAATGAGACAAACTTAATACACAGATTAGTAGAACAAGATAAGATGTGTATTTTACTCAATGCATGACTGATTCAATATTCCTGATTCAGTTCTTATGAAGGAGAAGCTTTCCTTAGGTAATGGTTTTATAAAGATGTCTGCGAGTTGTTTAGATATTTCAACAAACTCAATCATGCAATCACCTTTTTGAACATGATCCCTAATGAAATGGTGCCAAATCTCAATGTGCTTGGTCCTAGAGTGATAAACTGGATTTTTCGTAAGATTTATGGCACTAGTTTTGTCACATTTAATAGGAACAATTTCTAGATTAATTCCATAGTTATTTAACTGTTGTTTCATCCAAATTATTTGTGCACAATAACTGCCTGCCACAACGTATTCAGCTTCGGCGGTGGACAAGGCCACACTTGTTTGTTTCTTACTATGCTAAGAGACTAAGGCATTTCCTAGTAAGTGACATGTACCACTAGTACTTTTTCGGTCCATTTTGCATCCCGCAAAATCTGAATCTGAGTATCCCACTAGGGTGTAGTCACCCTCTTTAGGATACCATAACCCCATATTTTGTGTGCCAATGAGATATCTCATAGTGCATTTTACCGCGGTGAGATGTGATTCCTTAGGGTTTGATTGAAAACGTGCACACATGCATACACTAAACATAATATCAGGATGACTAGCAGTAAGATAAAGGAGAGATCCTATCATACCTCTATACTTAATCGTATCAACCGATTTTCTAGTTTCATCTTTGTCTAGATAACATGATGTGCTCATGGGAATAGATATGTCTTTAGAATTGTTCATCCCAAATTTCTTGAGCAGCTCCTTACAGTACTTGGATTGGTTGATGAATGTGCCTTTCTTTGTTTGTTTAATTTGTAGACCAAGGAAGTAGTTGAGCTCACCTATCATTGACATTTCAAATTCGCTTTGCAGAATGTTAGAGAAATCCTTGCACAAAGCCTCATTAGTAGCACCAAAAATTATGTCATCCACATAAATCTGAACATGCAAAATGTCATGCTTTTTGTTTTTGATGAAAAGATTAGTGTCAACCTTTCCTCTTTGAAAACCATTTTAAAGCAAGAATTTACTTAAACGTTCATATCCTGCTCTAGGAGCTTGCTTTAGACCATATAAAGCCTTTTTCAATTTGAACACATGGTTTGGAAATTCAAAGTTTGAAAAACCTGGGGGTTGATCTATATATACTTCTTCTTGTATAAGGCCGTTTAGAAAGGCGCTTTTTAGATCCATTTGAAACAATTTGAAATCCATAATGCATGCAAAAGAGAGAAGCATACGAATGGCCTCTAATCTAGCCACGGGAGCATAGGTTTCATCAAAATCTATTCCTTCTTGTTGGTTGTAACCTTTGGTTACAAGCCTTGCTTTATTACGTGTGATTATCCCATTTTCGTCAAGTTTGTTACGAAAAAACCTTTTAGTTCCAATGATTAAATGGTCCTTAGGTTTGGGGACAAGTTCCCACACATTGTTTCTTTCAAATTGATTTAATTCATCTCGCATGGGAAGAGTCCAATATTCTTCCACTATTGCCTCATCCACATTTTTAGGTTCAATTTGAGATACAAAAGCCATATAGTGACATACCTGTTTTAGAGAGTTTCGAGTTGTTACCCCTTTTTCGATATCACCTATAATGTTGTCAAGAGGGTGATCTCGTGATGTTCTCCATTCTTTTAGAAGATCCGAGTGAGATGTTCCTTCCGTTTGTTGAGGCCTTTGATCTCCATGACCTTGTGATTTTCCAAGGTGTTTATGGCTCAAGATTTCTACAAGATCATTAACACTTTCCTCGACCACAGATTTGGGGTTAGATTCATCAAAAGTAACATGTACAGATTCTTCAATAGTCATAGTTCTTTTGTTATAAATTCTAAAAGATTTACTAGAGCTTGAATATCCAAGAAATATACCTTCATCAGCTTTGGCATCAAACTTGCCAAGGTTATCTTTACCATTATTCAAAACAAAGCACTTACATCCGAATATGTGAAAGTGTGAGATGTTGGGCTTCCTTCCTTTGTAAATTTCATAGGGTGTTTTTTTTAGAATAGGTCTTATGGGAGTCTATTCATTACATAGCATGCGGTGCTTACCGCGTCTGCCCAGAAATACTTGGGAAGGTTGGTCTCATTTAGCATAGTCCTTGCTAATTCCTCAAGAGACCGATTTTTCCTTTCCACCACCCCATTTTGTTGGGGAGTCCTTGGTGAGGAAAAATTATGCTCGATTCCATTTTCAGTACAAAAGGCCTCAAATGCCTCATTTTGGAACTTACCACCATCATCACTTCGGATGGATACAATGTTTAAACCCTTCTCGTTTTGAATAACCTTAGCAAGTTTTCGAAAGGCAACAAAAGCATCATTTTTATGAGAAATAAACAAAGTCCATGTAAAGTGAGAATAATCATCCACAATAACAAGCGCATAGTAATTGCCACCAAAGCTCATAGTTCTAGATGGACCAAACAAGTCCATATGTAAAAGCTATAAAGGTCATTTTTTTTGAAACAACATTTTTAGCCTTAAAAGAGGCCTTTACTTGTTTTCCTTTTTGACAAGCGTCACACAACTTGTCTTTTTCAAAACGCAATTTTGGTAGTCCAATTACTAGGTCCTTGCTAACCAACTGATTTAGGTGGTCCATATGAATGTGTGCCATTCTCCTATGCCATAACCAAGTTTCATCCTCTTTACTAATGAGACAACATGCATCATTTGAAGGTAGTTTATCCAAGTCAACCATATAAATATTTTCAATTATTTGTTCGGGTAACTTAGTTTGTTTGTTTTTAGCATCTATAACCATGCATTTTGATATATCAAAAATTACTTCAAAACCTTTGTCAGAGAGTTGGCTTATACTTAGCAAATTATGTTTCAATCCCTCAACATACAAAACATTTTCTATAGTGGGATTGAGACTCTTACCAACCGTTCCAATTCCCAAGATTCTACCTTTGTTATTATCACCGTAGAAGACATAGCCACTCTTTTTGGGTGTGAGGGATGAGAACTTATTTTTGTCTCCCGTCATGTACTTGGAGCATCCACTATCAAGTCCTTTGCTTTCAAGCATACCTACAAAGCAGTTTTAAGTTTTAACTTTTGGTACCCAAATCATGTTGGGTCCTTGGGGATTAGTTTTGGGCTCATTGCCCTTTGGTACCCATACCTTCTTACCAGTTGTGTTATTTCTCTTTCTAGCATTGCATATAGAAGCAGTGTGTCCTTTTCTACCACAATAAAAGCATTTAACAAAAGGACTACTAGACGTATTTGTTGGACTAAAGAATTTCTTAAAGGATTTTTCATGCAATTTAGGGTGATAACCCAGACCAGCTTTGTCATACATTCCCTTTTGATTCCCTAAGAGTACATTTAGGTTATCTCTTCCGCTAGTGAACTTTGGAAGCGTGTTGTGTAAATCTTCAATTTTAGTTTTCAAAACGTTGCATTCACTGCATTTTGAAATTTCATTTCTTTTGTTTTCACAATAAGAGCATGATGAGGTTTCTCTTGAAGCAGTTAGTTTTTCTCTAATGGTATCCATTTTAGTATTCAAAAGATAAAATTTGGATTCAAGATTAGAGATGGTTTTCTTTGATGAAGAAACAATTTTTCTAAGGTGCATAGTTTCATCATCTAAATCTTCACATGCAACAAGTAAATCATTATATGACAATCCGGTTTCAAGTTCAAGTTCATTTACCTCATCTTTCTGATGATTGGCCATGAGGCACAGATTTGCCTCCTCGTTGTCTGATTCGTCTGATGAGATCATATCATTTTCTTCCCATGCAATGTAAGCTCTTCTTCCTTTTCTATCCTTTTGTGACTTCTTTTCATCCTTCTCATGTTTCTTTTTTCCTTGAGGACAATTGGGTTTAATGTGGCCCTTTTTGCCACAATTGAAGCACGTTGGATTATAAAAACTTCCTTCTCCCTCATTTTTCCTTTGAGGAGTAAGGAATTGTTTTGTTTTGCCTTTGTACCTTAGAAACTTTTTGAACTTGCGTACCATCAAGCTCATATTTTCTTCATTTTCATTTAGGTTGTCATTATCGTAAAATCAATCTCTTCTTCCCTTTCACTAATACTTGCTTTAAGTGCAAGTCCTTTCTTTTTCTTGTCACTTTCCTCACTTTCAGTGAGTTGATTTAATTCGAGCTCTTGTTCCTGTAATTTTTCAAATAGAGTTGCCAAAGTCATAGTGGATAAATCTCTATATTCAACTATAGCAGTTACTTTGGGTTGCCAACTTCTATTTAAACATCTAAGCACTTTATTAATCAAATCTTCATTATTAAAGGATTTCCCACGAGCCCTACGATGATTAATAATGTGGGTAAAGCGTTTCTGCATATCTTGTACGCTTTCACCCTGATTCATCCTAAATAGCTCATATTCATGGGTTAATGTGTTCATTCGAGCCCTTTTGACCTCGGTAGTACCTTCATGGGTCAGTTGAAGGGTGTCCCACATTTCCTTAGCGGTTTTGCAATTTGAGACCCTGTAGAACTCATCGCAGCTTAAATCTGAAGTGATGATGTTCCTTGCTGTCAAATTGTATTGGACCCTTTTTCTTTCCTCGTCAGTCTAGAGACTTCTTGGTTTGTCCACCACTGCATTATTGACAGAATGGGTGGGGACAAATGGACCGTTTTCCACAGCGTCCTAAACTTCGAGGTCCACAACCTCAAGAAAGATTTGCATTCTTTCTTTCCAATAACCATACCCTTCACCATTGAAAGATGGGGTTCTGATGGAATGTCCCTCGTGATTAAAGTTGTTTGAAGTCATGTTACCTCTTGAGGCGGTTAAGCCTATAAGCAAGAGTTAAGCTCTGATGCCACTTGTTGACAAGTGACTCCAAACACAAGAGGGTGTGAATTATGTGTAATGTGTATTTTAAAACTTTTTGCAGCAACAGAGCACTTTAGAAATAAATAACTTGTATTTAAAGTGCGTTAAATAGATTGCAATAAAATAAATGACTTGTATTTAAAGTGTGTTAAATAAATTGCAATGAAATAAAGAGTTAGAAAAGAAAAGAAATAAAGAGTCGCAGTTTATCATGGTTCGGCTACCGAATACCCCAGTAGCCTACGTCCAGTCCCTAAGGTCAACCACCATGGGTTTTCACTCAATAACTAGCTTTTAAATCAGGTTCAACTAGAAACCTTCACAAATAAAAGCACTCTTCACAGACCAGGTATATCACCTCCCCCACTGACAGAGTCTCAAGAGAAAAACCCTCTCTTAAACAACTATAGGATTCACACCCAAAAAATTAATATAATATAAACGAGAGATGTAGCACTCAAAAGTGCAGATAAGAAATTACAACTTGAAGCACAATTACAATCTCTTATATGGAGTATAAAGCTCTCTCTCAATATATATAGTCAAAGTGTAATATTAGTGAGAGTGATAGAAAGAAATTTTAGTAGAGTATTGGCGCAATAAGAAAATAGGGCAGTCGTATATTGTAGCTGAAACGATTCCCAAGGCATTCTATTTAAAGGAAAAGAATTGGGTCCATAGGAATTAGGTTAAGCCCATTTTTACCATATGTGATTCGCGCTCCATAATCGATTATTTTAATTAAATAATCGATTATTCCCTTTTTAACCAAAACGCACTGACAGACAGTGGCATCAATAATCGATTATGGGTTCTCTGTTTCAGAGTCTAGTACAACACGAAGGAGCATAATCGATTGAAGAATCGATTATGTGTAAAATCTTTTAAGGAATCGATTAATCGTAACATAAATATCGATTATGGAATCAATTAAGTGTATAATCGATTATAGTAATCGATTACATCTTCACTGCTTCGAGCTTTTCTTTTCAGATACATTGATAATCGATTATGCTTATCTTATAATCGATTATGATCATTTGTAAGCCAGCTGAATTTAAACTTAACGGCTGTTAATTGATTTTATCCAATTAGATCGCTTGAAGCCTATTAAGTTTATTTTATGAGTGTGTGTGATTGATTTTAGATTGAGAGAGCTTTACCACCATGTACAATAGAATCTACAACACACAATACAAATATTAAATCCCTTCACCCCTTTTGAAAGACTTGATCATCTGAGATAATTGTTTCCGCTTTTTGCATTCTAGTCCTTCTGCGTCGTTTCATTTTGTCATCCATCAAAACTTTAACTAATCCTGTCACGTCATATATTCACATCCTATAGGATTCCTTGTCTTCATGAAATTAATATATATGGATATTAGATTTAATGAGACACCAGTGTCATCTAGTTCAGATGCCTACAGCTCAATATATGGCCATCAGACGCTACAAAGGTATGACTGTCAGGAACAACATCATGTTACCAAATTATGTATGCAATTTGAAAAACACAAAGACCGATTTTGCTCTTGACCTCTTCATGAGAGTTGCAGATATTTCTTTGAGCCTTCTAAAGAAACCACAACAATGTTTGTGAACACGTAAAGCTCCAGAAATCATCAGCAGACACTTGTATGTTCTGATTGTCAGGAATGGTATCACATCTCAAGCTTGAAGAAGAAATTTCACTCAGATAGAGATTGATTCAAATCTCAACTTCTTCTGGAAACATGTAGGTATTTATCCAATCTTTCTAACCCAACCAAGATCACTTCATTTGGACGAGCGTATCTCAAAATACAACGTTTCAGACTCTTGATCTTCTGCAGCTATTGTACTTTTGTCTTTATTCACGATTTTCTTCTTTTTCTTTTATTAGCTTTGCTAAAGCTTTTGTGTTCTTCTATTACAGTACTTGATACTTCAGAACTTTTTTGAAAAGGGTACCTCATTTTCTGCTAAAGCTTGAACTTTGAATATCTTAATACTTCATTCAAAATTACTTGTCCATCCATCATAATGTTCTGTATTCTGAGCAGACGCTTGATTAGATTCGCTCGATGCTTCTTAAATGAGCTAAGGCACTTGGTTATCCAGTTGGCACATTCACAAGGTTGTTTAACTCGTAGCATTCTGACCATTTTACGTATTATGCTTCTCTGACCCTGTTACTGGCCGAATTAGGATTCCATGTCTTTATGAAACTTATATATATGGATATTAGATTTAATGAGTCACCAGCGTCATCCAATTCAGACTCCTACAGCTTAATATGTGGCCATCAGACACTACAAAGGTATGACTGTCAGGAGCAACATCATGTCACCAACTTACGTATGCAATTTGACAAACATAGAGATCGATTTTGCTCTTGAACTCTTCATGTGAGTAGCAGATATTTCTCTAAGCCTTCTAAAGAAACCAAGATCGATGCTTTTGAACATGTAAAGGTCCAGAAATGATCAGCAGACACTTGTATGTTCTGATTGTCACGAACAGTATCACATCTCAAGCTTGAAGAAGAAATTTCATTCCGATAGATATTGATTCAGATCCCGACTTCTTCAAGAAACAAGTAGGTATATATCTTATCTTTCTAACCCAACCAAGATCACTTCGTTTGGACGACAGGACCGCAAAATATGACGTATCAGACTCTTGATTGTCGACACCAGGCACTTTACTTCAATCTTCAGTGTTTTTACTTTTGCAGCTTTTGTACTTTTGTCTTTATTCAAGCTTTTCTTCGCTTTATTCTATTAGAGTTGCTGAAGCTTTTGTCTTCTTCTATTATAGTACTTGATGCTACATAACTTTATTGAAAAGGGTACTTCTTTTTCTGGTCAACTTGGACTTTGAATATCTTAAAACTTCATTCAAAATTACTTCTCCAGCCATCATAATGTTCTATATTTGGAGTAGACGCTTGATTTGCTTCGCTAGATGCTTCTTAAATGAGCTAAGGCACATTCAAAAGGTTGTTTAACTCGTAGCATTCTGACCATTTTGCGTATTATGCTTCTTTGACCCTGTTACTGGCCGAATTAGGATTGCATTTCTTCAAGAAACTTGTATATATGGATATTAGCTTTAATGAGACAGAAGTTTCATCCAATTCGGACAGCTACAGATCAATATATGCCCTTCAGATGCTACAAAGGTATGACTGTCAAGAGCAATATCACGTCACCAACTTACGGATGCAATTTGACAAACACAAATCGATTTTGCTCTTGACCTATTCTTGAGAGTTGCAGATATTTCTCTGAGCCTTCTAAAGAAACCAAGCTCGATCCTTTTGCACACGTAAAGCTCCAGAAATCATCAGCGGACGCTTGTATGTTCTGATTGTCACGAACAGTATCACATCTCAAGCTTGAAGAAGAAATTTCACTCAGATAGAGATTGATTCAGATCTCGACTTCTTCAGGAAACATGTAAGTATTGATATTATATTTCTAACCCAGTCAAGATCACTTCATAAGGACGACCATACCTCAAAATACGACATTTCAGACGCTTGATTGTCGGCAGTAGACGCTTCACTTCTATCTTCAGTGTTTTTGCTTCTGTTGCTATTGTACTTTTGTCTTTATTCACGCTTTTATTCTCTTTCTTCTATTAGTTTTGCTGAAGCTTTTGTGTTCATCTATTACAGTACTTGATGCTTCAGAACTTTTTTGAAAAGTGCACCTCATTTTCTGCTCAAGCGTGGACTTTGAATATGTAACATCTCGGTTTCTCTGTGACTCTGATCGAGCTGGTTAACCTCGATTGGGGCTTTGGATGATTGTGTGAATTGTTGTGTGTTAGTTTTAGGCCTAGTTTGAAGCTTAGGAATTGGCTTGAACAAGGTTAGAGGTGCCTAAGGCGTTAAACGAGTAACTCAGGAAGTCAGAAGACTGGAAGTTCTTCTCTCGCTGAGCTTGACGCACAAGCGTTGTAGGACTCCACACTCAAGCGTTCAACCGCTTAAGCGTGGGATGAGTTGGACGCTTCAGCGTGCTGAGTGTGCTGAGCAGCTGTTCTGAGTTTGGACGCGTGTGAGACACGTGTCAGGTCACGGAGCAGGCGGAGTGGACGAGGTCCCACGCTCGAGCGTGGAGATATCCCACGCTAGAGCGTGGCAATGCTCAAGCGTGCAAAATGATGAACGCTTAAGGGTGGACAGGAGAAACCATAAGTGGTGCTTCCACTTTCATCTTCTCATTCTGCACAAAATTCTCTAAGTTCCTGCGAGTTAGAAAGAGAAGCTCTGGAATTTTAGAGAGGGGAAACTCACTTTCGAGGTGATCGAGCCACCGGAACGCGATTCTGTCTACACCGCTGTAATCGCGGCAAAGTTTTACACAACTCCAGCGGATTAGTTTCTCGATTCGCCCCAGGTAAACTCGAACCCCTAACATGCGTTCTTCGTGTTCTTGGCGTTCTTCGAGTTTTTACCTTTTTCTTTCATCTTTTGGGCTTGCCCTAGGGATAACACTATTGTATATGTGTTGTGCTCGTTATGAGGGCAAAGTGCGTGCTTGTGATTTCCCGCAAATTGAGGACTAAGGCCGCGACTACCAAGAGAATTAGGGCTGTTCTTAGAGCTGCCATTGAAGGGGCTGCGAGCTTGAGGAAGGAGGAGTGAGTAGGTGATTGCGTGGATTTACGTGTCGACAGTTCAGGTGGGGAGAAAGAGTACTGCTGCTGTCGGGAAGGCAAGAGTAATGTAGTTGTGATTTCTGCTATGCGTAGGGAAGCCTTAACCCTACTAGTGGTTGAGCCCTGATAAAGTATCTAGACCCTAGGTTTAGCTTACTTTGGGCTATCGCCGTTAAGTTTGGAAACCCTAGGTTAGAGAACCATTAATCGAGGATGTTTGCTGATGTATGACTGTATGCTGTTGGCTGTTGTTCTATCTGTTGCCTTATATGCTACTTGGTATATGTGATATGCTGCTAGTTGCTTATATGCTGTTGTTGATGTTATTGCTACTACGGTGATATTGTTGTTGTTACTATGTTGTATGCTGTCATATTAAGAGTTGTGGCGGAATGCCGTAGAATAAGTTTAGCTATGTGCCGTGTTGCTATCTGGTTGATACCGTGGATGGTGCCGTTACTATTTTACTGACTTCTTGAGGTTGTGGCCGTGTTGCTTGAGCTGTGGCTCATGGACGCGTGGCGTCGAGGCTGTGGTCGTGTGGATGCAGTGGCATCATGTTGTTTTTGATTGAGAGCTTAGGAGTGAGATCCGGTATCAAGCTCGTTGAGGATGTTTACTGCATATCATTTTCAGCAGCCAAATGGCGAGGCCGTGTGACAGGTAGATGGGGCGGTCAAGTGATGGCCTTGGGGATGTTGCCGGTCACGGGAATATTTTACAGTGAAGGATGAGGTAGCTCCTATCCTGTCGTGATGCCAGATCCAATCCGGTTTGCCCGACTAATCCCAGAGCTTTCTAGTTGTTCCAAGCTAACGTTCCGAGGTGACCGAGATACCCCGGTTCCGGTATGGAAGGGGGATGCACTCTTATTGGTCACGGCGTGCGGTTCAGTTTCTTTGACAAGCTAACTCCGTTCCGACACAGAACCTGTTCGGGTGTGGAACCGTTCCAGTTGGGAGCCTGCATAAGTGCGTTTTCAGCCGACATGCTGCATGAGATTAGTATCCCGGTCTAAAGGATTGATCTGTGTGTGAGACTCATGGCATGGATGTCTGTTGCAATTGTTGTCTCGAGAGATGTGTGCTAGAATGCAGTAAGTGTTATAAATGTGATATCTGTTATATGCTACCTGTTGTGTGTTTACTGCATTACTACTGTTTTTTGACTTTATGATGCGTTGTATTTCTTATATCCCTTCCGTTTTTCCTTGTTGTTTGTTATCGGATCGCTTGAAGACGACAAGCCGGCGGAGATTCAGCATGGACCCGAGGCTTCACCCGTTCATCACGGGGGCACCGCGAATGCCGATGCTGGGCGATATTGAGATTATCTACCATGATGAGAGGGGATGTTGGGTAGACCCCTCTACCTCTTTGATGGTCTACACAGGACCAGTCAGCCTGATGTTTCGGAGCGGTACACCTCCGTATGTAGATATTATTGGTCCCTATCACATCTACCAGTTCCTCCCTTTTCTGAGGATGTGGCGCCCTCCGAGGTAGAGCCAGCTGGACTACACTTGGGCAACACCCCAGTCATTGGTCGTGACCAGCAGGAGAGGTTACGTCTACCGAGGCCAGCGCAGGAGGACTGAGTAGTACTTAACGACCTACCGCAGGCGTAGGATCGTGGTGTCCAGTTCTTCCTCACAGTATGAGCCGATTGTGCGTAACAGGCATACTCATGGCGAGGGTCAGGGTAGCTCAGGGCATCATCACCACTGATGGTGAGAGCCTGCCAGTGTGTCCTAGGGAGTGAGCTGACAGCTTTTGATGTATCGTTTGAGAGGGGACGAGGGTTGCTGGTGAGCTCAGAGTGTTTTCTTTTGCTCTTGATGTATTTTTGTTTCTACCCGACAGTATGCTTATGTATGTACAGTGCCCTAGTGATGGGGCTAACTTATGCATGTTATTATACAGTCATGCTTACTTTGCGCATTTACTCTGATTATTGTTTGTTATGCTTGCCGTTCTTGTTTACGTCGTTTTGTTTTTCGCAACGCTGCTTGTATACCATGCTATCGCTTTATATACGGCTAGGCATAGTTAATAATAATAATAATAATAATAATAATAATAATAATAATAATAATAATAATAATAATAATAATAAGTGGTTGGGACTAATGGGAAGGCTTCATATGTATGGGGTCGTCTCATTTTGGTGGTATCAGAGCATCGAGGACGTTCTGCAGCCAATGGGATTATCCTCCTAAGAGGGGAGGGTCGTCCCATTATTATGGTATCAGAGCAGTTCGATTCTAAACCGGACTGTGAAGGTTAAGTGTACTGGCTTAGACGGTTGATAACCGAGTCGTATCAACTGTGTCGGGTTTTGGGTAGAGTGTCCGATGCGCGAGTTATCGAAGTGTGATAACTGTTTTCAATCATAAGGCATATGATATGTTTGACTGTTAAGTGCTATTATATGTCTTATGAATCGGCACTAATGGCTCCTTTTTACAGGAAGCTAAATGGCACATGGAAGAGGAAGACCGACAACTAGACCTAATGATGATAACAATAATGGTGACCACTCAGGGATAGGGAGTGGTGGTGACACCTCTGAAGCCATGCAGGCCAGGAGGGACTTGGCTGCCACCATGATGCAGCAGACTCAACAGACAGCCCAGTATATACAAAGGCAGGAAGAGAGGTAAGTCAGGCAGGATCAGCTGCATGTTGTAAGGGAGAATGAGATGGTCAAAATCGGTCTTAATGCCTTCATGAAGGGAAATCCTCCCCAATTCCACGGAGAGTATAACCCTGAGGCTGCGGAAATATGGTTGCAGGAGATAGAAAAAGTTTTCATGGCCACACACTGTAGAGAAGACTGAAAGGTCACATATGTTGCCTTCATG
This sequence comes from Ammopiptanthus mongolicus, assembly GCA_039655645.1. Taxonomy (NCBI): domain Eukaryota; kingdom Viridiplantae; phylum Streptophyta; class Magnoliopsida; order Fabales; family Fabaceae; genus Ammopiptanthus; species Ammopiptanthus mongolicus. The sequence goes on from CM077349.1 coordinate 44,796,549, forward strand.
TTAGTAGGAGTAGCAGAGGCTTGGTGGAGAACCAAGGCCAGACTGCTCGAGGCCGGAGGAAGGGTGTTGACGTGGCAACTGTCCAGGGAGTGTTTTCTAGAGAAATACTTTCCGAGGAGCATCTGGCAGGAAAAAGAAAAGGAGTTCCCGAGTCTGAAACAGGAACAGCTATCCATGGGTGAGTACGCGATGAGGTTTGAAGCGCTATTCAAATTCTCTCAGTTCTGTCATATTCATCTGGATGAAGAATGGGTTTGCAGGACGTTCGAGGATGGGTTGAGGCCCGAGTTAAAGCGAGCAATACTGCCTTTGAGTATTGGATCTTTTCTCGAGTTGGTGGAGAAATGCACAGTGGTGACATGACCGAGCAGGGACTGTCATCCAACAAAAGACAAGTGGTGGACATGTTCAAAGCAGTCAAAGTGGCTGAAGCAGCAAGTTCCAAAGGAGAGTAGGGCCGTATGATCACCCGGCTCGATTCAATGTCAACCATGGAGTGAACGGCTCCAGTCAGACACAACAAGGGATCAAGACTTGTTTTCGGTGCGGAGGACCGCATTTGGTCAAGGGCTGTTCGAGGACCCAACACATCAGATGTTTTAATTGCAATCAGATGGGTCACTATGCGTCAAACTGCAAGCCCGAAGTGAGCAGAGGGGCTCAGTTTCAGCAGCAGAGTGGTGGAGCGAGATCAGTCGTGGCAAGTCAGCAGAGAAGGCCACAGACGACCGGAAGGGTTTTTGCCATGCGTGGTTCTGAAGTCTCCCAAAGTCCTGATCTGATCCAAGGTAAGTGCTTATCTGTATGTCGTAAATGTCCCGTTACGGTAGAAAACCATCATTTTCTTGTTGACCTTATCTGTTTGCCTATGCAACAGATAGATGTAATCCTAGGCATGGACTGGCTTTCGGCCAATCATGTAATGTTAGACTATTCAAATAAAAATTAGTTTTTTTGAGCAATCTGGATTGATGCCTGCCAACGAGAATACTCCGACGGGTGAACGATCGGACGAGTATATGGTGTTGTTCTCTTTGGAAGTGAAGGAGACTCCTAGCGTTAAAGCTTTGCCTATCGTGCGGGAATTTTTGGATGTGTTTCCCGATGACGTTCCTGGATTACCACCAGAGAGAGAGGTGGAGTTTGCCATAGACCTGGTACCGGGAATTGGACCTATATCGATAGCACCGTATCGGATGTCTCCAATAGAGATGATGGAGTTAAAGAAGCAGTTGGACGAGGTGCTGGGCAAGGAATTTATCAGACCTAGTGCATCTCCATGGGGAGCTCCGGTGTTGCTTGTGAAGAAGAAAGACGGGAGCTTGAGACTGTGCGTAGACTATCGTCAGCTGAACAAAGTGACGATAAAGATGAAAGGGGCAGCTGTGTTTTCTAAGATCGACCTGCGATCTGGACACCATCAAATTCGGGTTAAGAAGGAGGATGTGCCAAAGACTACTTTTCGGAGTTAGTATGGTCACTACGAGTACTTGGTTATGCCGTTTGGTGTGACTAATGCTCCAGCCGTGTTCATGGATTATATGAATAGGATCTTCCGACCGTTCCTCGACAAGTTTGTTGTTGTTTTTATTGATGACATCCTTGTATACTCTTCGAGTAAAGAGGAACACCAAGAGCATCTGAGGGCGGTGTCGCAAGTGCTAAAGGACCGACAGTGGTATGCTAAACTGTCGATGTGTGAGTTTTGGTTAGAGGAAGTTCAGTTTCTAGGCCATGTGATCAGTAAGGATGGAATCGTAGTGGATCCTGTGAAAGTTGAGGCCATAGTGAGTTGGGAAAGCCCTAAGTTTGTAAACGAGGTGAGGATTTTTCTTGGTTTAGCGGGCTACTATCGGAGGTTTATAGAAGGATTCCCTAAGATTGCATTACCTATGACGCAGTTGACGAGAAAAAGGAAAACGTTTGAGTGGTCAGAGGCTTGCGAGCAGAGTTTCCAGGAGCTGAAAGGAGGACTGACCACGTCACCTATGCTGGTGTTACCAGATCCTCTAGGACGATTCGATGTATACTGTGATGCATCTTATCAAGGCTTGGGATGTATGCTTATGCAAGACAGGAAAGTGGTGGCTTATGCCTCCAGGCAGTTAAGAGTACATGAGCCGAACTACCCAACGCATGATCTGGAATTGGCTGCGATAGTGTTTGCATTGAAGATATGGAGACACTATCTTTATGGTGCTAAATTCAGTGTGTTTAGCGACCATAAGAGCCTGAAGTATCTGTTCGACCAGAAGGAGTTGAACATGCGGCATCGAAGATGGATGGAATTCATAAAGGACTATGAATTCGACCTATAATACCATCCAGGTAAGGTGAATGTTGTAGTGGATGCGCTCAATAGGAAGTCCCTACACGTATCTGCGATGATGGCAAAGGAGCTAGAGCTTTTAGAGGCGTTTAGAGATCTGAACCTAGAAGCGGAAATCGTTGAACATAAGTTGAATTTGGGGATGGTTAGAGTAACTAACGATTTCATGAACCTGTTGTGGAAGAAGCAAGCTGGGGATAATTACCTCAAGAGTGTGAATCGGTTGATAGAAGAAGGCAAGACTTTAGAATTCAGAAGAGGTATAGATGGTCTGCTTAGGTATAGTGACCGGGTTTGTGTGCCGGCAGATAGAGAAGTTAAGAATATGATCTTGGAGGAAGCACAGAAAAGCAAGATGAGTTTCCATCTAGGGGCTACCAAGATGTATCATGATCTGAAGAAGCTGTTCTGGTGGCCGGGGATGAAGAAAGACGTAGCAGCTAATGTCCTAACCTGCTTGGTGTGTCAGAAAGCGAAGATTGAACACCAGAGCCCAGCAAGGTTGTTGCAATCGTTAGACGTCCCAGAATGGAAATGGGATAGTATTGCTATGGACTTTGTTTCTAGGTTGCCGAGAACTCAGAACAAGCAGGTGTGATATAGTCTGGGTAATCATCGACCGATTGACGAAGTGTGCTCACTTCTTACCAATCAACTAGAGTTACTCTCTGGGGCGATTAACTCAGATTTACATCAAGGAAGTTGTAAGGCTGCATGGAGTACCTTCATGTATCGTTTCGGACCGTGATCCAAGGTTTACCTCAAGGTTCTGGAGGAGCTTACACAGTGCAATGGGAACTAAGTTAAGTATGAGTTCTGCTTATCATCCTTAAACGGATGGTCAGTCAAAACGAACGATTCAGTCATTGGAGGATCTCTTAAGGGCGTACGTGTTGGAAAACATGGGAAGTTAGGATGAGTTTCTTCCATTGATCGAGTTTACTTACAACAACAATTTCCATTCTAGTATTGGGATGGCGCCGTACGAAGCACTGTATGGAAGAAAGTGCAAGACTCCATTGTGCTGGTTTGAGATGGGAGAAAAGTAGCTATTAGGCCTAGAGTTAGTACAGCAAAGAACGGAACAAGTCCGTAAGATACGGGAAAAGATGAAGAGTGTGAGGGACAGGCAGAAGAGCTACGCTGACAAGAGGAGGAGGCCTTTGGAATTCCAAGAGGGCGACCATGTTTTCATGAGAGTTACCCCAAGAGCTGGAGTGGGCAGGGCAATCAGATCTAGAAAGCTAACACCTAAATTCATAGTACCGTTTCAGATTCTTCGACGAATCAGCCCTGTAGCCTATCAAATAGCTTTGCCACCAAATCTTTCAAATCTTCATGACGTCTTTCACGTCTCTCAGCTCAGAAAATACTATCCCAATCCATCACACATGTTAGAGCCCGAATCAATTCAACTGAAAGAGAATCTGGAGTACGAAGCTTCACCTGTTCGGATCTTGGATAGAAGGATCAAGGAGCTACGTGGTAAGCACATTCTGTTAGTAAGAGTGGAATGGAATCCGGTGACTGGTGATTCAACGTGGAAACGCGAAGCTGAGATGCGCCAGAGTCATCCTTATTTGTTCGCAAGTATACGACGAAAATTTCGAGGATGAAATTTTCTGTAAGGAGGGTGGTAATGTAACATCCCGGTTTCTCTGTGACTCTGATCGAGCCGGTTAACCTTGATCAGGGCTTTGGATGATTGTGTGAATTGTTGTGTCTTAGTTTTAGGCCTAGTTTGAAGCTTAGGAATAGACTTGAACAAGGTTGGAGGTGCCTAAGGCGTTAAACGAGTAACTGAGGAAGTCAGAAGACTGGAAGTTCTTCTCTTGCTGAGCTTGACGCTCAAGCATGGTAGGACTCCACGCTCAAGCATTTAGACGCTTAAGCGTGGGAGGAGTTGGACCCTTCAGAGTGCTGAGTGCGCTGAGCAGCTGCTCTAAGTTTGGACGCGTGTGAGACACGTGTCAGGTCAGGGAGCAGGCGGAGTGGACGAGGTCCCACGCTCGAGAGTGGAGGGATCCCACACTAGAGCGTGGCAACGCTCAAGTGTGCAAAGTGATGAACGCTTAAGCGTGGATCGAAGAAACCATAAGTGGTGCTTCCACTTTCATCTTCTTATTCTGCACGAAATTCTGTAAGTTCCTGCGAGTTAGGGAGAGAAGCTATGGAATTTTAGAGAGGGAAACTCACTTTCAAGGTGATCGAGCCGCCGGAACGCGATTCCGACTACACTGTTGCAATCGCGGCGAAGTTTTACACAACTCCAGTAGATTAGTTTCTCGATTCGCCCCTGGTAAACTCGAACACCTAACACGCGTTCTTCGTGTTCATGGCATTCTTCGAGTCTTTACCTTTTTCTTTGATCTTTTGGGCTTGCCCTAGGGCTAACATTGTTGTATATGTGTTGTGCTCGTTATTAGGGTAAAGTTCGTGCTCGTGATTTTTCGCAAATTGAGGACTAAGGCCACGGCTACCAAGAGGATTGGGACTGTTCTTGGAGCTGCCATTGAAGGGGGCCGCAAACTTGAGGAAGGAGGAGTGAGCCGGTGATCACGTGGATTTGCGTGCCGACAGTTCAGGTGGGGAGAAAGAGTACTGCTGCCATCGGGAAGGCAAGAGTAATGTAGTTGTGATTTCTGCTATGCGTAGGGAAGCCCTAACCCTACTAGTGGTTGTGCCCTGATGAAGTATCTAGACCCTAGGTCTAGCTTACTTTGGGCTATTGCTGTTAAGTTTGGAAACCCTAGGTTAGAGAACCATTAATCGAGGATGTTTGCTGATGTATGACTATATGCTGTTGGCTGTTGTTGCTATCTGTCTGCCTATATGCTACTTGGTATATGTGATATGCTGCTAGCTGCTTATATGCTGTTGTTGATGTTACTGCTACTATGGTGATATTGTTGTTGTTTCTATGCTGTATGCTATCGTATTAAGAGTTGTGGCGGAATGCCGTAGAATATGTTTGGCTATTTGCCATGTTGTTATCGGGTTGATACCGTGGATGGTGCCGTTACTATTGTGTTGACTTCTTCAGGCTATGGCCGTGTTGCTTGAGCTGTGGCTCGTGGACGCATGGCGTCGAAGCTGTGGCCGTGTGGATGCAGTGGCATCGTGTTGTTTTTGATTGAGAGCTTAAGATTGAGATCCGGTATCAAGCCTGTTGAGGATGTTTGCTGCATATCATTTTCAGCTGCCAAGTGGCGAGGCCGTGTGATAGGTAGTATGGGCTGCCAGCGTCATACGAGGTTAGCGGTACCTGAGTGCGGGTACGGAAAGTAGACGGGGCGGTCAAATGAGTGACCTTGGGGATGTTGCCGGTATCGGGAATAGTTTACAGTGACGGATGAGGTAGCTCTTATCTTGTCGTGACGCCAGATCCAGTCTAGTTTGCCCGACTAATTCAGAGCTTTCCAGTTGTTCCAGGCTAACGTTCTGAGGCGACTGAGATACCACGGTTCCGGTATCGAAGGGGGATGCACTCTTATTGATCATTGTGAGCAGTTCGGTTTCTTGGATAGGCTAACTCCGTTCGGACACAGAACCTGTTCCTGTGTGGACTTGTTCGGGTATGGAACCGTTCCAGTTGGGAACGTGCATAAGTGCGTTTTTCGGCCGACATGCTACATGGGATTAGTATCCCGTTCTAGAGGATTGATCTGTGTGTGAGACTCATGGGATGGATATTTGTTGCAATTGTTGTCTCGAGAGATGCGTGATCGAATGCAGTAAATGTTATAAATGTGATATCTATTGTATGCCACCTGTTGTGCATTTAATGAATTACTACTGTTTTTCGACTTTATGATGCACTGTATTTCTTATCTCCCTTCCATTTTTCCTTGTAGTCCATTATTGGATGGCTTGAAGACGACGAGCCGGCGGAGATTCAGCATGGACCCGAGGCTTCACCCGTTCATCACGGGGGCACCGCGGATGCCGGTGCTGGGCGATATTGAGATTATCTACCATGATGAGAGGGGATGGCGGGTACACTCCTCTACCTTTCTTATGGTCTACACAGGACCAGTCTGCCTGATGTTCCGGAGCGGCACACCTCCGTATGTAGATATTATTGGTCCCTATCGCATCTACCACTTCCTCCCCTTTCCGAGGATGTGGCGCCCTTCGAAGCAGCGGGAGCAGGACTACGCTTGGGTCGAACCCCAGTCATTGGTCGTGACCAGCAGGAAAGGTTACGTATACCGAGGCCAGCGCAGGAGGACCGAGCAGTACTTGAGGACCTACCGCAGGCGTAGGATCGTGGTGTCCAGTTCTTCGTCACAGTATGAGCCGATTGTGCGTTACAGGCGTACTCATGGCAAGGGTCAGGGTAGCTCAGGGCATCGTCACCATTGATGGTGAGAGCCTGCCAATGCGTCCTAGGGTGTGAGCTGAGAGCTTTTGATGTATCGTTTGAGAGGGGACGGGGGTTGCTGGTGAGCTCCGAGTGTTTTGTTTTGCTCTTGATGTATTTTTGGTTTCTATTCGATAGTATGTATGTGTATGTACAGTGCCCTAATGATGGGGCTAATTTATACATGTTATTATACAGTCATGCTTACTTTGCGCTTTTACACTAATTATCGTTTGCTATGCTTGCCGTTCTTGTTTACGCCGTTTTGTTTTCCGCAACGCTGCTTGTATACCACGCTATCGCTTTATATACGGCTAGGCATAGTTAATAATAATAATAATAATAATAATAATAATAATAATAATAATAATAATAATAAGAGGTTGGGACTAATGGGAAGGCTTCATATGTATGGGACCGTCTCATTTTGGTGGTATCAGAGCGTCGAGGATGTTCTGCAGCCAATGGGATTATCCTCCTAAGAGAGGAGGGTCATCTCAGAATATCTTAATATTTCATTCAAAATTACTTCTCCAGCCTTCATAATGTTCCGTATTCTGAGTAGATGCTTGATTAGCTTCACTGGATGCTTCTTAAATGAGATAAGGCTCTTGGTTATCCATGGGGCACATTCACAAGGCTGTTTAACTCATAGCATTTTGACGATTTTGCTTTTTATGCTTCTTTGACCTAGCTACTGGCCAAATTAGGATTCCATGTCTGCATGAACTTGTATATATGGATATTAGCTTTAATGAGACACTGGTTTCATCCAATTCGGGCACCTAAAGCTTAATATAAGGCCATTAGATGCTACAAAGGTATGATTGTCAGGAACAACATCACGTCACCAACTTACGAGTGCAATTTGACAAACACAGAGATCGATTTTGCTCTTGACCTCTTCACGAGAGTTACAGAAATTTCTCTGAGCATTCTAAAGAAACCAAGATCGATGCTTTAGCACACGTAAAGCTCCAGAATTCGTCAGCGGAGGCTTGCATGTTCTGATTATCACGAATATTATCACATCTTAAGCTTGAATAAGGAATTTCACTTAGACAGAGATTGATTCAGATCTCGACTTCTTCAGTAAACATGAAGGTATTTGTCTTATCTTTCTAACCAAACTATGATCACTTCATTTGGATGAGCATACCTCAAAATACAACATTTCGGACGCTTTATTGTCGGCAGCTGTCGCTTGACTTCAATCTTCAATGTTTTTGCTTTTGCAGCTTTTGTACTTGTCTTTATTCAAGCTTTTCTTCATTTTCTTCTATTAGAGTTGATGAAGCTTGTTCAAATTTACTTGTCCAGCCATCATAATGTTCTATATTCTGAGTAGATGCTTGACTAGCTTCGCTGGATGCTTCTTAAATGAGCTAAGGCGCTTGGTTATCCACTTAGCACATTCACAAGGTTGTTTAACTCGTAGCATTCTAACCATTTTGCGTATTATGCCTCTCTGACCCTGTTACTGGCCAAATTAGGATTCCTTGTCTTCATAAAACTTATATATATGGCTATTAGATTTAATGAGACACCAGTGTCATCCAGTTTGGACACCTACAGCTCAATATATGGCCATCAGACGCTACAAAGGTATGATTGTCAGGAACAACATCATGTCACCAACTTACGTATGCAATTTGACAAAAACAAAGATCGATTTCGCTGTTGACCTCTTCATGAGAGTTGCAGATATTTCTTTGAGCCTTCTAAAGAAACCACGATTGATGCTTGTGAACACGTAAAGCTCCAGAAATCATCAGCAGATGCTTGTATGTTCTGATTGTCACGAATAATATCTCATCTCAAGCTGGAAGAAGAAATTTCACTCTGATAGAGATTGATTCAGATCTTGACTTCTTCAGGAAACATGTAGGTATTTATCTAATCTTTCTAACCCAATCAAGATCACTTCATTTGGACGAGCATACCTCAAAATACGACATTTCGGACTCTTGATTGTCGGCACCAGGAGTTTGACTTCAATCTTCAGTGTTTTTGCTTCTGCTGCTATTGTACTTTTGTCTTTATTCACGACTTTCTTCTTTTTCTTTTATTAGCATTGCTGAAGCTTTTGTGTTCTTCTATTGCAGTACTTGATGCTTCGGAACTTTTTTGAAAAGGGTACCTCATTTTCTACTAAAGCTTGAGCTTTGAATATCTTAATACTTCAGTCAAAATTACTTGTCCAGCCATCATAATGTTCTGTATTCTGAGTAGACGCTAGATTAGCTTCACTGGATGCTTCTTAAATGAGCTAAGCCACTTGGTTATCCAGTTGGCACATTCACAAGGTTGTTTAACTCGTAGCATTATGACCATTTTGCGTATTATGCTTCTCTAACCCTGTTACTGGCCGAATTAGGATTCCATGTCTTCATGAAACTTAAATATATGGATATTAGATTTAATGAGACACCAGTGTCATCCAATTCGGACACCTACAACTTATTATATGGCCATCAAATGCTACAAAGGTATGACTGTTAGGAACAACATCACGTCACCAACTTACGTATGCAATTTGACAAACACAGAGATCGATTTCGCTCTTGACCTCTTCATGAGAGTAGCAGATATTTCTCTGAGCCTTCTAAAGAAACCAAGATCGATGTTTTTGAACATGTAAAGCTCCATAAATCATTAGCAGACGCTTGTATGTTCTGATTGTCACGAACAGTATCACATCGTAAGCTTGAAGAAGAAATTTCACTTCGATAGACATTGATTCAGAACGCGACTTCTTCAGGAAACATGAAGGTATTTATCTTATCTTTTTAACGCAACGAAGATCACTTCATTTGGACGAGCAGACCTCAAAATATGATGTTTTAGACGCTTGACTGTCGACACCAGGCGCTTGACTTCAATCTTCAGTGTTTTTCCTTCTGCAGGTATTGTACTTTTGTCTTTATTCACGATTTTCTTCCCTTTCTTCTAATAGGTTTGCTGAAGCTTTTGTGTTCTTCTATTACAGTACTTGATGCTGCAGAACCATTTTGAAAAGGGTACCTCATTTTCTGCTCAAGCTTGGACTATGAATATCTTAATATTTCATTCAAAATTACTTCTCCAACCTTCATAATGTTATGTATTCTAAGTAGACGCTTGATTAGTTTCACTGGATGCTTTTTAAATGAGCTAAGGCACTTGATTATCCATGGGTTACATTCACAAGGCTGTTTAACTCGTAGTTTTCTGACCATTTTTCATATTATGCTTCCTTCACCCTGCTACTGGCCGAATTAGGATTCCATGTCTATATGAAACTTGTATATATGGATATTAGCTTTAATGAGACACCAGTTTCATCTAATTCAGACACCTACATCTCAATATAGGGCCATCAGACGCTACAAAGGTATGACAGTCAGGAACAATATCACGTTGTAACGAGACGACCCCACTTACGCAGGATAATCCCGTTAGGCTTAGAACCCACTTATAACATTAACTATAACTTAACGATATTATCACGCGCTTATTAAATGAACGGAAAACAATAGAACATGTTCCATAAGCACGTAAAATAAAGCATGAATCAGGGTAAGGCACAACGAGAAAGATAAACATGTACATGCATTATATAAGTATTTACGTGGTTGCCCCCCCTCAGTAGGGCTACTGTAATACATACACGAACTGTACAACTGAAACTGAAATGGTAAAACATATACATCAGGACTCCAAAAAGAAAGGCTCACATCCTCACCAGCGCTCCCCAACCCTACACTCAAAATACATCAGCCTCTCCACACCGTCCTAGAAGACGCACTGGCTAACCCTCACCATCAGTGGTAGGGATGACCTGAGCTACCCTGCCCCTCTCCGTGTGTATGCCTATAAACCCGCATAGGCTCGTACACGGAGGAGGAACTCGACACTACTATACGGCGCCTCAGGGCCGCCCTCAGATACCGGCCTGACCGTCTCCTCTGACCTCTGTGCACGAAGCCTCTCCTGCTGGATACAGCTGAAGTATGTGGTTCCACCCATCTGTAGTCCTGCTCCCTCTAGCTTGGTGGTTGCCACATCCGTGGGAAAGGAAGAAACTGGTACACACGGTAGAGTCCGATGATGTCAGCATACGGTGGAGTACCTCTCCGGAAGATCAAGCTCATTGGTCCTGAATATACAACCAAAAAGGTCAAGGGGTCCACCCGCCATCCCCTCTCATCGTGGTACACGATCCTAATATCCCTCAAAACCGGCATCCATGGTGCTACGGTGATAAACGGGTGTCGCCTCGGGTCCATCCTCTGGCTCTGCTGGCTCCTCGTCTACTCGTAGAACGAACGTACGTATACAAAGAAAAGAAATAGGGAGATAAGATATACGACACATCAAATATAGCGTTGATGCAATACAGAATATATAGCAGACATAGCCATCTCTCAATATCTCGAAACCTCGATCGTTTCCTAGCTAGATGCAACACATACTCTTTCTATGCATGCCGGCCGGTACTAGCACCCTACTAAGGGCAACATCTCGTCCGCTCAACGGACCATAAGTTGGTTTGTTCTGGTAATCCATTCCGCTCGCCATGACCCATAAGAGTGCATCACCGCTCAACTGTCCCAGATAGAGAGGGCTATCTGGGCCTCCTCGGAAGATCCACCGACAACTGGAAAGACTCACGGTCTAATCGGGATAGTAGGACGTGCCCAGGGTCGCCACGACACGATAGGAGCTACCTCATCGTTCTCTTATGGGTAAACCTGTGTCCAGTATATCCCCGAGGTTACACAGACCTTCCCTTCCGTTTTCCGCACCCGCACTCGGTACACCAACCTCGTATTCCTCACGGCATATGGCTTGCCACTTGGCATCCAATGCATATGCTATGCATGTCATCCGTCTCTCTTGAGCTGATATCACAACACATAAAAACTTTGCTCACAGCAACACGAGCTCCAAGCTCCAACTGTACCACATGAGCTCCAAGCTCCAACTGTAACCATATGAACTCCAAGCTCCCACTGTACCATATGAGCTCCAAGCTTCCGTCATAACTTGTGAGCTTCCAGCTCCAACTATAACCTCAATCTCAACTATCAGCTCAAACGTCCCCCACGGGGTCAAAGCCCTAATTAGACTAAACCACCAATTCCCATGCATACACGCATTCCGAGATACATACAGCAGTTAATCAATATCAGCATGTTCAAAGCAGCAGTAAATAACTCATACGACAACATGCCATCATATCATGCAGATATACCACATACCACAGTTAGCAGGTAAACAGATACTCACGAAGCAGCCATACATACACCACGTCAGTCAACACAAATCTGCTAACCTAGGGTATCAACATAGTGGTGCTAGCCCGAAGTAGACTAAACCTAGGGTTTAGGCACTTTGTCAGGGCCCAACCTCACGTAGGGTTTAGGGTTCCCCTACGTATACAAAACATACGACAGAGCCATATAGTTTATGCTTACCTCCCCAACGTGTGTAACTCTTTCTCCCTACCTGAACTGCTGTAGCACGAACTTCCTCGCAATCTCAAGTGCGATGATCCCTCTCCTCCTTCCTCAAGCTCGCAGCCCTCTCTTCCAACAACATCCCAAGAACAGCCACCAAACCTTCTCACAACCGAGACCTCAAGCTCAGAATCGCGAGCAATCACGAGCGCGAACTTTGCCCTAAACACGAGCACAACACATGCACAACAGTGTTAGCCCTAGGGCAAGCTCAACAGATCAAAGATAAACGGTAAAGACTCGAAGAACGCCAAGAACACGTATTAGGGTTCCGAGAAACTATTCTGCTGGAGTCGTAGAAAACTTCGATGCGATTGCAACCGTGTAGTCGGAATCGAGTTCTGGCGCTCGATCACCTCTAACCTCAAGCTTCCTCTCTCTAGAAACTCAGAGATCCTCTCTCTAAACCCAGAAAACTTACCAAGTTTCGTGCAAGTGAGAAGATGAAAGTGGAAGCTCCACTTATGGTTCCTTCTGTCCACGCTTAAGCGTTCATCACACTGCACGCTTGAGCGTTGCCACGCTCTAACGTGGGATCTCTCCATGCTTGAGCGTGGAACCTCGTCCACTCCGTCTGCTCCCTGGCCTGACACGTGTCTCACACGCGTCCAAACTCAGAGCAGCTGCACAGCACACTCAACACGCTGAAGCGTCCGCCTCTCCCACGCTTAAGCGTCTCAACGCTTGAGCGTGGAGTTCTCTCACGCTTGATTCGGGCTAGGCAAAGCCTCGTATTCGAGGTTCTCTCTTAACTGTATTGATTCAGGCTCTAACACATGCGATGGATCGGGGTAATACTTTCTAAGCTGAGAGACGTGAAAGACGTCGTGAAGGTTTGACAAATTAGGTGGTAAGGCTATCTCGTAAGCTACTGGACCAATTCGACGAAGAATCTGAAATGGTCCTATGAATCTGGGTGTAAGCTTTCTAGATCGAATTACCCTGCCAACTCCAGTCCTTGGAGTAACTCTCAGAAATACATGATCTCCCTCTTGGAACTCTAAAGGTCTCCTCCGCTTATTAGCGTAACTTTTCTGCCTATCCCTTGCGGCTTTCATCTTTTCTCGGATCATCTTAACCTGTTCCTTCGTCTGTTGCACCAACTCTGGACCTAACAGCTGACTCTCTCCCATTTCGAACCAGCACAACGGAGTTCTGCACTTCCTCCCATACAAAGCTTCATACGGCGCCATCCCGATACCTTAATGGAAACTATTGTTGTAAGTAAACTCGATCAATGGAAGAAACTCGTCCCAACTCCCGGTGTGTTCCAACACGTACGCTCTTAAGAGATCCTCCAGTGATTGAATTGTTCGTTCAGACTGACCATCCGTTTGAGGATGATACGTAGAACTTAACCTTAACTTAGTTCCCAACGCTCCATTCAGACTCCTCCAAAACCTAGAAGTAAATATCGGATTTCGGTCTGAGATAATACTTGATGGTACACCATGTAGCTTCACCTCCTCCCTGATGTAAATCTGAGTCAATCTTTCTAGACAATAGTTCTGGTTGATAGGCAAGAAATGAGCACATTTCGATAGTCTATATATGACGACCCAAATCGCATCACACCTCTTCTGAGTCCTTGGTAACCAGGAAACAAAGTCCATTGTAATGCTTTCCCACTTCCACTCTGGAACATCTAGTGACTGCAATAATCCCGCTGGCTTCTGGTGTTCGACCTTCGCCTTCTGACACACCAAGTAGGATAGGACATAAGCCGCTACATCTTTCTTCATCCCCGGCCACCAGAACAGATTCTTCAGATCCTGATACATCTTGGTAGCCCCCGGATGGAAGCTCAACTTGCTCTTCTGTGCTTCCTCCAAGATCATGTTCTTAACTTCGCTATCCGCAAGCACACAAACTCGGTCACCAAACCTGATGAGGCCATCCGTACCTTTCCTATACTCTGACGTTTCACCCTCCTTGATAAACCGGTTAACTTCCTTAAGGTACTCATCCTCAGCTTGCCTTCTCCAAAGCAGGTTCAGGAAATCGCTAGTTACCTCAATCATTCCTAGACTCATCTTATCCTCAACGATTTCCACATCCAGATTCAAATCCCTAAACTGCTCTAACAACTCAAGCTCTCGTGCTATCATGGCAGATACGTGTAGGGACTTCCTACTAAGTGCATCTGCTACTACATTCGTCTTACCTGGATGGTATTGAGGTCGAATTCATAGTCCTTTATGAATTCCATCCACCTCCTCTACATCGTGTTCAACTCCTTCTGGTCGAACAGATACTTCAAGCTCTTATGGTCGCTAAATACACTGAATTTAGCTCCATAGAGATAGTGTCTCCATATCTTCAATGCAAACACTATCGCAGCCAACTCCAGATCATGAGTCGGGTAGTTCTGTTCATGCACTCTCAACTGCCTAGAGGCATACGCCATCACTCTCCCTTCTTGCATGAGGACAGAACCTAATCCTTGGTATGACGCATCACAGTATACGTCAAAACGTCCTGACGGATCTGGTAGAACCAACACCGGCAACGTGGTTAACCTCCCCTTCAGCTCTAAGAAACTTTGCTCACAAGCTTCCGACCACTCAAACGCCTCCCCCTTTCTTGTTAACTGCGTCATAGGTAACGCAATCTTAGATAATCCCTCGACAAACTGCCTGTAGTAACCTGCCAGCCCAAGAAAGCTTCAAACCTCACCCACAGACTTTGGGCTTTCCTACTTAACCACCGCTTCGACCTTAGCCGGATCCACCATGATTCCATCCTTGTTGATCACGTGTCCTAGGAACTGCACCTCTTCCATCCAAAACTCACACTTGGACAACTTTGCATACAACTGCCTCTCCTTCAGCACCTGCAGCACCACTCGAAGATGCTCTTGATGTTCCTTCTTACTCGAAGAGTAAATAAGGATGTCATCGATAAACACGACAACAAACTTATCTAGAAACGGTCGGAATATCCTGTTCATATAATCCATGAACACGGCTGCAGCATTAGTCACACCGAACGGCATAACCAAATACTCATAATGCCCATACCGACTCCGAAAAGCAATTTTCGGTATATCCTCCTTCTTCACCCTGATATAATGGTAACCAGATCGCAGATCTATCTTAGAAAACACAGCTGCTCCCTTCAGTTGGTCCATCAAATCATCGATCTTGGGTAACGGATACTTATTCTTTATCGTCACTTTGTTCAACTGACGATAGTCCACACATAACCTCGAGCTTCCGTCCTTCTTTTTCACAAACAACACCGGTGCTCCCCACGGAGATGCACTAGGTCTGATGAACTCTTTGCCTAGCATCTCATCCATCTATTTCTTTAGCTCCGTCAGCTCGACTGGAGACATCCGATACGGCGCTACCGATATAAGCCTGGTTCCCGGTACAAGATCTATAGCGAACTCGATCTCCTTTTCTATTGGCAACCATGGAAAATCATCCGGAAACACCTCCGAAAAATCCTACACCACAGGCAGTGTTCTCGCACTCGGAGTTTCCCTCGCTTCCAAGGAGCACAGCACCACATACTCTTCAGATCGTACACCCTTCGGAATACCTTTGTTAGCAAACGTCAATCCAGACAACTCAAAAAAACAAAGGGTTTCGTTGGCACAATCAAGCACCACATGGTTAGCCGAAAGCCAATCCAGCCAAGGATAACATCGATCTGCTGCATAGGCAAACAGACTAGGCCCACAAAGAAATGTCTGTTTTCTATGGTAATAGGGCATTTCAAACATATAAACAGGGTAGTCAAAGAATCACCCGTAGGCGTGGATACGGTAAGATCATATGGTAAAGGTGAAACCGGTAACCCTAAATGATCCATGCATTCCATAGAAATGAACGAGTGGGTAGCCCCCAAATCAAATAAAACAGATAAGAGCTTGCCTGAAACTACACACTTACCTTGAATCAGATCTGGGCATCGAAAGGATTCAGCTCCCCTCACGGCAAACACTCTCCCTTTAGCTTGTGGTCTTGCAGTCTGCCCCGCTACTCCGGTTGGCCTAGCATTCCCATGCCTGCAGTCCTTTGCCATATGTCCCAGCTTTCCACACCCATAACGGGTCACAACTATCCCCGGTACTTGGCTCCTACAATCTCGTGCCATGTGTGGTCCCCCACACTTGAAGCAACCTTGTAGTCCTTGAATTGCACTCGGCCTTTGTCCTATGGCCTCTCCCGACCTCTGGTTGGGCCTCTGATACGGTCCTCAACCTGACTGAAACCTTTTCACCCCTACCTCTCTGATTACTGCGGATGGGTCCTCCGCTTCGCGAAGTTGGCTCTCTCCTCCTTTCGATGTTCTCGATCGCAGAACACCGATCCAACATATCAAGGAATCTGGAAATCCCCAGTGGTACAATAGCCTTCTGGATCTCATACTTCAGCCCATCCTCAAACCTACGGCACATCCATTCCTCATCTGGATACCGCTGACAAAACTCAGAAAACTTGAGCAGCGCCTCGAACCTTGCTTCATACTCCCCTACTGACATATTACCCAGCTTTAGGCTCTGGAATTCCTTATCCTTCTCCCTTCTGGTCATCCGAGGGAAATATTTCTCCAGGAAACATTCCCTAAACAGCTCCCAAGTTACCGCTCTTCCTTCTGTCTCAAGCAGCCTCTGCTTTCCCTTCCACCACATCTCTGCTCCTCCCACCAGCATGAAAGAAGCATAAGAGACCTTATGAGCTTCGTCACAATGTGTTGCCGCAAAGATCTTTTCCAGCTCTTGAACCCATAGTTCTACCCCTCGGGATTGTAATCCCCATTGAACTGAGGTGGTTGTCACCTTATGAAGGCATCTAAACCAGCGTCATCATTTCGAGTATTCCGCTGTTGTTGCTGTTGATTCTCCCAAGTCAACTGAATAAGCTGAGCATTTTGCTGGGTTTGCTGTAACATCGTAGCAGCCATGTCCCTCATAGTCCTAGGGGTCTCCAAGGATTCAACTCCATTGCCCGTATGAGAAGCAGCAGCTTCTGGACCTCCATCCAGACCTGTAACACCCCCCTCGCGGGTGCTACATACACGGACTCTAATGCGGAATAAAATAAGAAAATAAACGCTGGTTGCTTTCGGAAAATATTTTAATTAAGTAGCTACATTCGAAAACACGGTTCTAAAAATATTCTGCAAGCATAGGCAAACAACTCAAGACGGAGGAATAAATTTCATATCACACATTGATATTCACTGTTCATAAAAACATAAACATAACATAAAACCTAGTCTAATGTATAACATATTACAGACTTAGAAATAATTCAACATGTGTGCAGTAATATAATATAAGACTGCTCAAAAACAAAAGACTCCTAAGCTGGTCGGCTAAAAGTAGTCATTAGGGTACAAACCAACGTCGACTCCTTCAGAAGTTTCCATCGTCCGAGCCCTCACGTCTTCGCGGGGACCTATGATCAACATCTGTACATGTGTTCCAAAAATACAACAAGGTGTCCAACATGTACAGGCAAAGGTGATATACTCATATAAAGTTTATCACGATAGCTGCACAGGCGACAAACAACATAAAAACAGTTATATGAACAGGTATTTCTATAATACAGTACAACATCTCAAACACATTCATCAGTTATAATAATACAAGAGACTTCAATATCATCTTTCTAATTCTTGTACTCCGGAGATTCTAACTTCCCAACATCGAGCGATAGGCCGTAGTAACACCCGTAGCACAATTGTTCCCATGAGTCGGCCTCTCTATTTAGGTCCGAACTCTAATTGTTCCAGGGTACCACGGCTCACCATATCATGAATACTCCAGTCTCTGATCGAGTTCATTTGTGTTTGGCAGCCGATTTACCACGGCACGGGGTTGCTACGCCACCGGCCACTTGTGGAATCTCGAACACAGAATGCCCCTATAGACCCAGTGGTCTTAACTGGCTGAATTCTCAACTACGAAAGTTGTAGCTCGATTCCAAATGGCACGTCTGCCGGTTCCTGCATGTACACAGAAGGTTTTCTGTTTTCTTTGCGTTCATTCTTTCAAATGTCGAGGCATAAAGTCCACAACTCGTTTCAAAAAGGCATTAAGCCCACTCAAATCAAAAACACTAGACATGAAGTCCGAGTGCTCAATTCGCAAAGCACTAGCCCCGACGTCTCGGCCACTAGGTTTGGGTTCGTCTCAAAGGTTTATCATTTTTCTTTTGGTTCATTTTCTCAAAACACTTTGGAAAACAAAACATACTTTGGTTTTCTTGAAACAAAACACCCTTTTTGATCAAGAGAACATTTTTCCATGAAAAAACACCTTTCTTGAAGACAAAAACCGTTTTCCAAGGTTTCACGTCTTTTCAAACCGCTTTATTGAAATAAAATACGTTTTGCACGAATTTCCACAAAATCACTTTTTCTTTTCAAGAAACATACTTTTCAAAGGGAAACTCAACTTTTCTTGAAAAGCAATAAGTTTTCCAAAAACGACTTTTTAATTTCAAAACGCGTTTTTCTAAACTTTGTTTCCGATTCCGAGTCTTTTAACAATTATCGAGACATAGCCAGTCCTATACTCATCCAGGATATAAATATATGTATAGATATATATATCAACAGTTCAATATCACAATAAGATATCATCCAAGGCATCCATGCCACTGTTATATCAAATAACCAACTATGCACAACACTTAACATCCAATCAATCCAGGATATAAGTATACATATACATCAAGTCTTAATTCAATCATAACACACTAATCAATCATATACCATGAGGCTACCAAACTCAAAATGAACTACCAACGACTGTATCGTTCTCTCTGTTTGTCCATCAGTCTGAGGGTGATAGGCTGAACTTAGCCTTAACTTTGTCCCTAAAGCTTGATGCAGACTCTGCCAAAAATGTGACGTGAACTTTGGGTCTCTATCAGAGACTATGCTTGAAGGCACTCCATGTAGTCTGATTACTTCTCTGATATACAGCTCAGTTAACTTCTCCACTGAGTAGCTGATCTTAACAGGTAAGAAGTGTGCTGACTTCGTTAACCTATCAACGATCACCCAAATTGAATCAAAACTTTTGGAAGTTCTCGATAATCCTACTACAAAATCCATTGAAATACTCTCCCACTTCCATTCGGGTACATCCAAGGATTGAAGCATCCCTCCAGGTCGTTGATGTTCTACCTTCGCTTTCTGACAGGTGAAACATGACACTACATACTCAGCCACTTGCTTCTTCATTCCTGGCCACCAAAACTTTTGTTTCAGATCTTGGTACATTTTGGTTGATCCAGGGTGAATACTCAGCTTGCTCTTGTGTCCTTCTTCTAGAATCATCTTCCTCATCTCCGGGTTGCTTGGCACATAAACTTGTCCATTGCATCTCAAGATACCATCAGTTCCCATACTGAACTCTGCAGCTTTCTCTTGTCCAAGTAACTCCTTTTTCTCTTGGAGATATACATCAGTTGCTTGTTGTTCACGGATCGTCTCCATCAGTCCACCAGATACCTTGATCATTCCTAAGCTAATCCTCTCGTGGTTCACTTCCACAGCTAGGTTGAGATCACGAAACTGTTATATCAATTCTAGCTCTTTAACCATCATTGCAGAGATGTGTAGGGTCTTCCGACTCAGAGCATCTGCAATGACATTTGCTTTCCTAGGGTGGTACAGCAAAGTGAAGTCGTAGTCTTTAAGAAGCTCCATCCAACGTCTCTGCCTCATGTTAAGTTCCTTCTGATCAAACAGGTACTTCAAACTTTTGTGGTCACTGAAGACATTGAACTTAGATCCATATAAGTAGTGTCTCCAAATCTTTAGTGCAAAAACCACAGCAGCTAACTCAAGGTCGTGCATCGGGTAATTCCTCTCATGAGTCTTCAACTGGCGTGAAGCATATGCTACAACCTTCCGATGTTGCATAAGCACACATCCTAAACCTTGATGCGAAGCATCACAGTGCACTTCGTACGGTTCGTCTGGCTTAGGTAGTACTAACACTGGTGAGGTTGTCAAACGTTCCTTCATCGTCTGAAAACTTTCCTCACACTTGTCAGTCCACATAAACGATTGGTCCTTCCTCGTAAGTTGAGTCAATGGCGTAACAATCTTCGAAAATCCTTCAATGAACCTTCTGTAATAGCCAGCTAGTCCAACGAAACTGCTGATTTCTGTCACAGTCTTGGGTCTCTCCCATAGAAGTACAGCTTCTACTTTAGTAGGATCGACGGCAATCCCTTCCTTCGTAATCACATGTCCTAAGAATTTGACTTCATCCAGCCAAAATTCGCACTTGGGCAGCTTTGCGTACAGCTTCTCCTTATGAAGGATCTGCAAAACTTGTCGTAGATGTTCCTCATGCTCCTCGAGACTTTTCGAGTAAATGAGAATATCATTGATAAACACGACAACGAACCGATCCAAAAACGGACGAAAAATCCTATTCATATAGTCCATGAAGATGGCAGACGCGTTCGTCACTTCGAAAGGCATCACGAGGTACTCATAGTGACCATAACGAGTCCTAAAAGCAGTCTTAGGTACATCCTCATTCTTTACTCTGATCTGGTGATAACCGGATCTCAGATCTATCTTTGAAAAGACATCGGCTCCTTGAAGTTGATCCATCAAGTCATCTATGCAGGGTAGAGGATACTTGTTCTTGATCGTTATCTTGTTGAGTTGAGGGTAATCCACATAGAGTCTTGAACTCCCGTCCTTCTTCTTCACCAACAACACTGGTGCTCCCCGCGGGGACACACTTGGCCTCACAAACCACTTGGACATCAGATCCTCTAGTTGAGTCTTAAACTCGGCTAACTCCATAGGTGACATCCTATAAGGAGCTATAGAGATCGGACCGGATCCAGGAACTAAGTCGATCGCAAACTCGATGTCCCTCACGGGTGGCAAACCTGGTATGTCCTCTGGAAAAACTTCCGGAAAATCTTTCACAACTGGCACATCGTTCAAAACAACGTCCCTCTCGATTTCTAAACAGGATAGAAGCATGTATCCCTGATCTCCTTCTTTCAAAGAAGCTCTTACTTGGTTGGCAGTTATAAATCCAGAAATCTCAGAGTCAGGAAAAACTAAGGTTCTATGTGCACAGTCTAAAAGGATATGGTTGGAAGATAACCAATCCATGCCTAGGATCACATCCAATTGAGTCAAAGGCAAACATATTAAGTCAACAAGAAAGTTCCTACCATGAACAATACTAGGACAGTTCAAAGATACTGTATTAACAGTAACAGGCTTAGCAGTTGGAGTTGTGACAATCAAATCAAAAGACAACGAAGAAACAGGCAACTCTAGTTGTCTCACACAATTCAAAGAGATAAACGAGTGTGTCGCACCCGAAACAAATAGTATAGTTAGGAGATTACCAGCTATGATGCAACTACCTTGTATGAGATCATCAAATTTGGAAGCATCAACGCCGCTCATGGTATAAACCCTTCCCCTTGCTGTGGGTCTAGCAGTCCGTATGTTGTTGCCAGTCGGCTCAGGCTTTGGTGTAGGGCATTCCCTCTCAAAATGTTCTATTTCTCCGCATTGGAAACATAGAACTCCTTTCAGCTTGTAGCCATCAGCTGGGTGTCCGGGTTGCCCACACTTGAAACATCTCTGGCCTCGGCCCTGGTTCTAGTCATTTCTGCTCCCACCACCGTAAGCAGAAGCAACAGGACGATAAAGTTGTTGTTTTTGACTATTCCCTTGAGGTCAGGAATATGGCTTCTTCTGGGACTGCTTCCCTTTCTGGTGCTGGTACTGGTTCGGGTTCCTTGACCTAGACGGTCCTCCTGTAGTACCCTTGTTCTCCCTTCCGCTTCTCATCTTTTCCACATTTCCGCACTTCTCCACCAGAGCTTGGAAGGTACGAATCTCTAGTGGCAACACTGACTCCTCGATCTCGAAGCGCGGGCTGCCTTCGAACCTCTCGCATTTTCCAGTCCTCGTGAGGTTGGCTTGGAAAAAGCGGAAATATTTGGCGAGTTATTCAAACTTCGCCGCATATTCCCCGACAGTCATATCCCTCTGCTGCAGCTTCAGAAATTCCTGCTCTTTCTCTATTCTGGCACTTTGGGGAAAGTACTTGTCCAGAAACTTGGTACGAAATACTCCCCAAGTGATCTCTTGGTTGTTGGCTTCCAACAGTTGTCTGGTTCCTCCCCACTAATACTCTGCGTCACCCAGGAATAGGAATGTGGCATAGTCCACCATCACTTCCTCGAGGCAATGCAGAACAGCAAAAATCTTCTCTATTTCTTGTAGCCACAGGTCAGCCTTTTCCGGGCCACAGTCTGCGTGAAACTGTGGAGGATCATGACGCCGAAAATCGCCTAACCCTCTAGCACCAGTAGCAAGATCAACTCTTTGTTGGTTCTGTTGATTCTGTTGAGCCATCGTTGATGTCTGTTGAGCAACAGCAGCCGCCATATCAGCCATGGCCTGGATAGCCCGATTCATGTTGTTGTCATCAGCATTGTTGTCAACAGTGCCACGACCTCCGCCATGACCACCTCTAAGATTCATGTCTCCCTACAAGGCAAACCAAACGTACCTTAATAAGGAAACATAAATCAAAACTAGTGTGTCAACATACATTGCTTCAACAGAGAAACAATTCAAACAAGGTTCACAGAGGTCACACAACAAAAACATAACAGACTCACTTCCCAAGGATTCCAGAAAGACTCGACCAGCTCTGATACCACTAATGTAACACCCCCGTCGCGGGTGCTACATACACGGACTCTAATGCGGAATAAAATAAGAAAATAAAATGCTGGTTGCTTTCGGAAAATACTTTAATTAAGTAGCTACGTTCGAAAACGCGGTTCTAAAAATTTTCTGCATGCATAGGCAAACAACTCAAGACGGAGGAATAAATTTCATATCACACATTGATATTCACTGTTCATAAAAACATAAACATAACGTAAAACCTAGTCTAATGTATAACATATTACAGACTTAGAAATAATTCAACATGTGTGCAGTAATATGATATAAGACTGCTAAAAAACAAAAGACTCCTAAGTTGGTTGGCTAAAAGTAGCCATTGGGGTACAACCCAACATCGGCTCCTTCAGAAGTTTCCATCGTTCGAGTCCTCATGTCTCCGCGGGCACCTATGATCAACATCTGTACATGTGTTCCAAAAACACAACAAGGTGTCCAACATTTACAGGCAAAGGTGAGATACTCATATAAAGTTTATCACGATAGCCGCACAGGCGACAAACAGCATAAAAAAAGTTATATGAACATGTATTTCTATAATACAGTACAACATCTCAAACACATTCATCAATTATAATAATGCATGAGACTTCAATATCATCTTTTTAATTCTTGTACTCTGGAGATTCTAACTTCCCAACATTGAGCGATAGGCCGTAGTAACACCCGTAACACAATTGTTCTCATGAGTCGGCCTCTCTATTTAGGTCCGAAAACCAATTGTTCCAGGGTACCACGTCTCACCATATCATGAATACTCCAGTCTCTGATCGAGTTCATTCATGTTTGGAAGCCGATTTACCACGGCACAGGGTTGCTACGCCACCGGCCACTTGTGGGATCTCGAACACAGAATGCCCCTATAGACCCAGTGGTCTTAACTGGCTGAATTCTCAACTATGAAAGTTGTAGCTCGGTTCCAAATGGCACGTCTGCCGGTTCATGCATGTACACAGAAGGTTTTCTGTTTTCTTTGCGTTCATTCTTTCAAATGTCGAGGCATAAAGTCCATGACTCGTTTGAAAAAGGCAGTAAGCCCACTCAAATCAAAAACACAGGACACGAAGTCCGAGTGCTCAATCCGCAGAGCACTAGCCCCGACGTCTCGGCCACTAGCTTTGGGTTCGTTTCAAAGGTTCATCATTTTTCTTTTGGTTCATTTTCTCAAAACACTTTGGAAAAAAAAACATACTTTGGTTTTCTTGAAACAAAACACCCTTTTTGATCAAGAGAACATTTTTCCGTGAAAAACACCTTTCTTGAAGACAAAAACCGTTTACCAAGGTTTCACGTCTTTTCAAACCGCTTTAATGAAATAAAATACGTTTTGCACGACTTTCCACAAAATCACTTTTTATTTTCAAGAAACATACTTTTCAAAAGGAAACTCAACTTTTCTTGAAAAGCAACATGTTTTCCAAAAACCACTTTTTAATTTCAAAACGCGTTTTTCTAAACTTTGTTTCCGATTCCGAGTCTTTTAACAATTATCGAGACATAGCGAGTCCTATGCTCATCCAGGATATAAATATATATATATATATATATATATATATATATATATATATATATATATATATATATATATATATATATATATATATATCAACAGTTCAATATCACAATAAGATATCATCCAAGGCATCCATGCCACAGTTATATCAAATAACCAACTATGCACAACACTTAACATCCAATCAATCCAGGATATAAGTATACATATACATCAAGTCTTAATTCAATCATAACACACTAATCAATCATATACCATGAGGCTACCAAACTCAAAGTGAACTACCTCCATTTAACTCACAAAAGAAGTTCAATGCAAACTCGATCGGTTCTCGGCTCCGGCTCCGGTTTCGTTCTCGTCACCTAAAACAATCAAACACAATTCAATTCAAACAACAATTCAACATCAATAAACAACATCAAAACATAAATTTTCTTCCCCTACAAGGCATAGGGTTCGGCCATGAAAGGTAAAAAGGGTTAGGGATCTCATTTGGTTCCAAACTTTTGGATGGTTGGTTCATGAACTTAGTTAACACCATTTCAAGTCTTATGACTCAAAAATGTGAAACAAAACTCATGGATTTTCCCCATGAAGCTCTCGGCCATATAGGGCAATTTAGGCTAGGAATTGATTTGGTTTTCCATCACTTGGATTCAAGGACACTAGGAAAGCTAAGGATGGAATCAAGAGTTAGAAATCAAAAATTTGATTAAAAACACTATTCATCATCACTCTTAGGTTTCGGCCACTTTGGGATTTTAGAGCTAGGATGAGACTTGGATCATGAGCTCTTGGGTTTAGATAGAGGGTGATGAGGTGAGTTCAAAGAACTTGGTTTCACCTCCAAAGGATTTTCCTACAATTTTCTATGGATTTTCAAACTTTTGGATCTAAGAATGAGTTTCATGAAAATGGAGTTTTGATCTTGATATTGAA
This sequence comes from Ammopiptanthus mongolicus, assembly GCA_039655645.1. Classification (NCBI taxonomy): domain Eukaryota; kingdom Viridiplantae; phylum Streptophyta; class Magnoliopsida; order Fabales; family Fabaceae; genus Ammopiptanthus; species Ammopiptanthus mongolicus. The sequence goes on from CM077349.1 coordinate 44,821,913, forward strand.
AGAGATTCAAGAAGATATGAGACCATAGAAGTGATCTTACCTTAAAATGGATGAAGATTGGTCAAGAAATCAAGTGATTTCAACAAGCTTCAAGGTTTTCTCAAGGATTCAATGGAGATTTTCATGGAGGAAGAAGATGAAGTGTTCTTGGCTCTTCAAGAGGGGCTGGCTGCGTGGAATGAGGGGCTCTTAGGGCTGTTCCAGCCTTCTTAAAAGCTCATTAAGGGTAAAAAGGTCATTTGGTTCAAAGGGTAAAACGGTAAAAGGTGAAAGGCTTAAGTTAGGGGTATTTTGGTAATTTCGCGTCCCAAAATTCCCGATCGTCATGACAACTCTGGCATGCTCTCCCAAGTGAGTTGACATGATGTGATATCAAGATTATCCATTTTCGGGTCCTGGTAAGTCCATACGCGGCTCCGTTCTCCACCCGATTGAAGATTTCGCTCGAACAGAGGTCAGGAAATGAATTTTTTGAAATTTTTGTGAAATTTAACCAAACATAGAGAATCGAATTCTAAGACTTGCTGTCTCGTTTATGCGTCCATTTGAGGTCTCCTGAGCAGTAAAATTATACTGTCAATATAAAAACGCAGACCGGGCTCCATTTGAGTTTTCCACTCAAAACTTAATCGTAGCTTCCTACGATATCGTTGAGCATGATTATGATCTCGAAATATTTTATTTCCATTCCTAAGACCTCGAGTAAAATATAAGTTCATAAATACTGATTAAAAAAGAAAACTCGAAAATCGGGGTGTTACAAGACCTGTTCTACCACCGCCTCTACCTCTACCTCTTCCTCGAGTCATTGGTTCCTGATTCAAGTAACCGTTAGCTCAGAGTTCAAACATGATAAGCAACATAAATACATATATCTACTTATCATTCATACAGCATTACAATCGATCGCACTCCTTCTACCCTTCTAGACACAGTCGTACTCCCCTTGCAGAGATGACCAACTTACGCAGTTCAACTTCCTAACACCCGCAGTCCGATTTAGAATCAAACTGCTCTGATACCATAATGTAAATAGACGACCCCACTTACGTGGGATAATCCCATTAAGCTTAGAACCCACTTATAACATTAACTATAACTTAACGATATTATCGCGTGCTTATTAAACGAACGGCAAACAATAGAACATGTTCCATAAGCACGTAAAATAAAACATGCATCAGAGTAAGGCACAACGGGAAAGATAAACATGTACATGCATTATATAAGTATTTACGTGGTTGCCCCCCTCAGTAGGGCTAATGTAATACATACACGAAGTGTACAACTGAAACTGAAAAGGTAAAACATATACATCAGGACTCCAAAAAGAAAGGCTCCCATCCTCACCAACACTCCCCAACCCTACACTCAAAATACATCAGCCTCTCCACACCGTCCTAGAAGATGAACTGGCTAACCCTCACCATTAGTGGTAGGGATGACCTGAGCTACCCTGCCCCTCTTCGTGTGTACGCCTATAAACCGGCATAGGCTCGTACTGGGAGGAGGAACTCGACACTACTATGCGACGCCTTAGGGCTGCCCTCAGATACTGGTCTGACCGTCTCCTCTGGCCTCGGTGCACGAAGCATCTCCTGCTGGATACAGCTGAAGTTTGTGGAGCCACCCATCTGTTGTGCTACTCCCTCTGGCTCAGTGGTTGCCACATCCGTGGGAAAGGAAGAAAATGGTACACACGATAGGGTCCGATGATGTCAGCATGCGGTGGAGTACCTCTCCGGAAGATCAAGCTAACTGGTCCTGTATATACAACCAAAAAGGTCGAGGGGTCCACCCGCCATTCGCTCTCGTCGTGGTACACGATCTCATTATCCCCCAACACCGGTATCCGCAGTGCTCCAGTGATAAACGGGTGTCGCCGCGGGTCCATCCTCTGGCTCTGCTGGCTCCTCGTCTGCTAGTAGAATGAACATATACATATACAGCACATCAAATACAGGGATGATGCAATGCAGAATATATAGCAAACATAGCCATCTCTCAATGTCTCGACACCTCGATAGTTTCGTAGCTAGATGCAACACATACTCTTTCTATGCATACCAGCCGGTACTTGCACCCTACTAAGGGCAACATCTCATCCGCTCAACGGACCATAGGTTGGTTTGTTCCGGTAATCCGTTCCGCTCGCCGTGACCCATAAGGGTGCATCACCGCTCAACTGTCCCAGACAAAGAGGGCTATCTGGGCCTCCTCGAAAGAACCACCGGCAACTGGAAAGACTTAGGGTCCAGTCGGGATAGTAGGACGTTCCCAGGACCGCCACGACACGATAGGAGCTACCTCATGGGTGTCTTGTGGGTACACCTGTGTCCAGTATATCCCCGAGGTCACACAGACCTTCCCTTTCATTTTCTGCACCCACACTCTATGCACCAACCTCGTATACCTCACGGCATACGGCTCGCCACTTGGCATCCAATGCATATGCTATGCATGTCATCCGTCTCTCTTGAGCTGATATCACAACACATGCAAACTTTGCTCTCAGCAACACGAGCTCCAAGCTCCAACTATACCACATGAGCTCCAAGCTCCAACTGTAACCATATGAGCTTCAAGCTCCCACTATACCATATGAGCTCCAAGCTCCCGTCATAACTTACGAGCTTCCAGCTCCAAATATAACCTCAATCTCAACTATCAGCTCAAACGTCCACCACAGGGTCAAAGCCCTAATCAGACTAAACCACCAATTCTCTTGCATACACGCATTCCGAGATACATATAGTAGTTAATCATTATCAGCATGTTCAAAGCAGCAATAAAGAACTCATACGACAACATGCTATCATATCATGCAGATATACCACATACCACAATCAGCCGGTAAACTGATACTCACGAAGCAGCCATACAAACATCACGTCAGTCAACACAAATCTGCTAACCTAGGGTATCAACATAGCGGTGCTAGCCCGAAGCAGACTAAACCTAGGGTTTAGGCACTTCGTCAGGGCTCAACCTCACGTAGGGTTTAGGGTTCCCCTACATACACAAAATATACGACAGAGCTATATAGTCTACGCTTGCCTCCTTGACGTGTGTAACTCTTTCTCCCCACCTGAACTGCTGTAGCACGAACTTCCTTACAATCTAAAGCGCGATGATCCCTCTCCTCCTTCTTCAAGCTCGCGGCCCTCTCTCCTAAGAACATCCCAAGAACAGCCACCAAACCTTCTCACAACCGCGGCCTCAAGCTCAGAATCGCGAGCAATCATGAGCGCGGACTTTGCCTTAAACACGAGCACAACAGTGTTAGCCCTAGGGCAAGCTCAACAGATCAAAGAAAAAGGGTAAAGACTCGAAGAATGCCAAGAACACACGTGTTAGGGATCCGAGTTTACCTAGGGCGAATCGAGAAACTAATCCGCTGGAGTGGTAGAAAACTTTGACGCGATTGCAACCGTGTAGTCAGAATCGCGTTCCGGCGGCTCGATCACCTCTAACCTCAAGCTTCCTCTCTATAGAAAATCAGAGCTCCTCTCTCTAAACCCAGAAAACTCACCAAGTTTCGTGCAAGTGAGAAGATGAAAGTGGAAGCTCCACTTATGGTTCCTGATGTCCACGCTTAAGCGTTCATCACACTGCATGCTTGAGCGTTGTCATGCTCTAGCGTGGGATCTCTCCACGCTTGAATGTGGAACCTCGTCCACTCCGCCTGCTCCCTAGCCTGACACGTGTCTCACACGCTTCCAAACTCAGAACAGCTGCACAGCGCACTCAGCATGCTGAAGCGTCCACCTCGCCCACGCTTAAGCATCTCAACGCTTGAGCGTGTAGTTCTCTCATGCTTGAGCATCAAGCTCAGCGAGAGAAGAACTTCCAGCCTTCTAACTTCCCCAGTTTCTCGTGTTACACCTTAGGCACTTCCAACCTTGTTCAAGCCTATTCCTAAACTTCCAACTAGGTACTAAACTAACACACAAGCAATCACACGACCACACGAACACCCAATCAAGGTCATCTATCCTAATCAGGGTTACAAAGAACAGGGATGTAACATAAGTCACCAACTTACGGATGCAATTTGACAAAGATAGAGGTCTATTTCGCTCCTGACCTCTTCATGAGAGTGGCATATATTTCTCTGAGCCTTCCAACGATACCAAGATCAAGGATTTTGAACTCCAAAAGTTCCAGAAATAGTCAGCAAACGCTTGCATGTCCTGATTGTCACGAACAGTATCACATCTCAAGCTTGAAGATTGAATTTCGCTCAGATAAAGATTGATCCAGATCTCGATTTCTCTAGGAAACATGTAGGTATTTATCTTATCTTTCTAACCCAACCAAGGTCACTTCATTTGGATGAGCGTACCTCAAAATACGACGTTTCGGACGCTTGATTTTCGGCACCAAGCGCTTGACTTCAATCTTCAGTGTTTTTGCTTCTGCAGCTATTGTACTTTTGTCTTTATTCACGCTTTTCTTCTCCTTCTTCTATTAGGTTTGTTGAAGCATTTGTGTTCTTCTATTACAGTACTTGATGATTCAAAATTTTTTTGAAAAGGGTACCTCATTTTCTGCTTAAGCTTGGACTTTGAATATCTTAATATTTCATTCAAAATTACTTTTCCAGCCTTCGTAATGTCCGGTATTCTGAGTAGACGCTTGATTAGCGTCACTGGATGCTTCTTAGATGAGCTAAGGTGCTTGGTTAACCATCGGGCACATTCACAAGGCTGTTTAACATGCACCATTCTGACCATTTTGCGTATTATGCTTCTTTGACCCTGTTACTGTCCGAATTAGAATTCCATGTGTTCATGAAACTTGTATATATGGATATTAGGTTTAATGTGACACCGGTTTCACCCAATTCGGACACCGATAGCTCAATATATGGCCATCAGACACTACAAAGGTATGACTGTCAGGAACAACATCACGTCACCAATTTACGGATGCAATTTGACAAACACAGAGATCGATTTCGGTCTTGACCTCTTCATTAGAGTTGCAGATATTTCTATGAGCCTTCTAAAGAAACTAAGATCGATGCTTTTGAACACGTTAAGCTCCCAAAATCGTTAGCGGACGCTTGCATGTTCTGATTGTCACGAACATTATCACATCTCAAGCTTGAAGAAGGAATTTCACTTAGACAGAGATTGATTCAGATCTTGACTTCTTCAGTAAACATGTAGGTATTTGTCTTATCTTTCTAACCAAACTACGATCACTTCATTTGGACAAGCATACTTCAAAATACGACATTTCGGACGTTTGATTGACGGCAGCAGTCGTTTGACTTCAAGCTTCAATGTTTTTGCTTTTGCATCTTTTAACTTGTCTTTATTCCTGCTTTTCATCACTTTCTTCTATTATATTACTTGATGTTGTAGAACCTTATTCAAAAGGGTACCTCTTTTTCTCGTCAGGCTTGGACTTTGAATATCTTAATACTTCATTCAAAATTACTACTCTAGCCGTCATAATGTTTTGTATTTTAAGTAGATGCTTGATTAGCTTCACTGGATGCTTCTTAAATGAGCTAAGGCGCTTGCTTATCCATTGGGAACATTCACAAGGTTGTTTAACTCGTAGCATTCTGACCATTTTGCATATTATACTTATTTGACCCTGTTACTGGCCGAATTTGGATTCCATGTCTTCATGAAACTTATATATATGGATATTAGCTTTAATGAGACACCATTACATCCAATTAGGAAACCTACAACTCATTATATGGCCATTAGATGCTACAAAGGTATGACTGTCGGGAACAACATCACCTCACCAACTTACCGATGCAATTCGACAAACATAAAGATCGATTTCGCTTTTGGCCTCTTCATGAAAGTTGCAGATATTTCTCTGAACCTTCTTAAGAAACCAAGATCGATGCTTTTGAACACGTCAAACTCCAGAAATATTCAGCGGACGCTTGTATGTTGTGATTGTCACGAACAGTATCACATCTCAAGTTTGAAGACGGAATTTCACTCAGATAGAGATTGATTCAGATCTTGACTTCGTCAGGAAACATGTAGGTATTTATCTTATCTATCTAACCCCACGAAGACCACTTCATTTGGACGACCGTATCTCAAAAACCAACATTTTGAATGCTTGATTGTCGGTAGCAGGCGCTTCACTTCAATCATCAGTGTTTTTGCTTCTACACCTATTGTACTTTTGTCTTTATTCACGCTTTTCTTCTCTTTCTTCTATTGGGTTTGCTGAAGCTTTTGTGTTCTTCTATTACAGTACTTGATGCTTCAGAACTTTTTTGAAAGGGGTACCTCATTTTTTGCTCAAACTTGGACTTTGAATATCTTAATATTTCATTCAAAATTACTTCTCCAGCCTTCATAATGTTCTGTATTCTGAGCTAAGGCACTTGGTTATGCACCGGCTCATTCACAAGGCTGTTTAACTAGTAGCATTTTGACCATTTAGCGTATTACACTTCTTTGACCTTGTTACTGGCCGAATTAGGATTCCATGTCTTCATGAAACTTGTATATATGGATATTAGCTTTAATGAGACCCCGGTTTCATCCAATTCAGACACCTACAACTCAATATATGGCCATCAGACGCTACAAAGGTATGACTATCTGAAACAACACACCAACTTATGGATGCAATTTGACAAAGATAGAGATCGATTTCGCTCTTGAACTCTTCATGAGAGCTGCATATATTTCTATTAGCCTTCCAACGATACCAAGATCGATGCTTTTGAACACCTAAAGCTCCAGAAATGGTTGTCACGAACAGTATCACATCTCATGCTTGAAGAAGGAATTTCGCTTAGATAGAGATTGATTCGGATCTCGACTTTTTCAGGAAACAGGTAGGTATTTCGCTTATCTTTCTAACCAGACCAAGATCACTTCATTTGGACGAGCGTACCTCAAAATACAATGTTTCGGATGCTTGATTGTCGGCAGCAAGCGCTTGACTTCAATCTTTAGAGTGTTTGCTTTTGCAACTTTTGTACTTTTGTCTTTATTTACGCTTTTCTGCTCTTTATACTAGAGTTGCTTAAGCTTTTGTCTTCTTCTATTACTGAACTTGATGCTTTAGAACATTATTGAAAAGGGTACCTCATTTTCTAGTCAATCTTGCACTTTGAATATCTTAATACTTCATTGAAAATTACTTCTCCAGCCATCACAATGTTCTGTATTCTGAGTAGACGCTTGATTAGCTTTAATGGACGCTTCTCCAATGAGCTAAGGTGCTTGGTTATGCACCGGCTCATTCACAAGGCTGTTTAACTGGTAGCATTTTGACCATTTAGCATATTACACTTCTTTGACCTTGTTACTAGCCGAATTAGGATTCCATGTCTTCATGAAACTTGTATATATGGATATTAGATTTAATGAGACACCAGTTTCATAGAATTTGGAAACCTACAGATCAATATATGGCCTACATGAGAGTTACAGCTCAACGCTACAAAGGTATGACTGTTAGGAACAACATCACGTCGTCAACTTACGAATGCAATTTGACAAAGATAGAGATCGATTTCTCCCTTGACCTCTTCATGAGAGTTGCAGATTTCTCCGAGCCTTCCAACAATACCAAGATAGATGCATTTAAACACCTAAGCTCCAGAAATTGTCAGCAGACACCTGCACGTTCTGATTGTCACGAACAGTATCACATCTCCAGCTTGAAGAAGGAATTTCACTTAGATAGAGATTGATTCAGATCTTGACTTCTTCAGTAAACATGTAGGTATTTATCTTATCTTCCAAACCAAACTAGATCACTTAATTTGGAAGAGCGTACCTCAAAATACGACGTTTCGGACATTTCGGACGCGTGATTATCGACAGCAGGCGCTTGACATCAATCTCCAGTGCTTTTGCTGTTACAGCTTTTGTTTTGTTGCCTTTATTCAAGCTTTTATTCTCTTTCTTCTATTAGAGTTGTTGAAGTTGTTCTCTTCTTCTATTACATTAGTTGATGTTGCAGTACTTTATTGAAAATGGAACCTCTTTTCTGGTCAAGCTTGGACTTTGAATATCTTAATACTTCATTCAAAATTACTTCTCCAGCCATCATAATGTTCTGTATTCTGAATAGACGCTTGATTAGATTCACTGGATGCTTCTTAAATGAGCTAAGGTGCTTGGTTATCCACGGGTCACATTCTCAAGGCTGTTTAACTCGTAGCATTCTGACCATTTTGCGTATTATACTTCTTTGACCCTGTTACTGGCCAAAATAGGATTCCATCTCTTCATGAAACTTGTATATATGGATACATTATTTAATGAGACACCAGTTTCTTCCAATTCGACACCTACAGCTTAATATATGGCCATCAGACGCTACAAAGGTATGACCGTCAGGAACAACATCACGTCACCAACTTACGGATGCAATTTGACAAAGACAGAGATCGATTTTGCTCTTGACCACTTCATTATAGTTGCATATATTTATCTGACGCTTCCAACGATGCCATGATCGATGATTTTGAACACCTAAAGCTCCAAAAATCGTCAGCAGACGCTTGCATGTTCTAGTATCATATCTCGAGCTTGAAGATGGAATTTCACTTAGATAGAGATTGATTCAGATCTCGACTTCTTCAGGAAACATGTAGGTATTTCTCTTATCTTTCAAACCAATCCAATACGACGTTTCGGATGCTTGATTTTTGGCTGCAGGTGCTTGACTTCAATCTTCAGTGTTATTGCTTTTATAGCCTTTATACTTTTGTCTTTATTCACGGTTTTCTTCTATTAGAGTTGTTGAAGCTTTTGTGTTCTTCTATTATAATACTTGATGCTTCAGAACTTTATTGAAAAAGGTACTCATTTTCTGCCAAGCTTGGACTTTGAATATCTTAATACTTCATTCAAAATTACTTCACCAGCCTTCATAATGTTCTGTATTCTGAGTAGACGCTTGATTAGCTTCACTGGACACTTCTTAAATGAGCTAAGGCACTTGGTTATCCACTGGGCACATTCACAAAGTTGTTTAACTCGTAGCATTCTGACCAGTTAGCGTATTATGCTTCTTTAACCCTCTTAATGGCCGAATTAGGATTCGATGTCTTCATGAACTTGTATATAAGGATATTAGGTTTAACAAAACACCATTTTCATCCAATTCGAATGCCTACAACTCAATATATGGCCAATGGACACTACAAAAGTATGATTGTCAAGCACAACATCACGTCACCAACTTGCGAAAGTAATTTATAAAGGTAGAGATCAATATCGCTCTTGATCTCTTCATGAGAGTTGTATACATTTCTCTGAGGCTTTCAACGATACCAAGATAGATGCATTTGAACACTTAAATCTCCTGAAATTGTCAGTAGACGCTTGCATGTTCAGATTTTCACAAACAGTATCACATCTCAAGCTTGAAGAAGGAATTTCACTTAGATAGAGATTGATTCAGATCTCGAATTCTTCAGTAAACAGGTAGGTATTCATCTTATCTTTATAACCAAACTAAGATCACTTTATTTGGTCGAGCGTACCTTGAAATACGACGTTTCAGATTCTTGATTGTCGGCAGCAGGCGCTTGACTTCAATCTTTAGTGTTTTGGCTTCTGCAGCTTTTGTAATTTTGTCTTTATTCAAGCTTTTCTTCTCTTTCTTTTATTAGAGTTGTTGAAGCTTTTGTCTTCTTCTATTATAGCACTTGATGCTGCAGAACTTTATTGAAAAGGTTACCACTTTTTCTGGTCAAGCTTGGAATTCGAATATCTTAATACTTCTTTCAAAATTACTCCTCCAGCCATCATAATATTCTGTATTCTGAGTAGAGACTAGATTAGCTTCACTGGACGCTTCTTAAATGAGCTAAGGCACTTGGTTATCAACTGGGCACATTCACAAGGATGGGTAACACGTAGCATTCTAAACAGTTAGCGTATTATGCTTCTTTGACCCTCTTAATTGCCGAATTAGGATTCAATGCCTTCATGAAACTCTATATATGGATGTTAGATTTCATGAGACACCGGTTTCCTAAAATTCGGATACCTATAGCTCAATATCTGGCCATCAGACACAACAAAGGTATGACTATTAGGAACAACATCACGTCACCAACTTACGGAAGCAAGTTGACAGAGATAGAGATCGATTTCGCTCTTCACCTCTTCATAGGAGTTGCAGATATTTCTCTGAGTCTTCGAAAAATACCAAGATTGATGATTTGAACTCCTAAATCTCCAGAAATTGTTAGCAGACGCTTGCATGTTCAGATTTTCATGAACAGTATCACATCTCCAGCTTGAAGAAGGAATTTCACTTAGGTAGAGATTGAATCAAATCTCGAATTATTCAGTAAACAGGTAGGTATTTATCTTATCTTTTTAACCAAACTAAGATCACTTCATTTGGACGAGCGTACCTCAATATATGACGTTTCGGATGCTAGATTGTCGGCAGCAGGCGCTTGACTTCAATCTTTAGTGTTTTTTCTTCTGCAGCCTTTTTACTTCTGTCTTTATTCAAGCTTTTCTTCTCTTTATTTTATCAGAGTTGTTGAAGCTTTTGTCTTTTTCTACTACAGTACTTGATGCTGCAGAACTTTATTGAAAAGGGTATCACTTTTTCTGGTCAAGCTTGGACTTTGAATATCTTAATACTTCATTCACAATTATTTCTCCAGCCATCATAATGTTCTGTATTCTGAGTAGATGCTTGATTTGCTTCACTAGATGCTTCTTAAATGAGCTAAGGTGTTTGTTTATCCACGGGGCACATTCACAAGGTTGTTTAACTCGTAGCATTTTGACCATTTTGCGTATTGTGATTCTTTGACCCTGTTACTGGCTGAATTAGGATTCCATGTCTTCATGAAACTTGTATATATAGATATTAGCTTTAATGAGACACCAGTTTCATCCAATTCGGACACCTACAACTCAATATATGGCCACACACGCTACAAAAGTACGACTGTCAGGAACAACATCACGTCACCAATTTACGGATGCAATTTGACAAAGATAGAGATCGATTTCACTCTTCACCATTTCATGAAAGTTGCAGATATTTCTTTGAGCCATGAAACGATACCAAGATTGATGTTTTTGAACACCTAAAGCTCCATAAATCGTCAGCAGACGCTTGCTTGTTCTGATTGTCACTAACAGTATCAAACTCAAGCTAGAAGATGGAATTACACTCAAGTAGAGATTGATTCAGATCTCGACTTCTGTAGCAAAAATGTAGGTATTTCTCTTATCTTTCTAACCAAACTAAGATCACTTCAGTTGGACGTGCGTACCTCAAAATACGATATTTCGGATGCTTGATTGTCGGCAGCAGGTGCTTGACTTCAATCTTCAGTGTTTTTACTTCTGCAGCTTTTGTACTATTGTCTTTATTCAAGACTTTCTTCTCTTTATTTTATTAGAGTTGTTGGAGCTTTTGTCTTCTTCTATTACAGTACTTGATGCTTCAGAACTTTTATGAAAAGGGTACCTTATTTTCTGCTAAAGCTTGAACTTTGAATATCTTAATACTTCATTCAAAATTACATCCCCAGCCATCATAATGTTCTATTTTCTGAGTAGACGCTTAATTAGCTTCACTGGACACTTCTTAAATGAGCTAAGGCACTTGATCATCCACTGGGCACATTCACAAGGCTGTTTAACTAATAGGATTCTGACCATTTTACGTATTATGCTTCTTTGACCCTGTTACTAGCCGAATTAGGATTCCTTGTCTTCATGAAACTTCTATATATGGATATTATCTTTAATGAGACACCAGTTTCAATCAATTCGGACGACCACAGCTCAATATATGGCCATCAGATGCAACATAGGTATGATTTTCGGGATCAACATCACGTCACCAACTTATGGATGCAATTTGACAAAGATAGAGATCGATTTCACTATTCACCTCTTCACGAGAGTTGCAGATATTTCTCTGACCATTCCAATGATACCAATATCAATCCTTTTCAATGCCTAAAGCTCCATAAATCGTCAACAGACGCTTGCATGTTTTGATTGTCACGAACAGTATCACATCTCAAGCTTGAAAAAAGAATTTCATTCAGTTAGAGATTGATTTAGGTCTCGACTTCTGCAGGAAATATGTGGGTATTTCTCCTATATTTCTAAAAAAATCAAGATCAATTCAGTTGGACTAGCGTACCTAAAAATATGAAGTTTCAGACGCTTCATTGTTGGTAGCAGGCACTTGACTTCAATCATTAGTGTTTTTACTTTTGCTGCTTTTGTACTTTTGTCTTTGTTCACGCAGATTTTGTACCTTTGTCTTTGTTCACGCTTTTCTTCTCTTTCTTCTGTTAGAGTTGCTAAACCTTTTGTCTTCTTCTATTACAGTACTTGATGCTTCAGAACTTTATTGAAAAGTGTACCTCATTTTCTGGGCAATCTTGGACTTTGAATATCTTAATACTTCATTCAAAATTCCTTCTCCAGCCATCATAATATTCTGTAGTCTGAGTAGACGCTTTCTTAGCTTCACGGGACGCTTCTTAAATGAGCTAAGGCGCTTGGTTATCGACAGGGCACATTCACAAGGTTGTTTAACTCGTAGTTTTATGACCTTTTAGCGTATTATGCTTCTTAGACCCTATTATTGGCCGAATTAGGATTCCTTGTCTTCATTAAACTTATATATATGGATATTACCTTTAATGAGACACTGGTTTAATCCAATTCGAACTCCTACGGCTCAATATATGGCCATCAGATGCAACAAAGGTATGACTATCTGGAACAACATCACGTCACCAACTTAGGTATGCCGTTTGACAAAGATAGAAATCGATTTCGCTCTTCACCTCTTCATGAGAGTTACAAATATTTCTCTGAGCCTTTCAACAATTTCAAGATCGATGCGTTTGAACACCTAAAGCTCCAGAAGTTGTCTGCAGACGCTTGCTTGTTCTGGTTGTCAAGAATGGTATCACATCTCAAGCTTGAAGAAGGAATTTCACTCAGATAGGATTGACACAGATCTCGACTTCATCAGGAAACATGTCAGTATTTCTTTTATTTTTCTAATAAAACCAAGATCACTTTATTTGGACGAGTGTACCTCAAAATACAACATTTAATACACTTGATTATCGGCAGTAGGCGCTTGACTTCAATCTTCAGTGTTTTTGCTTTTGCAGCCTTTGTACTTTTGTCTTTAGTCACGATTTTCTTCTCTTTCTTCTATTAGAGTTTCTGAAGCTTTTGTGTTCTTCTATTACAGTACTTGATACTGCAGAACTTTATTGAAAATGGTACCTCTTTTTCTGGTCATGCTTGGACTTTGAATATCTTAAAACTTCATTCAAAATTACTTCTCTAGCCATCATAATATTCTGTATTCTGAGTAGAAGCTTGATTAGCTTCACTGGACAATTCTTAAATGAGCTAAGACATTTGGTTATCCACTGGGCACATTCACAAGGCTGTTTAACTCGTAGCATTCTGACCATTCTGCGTATTATGCTTCTTTGATCTGTTGCTGGCCGAATTGGGATTCCATATCTTCTTGAAACTTGTAAATATGGATATTAGCATTAATGAGACATCGGTTTCATCCAATTCGGATGCCTACAGGTCAATATATGGCCATCAGATGCTACAAAAGTATGACTTTCAGGAACAATAACACGTCACCAACTTACAGATGCAATTTGATCAGGATAGAGATCGACTTCACTCTTCACCTCTTCATGAGAGTTGCAGATATTTCTTTAAGCCTTCCAATGATTCCAAGATCGATCCTTTTGAACACCTAAAGCTGCAGAAATCGTCAGCAGACACTTGCATGTTCTGATTGTCACGAACACTATCACATCGCAAACTTGAAGATGAATTTCACTCCAATAGAGATTGATTCAGATCTCGACTTCTTCAGGAAACATGTAGGTATTTCTCTTATCTTTCTAAAAAAACCAAGATCACTTCATTTGAATTAGCGTATCTCAAAATACGAAGTTTCGAACGCTTTATTGTTCGTAGCAAGCGCTTGAATTCAATCTTCAGTGTTTTTGCTTTTGCAGCTTTTGTACTTTTGTCTTTATTCGCTTTTCTTATCTTCTTATATTAGAGTTGCTAAAGCTTTTGTGTTCTTCTATTACAGCACTTGATGTTGTAGAACTTAATTGAAAATAGTACCTCATTTTCGGGTCAAGTTTGGACTTTGAATATCAAAATACATCATTCAAAATTACTTTTCCAACCATCATAATGTTGTGTATTCTGAGTAGATGCTTGATTAGCTTCACTGGACTCTTCTTAAATGATCTAAGGCGCTTGGTTATTCACAGGGTACATTCACAAGGCTGTTTAACTCGTAGCTTTCTGACCATTTAACTTATTATGCTTCTTTGACCCTGTTACTGGCCGAATTAGGATTCCATGTCTTCATGAAACTTGTAGATATGGATATTAGATTTAATGAGACACAAATTTCATCCAATTCGGACACCTATAGCTCAATATGTGGCCATCAGACGCTACAAAGGTAAGACTGTCAGGAACAACATCACGTCACCAACTTACGATGCAATTTGACAAAGATAGAGATCCATTTCGGTCTTGACCTCTTCATGAGAGTTGCAGATATTTCTCTAATCCTTCCAAAGATACAAATATCAATGCTTTTGAACACCTAAAGCTCCATAAATCTTCAGCAGACACATGCATGTTCTAATTGTCACAAAAAGTATTATATCTCAAGATTGAAGAAGGAATTTCACTCAGATAGAGATTGATTCAGATCTTGACTTCGGCATGAAACATTTAGGTATTTGTCTTAAATTTCTAGTTAAACCAAGATCACTTCTTTTGGATGAGCGTACCTCAAAATACGGCGTTTCGGACGCTTGATTGTCGGCAGCAGATGCTTGACTTCAATCTTCAGTGTTTTTCCTTTTGCAGCTTTTGTATTTTTGTCTTTATTCTAGCTTTTCTTCTCTTTCTTTTATTAGATTTTTTGAAGCTTTTGTCTTCTTCTATTACAGCACTTGATGCTGCAGAACTTTATTGAAAAGGGTACCTCATTTTCTGGTCTAGATGGACTTTGAATATCTTAATACTTCATTCAAAATTAATTCTCCAGCCATCATAATATTCTGTATTCTGAATAGTCGCTTGATTAGCTTCAGTGGACTCTTTTAAATGAGCTAAGGAGCTTGGTCATCCACTGGGCACATTCAGAAGGCAGTTTAACTCGTAGGATTCAGACCATTTTGCGTATTATGCTTCTTCGACCCTGTTACTGGCCGAATTAGGATTCCATGTCTTCATGAAACTTGTATATATGGATATTAGATTTAATTAGGCACCGGTTTCATCCAATTCAGATGACTATAGATCAATATATGGTCATCGGAGTCTACAAAGTTATGACTTTTAGGAAAACATCACGTCACCAAATTACGGATGCAATTTGACAATGATAAAGATTGATTTCGCTCTTGACCTCTTCATGAGAGTTGCATATATTTCTCTGAACCTTCCAAAGATACCAAGATCCATGATAGTGAACACCTAAAGCTCCAGAACTCGTTAGCAGACGCTCGCATGTTCTGATTGTCACGAACAGTATCACATCTCAAGCTTGAAGAAGGAATTACTCTCAAATAGAGATTGATTCAAATCTCGACTTCTTCAGAAAACATGTAGGTATTTCTCTTATCTTTCTAACCAATACAATATCACATCATTTGGATGAGCGTACCTCAAAATACAACATTTGTAACGCTTGATTGTCGGCAGCAGGCGCTTGACTTCAATCTTCAATGTTTTTGCTTCTGCAGCTTTTGTACTTTTGTCTTTATTCAAGCTTTTATTCTCTTTATTTTATTAGAGTTGTTGAATTTTTTGTATTCTTCTACTACAGTACTTGATGCTGAAGAACTTTATTGAAAAGGGTACCTCTTTTTCTCGGCTTGGACTTTGAATATCTTAAAATTTCATTCAAAATTACTTCTTCAGCCATCCAAATGTTCTGTATTCTAAGTAGACACTTGATTATCTTCACTGTACACTTCTTAAATGTGCTAAGGCGCTTGGTTATCCACTGGACACATTCACAAGGCTATTTAACTCATAGCCTTCAGACCATTTTGCGTATTATGCTTCTTTGACCATGTTATTGGCCAAATTAGAATTCCATGTCTTCATGAAACTTGTATATATGGATATTGGCTTTGATGAGACATTGGTTTCATCCAATTCGGACGACTACATCTCAATATATGGCCATCTGACAATACAAAGGTTTGACTGTCAGAAACAACATCACGTCACCAACTTACGGATGCAATTGGATAAAGATAGAGATCGATTTCGCTCTTCACCTCTTCACTCAAGTAGAGATTGATTCAGATTTCGACTTCTTCAGCAAACATGTAGGTATTTCTCTTAATTTTCTAACCAATCAAAGATCAATTCATTTGGATGAGCGTACCTCAAAATACAACATTTCGGACGCTTGATTGTCGGCAGCTTTTGTACTTTTGTCTTTGTTCACACAGCTTTTGTACTGTTGTCTTTGTTCACGCTTTTCTTCTCTTTCTTCTATTAGAGTTTCTGAAGCTTTTGTCTTCTTCTATTACAGTACATGATGCTTCAGAACTTTATTGAAAAGGGTACCTCATTTTCTGCTCAAGCTTGGACTTTGAATATCTTAATACTTCATTCAAAATTTCTTCTCCAGCCATCATAATATTCTGTATTCTAAGTGGATGTAAAGCCCCGATTTTTCAGGCTTTCTAATAATAATAAATAGTATTTCTATGTTTGTATCATATTTGAGGGTCTAGAGGGTGAATTAAAATAATCTGAGACCATAGTCACGCTCTACGCTATCGTAGGAAGCTATGTTTAGATTTTGGGTCGAAAACTCAAACAGAGCCCGATTTGCGTTTTTGCACTGACAGTAGTGTTTTACTAATCAAAAGACCTAATTTTGACTTGTGAACGAGATAGTTAGTCTTAGAATTGTATTTCCAACATTTTCGTTAAATTTGAAAAAAAATCAATTCTTACCCTTTATTCGAGCGAAATCTTCAATCGGGTAACGAACAGAGCTGTATATGGATTTAACGGGACCCGATAACGGATAAACATGAAGTCACATCAGTTCACATCACCTTGGAATGAGTGCCAAGTGTCATGATGGTTCAAAAAATATCTGGACGTGAAAAGACCAAAATACCCCTAACATTTTCCATAATTACCATTTAACCTTGTGTGAAAAGATCATTTTGCCCCTTAAGTGAAAATTTGTGAACCTTCCGACCCTCCCCTTCACCCCACACGAAATTCCACTTCATGAAGGCCTTCCAACCACTTTCTCTTCATAACATCATCTTCATCACTCTTTCTCATCTTTTACTCTCCATTTTCCTTAAGAAACTTCAAGAACTTTGAGAAGCAAAGTTGATTATCTTGCTCACCTTCATCCTCTAAGAGGTATGAACTTCTTCTTTGGTCTCTTAATCTTCATTTTCTTCCATTGAAACTATGTTTTTCAAGCTTTTGTTCAAGTTGAACTTCAAACTTAAAAAATTCATAGAAAAGTGTACAAAAATCCTTTTAAATGTCAAACCAATTTCTATGAGTTAGTTTCATCGTCCTCTTTCATAATCCAAGAGCTTGTAACCAAAAGAGTTCTCTAACTCATATGTGTATATATGGCCGAATCACATATGTTGGGAAAGCTTGAGTTTTTTATTCAAGTTTTGAGTAATGAGACTTGTTTAAGTGTTATGTATACCTAAGGATCATCCATCTAAGAGAGAAGAAATTTTAGACATCTCGAGCTAAATTTAAAACTATGGCCGAATCTATGTTGATGGAAATAGGAAGAATTTGTGTTGTTAGATTTTAATGTTTGATTGGATTGTATGGTTGTAGTTGGTGTTGAGTAATCGGACGAATAATCGGGAGATTTGCGAACCGGTCACACGACTTTCATCCGGAGGATTACTTCACCAAAAGGTATGGGGACTGAACCTCATCACACCAAAATTTGGTGGAAGGTGAAAATGGTTGTTTATGGTTGTTTGGGTAAAACCCTTTTGTTTGGGTTCACTACTTTATCTATGAAGTTCTCTTGGAGAACATGATTGTAATAATGGTTCTATGTTTAATATGGGCTTATAATGATGTGTGGTTGGATGGAAAAAATATTTTCATGTATGTTGAAAACCAAACTTTGATCTCTAGATCAAGTAAGGATTTTTATGGTTGATTATGATTCAATGATGCATGATTGTTGTTCATCATAATATTGTGAGCATTTTGAGCTACGACTTGACAAGTTAGTGAAGCAAAATCTTCACATTCCGTTTGTGAGGGCATTCGGCCATGACCTTAAGAAAATGGAAGAACATGAGTTTTTCTTGAGCATTCAATGTTTTTTAAAGTTAGAAAATGTTTTAGTAACTTATATTTCAAAATAAAACAAGAAGTGATTTTGATCCAAAGATCAAATAGAGTTTTGACTTTCCAGTGTTTTTACTAAGTGTTTTAAAAGTAAAATGATGAAAGTGATTTCATAAAAGTAAAAGTAATATGAAGTTACCTTAGATGGGATATCACCTTCATTTTAAAACTAAGTTAACATTCTATCTTCAAAGTATCAACAGGACCTTGTCCTCAAGTTTGCATGAAATGAATCATAGTTTGAAAATTAAATGAAATTCTATTTTCTTTTACACTAACTTAGAACATGGTTTTACACTATGTTAGTAAGGAAAAACCCTTTTCAAATTAGTTAAGGTACTTTGCTTTAAGCAAGTACAATGTTATTTCAAATCACATGAGTTTTCAATTAGAAAAGTTTTGATTTACAAAGTTTCAAATCGAGAGTTTTCAACTCAAAATCATAAGGTTTTACGCATAAAAACCTAAGTTAAGTAATTAACTTAGAGTAAAGGAAAAGAGATAATTAAGTATAGTATTTGGTGGAACAAGACCATTCACTATACCATTGATGATTTAGTTCATCAATGACTTCATAAGACTTAAGTGAATCAATACTTATTTCATTATTTGAAATCCAAGTAATTAATATCTTAGAAAGGATCAAAGACTTATCTAAGAGGATTCTCAATCCTTCTTCATAATACTTAAGACTTGAGAGTAAATCATAAGACTCGAACACAAACATGATACGTTTTGGGTTTTGGAACAGTAGTTCAATGACGAACCGGTGATTCAGATCCAGGTTAATCGTTCAATTGTTTCAGTCTTGTGATGACTCGATCCCTGAGGGATCACAAGATTTATCCGGTGGATAAAAGTTTTGTAATATAAAGATGCGTATAGTTCCTAAGGAAGAGAACCTTAGTGAACCTTGAGGTTTATCCGGTGGATAGACATTGCTTTATCGCATTTGCTTTGTGTAACCATTGGCATTTCATTGCATGAGTTGTAAGGCCTTGAGCCTAGGATTTGAGCTTACACCTTGATGCGGGTGCGAATCATACAGTGAAGTTTTAAATAGTCTTGGAGGTATCGGAGTTGGAAAGGCTTACATGTGACCAGTTGGTAGCTCTTCTGTGTCGTGGCGACTCCGAGCAATACACCGATATCCTCGACTAAATGCCGTACTTTTCATGTTTGGTGTAGAGTGTTTCCGTAAAGCCAGATATGTGCATGTTATGAATGTTGTAACATCTTGTCCATGGCTGGCATACACGGAACATGTCCTCCTATTCACTCTCTCCGACACTTTATTAGCTCCATGGAGTAGGGGTCAGAGTTTTACCCTTGTGACATGTAGCATTGAGTCATGTACATTGCATTGCATTGCATGGCTGTTGGTGATTACATTTAGGGCCTGTTTGGATTGGCTTATAAACATCTTATTTGGGCTTATCTACTAGCATAAGCGCTTGTCAGAGTGTTTGGGGGAGCTTATGGAAACAGCTTATGACATGTCCATAAGCTGTTTTCAGCTTATTTTGATAAGCTCTCCAGGATAGCTTATAAAAATAGCTTATAACTTATATGAAAACAGTTTGACTATATTTCCTCTTTGATTATAGAAATAGCTTATATATAAGCACTTATATGATAAGCGCTTATCTTAAAATCGATTAATTAAGCCGTTTACCCAAACAGGCCCTTACTTATTGTACATCACTATTCTGATTTCGAAGATGCCTTACATTATGCTGCTAATTGATTAACATGATATATTGAGGTTTATGGTATGCATGTTAAGTATGTTATTACTTGGCGCGTCATCCCGTTTTTACTTTTGTTATTTTGCTGTGTTGATGATTGGGAATCTCACCTATATCTGTATACCTTCTCTGTTGGTATTGTTGTTTTTGCTTAAGAATATGGACGCGATGACGGTTCAGTTCAGCATATACTTTGAGTCCGGAGGGGGACTCCTTTTGCTGTTTAGTTTTGGCCAGGCTATGTCAAGTGTCTGTTGTACCCTTTTGGGAGCTGTGACTCCTAGTACTTATTATATACTTATTATCAGTTAGGCTTGGACCTATGTCTGTATACATTGTTGTTTCTATTTTTGCATGTAATTCAGTATGACTTCTAGAAATTCATGGTTAACCTAAGTTCATTTATTATTACTTACCTTTACTAATCCCATTATATCATTGCGAAAAGAAAAAAGAAAAGAAAACCGTACTTTCCGGATTAATACTATTTTCGGCCTTACAATCGTTCGGGAATGTGACACTCAGGAAAGGGTACTGCATTAGACGCTTGATTAGCTTCACTGGAAGCTTCTTAAATGAGCTAGGGCACTTGGTTATCAACTGGGCACATTCACAAGGTTGTTTAACTCGTAGCATTCTGACCATTTAGCGTATTATGCTTCTTTGACACTGTTACTGGCCGAATTAGGATTCCATGTCTTCATTAAACTTTTATATATCGATATTAGTTTTAATGAGACATCGGTTTAATCCAATTCAAACTCCTACGGCCCAATATATGGCCATCAGACGCTGCAAACGTATGACTATCAGGAAAACATCACGTCATCAACTAAGGTATGCCATTTGACAAAGATAGAGATCGATTTCGCACTTCACCTCTTCATGAGAGTTGCACATATTTCTCTATACCTTTCAATGATTCCAAGATCGATGCATTTGAACACCTAAAGCTCCTGAAATTGTCAGAAGACGCTTGCTTGTTCTGGTTGTCAAGAACGGTATCACATCTCAAGCTTGAAGAAGAAATTTCACTCAGATAGAGAATGATATAGATCTCGACTTCTTCAGGAAACATGTAGGTATTTCTCTTATGTTTCTAATAAAACCAAGATCACTACATTTGGACGATCGTACCTCAAAATATGACATTTCAAACGCCTGATTGTCGGCAGCAGGCGCTTGACTTCAATCTTCAGTGTTTTTGCTATTGCAGCTTTTGTACTTTTGTCTTTAGTCACTCTTTTCTTCTATTTCTTCTATTAAAGTTTCAGAAGCTTTTGTGTTCTACTATTACAGTACTTGATGTTGCGGAACTTTATTGAAAAGGGTAACTCTTTTTCTGGTCAAGTTTGGACTTTGAATATCTTAATACTTCATTCAAAATTATTTTTTCAGCCATCATAATGTTCTGTATTCTGAGTAGATTCTTGATTAGCTTCACTGGACACTTCTTAAATAAGCTAAGGCACTTGGTTATTGTAACATCCTAAAATTTTAGTATAATTAATTTAATAAAAAGATTAAACTATTATGGGATTTAGTATAGATGATTGCTAGTATAAGAATTTATTAAAATTGTTTAGAAATTACAAAAGAATGTAAAATTGGAAATAAAAAAATAAAAGAAAGAAAGAGACATAGGGGCTGGTTCTCAATCAAGATGCATAAGCCAACGTAGTTAATTTGCAATAGATATAGCTTATGAATAAAAGGGGCCCACAGGATTTGTTTCCAAAATTGAAATAGGGCTTGCACTCTTCAGTAGCACCGACAATGAAACTGCAACATTAGGGCATACTGAAGAGTGCAAATTTCTGGACAGAACCAACAACGTCAGCGTCAAAGGAGAAGAGCAATGCGCAGAGTAGGAGATAATGGCGTCAGCAAAGAGAAGATGAATTCTCGGTGAAATGCTAAGAATTGTCTTAGACAATATTTGGAGCTCTTGAAGATCTTTAAGAGGTGAGTAGAAATACTCTTTCTCACCCTTTTCATGGTGCAAATTGATTTGGGGTTTGGGTTATGTTTTCAAAATGCATTTTTGGAAAATAATCATGCGTTTGGTCAAATCCTGATTTTACAAATTTGGGGGTTTTCCTTCTAAGGTGTTCCTGCTGTTAATTAAATGATTATTATTGAAATTGATGCTATGATATATGTGATACATACGTGATTTGGTTGAATTGATATGTTATATATGCACTATTTGATGATATTTGTGATATTGGCATGATTCAATAACTGTTAATATGTTGGATGTTGTTTGCTGCAATACCGCCTATGATAGGGGTATCGAAAGTAACACTGCCAATGATTTGGGGTGTCGAAATATGAAATACCGCCATGATGGGGTATCGAAAGTAACATCGCCACACGTTGGGATGTCGAAATGAGTAATACCACCAGTGTACAATGGTTGGTATCGAAATGAGTAATGTCACTGAAGAGAAGGTGACATCGAAATACCTTTATGAGTAAGGTAGGCAATGGGACGCCATTGTTATGTGTAGTTTGAAAGTCATATGACATATGAGAATATTTGAGATTGTTTGATATATGAGATTTTGTCATATTTGATTTATGATGTATTAATGATGATTGTTACTGTCAATAATAATTTATATTATTATTATTATTATTATTATTTTACTATACATTATTTTGAAAATAGCGGGTACCATGGATAGTTTTTCCGGTTACCGCACCGGCTGAGAACAATGCTTTTGTGAAAACCCTTTAAATTGTATTTCTGTTCACTGGGATTTTATATCTCATTAATAGTATTGTTTTCAGAGCCTGAGGATGTCCCTGTTGAGCAGCCAGACGTTTTGAAGACTATCTCTTTAGCTTTAGAGCTTGGTTAGTATTATATGGCATATGTCAGGAGGACCTTTATTATCTTTTAGTTATTTTCTTATGCGAGATGTTATAGACGCCCTGTTTTGAAGTTTTGAAACTGATTATGTTATTTGGTTTTTGAATTAATGTAAACAATTATTTTGGACTAATATTATATTAAGTATTTATTCAGTGTTTATTTAAGGAAAAAAATTTTATTTTTCCTGATTTTATTTAAATTATTAATTTGGGTTACTAATGTAACGAAGGGCGTTACATTTTTGGTATCAGAGCAGTTCAATCTTAAATTGGACTGTGGTTATTGGGTTTTTCAAAAAATCAAAACTTGGGCGCATAGGATGCTTGTTAAAGTTGTAGATGCTGCATATTATGCTTTGGATATTGAGCCTGGCCAACTCAATGTTTCATTGGTAGTGAGCAGATTTATGACGACTAATAGGCGAGGGACGAATGATGCGCTTGTGACAGCTATGGACTGTGTGATCATAGATGTGCAAGAGCAGACGGAGACTCTCCGTCATATGAGGGGATATGGGGTGGTAGCACCCCAAGAACCTCAGTATGTGGGGTTACCATTTTTCAGAGAACGATTTGCCACCTTTTCGGGACAGCTTAGATGCTGCAGCAGTTAGAGGAGCCGAAGAGAAATTGTGCTTATAACAAGAGGTTATCATATTGTTTAATTCAGGAGCAATCCATTCTTCCATAACTCTTAGTTGTGTCAAAAATCCAGAGTTGCCTATTTCTAAATTATCTTTCCACTTGTGTGTTTCTACCCCTGTCAAAGATAAATTGGTTACATCTTTTACCTATTTGAAAAGTTCTTCGATACACCAAAATTTATCTTATGATTTGATATGTTTTCAAATGTTGTGTTGGATGTCACTCTTAGTATGGTTTCGCTATCGTCTAATAATGTTGTCCAAATAGAAATATGTATATACTTCACAACCTATGTTTGATGAATCTTTTATGTATCTTTTATGTTAAACCTTGTCGTATTCGTTTCCAGGTCATAAGTTCTTATTTGAGATAGTTTAATGATCTATATTGTTGTTTCTGTTAAGAAAGAGACTGAAAGTGATGTAGCGGCGCTACCTGTTGTCTGTTAGTTTCTAGATGTGTTCCATAAAGAGGTCTCTACCTTACATCAAATATAGAGGTTAAGTTTAACATAGGACTAGTGCCTAGAATTGGATTAGAGTCAGTAGCACCTTATAGACTGACACCAGAGTTAAATGAGCCTAACAAACAATTAGAGGAATTGCTAGAAAATGAGTTTTTATACGTGGATTTGTTTATTATTAATTAAAAAAAAAAGTTGGAAATTCAAGATTGTTAATTCTTAACATTATATTCTTAAAATATATTTTTATGTCGTTTGATGAATTTGTTTGATAGATGTATATTCTTTGTATTTTAATGAAATAAAATAAATAGTTTTACTTTTCATTTATCGTTTGTGATATTCTCCCTTGATAGTAAAATTGCCAGAGAGTCTCGCTTATTTTGAATTCACGTTTTTAACTTTCTTTTGTTTCAATGAGTTTTCAATTCATATGTGGAAATATATTTGTGCATCAATGTTTTTTTTTTAGTCAAACCAAATTGATTGTGAATTAAAACTTTCTTACCTTGATTCATTGTTTCATCATCTATTTAGAGTTGTTGTTTGTTATTATTTGAAATTTAATTCATTATTATTTGATTATAGTTTGCATCAAATCCTACTTTAATTTTTGTTAAGAAATATGTTTGATTTTGTGATAAGTTTTGAGTGTTTTTAGTGAAAAGAAATGATGAGAATATGAGGTTATGTCTCGACAATAGACAATTGAACAAAGTAGCCATTAAGGAGAAATATCTTTTGCCTAGGATAGATAACCTTAGATCAGTTGCAAAGAGGGACGGTTGATTCTATTAAAGTATATACAGTGATAGGATGAGCGCAACATAAGACAGTGACTGGTGTGAGAAGTTTCCTAGAATTGGAAGAGTATTATATGAAGTTATAAATGGGTTCCCTAGGCTAGCCTTACTTCTGAGCGAGTTAACTAGGAAAGGAAAATATCTTCTATGGAATAAAATTGAAGTTTTTAATAATCATAAGAGCCTTAAATTATTGTTAGAAAAATATATAGAATTAAAAATAAGGCAAGGAAGGTGGATGAAATTTCTTAAGGACCATGAATTTGAGTTGAAGTACAGTTTAGGAAAAGTCAATATAGTGGTAGAGGCTCTAAATAGAAAATCCTTGCATATTAGTGCTAGAGATGAATATCTTAGAAAAGTTTATGGACCTGAATTTCAATGTAACCTTAAATGCTTTAAGCTTGAAATTGTATAAGTTGAAATTTGAAGTGACCTTAGAAAATAGATTATGCGAGTGCAGTTTTTAGACAAGAAATTGCAATCTCTTTTAGATCAAGAGAATAATGTGTTGTTTGATAATAGTCTAGTGTTGTTTAAGAATGGGATCGTTGTTCCTAAGGAGGGGAGCACTAGAAAAAAAAAATGCTAAAATAGATACATGAAGGGAAGTTAACCATACATCTAGGAATAAACAAGATGTAATAGTAGATGGAAATAAAAATAATGGATGTTATATTAACGAAGGTGTATATATATATGCTCAAATTTTAATTTATGTTGTAATTTTGTTATATAATTTTTTTTTTTTTTTAGAAAATCACCTTGCTTGAATATTTCAGATTGTTTCTTAAGGGACCAAACATTATTTTCAATTAATATATATACCCCTTGGACTTATTATCCGTATAGATTAATGACATGTTTAATCTTAACAAACTTATATGTTTTATTAAAGACCGAAAAGAAAAAGAATGTTATTTCTTATTTGTATTAGCTTACTCAAAAATCAAAATGAAATTGATTTCTTAGTTCTACTATGGTATTTATTGATGAAAATTGTTTTGAAAGTCGTAAATGGTCAATGACTGTACAGTTTAATTTCAAGTTAACTAAATCTTATTTTGTTCTTGTACCAAATTTTGTTCTAGTAATACCATCTCTTAATAGAAAATGAAACTATTTCTTTTCTTATGAAATTATCAAATTGGACTATATAAAACTTAGTATGTGAAAGTCTCTACTGTTTCTTCTTTCTTTCTTTCTTCATTTCATTTTATTTGTTTATCTATTTATAAAAATTCCTCTGTGCTGTAAACAATATAATAGTTTTGTTGTGGAATGTAAGGGACTA
Source organism: Ammopiptanthus mongolicus (assembly GCA_039655645.1). Lineage (NCBI taxonomy): Eukaryota > Viridiplantae > Streptophyta > Magnoliopsida > Fabales > Fabaceae > Ammopiptanthus > Ammopiptanthus mongolicus. The sequence goes on from CM077349.1 coordinate 44,848,162, forward strand.
TAAGATCTACGTTTTAATGGTATAAAACTTTATTTCGATTTCTTTTGTGAATTGTTGTTATAAATCTATTTTTGAGAATGCTTATAATGATGAAATGCAAGTGAAAGTATTATAATTTTAAGAGAATGGTCAGAAACAAACGCTTAAGTGCATGATTTTATTAGGTAAATGTTATCATTTATTTCCTTTAAAATTATGTTTATACTTAAGGTGTCATGAATTGTGCACTTAATAGGTGGTAAAATAGTTAATGACTATATGTATATTGATAGTGTGATTAGAATATGTAGGTCCCCTTTATCTTAGTAAGTAGAAGGTAAGGAGATCTTGCTAGAACCGAATTTAATCCAAGAGACCATAGTTAGGATTTAGGGGAAAGATGCGCACTGCGCGGATTAGGTAAAGAGTGTTGTGTCGACAAGAAAAGAGAGCCTTTAGAATTTGAGAAAGAAGAACATGCATTCCGAAGAGTCACTCTTAAGTTAGGGAAGGGGAGGTCAATGTCAATCTGAAAACCAATTCCTTGTTCTTGGGTTCTAAAAAGTGTAGTCAGGCCTATTGTTTACCAATTGGCTTTTCTAATGTCGTTGTCAAAGCCTCATGACGTTTTTCTTATTTCTAAGCTCCAAAAGCATGTGTCAGATGTGTCTTATGAAATAGCTCCTTAGTTAATACAATTGAGGGATGACTTAATCTTTAAGCCAGACCTAGTCAGAACATTGATAAGAGCATTAAGACTCTGCGGAATAAGACAATTCCTTTGGTGAAGGTGGTTCGGGAAGGACTACCTCCGGACGAAGCTGCTTAGGAACTTGAGGAGGATATCATGCGTTGTATCCAGATCTTATCAGTCAAGATACTGTAAATGTTTTGCTCTGTGCATATGTAAAGTTATGAGCGAGCATGTATGAAGTTAATTTCGGGGACGAAATTCTTAAAGGAGGAGAGAAAATGTAACATCCTAAAATTTTAGTATAATTAATTTAATAAAAAGATTAAACTATTATGGGATTTAGTATAGATGATTGCTAGTATAAGAATTTATTAAAATTGTTTAGAAATTACAAAACAATGTAAAATTGGAAATAAAAAAATAAAAGAAAGAAAGAGACATAGGGGCTGGTTCTCAATCAAGATGCATAAGCCAACGTAGTTAATTTGCAATAGATATAGCTTATGAATAAAAGGGGCCCACAGGATTTGTTTCCAAAATTGAAATAGGGCTTGCACTTTTCAGTAGCACCGCCAATGAAACTGCAACATTAGGGCATACTGAAGAGTGCAAATTTCTGGACAGAACCAACAACGTCAGCGTCAAAGGAGAAGAGCAATGCGCAGAGTAGGAGATAATGGCGTCAGCAAAGAGAAGATGAATTCTCGGTGAAATGCTAAGAATTGTCTTAGACAATATTTGGAGCTCTTGAAGATCTTTAAGAGGTGAGTAGAAATACTCTTTCTCACCCTTTTCATGGTGCAAATTGATTTGGGGTTTGGGTTATGTTTTCAAAATGCATTTTTGGAAAATAATCATGCGTTTGGTCAAATCCTGATTTTACAAATTTGGGGGTTTTCCTTCTAAGGTGTTCCTGCTGTTAATTAAATGATTATTATTGAAATTGATGCTATGATATATGTGATACATACGTGATTTGGTTGAATTGATATGTTATATATGCACTATTTGATGATATTTGTGATATTGGCATGATTCAATAACTGTTAATATGTTGGATGTTGTTTGCTGCAATACCGCCTATGATAGGGGTATCGAAAGTAACACTGCCAATGATTTGGGGTGTCGAAATATGAAATACCGCCATGATGGGGTATCGAAAGTAACATCGCCACACGTTGGGATGTCGAAATGAGTAATACCACCAGTGTACAATGGTTGGTATCGAAATGAGTAATGTCACTGAAGAGAAGGTGACATCGAAATACCTTTATGAGTAAGGTAGGCAATGGGACGCCATTGTTATGTGTAGTTTGAAAGTCATATGACATATGAGAATATTTGAGATTGTTTGATATATGAGATTTTGTCATATTTGATTTATGATGTATTAATGATGATTGTTACTGTCAATAATAATTTATATTATTATTATTATTATTATTTTACTATACATTATTTTGAAAATAGCGGGTACCATGGATAGTTTTTCCGGTTACCGCACCGGCTGAGAACAATGCTTTTGTGAAAACCCTTTAAACTGTATTTCTGTTCACTGGGATTTTATATCTCATTAATAGTATTGTTTTCAGAGCCTGAGGATGTCCCTGTTGAGCAGCCAGACGTTTTGAAGACTATCTCTTTAGCTTTAGAGCTTGGTTAGTATTATATGGCATATGTCAGGAGGACCTTTATTATCTTTTAGTTATTTTCTTATGCGAGATGTTATAGACGCCCTGTTTTGAAGTTTTGAAACTGATTATGTTATTTGGTTTTTGAATTAATGTAAACAATTATTTTGGACTAATATTATATTAAGTATTTATTCAGTGTTTATTTAAGGAAAAAAATTTTATTTTTCCTGATTTTATTTAAATTATTAATTTGGGTTACTAATGTAACGAAGGGCGTTACAGTTATCCACTGGGTACATTCACAAGGCTGTTTAACTTGTAGCATTCTGACCATTTTGCGTATTATGCTTCTTTGACCCTGTTACTGGCCGAATGAGGATTCCATGTCTTCATGAAACTTGTACATATGGATATTCGCTTTAATGAGACACCGGTTTCATCCAATTCGGACTCTACAGCTCAAAATATGGCCATCAAACGTTACAAAAGTATGACTGTCAGGAACAACATCACATCACCAACTTACGGATGCAATTTGATAAAGATAGAGATCGATTTTGCTCTTCACCTCTTCATGGGAGTTGCATATATTTCTTTGAGCCATCCAACGATACCGAGATCGATACCTTTGAACAACTAAAGCTCCAGAAATGGTCAGCCGACGCTTGCATGTTGCGATTGGCACGAATAGTATCACATCTCAAGCTTGAAGATAGAATTTCACTTAGATAGAGATTGATTCAGATCTTGACTTCTTCAGGAAACATGTAGGTATTTCTCTTATCTTTCTAAAAAACAATGATCACTTCATTTGGACTAGCTTACCTCAAAATACGAAGTTTCAGACGCTTCATTGTCGGTAGCAGGCGCTTAACCTCAATCTTCAGTGTCTTTGCTTTTGCAGCTTTTGTAATTTTGTTTTTATTCATGCTTTTATTATCTTTCTTATATTAGAGTTGCTGAAACTTTTCTCTTCCCCTATTACAGTACTTGATGTTTCAGAACTTTATTGAGAAGTGTACTTCATTTTCTTGTCAAGGTTGGACTTTGAATATCTCAATACTTTATTCAAAATTACTTCTACAGCCATTATAATGTTTTATATTCAGAATAGACGCTTGATTAGCTTCACTGGAAACTTCCTAAATGAGCTAAGGCACATGGTTATCTATTGGGCACATTCACAAGGCTATTTAACTCGTAGTTTTCTGACCATTTTGCGTATTATGCTTTTTTGACCCTGTTACTGGCCGAATTGCGATTCCATGTCTTCATGAAACTTGTATTTATGGATATTAGCTTTAATGAGACGCCAGTTTCATACAATTCGGACACCAACAGCTCAATATATGGCCATCAGGCGCTACAAAGGTATGACTATCAGGAACAACATCACGTTACCAACATACTGATGCAATTTGATAAAGATAGAGATCGATTTCGCTCTTCACCTCTTCATGAGAGTTGCAGATATTTCTTTGAGCCTTCCAAGGATACCAATATCGTTCCTATTGAACACCTAAAGCTCCAGAAATCATCATCAGATGCTTGCATGTTCTGATTGTCACGAACAGTATCACATCTCAAACTTGAAGAAGGAATTTCACTCAGATAGAGATTGATTCAGATCTCGACTTCTTCAGGAAACATGTAGGTATTTCTCTTATGTTTCTAATAAAACCAAGATCACTACATTTGGACGATCGTACCTCAAAATATGACATTTCAAACGCCTGATTGTCGGCAACAGGCGCTTGACTTCAATCTTCAGTGTTTTTGCTATTGCAGCTTTTGTACTTTTGTCTTTAGTCACTCTTTTCTTCTCTTTCTTCTATTAAAGTTTCAGAAGCTTTTGTGTTCTACTATTACAGTACTTGATGTTGCGAAACTTTATTGAAAAGGGTAACTCTTTTTCTGGTCAAGTTTGGACTTTGAATATCTTAATACTTCATTCAAAATTATTTTTTCAGCCATCATAATGTTCTGTATTCTGAGTAGATTCTTGATTAGCTTCACTGGACACTTCTTAAATAAGCTAAGGCACTTGGTTATCCACTGGGTACATTCACAAGGCTGTTTAACTTGTAGCATTCTGACCATTTTGCGTATTATGCTTCTTTGACCCTGTTACTGGCCGAATGAGGATTCCATGTCTTCATGAAACTTGTACATATGGATATTAGCTTTAATGAGACACCGGTTTCATCCAATTCGGACTCTACAGCTCAAAATATGGCCATCAAACGTTACAAAAGTATGACTGTCAGGAACAACATCACATCACCAACTTACGGATGCAATTTGATAAAGATAGAGATCGATTTTGCTCTTCACCTCTTCATGGGAGTTGCATATATTTCTTTGAGCCATCCAACGATACCGAGATCGATACCTTTGAACAACTAAAGCTCCAGAAATGGTCAGCCGACGCTTGCATGTTGTGATTGGCACGAATAGTATCACATCTCAAGCTTGAAGATAGAATTTCACTTAGATAGAGATTGATTTAGATCTTGACTTCTTCAGGAAACATGTAGGTATTTCTCTTATCTTTCTAAAAAACAATGATCACTTCATTTGGACTAGCTTACCTCAAAATACGAAGTTTCAGACGCTTCATTGTCGGTAGCAGGCGCTTAACCTCAATCTTCAGTGTCTTTGCTTTTGCAGCTTTTGTAATTTTGTTTTTATTCATGCTTTTATTATCTTTCTTATATTAGAGTTGCTGAAAATTTTGTCTTCCTCTATTACAGTACTTGATGTTTCAGAACTTTATTGAGAAGTGTACTTCATTTTCTTGTCAAGGTTGGACTTTGAATATCTCAATACTTTATTCAAAATTACTTCTACAGCCATTATAATGTTCTATATTCAGAATAGACGCTTGATTAGCTTCACTGGAAACTTCCTAAATGAGCTAAGGCACATGGTTATCTATTGGGCACATTCACAAGGCTATTTAACTCGTAGTTTTCTGACCATTTTGCGTATTATGCTTTTTTGACCCTGTTACTAGCCGAATTGCGATTCCATGTCTTCATGAAACTTGTATTTATGGATATTAGCTTTAATGAGACGCCAGTTTCATACAATTCGGACACCAACAGCTCAATATATGGCCATCAGGCGCTACAAAGGTATGACTATCAGGAACAACATCACGTTACCAACATACTGATGCAATTTGATAACGATAGAGATCGATTTCGCTCTTCACCTCTTCATGAGAGTTGCAGATATTTCTTTGAGCCTTCCAAGGATACCAATATCGTTCCTATTGAACACCTAAAGCTCCAGAAATCATCATCAGATGCTTGCATGTTCTGATTGTCACGAACAGTATCACATCTCAAACTTGAAGAAGGAATTTCACTCAGATAGAGATTGATTCAGATCTCGACTTCTTCAGGAAACATGTAGGTATTTCTCTTATGTTTCTAATAAAACCAAGATCACTACATTTGGACGATCGTACCTCAAAATATGACATTTCAAACGCCTGATTGTCGGCAGCAGGCGCTTGACTTCAATCTTCAGTGTTTTTGCTATTGCAGCTTTTGTACTTTTGTCTTTAGTCACTCTTTTCTTCTCTTTCTTCTATTAAAGTTTCAGAAGCTTTTGTGTTCTACTATTACAGTACTTGATGTTGCGGAACTTTATTGAAAAGGGTAACTCTTTTTCTGGTCAAGTTTGGACTTTGAATATCTTAATACTTCATTCAAAATTATTTTTTCAGCCATCATAATGTTCTGTATTCTGAGTAGATTCTTGATTAGCTTCACTGGACACTTCTTAAATAAGCTAAGGCACTTGGTTATCCACTGGGTACATTCACAAGGCTGTTTAACTTGTAGCATTCTGACCATTTTGCGTATTATGCTTCTTTGACCCTGTTACTGGCCGAATGAGGATTCCATGTCTTCATGAAACTTGTACATATGGATATTAGCTTTAATGAGACACCGGTTTCATCCAATTCGGACTCTACAGCTCAAAATATGGCCACCAAACGTTACAAAAGTATGACTGTCAGGAACAACATCACATCACCAACTTACGGATGCAATTTGATAAAGATAGAGATCGATTTTGCTCTTCACCTCTTCATGGGAGTTGCATATATTTCTTTGAGCCATCCAACGATACCGAGATCGATACCTTTGAACAACTAAAGCTCCAGAAATGGTCAGCCGACGCTTGCATGTTGTGATTGGCACGAATAGTATCACATCTCAAGCTTGAAGATAGAATTTCAGTTAGATAGAGATTGATTCAGATCTTGACTTCTTCAGGAAACATGTAGGTATTTCTCTTATCTTTCTAAAAAACAATGATCACTTCATTTGGACTAGCTTACCTCAAAATACGAAGTTTCAGACGCTTCATTGTCGGTAGCAGGCGCTTAACCTCAATCTTCAGTGTCTTTGCTTTTGCAGCTTTTGTAATTTTTTTTTTATTCATGCTTTTATTATCTTTCTTATATTAGAGTTGCTGAAACTTTTGTCTTCCTCTATTACAGTACTTGATGTTTCAGAACTTTATTGAGAAGTGTACTTCATTTTCTTGTCAAGGTTGGACTTTGAATATCTCAATACTTTATTCAAAATTACTTCTACAGCCATTATAATGTTCTATATTCAGAATAGACGCTTGATTAGCTTCACTGGAAACTTCCTAAATGAGCTAAGGCACATGGTTATCTATTGGGCTCATTCACAAGGCTATTTAACTCGTAGTTTTCTGACCATTTTGCGTATTATGCTTTTTTGACCCTGTTACTGGCCGAATTGCGATTCCATGTCTTCATGAAACTTGTATTTATGGATATTAGCTTTAATGAGACGCCAGTTTCATACAATTCGGACACCAACAGCTCAATATATGGCCATCAGGCGCTACAAAGGTATGACTATCAGGAACAACATCACGTTACCAACATACTGATGCAATTTGATAAAGATAGAGATCGATTTCGCTCTTCACCTCTTCATGAGAGTTGCAGATATTTCTTTGAGCCTTCCAAGGATACCAATATCGTTCCTATTGAACACCTAAAGCTCCAGAAATCATCATCAGATGCTTGCATGTTCTGATTGTCACGAACAGTATCACATCTCAAACTTGAAGAAGGAATTTCACTCAGATAGAGATTGATTCAGATCTCGACTTCTTCAGGAAACATGTAGGTATTTCTCTTATGTTTCTAATAAAACCAAGATCACTACATTTGGACGATCGTACCTCAAAATATGACATTTCAAACGCCTGATTGTCGGCAGCAGGCGCTTGACTTCAATCTTCAGTGTTTTTGATTTTGCAGCTTTTGTACTTTTTTGTTTTTTCATGCTTTTCTTCTCTTTCTTCTATTAGAGTTGTAGAAGCTTTTGTGTTCTTCTATTATAGTACTTGATGCTTCAGAATTTTATTGAAAAGGGTACCTAATTTTCTGCTCAAGCTTGGACTTTGAATATCTTAATACTTAATTCAAAATTATTTCTTCAGCCTTCATAATACTCGGTATTCTGAGTAGACACTTGATTAGCTTCACTGGACGCTTCGTAAATGAGCTAAGGCACTTGGTTAATAATTGGGCACATTGATAAGGATGTGTAACTCGTAGCATTCTGACCAGTTAGCGTATTATGCTTCTTTGACCCTGTTACTGGCCGAATGAGGATTCCATGTCTTCATGAAACTTGTACATATGGATATTAGCTTTAATGAGACACCGGTTTCATCCAATTCGGACTCTACAGCTCAAAATATGGCCACCAAACGTTACAAAAGTATGACTGTCAGGAACAACATCACATCACCAACTTACGGATGCAATTTGATAAAGATAGAGATCGATTTTGCTCTTCACCTCTTCATGGGAGTTGCATATATTTCTTTGAGCCATCCAACGATACCGAGATCGATACCTTTGAACAACTAAAGCTCCAGAAATGGTCAGCCGACGCTTGCATGTTGTGATTGGCACGAATATTATCACATCTCAAGCTTGAAGATAGAATTTCAGTTAGATAGAGATTGATTCAGATCTTGACTTCTTCAGGAAACATGTAGGTATTTCTCTTATCTTTCTAAAAAACAATGATCACTTCATTTGGACTAGCTTACCTCAAAATACGAAGTTTCAGACGCTTCATTGTCGGTAGCAGGCGCTTAACCTCAATCTTCAGTGTCTTTGCTTTTGCAGCTTTTGTAATTTTGTTTTTATTCATGCTTTTATTATCTTTCTTATATTAGAGTTGCTGAAACTTTTGTCTTCCTCTATTACAGTACTTGATGTTTCAGAACTTTATTGAGAAGTGTACTTCATTTTCTTGTCAAGGTTGGACTTTGAATATCTCAATACTTTATTCAAAATTACTTCTACAGCCATTATAATGTTCTATATTCAGAATAGACGCTTGATTAGCTTCACTGGAAACTTCCTAAATGAGCTAAGGCACATGGTTATCTATTGGGCACATTCACAAGGCTATTTAACTCGTAGTTTTCTGACCATTTTGCGTATTATGCTTTTTTGACCCTGTTACTGGCCGAATTGCGATTCCATGTCTTCATGAAACTTGTATTTATGGATATTAGCTTTAATGAGACGCCAGTTTCATACAATTCGGACACCAACAGCTCAATATATGGCCATCAAGCGCTACAAAGGTATGACTATCAGGAACAACATCACGTTACCAACATACTGATGCAATTTGATAAAGATAGAGATCGATTTCGCTCTTCACCTCTTCATGAGAGTTGCAGATATTTCTTTGAGCCTTCCAAGGATACCAATATCGTTCCTATTGAACACCTAAAGCTCCAGAAATCATCATCAGATGCTTGCATGTTCTGATTGTCACGAACAGTATCACATCTCAAACTTGAAGAAGGAATTTCACTCAGATAGAGATTGATTCAGATCTCGACTTCTTCAGGAAACATGTAGGTATTTCTATGATTTTTCTTGGCAAACCAAGATCACTTCATTTGGACGAGCGTACCTCAAAATACAACATTTCAGATGCTTGATTGTCTGCAACAGGCGCTTGATTTCAATCTTCAGTGTTTTTGATTTTGCAGCTTTTGTACTTTTTTGTTTTTTCATGCTTTTCTTCTCTTTCTTCTATTAGAGTTGTAGAAGCTTTTGTGTTCTTCTATTATAGTACTTGATGCTTCAGAATTTTATTGAAAAGGGTACCTAATTTTCTGCTCAAGCTTGGACTTTGAATATCTTAATACTTAATTCAAAATTATTTCTTCAGCCTTCATAATATTCGGTATTCTGAGTAGACACTTGATTAGCTTCACTGGACGCTTCGTAAATGAGCTAAGGCACTTGGTTAATAATTGGGCACATTGATAAGGATGTGTAACTCGTAGCATTCTGACCAGTTAGCGTATTATGCTTCTTTCACCCTTTTAATGGCCGAATTTGGTTTTGATGTCTTCATGAAAATTTTATATATGGAGATTAGATTTAATGAGACATCGGTTTCACAAAATTCGGATACCTACAGCTCAATATTTGGCCATCAGATGCTACAAAGGTATGACTGTCAGGAACAACATCACGTCCCCAACTTACGGATGCAATTTGACAGAGATAGAGATCGATTTCGCTCTTCACCTTTACATGAGATTTACAGATATTTCTTTGAGCCTTCCAACGACACCAAGATCGATCCTTTTGAACACCTAAAGCTCCTGAAATTGTCAATAGGCACTTGCATGTTCTGATTGTCACGAACAATATCACATCAAAAGCGTGAAGAAGGAATTTCACTCAGATAAAGATTGATTTAGATCTTGACTTCTTCAGGAAACATGTAGGTGTTTCTCTTATATTTCTAAGCAAACCAAGATCACTTCGTTTGGATGAGCGAACCTCAAAATACAAGTTTCGGATGCTTGATTGTCGGCAACTGGCGCTTGACTTCAATCTTCCGTGTTTTTGCTTTTGCAACTTTTGTACTTTTGTCTTTATTCATGTTTTTCTTCACTTTCTTCTATTAGAGTTGCTGAAGCTTTTGTGTTCTTCTATTATAGTACTTGATGCTTCAGAATTTTATTGAAAGAGGTACCTCATTTTCTAGTGAATCTTGGACTTTGAATATCTTAATACTTCATTCAAAATTCCTTCCCCTGCCATCATAATGATCTCTATTCTGAGTAGACGCTTGATTAGCTTCACTGGAAGCTTCTTAAATGAGCTAATACACTAGGTTATCCACTGGGCACATTCACAAGGTTGTTTAACTCGTAACTTTCTGACCATATAGCGTATTATGCTTCTTTGACCCTGTTACTGACCGAATTAGGATTCCATGTGCAACACCCTTTCCCGAGTGTCACATTCCCGAACATTTATAAGACCGGAAATATTTATTAATGCGGAAAATACAGTTTTTTTTCTTTTCACAAGATGTAATGGGATTAGTAAAGGTAAATAATACTAATAAATGAACTTAGGTTCACCATGCATTTCTAGAGTATACTGTATTAAAATACAGAAACAAAAGATAGAAAACAGAAACAGAAATAATACTATATACAGACATAGGTCTAATGTATAACTGACATAAGAAATACAATAAGTACTAGGAGTCGTAGCTCCCAAAAGGTACTACAAAAGCTGACATAGTTTGGCCGACAACAAAAGCAAAACAGCAAAAGAGTCCGCCCCCGGGCTCAAGGAAACTATTGGACTGAACCATCGTCACGTTCATCTGTTCAAGCAACAACAGCAAGTACCAGCAGAAAACATAAAGATATGGGTGAGATTCCCATTCATCAACACAACAAAACATCAATAGCAAAAACGGGACGACTCACCAGATAACAGCGTACCCAACATGCTTACTAAAATTCTCAATATAAATCATGTAAACAGTTAACAGCATAATATATAGCATTCTTAAATAATACAGCGATGTATAAAAGTAAATGTAAATATCAACAGCCATGCAATGCAGTGCAATGTACATGACTCAATGCCAATGCCACTGGGTACTACTCTGACCCCTACTCCATGGAGCTAACAAAACGTCGGAGAGAGTGAATGGGAGGACATGTTCCGGTTTCTGCCAGCCATGAGCAAGATGCTACAACATTCGTAGCGTGCACGTATCTGGCTTTACGGAAACACTCTCGACCAAACATGAAAATATGGCATCTAGTAGAGGATATCAATGTATTGCACGGATTCGCCACGACACAGAAGAGCTACCAACTGGTCACATGTCAGCCCTTCCAATCCTGATACCTCCAAAAAGACCATTGAAGATCGTCACCATAAGATTCGCACCCTCATCAAGGTGTAAGCTCAACTCCTAGGCTCAAGGCCTTACAACTATGGAAATGAAATGCCAATGCTTACACAAAGCAGATGCGAAAAAGCAATGTCTACCCTCCGGGTAAACCTCGAGTTCCTCTAAGGTTCTCTTCCTTAGGAACTATACGCGTCTTTTGAAAAACAAAACCTTTTTCCACATGATAAATCTGGTGATCCCTTCGGGATCGAGTCATCACAAGACTGAAACAATTGAACAACTGATCGAGGTTCGAATCATCGGTCCGTCATCGAACTAATGTTTCAAAACCCAAAACGTTTCATGTTTGTGTTTATGTCTTATGAAGTCATTGATGTACTAAGTCATCAATGGTATAGCGTATGGTCTTGTTCCACCACATACTTTACTTAATTAACCCTTGTCTTCAACGCCAAGTTAATTATTTAACGTAAGTTTTAATGCATAAAACTTTACAGTTTGAGTTAAAAACTCCTTTGTAAACTAAAACAACTTCTCAATTAAAAACTCATTTGATTTGAAACAGCTTTTGAACCACTTACTATATTTTTAGCATTTTCTGAAAACAAGAAATTCGCTTAGCGGAATTCCATTCGCTTAGCAAAAATGAGGCAGTGATACCTCCTTTGGAACTCCTCTGCATCGCTCGGCGAAACATAATTCGCGTAGCGAAGTTTGTTGTATTCGCTTAGCGAATTGGGATTCGCTTAGCGAAATTGGAGGCAGTTACATCTCTTTTGAAACACCTCTGGATCACTCGGCGAAACGGAATTCGGGTAGCGAAATTCTTTGGATTCGCTTAGCGAATATTAATTCGCTTAGCGAAAGTGGGGCAGTGATGCCCAAATTGGAATTCCTCTGTTTTCGCTTAGCGAAGGTAAATTCGCTTAGCGAAAAGTTGCCTTAAAACAAGACATTAACCTTATGGAACCATTTTGATTCTCTTCATGAAAACACTTCTTGTCTCATTTTGAGTCACTTGATTAACTAGATGGACTAAGGATAAGGTATAAAACATGTTTCACTTTGGGGAAAACACTTAAAGATTAAATTCCATTTGATCTTTGGATCAAGTCACTTAGGGTTTTTGTTTGAAAAACATAAGTTATTAAAACGCATTCCTTACTTGAAAAATCAAAGCAAAACTTAACAATACTAACAATGAGGGTTTCGGCCACCCTAGGGTAAATAAAGCTAGGAATTGATCTTGGTTTTCCATTTCATGGATTCAAAGGCAATAGGAAAGCTAAGGATGAAATCAAGTGTTAGAAAGCAAAAATTGATGAAAACATTATTCATCATCATTAAATAGGGTTCGGCCATATTGTGGTTTTTGAGCTATGATGAGAATTGAATTATAAGATCTTGGGTTTAGGTAGAGAATGATGAGGTGAGTTCAAAGAAATTGGACTTACCTCAAAAGGATTTTTCTACAATTTCCTATGGATTTTCAAACTTTTGGATCTAAGAAATAATTTTCATGAAAATGAAGTTTGATCTTGAAATAAGAAATATTCAAGAAGCTAAGAGATCATAGAAGTGATCTTACCTTAAAATGAAGGAAGATTGCTCAAGGAATCAAGTGATTCTAACAAGTGATTCAAGCTTTTCAAGAAGAAAAATGGAGTTTCTTCAAGAACAACTATGGAGTTCTATTTTGAGAGGGGCTGTGCGAAAATGAGGGCTGGAGGGGCTGAGTTCAGCCTCTTAAAAGCTCACTTAAGGGCAAAAAGGTCATTTGCCAAAAGGGTAAAATGGTAAAAGTGTAAAAGACTAAGGTTAGGGACAATTTGGTCATTTTGCGTCCAGATATTTCCGAACGTCATGACGACTCTGGCATACTCTCCCAAGTGTCCTGGGATGATGTGATATCAAGATTATCCGTTGGCGAGTCCCGGTAAACCCATATGTGGCTTCGTTCGTCACCCGATTAAGGATTCCGCTCGAACGGAGGTCAGGAAGTGATTTATCTGAAGTTTTTGTGAAATTTAACCAAAACGTAGAGAATCGAATTCTAAGACTTACTGTCTCGTTCACGAGTCCATCTGAGCTCTCCTGAGCAGTAAAATCATACTGTCAGTATAAAAACGCAGACCGGACTCCATTTGAGTTTTCGACTCTAAACTTAATCGTAGCTTCCTACAATATAGTCGAGCATGACTATGGTCTCGGAATATTTTATTTCCATTCCCAAGACCTTGAATAAAATAAAGACGTTAAAATACTGAAGAATTAGAAAACGTGAAAATCGGGGCGCTACACCATGTCTTCATGAAACTTGTATATATGGATATTAACTTTAATGAGACACCGGTTTCATCAAATTTGGACCCTTACAGCTCAATATTTGGCCATCGGACCCCTACAGCTCAATAATTGGCCATCGGATACCTACAACTCAATATTTTGTCATTGGACACTACAAAGGTATGACTGTCAGGAACAACATCACGTCACCAACTTACAGATGCAATTTGAAAAAGATAGAGATCGATTTCGCTCTTCACCTCTTCATGAGAGTTACAGATATTTCTCTAAGCCTTCCAAAGATACCAAGATCGATCGTTTTCAACACTTGAAGTTCCAGAAATCATTAGCAGACGCTTGCATGCTCTGATTGTCACGAACAGTATCACATGTCAAGTTTGAAGAAGGAATTTCACTCAGATAGAGATTGATTCAGATCTCGACTTCTTTAGGCAACATGTAGGTATTTCTCTTATATTTCTAAGTAAACCAAGATCACTTCATTTGGACGAGCGTAGCTCAAAAGAAATGATTCGGACGCTTGATTGTCGGCAGCAGGCGCTTGACTTCATTCTTCAATGTTTTTGCTTTTGCAGCTTCTGTACTTTTGTCTTTTTTCACGGTTTTCTTATCTTTCTTCTATTAGAGTTGTTGAAGCTTTTGTGTTCTTCAATTATAGAATTTGATGCTTCATAAATTTATTGAAAAGGATACCTCATTTTCTGCTCAAGATTGGACTTTGAATATCTTAATACTTCATTCAAAATTACTTCTCCATCCTTCATAATGTTCTGTATTCTGAGTAGATGCTTGATTAGCTTCACTGGACGCTTCTTAAATGAGCTAAGACACTTGGTTATCAACTGGGCACATTCACAAGGATGTGTAACTCATAGCATTCTGACTAGTTAGCGTATTATACTTCATTGACCCTCTTAAAGGCCGAATTAGGATTCGAAGTCTTCATGAAACTTCTATATATGTATATCAGATTTAATGAGACGCCAGTTTCCTAAAATTTGGATACCAACAGCTCAATATATGGCCAAGAGACGTTACAAAGGTATGACTGTCAGGAACAATATCACGACACCAACTTAGTGATGCAATTTGACAAAGATAGAGATCGAGTTCGCTCTACTCCTCTTGATGAGAGTTGCAACACCCTTTTCCGAGTGTCACATTCCCAAACGTTTATAAGGCCAAAAATATATATTAATGCGGAAAAAATATGTTTTTATTTTTTTTTTCTTTTCTCAAAGATGTAATGGGATTAGTAAAGGTAAATAATACTAATAAATGAACTTAGGTTCATCATGCATTTCTAGAACATACATACTGTATTAAAAATACAGAAACAGAAATAAAAACATTACTGTATACTAATGTATAACTAACACAAGAAATACAATAAGTACTAGAAGTCGTAACTCCCAAAAGGTAGTACAAAAAGAAAAAAAAATGACATTGTCTGGCCGACCACAAAAATAAAACAGCAAAAGAGTCCGCCTCTGGCCTGAAGGAAACTACTGAACTGAAACATCGTCACGTCCATCTGTTCAAGCAGCAACAACAAGTATCAGCAGAAAACATACAGATATGGGTGAGATTCCCGTTCATCAACACAGCAAAATAGCAGTAGTAAAAACGGGACGACTCACCAGGTAACAGCGTACCCAACATGCTTACAAGAATTCTCAGTATAAATCATGTTAAACAGTTAATAGCATAATATAAGGCATTCTTAAACAATACAGTGATGTATAATAGTAAATGTAAGCATCAACAGCCATGCAGTGCAGTGCAATGTATATGACTCAATGCCAATGTCACTGGGTACTGTTATGACCCTTACTCCATGGAGCTAACAAAACGTCGGAGAGAGTGAATAGGAGGACATGTTCCGGTTTCTGCCAGCCATGAGCAAGATGCTACAACATTGGTAACGTGCACGTATCTAGCTTTACGGAAACACTCTCGACCAAACATGAAAAGTACGGCATCTAGTAGAGGATATCAATGTATTTCACGGATTCGCCACGACACAGAAGAATCACCAACTGGTCACATGTCAGCCCTTCCAACCCTGATACCTCCAAAAAGACCATTGTAGATCGTAACCGTAAGATTCGCAACCACATCAAGGTGTAAGCTCAACTCCTAGGCTCAAGGCCTTACAACTATGCAAATGAAATGCCAATGCTTACACAAAGCATATTCGAAAAAGCAATGTCTACCCCCTGGATAAACCTCAAGTTCCACTAAGGTTCTCTTCCTTAGGAACTATACGCGTCTTTGAAAAACAAAACCTTTATCCACAGGATAGATCTCGTGATCCCTCCGGGATCGGGTCATCACAAGATTGAAACAATTGAACAACTGATTGTGATTCGAATCACCGGTCCGTCATCGAACTACGGTTTCAAAATCCAAAACGTTTCATGTTTGTGTTTATGTCTTATGAAGTCATTGATGTACTAAGTCATCAATGGTATATTATACGGTCTTGTTCCACCACATACCATACTTAATTAACCCTTGTCTTCAACTCTAAGTTAGCTACTTAACTTAGGTTTTTATACGTAAAACTTTACGAATTGAGTTAAAAACTCCATTATAAACCACAACAACTTCTCAATTGAAAACTCATTTCATTTGAAACAACTTTTGAATCACTTACTCTATTTTTAGCATTTTTTGAAGACATGAAATTCGCTTAGCGGAATTACATTCGCTTAGCGAAAATGAGGCAGTAATACCTCCTAGAAGACTCCTCTGTATTGCTCGGTGAAACATAAATCGCGTAGCGAAATGTGTTGTATTCGCTTAGCGAAAATGGAGGCGGTTACACCTCTTTTGAAACTCCTCTAGATCGCTCAGCGAAACAGAATTCGCGTAGCGAAATTCTCTGGAATCGCTTAGCGAATAATAATTTGCTTAACGAAAGTGAGACAGTGATGCCCAACTTGGAATTCCTCTGTTTTCACTTAGCGATGGTAAATTCGCATAGCGAAAAGTTGCCTTAAAACAAGACATTAACCTTATGGAACCATTTTGATTCTCTTCATGAAAACACTTCTTGTCTCATTTTGAGTCGCTTGATTAACTAGATGGACTAAGGATAAGGTATAAAACATGTTTCACTTTGGTGATCTTTGGATCAAAGACACTTAGGGTTTTTCTTTGAAACACATTAAGTTATTAAAAACACTTTCCTTACTTGAAAACTTAATTTGCTCAAGAACTACACATTACCTTCCTATTCTCAAGATCATGGCCAAAAGCCAACTATGCAACAATGTGAAGATTTACTTCACCAAACTAACCAAGTTATGGCTCACAAAACTTACACAATTATGATAACAATAAACATACATCATTGCATCATAATCAAGCACAAAAGTCCTTACTTGATCTAGTGAGCAAAGTAGGTTTTTCAACATACATGAAAATGATTTTCATTCAATCATCTCATCATTAACACATGCTAAAGCACACTACAATACACTAAAGCATAAACTCATTATGACAATCTTGTTCTCCAAGAGAACTTAACAAAACTTAACAATTAAAAGTGAACCCAAACTAAAGGGTTTCACCCACACATAAACTTAAACAACCATCTTCACTACCACCATCTTGGTGTGATGAGGTTCACCCCCAATACCTGTTGATGAGCAGATTCCCGGATCAAAGTCGGTTGATCGGTTTGTGAACCTCCTGACAATCGTCAACAACTACAACAACCCAACAATCCAACATTAAACCACAACCAAAGCAAAACTCAACCATCCTAACAAAGTGAATTTCGGCCACCCTAGGGTAAAGAGGTTCGGAATTGATCTTGGTTTTCCATTCATGGATTCAAAGGTAATAGGAAAACTAAGAATGAAATCAAGTGTTACAAATCAAAAATTGATGAAAAACACTAGCCATCATCGTCAAAAGGGTTCGGCCATATTATGATTTTTGAGCTATGATGAGAGTTGAATCATAAGCTCTTGGGTTTAGGTAGAGAATGATGAGGTGAATTCAAAGAAATTGGTCTTACCTCAAAAGGATTTTTCTACAATATCCAACGGATTTTCAATGTTTTGGATCTAAGAAATTCTTTTCATGAAAATGAATTTTGATCTTGAAATAAAGAGAGATTCAAGAAGCTAAGAGATCATAGAAGTGATCTTACCTTAAAATGAAGGAAGATTGCTCAAGGAATCAAGTGATTCCAACAAGAAATCAAGGAGCTTCAAGAACAACAATGGTGTTTTTTCAAGAGCAACTATGGTGTTCTAAAGGGGAGAGGGCTATGCGAAAATGAGGGGGCTGTGGGGCTGAGTTCAGCTCTTTAAAACCTCACTTAAGGGTAAAAAGGTCATTTGCCAAAAGGGTAAAATGGTAAAAATGTGAAAGACTAAGGTTAGGGGCATTTTGGTCATTTTTCATCCAGATATTTCCGAATGTCATGACGACTCTGGCATACTCTCCCAAGTGTCCTGGGATGATGTGATAACAAGCTTATCCGTTGGCAAGTCCCGATAAATCCATGTGGCTCCGTTCGTCACCCGATTGAGGATTCCGCTCTAACGGAGGTCAGGAAGTGATTTTTCTGAAGTTTTTGTGAAATTTAACCAAAACGTAGAGAATCGAAATCGAATGCTAAGACTTATTGTCTCGTTCATGGATCCATCTGAGGTCTCCTGAGCAGTAAAATCATACTGTCATTGTAAAAACGCAGACCGGACTCCGTTTGAGTTTTTGACTCAACTTAATTGTAGCTTCCTACGATATCATCGAGCATGACTATGGTCTCGGAATATTTTATTTCTATTCCTAAGACCTCGAATAAAATAAAAACATTAAAATATTGAAGAATTAGAAAACGTGAAAATCGGGGCGTTACATTCCTACCTTTCTTAAAAGAATTTCGTCCTCGAAATTATACGTACCTCTTACAACAAACTCGGATATTGTTGTCGCATGTCCTCTTCTCTTTCCCAGGTAGCATCACTTGTAGTCTCGTTCCAGATAACTTTGACCAAAGCTATCTCCTTCCCTCGCAGTTTCTTTACTCTCCTGTCTTCGATCTTAACCGGTAATGTTTCATAGGTTAGGTTATCCTTTAGTTGTACTGAGTCAGACTCTATGACATGACTGGGATCAGGAATATACTTTCGCAATTGCGAAACATGAAAACACTATGAAGGTTGGATCGAAAAGGCGATAAAGCTATTTGGTAAGCTACTGGACCTACCCGACGAAGAATTTGATAAGGTCCAATGAATTTTGGAGTGAGTTTTATGGACTTCAGGACCCTGCCCACCCCAGTCATCGGAGTGACTCTCAAAAACACATGATCCCCTTCCTCGAACTCAAGTGGCCTACGTCTTTTATCCGCATAACTCTTTTGTCGGCTCTTAGTTATCCTCATCTTTTCTTGAATCAGTTTCACCTTCTCGGTTGTTTGTTGCACTAGTTCAGGTCCTAATGAACCACTTTCTCCATCTTGGTACCAACACAAAGGTGTTTTGCAACGTCGTCCATATAAAGCTTTGTAGGGTGCCATCCCTATACTCGAATGATAACTGTTGTTGTAGGTGAATTCTATCAATGGTAGGAAATTCTCCCAACTACCTGCATGTTCCAATACACACGCCCTCAACAGATCCTCTAAAGACTGAATCGTCATTTCCGATTGTCCATCAGTTTGAGGATGGTAAGCCGAACTTAGTCGTAACTTCGTCGCTAAAGCTTCATGTAAACTTTGCCAAAAACGCGAAGTAAAACGCGGGTCTCTATCCGATATGATAGTTGAAGGTACTCCATGCAGTCTCACAATCTAACTGATATAAATCTGAGTAAGCTTTTCCATGGAATACTTGAGATTAATCGGTAGAAAATGAGCTGATTTCGTAAGCCTATCAATTATAACCCAAATGGAATCGTGTCCTTTAGGTGTCCTTGGCAAACACGCCACGAAATCCATTGCTATGCCGTCCCATTTCCACTCTGGGATATCCAACGGGAGGTAACATTCCCGCTGGCCTTTGATGTTCAACCTTTGCTTTTTGACACACCAAGCAAGATGCCACATAATCAGCTACACCTCTTTTCATCCCTTGCCACCGAAACAACTGCTTCAGGTCTTGGTACATCTTGGTTGACCCTGGATGCATACTCAACTTGCTTCTATGAGCTTCATGCAGAATTAACCTTCTTATCTCTGGGTTGTTTGGCACACAAACCCATTCTCCTCGTCTTAGGATTCCATCCGCTCCTTCTTTGTATTCAGACGTCATCCCCTTCTTTCGGTTCCTCCGCTCTTTTTCCTGGTACTGGTCATATACTTGTTTCTCCCGAATCTGATCCATCAGATCACAAGATACCGTAACCATACCTAAACATAGTCTTCCTGGCATACAAACCACGGACAGATGCATATCTCTGAACTGTTCCAACAGCTCGTGTTCCTTAACCATCATGGAAAACACATGTAACACTTTTCTACTCAGGGCATCCGCTACCACAATAGCTTTTCTTGGATGATACTGTAACTGGAAATCATAGTCCTTCAAAAATTCCAGCCACCGTCTTTGCCTCATGTTGAGCTCTTTCTGATCGAACAGGTACTTCAAGCTCTTATGATCTCTGAAGACATTGAACGTCGAACCATACAAGTAGTGCCTCCAAATCTTCAACGCAAAGACTACCACTGCTAACTCCAGATCATGATTTGGGTAATTCTTCTCGTGCACTTTCAACTGTCTCGAGGCATATGCTACCACCTTCCGATTCTGCATCAGAACACAGCCTAACCCCTGGTATGAAGCATCACAGTACACTTCAAAAGGTTCGCTTGGATCTGGCAATATCAACACTGGCGATGTAGTCAGCCTCTCTTTCAGCTCCTGAAAACTTTGCTCATAGGCTTCAGTCCATTCAAACGCTTTGTCCTTCCTCGTCAATTGGGTAAGAGGTCCTACAATCTTAGAAAATCCTCGATAAACCTCCGATAATACCCAGCCAAACCCACAAAACTGCGTATCTCAGTCACTGTGGTTGGTCTTTCCCACTCAAGAACTGCTTCAACTTTCGACGGATCTACAACAATTCCTTCCATTGAAATTACATGACCCAAAAATTGCACTTCGTCGAGCCAAAACTCACACTTGGACAACTTGGCATACAACTATTTCTCCTTTAGGACTTGAAGAACTACACTAAGATGTTCAGTGTGCTCTTCCTGGTCTCGCGAATAGATAAGTATGTCATCTATGAAGACAACGACAAACTTATCCAGGTATGGACGAAAGATCCTATTCATATAATCCATGAATATAGCTGGAGCATTCGTCACACCAAACGGCATCACAAGATACTCGTAGTGCCCATAGTGTGTTAGAAACGCTGTGTTCGGTACATCCTCTGCCTTCACACGAATCTGGTGATAACCCGATTGCAAATCAATCTTGGAGAAAACTGTCGCTCCCCTTAACTGATCCATCAAGTCATCTATCCTCGGAAGTGGATACTTGTTCTTGATAGTAACCTTATTCAACTGGCGATAATCCACGCATAGGCGAGATGTTCCATCTTTCTTTTTCACCAACAGCACAAGTGCTCCCCACGGCGACACACTGGGTCTAACAAACTGTTTCCCCAATAAGTCTACCAACTGTTCCTTCAAGGTTTCCAACTCAGCAGGTGCCATTCGATACGGTGCCATAGACACTGGTCCTGTTCCTGGCACAAGATCGATCGCAAACTCGATGTCCCGAACTGGCATCAAACCTGGTACGTTTTCAGGAAAGACTTCCGGAAACTTGTCTTGACCTCCAAAGAAGATAGTAACGTGTATCCTTAAGCTCCTTCTCTCAAAGAAGCGTTTACTTGGTTGGCAGTCAAAAATCCAGAATTCTCACAACTAGGGAAAACTAAGATTTTATTTGCACAGTCTAACAGGATATGATTAGAAGATAACCAATCCGTTCCTAAAATTACATCCATTTGCGAAAGAGGCAAACAAATCAAATCAATCAAAAATATTCTATCTTTAACAGAAATAGAACAGTTCAAACAAACTTTAGCAATTATAACAGGCTTTGCAATAGGCGTAGAAATTACCAAATCAAAAGGTAAAGAAGACACAGGTAATCCCAACAGACTTACACAGTCACAGGCAATAAAGGAATGCGTTGCGCTTGAATCAAATAGTACAGTTAAGATTTTACCTCCCATGACACACTGACCTTGGATTAAGTCTTCATTTTGAGAAACTTCAGCACCTCCCATAGTATAGACTTTGCCTTTCTCCTTAGGCCTCGCAGCTTGGATATTGTTGACAGAATGTTCCAATTTCGGTTGCATGCATTCCCGTGAGATATGTCCCGGCTTCCCACACTTGAAGCAGATAATCCATTTGATCAAACAGTCTCTGGTGATGTGGTTGCTCTTCCCACACTTCATGCACTTGGTTGGGGCGTTTCCAGACTGACTGAAACTCCCACTGCTTCCTCCCGCAGAACATTGTTGTTGATCTTGTTGCTTTGCATACGGCTTCCATCGAAATTTGTTGTCTCGACCACCGCTTCCCCTCTGGAACTTGCTCGATCCAGAACTCTGTACCCGCTTGTCCTTGGGCTCCAAACTCTCGATCAACCGAAACTTTTCCATCAGCCTCGGAAAAACAGAAATTTCCAATGGAACTGCAGATCTCTTCAAGTCGATCCTCAGACCTCCTTCGAATTTTCTGCAATTCCACTCCTCTCTTGGGTTGTCCAGAAAGTAATTTGACAACTTTGCTAGACTTTCAAATTTGGCCCCGTATTCAGCTACGGTCATTCCTCCTTGTCTCAGCTGGAGGAACTCCATCTCTTTCTCGTGCCTTGCGCTCGTAGGAAAATACTTCTCCAGGAATTTTCCCTTAAAAACATTCCAGTCAGCAGCTTGTTGATCGTGAATCAGCATCTAACGGGCTCCTTCCCACCAGTATTCAGCATCCTCCACCAACATATAGGTTGCATAGACAACTTTGTCATTCTCAGTACATCTCATCGCTCCAAAGATTTTCTCTAGCATCTGGATCCAGCGTTCATCTAACTCAAGATTGAATTCACCTTTGAATTGTGGTGGATTCCGACGAAGAAATTCATCCAATCCTCTACCTCCGGCAGCTCGTTCGGTACGTTGAACCATAGCAGCAGCCATTTCCCGTATGGCGTTCACAACAGCAGTCAGGTTTTGAGCAGCCATTGCTACCTTCAAAACCAGCACTGTCAAACTTAAGAGAATAAAGCAAACAACATTATCCTCCTTGCGGAGATAACAACAGAGAAACACACAGAGAACACAACACAAACAAGACAGACCATAACCTACAAACCCCAAAAGACTCGGCCAGCTCTGATACCAAATAATGCAACACCCTTTCCCGAGTGTCACATTCTCGAACGTTTATAAGGCCGAAAATATTTATTAATGCGGAAAAAATACGGTTTTCATTTTTTTTTTCTTTTCACAAAATTGTAATGGGATTAGTAAAGGTAAATAATACTAATAAATGAACTTAGGTTCATCATGCATTTTTAGAACATACATACTGTATTAAAAATACAGAAACAAAAATAACAACATTACTATATACATACAAAAGTCTAATGTATAACTGACATAAGAAATACAATAAGTACTAGGAGTCGTAGCTCCCAAAAGGTACTACAAAAAAAAACTGACATAGTCTGGCCGACAACAAAAATAAAACAGCAAAAGAGTCCGCCACCGGGCTGAAGGAAACTACTGAACTGAACCATCGTCACGTCCATCTGTTCAAGCAGCAACAGCAAGTACCAGCAGAAAACATACAGATATGGGTGAGATTCCCGTTCTTTAACACAGCAAAATAGCAGTAGTAAAAACGGGACGACTCACCGGGTAACAGGCTTACAAGAATTCTCAGTATAAATCATGTTAAACAGTTAACATCATAATATAAAGCATTCTTAAACAATACAGCGATGTATAACAGTAAATGTAAACATCAACAGCCATGCAGTGCAGTGCAATGTATATGACTCAATGCAAATGTCACTGGGTGCTACTCTGACCCCTACTCCATGGAGCTGACAAAACATCGGAGAGAGTGAATGGGAGGACATGTTTCGGTTTCTGCCAGCCATGAGCAAGATGCTACAACATTCGTAACGTGCACGTATCTAGCTTTACGGAAACACTCTCGACCAAACATGAAAATACGACATCTAGTAGAGGATATCAATGTATTGCACGGATTCGCCACGACACAGAAGAGCTACCAACTGGTCACATGTCAGCCCTTCCAATCCTGATACCTCCAAAAAGACCATTGAAGACCGTAACCGTAAGATTCGCACCCGCATCAAGGTGTAAGCTCACGTCCTAGGCTCAAGGCTTTACAACTATGCAAATGAAATGCCAATGCTTACACAAAGCAGATGCGAAAAAGCAATGTCTACCCCCCGGGTAAACCTCGAGTTCCACTAAGGTTTTCTTCCTTAGGAACTATACGCGTCTTTGAAAAACAAAACCTTTATCCATAGGATAGATCTCGTGATTCCTCCGGGATCAGGTCGTCACAAGACTGAAACAATTGAACGACTGATCGGGATCCGAATCACCGGTCTGTCATCGAACTACTGTTTCAAAACCCAAAACGTTTCATATTTATGTTTATGTCTTATGAAATCATTGATGTACTAAGTCATCAATGGTATAGTATGTGGTCTTATTCCACCACATACCATACTTAATTAACCCTTGTCTTCAACGCTAAGTTAGTTACATAACTTAGGTTTTTATATGTAAAAATTTACGAGTTGAGTTAAAAACTCCTTTGTAAACCAATACAACTTCTCAATTGAAAACTCATTTCATTTTGAACCACTTACTCTACTTTTAGCATTTTTTGAAAACATGAAATTCGCTTAGTGGAATTCCATTTGCTTAGCGAAAATGAGGCAGTAATACCTCCTTGGAGACTCCTCTGTATCACTCGGTGAAACATAAATCGCGTAGCGAAATGTGTTGTATACGCTTAGCGAATATGGATTCGCTTATAGAAAATGGAGGCGGTTACACCCCTTTTGAAACTCCTCTGCATCGCTCGGCAAAACAGAATTCGCGTAGGGAAATTCTCTGGAATCACTTAGCGAATAATAATTCGCTTATAGAAAGTGAGGATGTGATGCCCAACTTGGAATTCCTCGGTTTTCGCTTAACGAAAGTAAATTCGCGTAGAGAAAAGTTGCCTTAAAACAAGGCATTAACCTTATGGAACCATTTTGATTCTCTTCATGAAAACACTTCTTGTCTCATTTTGAGTCACTTGATTAACTAGATGGACTAAGGATAAGGTATAAAACATATTTCACTTTGGTGAAAACACTTTGAGATTTAATTCCATTTGATCTTTTGATCAAAGTCTCTTAGGGTTTTTCTTTGAAAAACATAAGTTATTAAAAACACTTTCCTTACTTGAAAACTTAATTTGCTCAAGTACTACACATTACCTTCCTTTTCTCAAGATCATGGCCAAAATCCAACTATGCACCAATGTGAAGATTTACTTCATCAAACTAACCAAGTTATGGCTCACAAAACTTACACAATTATGATAACAATAAACATACATCATTGCATCATAATCAAGCACAAAAGTCCATACTTGATCTAGTGATCAAAGTAGGTTTTTCAACATACATGAAAATGATTTTCATTCAATCATCTCATCATCAACACATGCTAAAGCACACTACAATACACTAAAGCGTAAACTCATTATGACAATCTTGTTCCCCAAGAGAACTTAACAAAAATTAACAATTAAAAGTAAACTCAAACTAAAGGGTTTCTTTCTAACAAAACCAAGATCACTTCATTTCGACGAGCGTACCTCAAAATATGACGTTTCGGACGCTTGATTATTGGCAGCAGGCGCCTGACTTCAATCTTCAGTCTTTTAGCTTTTGCAGCATTTGTACTTTTGTTTTTATGCACGCTTGTCTTCTCTTTCTTCTATTAGAATTGCTGAAGCTTTTGTGTTCTTTTATTACAGTACTTGAAGCTTCAGGACTTTATAGAAAATGGTACCTTATTTTCGGGTCAAGCTTGGACTTTGAATATCTTAATACTGCATTCAAAATAACTTCTCCATCCTTCTTAAAGTTTTGTATTCTGAATAGAAGCTTGATTAGCTTCACTGGACGCTTCTTAAATTAGCTAAGGCGCGTGGTTATCCACTGGGCACATTCACAAGGCTGTCAAACTAGTAGCATTCTGACCAGTTCGCGTATTATGCTTCTTTGATCCTCTTAATGGTCGAATTAGGATTCGATGTCTCAATGAAACTTGTAGATATGGATATTAGCTTTAAAGAGACACCTATTTCATACAACTCGGACACCTACTGCTCAATATATGGCCATCAGACGCAACACCAGTATGACTGTCAAGAAGAATATCACGTCAAAAACTTATGAATGCAATTTGACAAAGATAGAGATCGATTTCACTCTTGGCGTCTTCATGAGAGTTGCAGTTATTTCTATGCCTTCCAACGATACCAAGATCGATGCTTTTGAACACCTAAAGCTCCAGAAATTGTCAGCAGACGCTCGCATGTTCTGATTGTCATGAACTGTATCACATCTCAAGCTTGATTAAAGAATTTCTCTCAGATCGAGATTGGTTCAGATCTCGACTTCTCCAGAAGACAAGTAGGTATTTATCTAATCTTTCTAACAAAACCAAGATCACTTCATTTCGACGAGCGTACCTCAAAATACGGCGTTTCGGACGCTTGATTAGGCACCTGACTTCAATCTTCAGTGTTTTAGCTTTTGCAGCATTTGTACTTTTGTTTTTATTTACGCTTGTCTTCTCTTTCTTCTATTAGAATTGCTGAAGCTTTTGTCTTCTTTTATTACAGTACTTCATGCTTCAGGACTTTATAGAAAAGGGTACCTTGTTTTCTATTTAAGCTTGGACTTTTAATATCTTAATACTGCATTCAAAATTACTTCTCCAGCCTTCATAATGTTTGTATTCTGAATGGACGCTTGATTAGATTCACCGGATGCTTCTGATATTAGCTAAGGCCCATGATTATCCACTGGGCACATTCACAAGGCTGTTTAACTCGTAGCATTCTTAGCAGTTACCGTATTATGCTTCTTTGACCCTCTTAGTGGACGAATTAGGATTCAATGTCTTCATTAAACTTGTAGATATGGACATTAGATTTAACAAGGCACCGGCATCATCCAATTCGGACACATACAACTCAATATATGGTCATCAGACGCTACATAGGTATGACTGTCAGGAACGACATCAAGTCACCAACTTACGGATGCAATTTGACAAATATAGAGATCGATTTCGCTCTTGACCTCTTCATGAGAGTTGCAGATATTTCTCTAAGCCTTCCAACGATATCAAGATCGATGCTTTTGAACACCTAAAGCTCCAGAAATTGTCAGCAAACGGTTGCATGTTCTGATTGTCACGAACAGTATCACATCTCAAGCTTGAAAAAGGAATTTCACTCAGATCGAGATTGGTTCAGATCTTGACTTCTCCAGGAGACAAGTAGGTATTTATCTTATCTTTCTAACAAAACCAAGATCACTTCATTTCGACGAGCGTACCTCAAAATACGACGTTTCGGACGCTTGATTATTGGCAGCAGGCGCCTGACTTCAATCTTCAGTCTTTTAGCTTTTGCAGCATTTGTACTTTTGTTTTTATTCACGCTTGTCTTCTCTTTCTTCTATTAGAATTGCTGAAGCTTTTGTGTTCTTTTATTACAGTACTTGAAGCTTCAGGACTTTATAGAAAATGGTACCTTATTTTCGGGTCAAGCTTGGACTTTGAATATCTTAATACTGCATTCAAAATAACTTCTCCATCCTTCTTAATGTTTTGTATTCTGAATAGAAGCTTGATTAGCTTCACTGGACGCTTCTTAAATTAGCTAAGGCGCGTGGTTATCCACTGGGCACATTCACAAGGCTGTCAAACTAGTAGCATTCTGACCAGTTCGCGTATTATGCTTCTTTGATCCTCTTAATGGTCGAATTAGGATTCGATGTCTCAATGAAACTTGTAGATATGGATATTAGCTTTAAAGAGACACCTATTTCATACAACTCGGACACCTACTGCTCAATATATGGCCATCAGACGCAACACCAGTATGACTGTCAAGAAGAATATCACGTCAAAAACTTATGAATGCAATTTGACAAAGATAGAGATCGATTTCACTCTTGGCGTCTTCATGAGAGTTGCAGTTATTTCTATGCCTTCCAACGATACCAAGATCGATGCTTTTGAACACCTAAAGCTCCAGAAATTGTCAGCAGACGCTCGCATGTTCTGATTGTCATGAACTGTATCACATCTCAAGCTTGATTAAAGAATTTCTCTCAGATCGAGATTGGTTCAGATCTCGACTTCTCCAGAAGACAAGTAGGTATTTATCTAATCTTTCTAACAAAGCCAAGATCACTTCATTTCGACGAGCGTACCTCAAAATACGGCGTTTCGGACGCTTGATTAGGCACCTGACTTCAATCTTCAGTGTTTTAGCTTTTGCAGCATTTGTACTTTTGTTTTTATTTATGCTTGTCTTCTCTTTCTTCTATTAGAATTGCTGAAGCTTTTGTCTTCTTTTATTACAGTACTTCATGCTTCAGGACTTTATAGAAAAGGGTACCTTGTTTTCTATTTAAGCTTGGACTTTTAATATCTTAATACTGCATTCAAAATTACTTCTCCAGCCTTCATAATGTTTATATTCTGAATGGACGCTTGATTAGATTCACCGGACGCTTCTGAAATTAGCTAAGGCCCATGATTATCCACTGGGCACATTCACAAGGCTGTTTAACTCGTAGCATTCTTAGCAGTTACCGTATTATGCTTCTTTGACCCGCTTAGTGGACGAATTAGGATTCAATGTCTTCATTAAACTTGTAGATATGGATATTAGATTTAACAAGGCACCGGCATCATCCAATTTGGACACATACAACTCAATATATGGTCATCAGACGCTACATAGGTATGACTGTCAGGAACGACATCAAGTCACCAACTTACGGATGCAATTTGACAAATATAGAGATCGATTTCGCTCTTGACCTCTTCATGAGAGTTGCAGATATTTCTCTAAGCCTTCCAACGATATCAAGATCGATGCTTTTGAACACCTAAAGCTCCAGAAATTGTCAACAAACGCTTGCATGTTCTGATTGTCACGAACAGTATCACATCTCAAGCTTGAAAAAGGAATTTCACTCAGATCGGGATTGGTTCAGATCTTGACTTCTCTAGGAGACAAGTAGGTATTTATCTTATCTTTCTAACAAAACCAAGATCACTTCATTTCGACGAGCGTACCTCAAAATACGACGTTTCGGACGCTTGATTATTGGCAGCAGGCGCCTGACTTCAATCTTCAGTCTTTTAGCTTTTGCAGCATTTGTACTTTTGTTTTTATTCACGCTTGTCTTCTCTTTCTTCTATTAGAATTGCTGAAGCTTTTGTGTTCTTTTATTACAGTACTTGAAGCTTCAGGACTATATAGAAAATGGTACCTTATTTTCGGGTCAAGCTTGGACTTTGAATATCTTAATAATGCATTCAAAATAACTTCTCAATCCTTCTTAATGTTTTGTATTTTGAGTAGAAGCTTGATTAGTTTCACTGGACGCTTCTAAAATTAGCTAAGCCGCGTGGTTATCCACTGGGCACATGCACAAGGCTGTCAAACTAGTAGCATTCTGACCAGTTCGCGTATTATGCTTCTTTGATCCTATTAATGGCCTAATTAGGATTCGATGTCTGAATGAAACTTGTAGATATGGATATTAGCTTTAAAGATACACCAGTTTCATCCAATTCGGACACCTACTGCTCAATATATGGCCATCAGACGCTACACCGGTCTGACTGTCATGAACAATATCACGTCAAAAACTTATGGATGCAATTTGACAAAGATAGAGATCGATTTCACTTGGCGTCTTCATGAGAGTTGCAGTTATTTCTAAGCCTTCCCACGATACCAAGATTGATGTTTTTGAACACCTAAAGCTCCAGAAATTGGCAGCTGACGCTTGCATGTTCTGATTGTCATGAACTGTATCACATCTCAAGCTTGAGTAAAGAATTCCACTCAAATTGGGATTGGTTTAGATCTCGACTTCTCCAAAAGACAAGTAGGTATTTATCTTATCTTTCTAACAAAACCAAGATCACTTCATTTCGACGAGCGTACCTCAACATACGACGTTTCGGACGCTTGATTATCAACAGCAGACGCCTGACTTCCATCTTCAGTGTTTTAGCTATTGTAGCATTTGTACTTTTGTTTTTATTTACGCTTGTCTTCTCTTTCTTCTATTAGAATTGCTGAAGCTTTTGTCTTCTTCTATTACAGTACTTCATGCTTCAGGATTTTATAGAAAAGGGTACCTGATTTTCTGGTTAAGCTTGGACTTTCAATATCTTAATACTTCTTTCAAAATTACTTCTCCAGCCTTCATAATGTTTGTATTCTGAATAGATGCTAGATTAGATTCACCGGACGCTTTTAAATTAGCTAAGGCGCTGGATTATCCACTGGGTAGATTCACAAGGCTGTATAACTTGTAGAATTCTTAGCAGTTAGAGTATTATGCTTCTTTGACCCTCGTAGTCGACAAATTAGGATTCGATGTCTTCATGAAACTTGTAGCTATGGCAATTAGATTTAATGAGACACCAATTTGATCCAATTCGGACACCTACTGCTTAATATATGGTCATCAAACGCTACACAGGTATGACTGTCAGGAACAATATCACATCAAAAACTTACGGATGCAATTTGCAACACCCTTTCCCGAGTGCCACATTCCCGAACGTTTATAGGGCCGAAAATATTTCTTAATGCGGAAAATATGGTTTTCTTTTTTTTTTCTTTTCACAAGATGCAATGGAAAGGTAATAATACTAATAAACGAACTTAGGTTCGCCATGCATTTCTAGAACATACCACAGAACAGAAACAAAAATGGAAACGTCAACATTATTATATACAGACATAGGTCTAATGTATAACTAATACAATAAGAAATACAATAAGTACAAGGAGTCGTAGCTCCCCAAAAGTACTACAAAAACGACATAGTCTGGCCGACAACAAAACTAGACCACAAAAAGAAGGTCCTCCTCTGGCTCAAAGGAACTACTGGACTGAACCATCATCACGTCCATCTGTTCAAACAGCAACAGCAAGTACCAACAGAAAACATACAGATATGGGTGAGATTCCCGTTCATCAACACAACAAAAGAGCAATAGTAAAAACGGGACGACTCACCGGGTAACCACGTACCCAACATGCTTACAAGAATTCTCAATGTCAAACATATTAAGCAGTTGACAGCATAATATCATGTTAAGCAGTTAACATCATAAAATAAGGTATTCTTAAACAGTACAACGATATATAACAGTAAATGTAAACATCAATAGCCATGCAATGCAATGCAATGTATATGACTCAATGTCAATGTCACTGGGTACTACTCTGACCCCTACTCCATGGAGCTAACAAAACATTCCGAGAGAGTGAATGGGAGGACATGTTCTGTGCGCGCCAGCCTTGGGCAAGATGCTACAACATTCGTAACGTGCACGTATCTGGCTTTTACGGAAACACTCTCGACCAAACATGAAAAGTACGGCATCTAGTAGAGGATATCAGTGTACTGCACGGATTCGCCACGACACAGAAGAGCTACCAACTGGTCACATGTCAGCCCTTCCAACCCTGATACCTCCCAAAAGACCATTGAAGATCGTCACCGTAAGATTCGCACCCGCATCAAGGTGTAAGCTCAACTCCTAGGCTCAAGGCCTTACAACTATGCAAATGAAATGCCAATGCTTACACAAAGCAGATGCGATCAAGCAATGTCTATCTCCCGGATAAACCTCAAAGTCTACTAAGGTTCTCTACCTTAGGAACTATACGTGTCTTTTGAAAGCATAACCTTTATCCACCGGATAAATCTCGTGATCCCTCCGGGATCGAGTCATCACAAGACTGAAACAATTGAACGACTGAGCGGGGTCCGAATCACCGGTCCGTCATCGAACTACTGTCTCAAAACCCAAAACATTTGTAAACCAGAACAACTTCTCAATTGAAAACTCATTTGATTTGAAACAATCTTTGAAACACTTACTTGCTCTATTTTTTTAGCATTTTCTGAACATGTAATTCGCTTAGCGAAATTTCATTCGCTTAGCGAAATTGAAACAAGAATGCCTCTTTTGGAACTCCTCTGGTTCGCTCGGCGAGACACAAATCGCGTAGCGAAATGCATTGGATTCGCTTAGCGAATATGAATTCGCTTAGCGCAATTTCAGACGGTTAAACCTCTTTGTAAACGCGAAATGTATTGTATTCGCTTAGCGAATATGAATTCGCTTAGCGAAAGTTCAGACGGTTAAACCTCTTTGTAAACGCCTCTGGATCGCTCGGCGAAACAGAATTCGTGTAGCGAAATGCATTGTATTCGCGTAGCGAAAATAATTTCGCTTAGCGAAATGGAGGCGGTTATACCTCCTTTGGAGACTTCTCTGGGTCGCTCAGCGAGACGTAATTCACGTAGCAAAACTCGTTTGATTGGCTTAGCGAATATGAATTCGCTTAGCGAAAGTGAGGCAGTGATGCCCAACTTAGGCTTTCCCCTGTTTTCGCGTAGCGAGAGAAAATTCGCTTAGCGAAATGGTTGCCATAAACAAGACATCAACCTTAGGGAACCATTTTGATTCTCTTCATGAAACCACTTCTTTTCTCATTTTGAGTCCCTTGATTAACTATATGGACTAAGGATAAGGTATAAAATATGTTCCACTTTGGTGAAAGCACTTTGAGCTTTAATTTCCATTCAAAGACACTTAGGGTTTTCTTTGAAAAACACAAGTTATTGAAAACACTTTCTTTACATCAAAACTTGACTTAATCAAGATCTACTCATGTTCTTCCTTTTCTCAAAGCCATGGCTAAAAGCCAACTAGGAATCAATGTGAAGTTTTACTCCATCAACCAAACAAAATATGGCTCACAATACTTACACAATCATGATAACCATAATACACATTACTACATCATAATCAAACATCCAAGTCCATCACACATTATGGTCTCATAATCAACAATAAAAGTCCATACTTGACCTAGTGATCAAAGTAGGTTTTTCAACATACATGGAAATGATTTTCATTCAATCATATCTTCATCAACATATACTAAAGCACACTACAACATACTCAAGCATAAACTCATCATGACAACCTTGTTCTCCAAGAGAACTTAACAAAACTTAACACATAAAAGTGAACCCAAACTAAAGGGTTTCACCCACACATAAAATTAAACAACCATTCTCACTACCACCATCTTGGTGTGATGAGGTTCTTCTCCCCATACCTCTTGATGAGCAGATTCCCGGATCAAAGTCGGTTGATCGGTTTCTGAACCTCCTGATAATCGTCAACAACTACACAACACAACAATTCAACATTAAACAACAATCAAAGCCAAACTCAACTATTACAACAAAGAGGGTTTCGGCCACCCTAGGTTAAAAAGGTTAGGAATTGGTTTTGGTTTCCATTTCATGGATTCAAAAGCATTAGGAAAGCTAAGGATGAAATCTAGTGTTAAAAATCAAAACTTGATGAAAACACTATTCATCATCTTCCAAAAGGGTTCGGCCAAAAAGTGCTTTTTGTGCTATGATGAGAGTTGAATCATAAGCTCTTAGGTTTAGGTAGAGATTGATGATGTGAGTTCAAAGAACTTGGTCTTACCTCAAAAGGATTTTTCTACAATTTCCTATGGATTTTCAAAGTTTTGGATCTAAGAAATTCTTTTCATGAAAATGAAGATTGATCTTGAAATAAAGAAAGATTCAAGAAGCTAAGAGATCATAGAAGTGATCTTACCTTGAAATGAAGAAAGATTGCTCAAGGAATCAAGTGAATCCAACAAAAACTCAAGCTTTTCTAGGTAAAAATGGAGTTTTCTCTCAAGAACAACTATGGAACTCTATGGTGTGAGGGGCTGTGCGAAAATGATGAAGTGAGGGGCTGAGTTCAGCCTCTTAAAAGTTCACTTAAGGGTAAAAAGGTCATTTGCCAAAAGGGTATAATGGTAAAAGTGTAAAAGACTAAGGTTAGGGGCATTTTGGTCATTTTGCGTCCAGAAATTTTCGAACGTCATGACGACTCTGGCATACTCTCCCAAGTGTCCTGGGATGATGTGATATCAAGATTATTTATTGGCGAGTCCCGGTAAATCCATATGTGGCTCCGTTCGTCACCCGATTGAGGATTCCGCTCAAACGAAGGTCAGGAAGTTATTTTTCTGAAATTTTTACGAAATTTAACCAAAACGTAGATAATCGAATTCTAAGACTTACTGTCTCGTTCACGGGTCCATCTGAGGTCTTCTGAGCAGTAAAATCATACTGTCAGTGTAAAAACGCAGACCGGACTCCGTTTGAGTTTTCGACTCAAAACTTAATCGTAGCTTCCTACGATATCGTCGAGCATGACTGTGGTCTCGGAATATTTTATTTCCATTCCTAAGACCTCGAATAAAATACAAACATTATAATACTGAAGAAATAGAAAGCGTGAAAATCGGGGCGTTACATTCCTACCCCTCTTAAAAGAATTTCGTCCTCGAAATTATACGTACCTCTTAAAACAAACTCGGATACTGTTGTTGCATGTCCTCTTCTCTTTCCCAGGTAGCATCACCTGTAGTCTCGTTCCAGATAACTTTGACCAAAGCTGTCTCCTTCCCACGCAGTTTCTTTATCCTCCTGTCCTCGATCTTAACCGGCAATGTCTCGTAGGTTAGGTTATCCTTCAGCTATACTGAATCAGACTCTATGACGTGACTGGGATCAGGAATATACTTCCGCAATTGCGAAACATGAAAAACATTATGAAGGTTGGATAGAAAAGGCGGTAAAGCTATTTGGTAAGCTACTGGACCTATCCGACGAAGAATTTGATAAGGTCCAATGAATTTTGGAGTGAGTTTTCTGGACTTCAGGACCCTGCCCACCCCAGTCATCGGAGTGACTCTCAAAAACACATGAGTGGCCTACGTCTTTTATCCGCATAACTCTTCTGTCGGCTCTGAGTCGTCCTCATCTTTTCTTGAATCAGTTTCACCTTCTCGGTTGTTTGTTGCACTAGTTCAGGTCCTAATGAAGCACTTTCTCCATCTTGGTACCAACACAAAGGTGTTCTGCAACGTCGTCCATATAAAGCTTCGTAGGGTGCCATCCCTATACTCGAATGATAACTGTTGTTGTAGGTAAACTCTATCAACAGTAAGAAATTCTCCCAACTTCCGGCATGTTCCAACACACACGCCCTCAACAGATCCTCTAAAGACTGAATCGTCCTTTCCGATTGTCCATCAGTTTGAGGATGGTAAGCCGAACTTAATCGTAACTTTGTTCCTAAAGCTTCATGTAAACTTTGCCAAAATCGCGAAGTAAAACGCGGATCTCTATCTGATATGATACTTGAAGGTACTCCATGCAGTCTCACAATCTCACTGATATAAATCTGAGTAAGCTTTTCCATAGAATACTTGAGATTAATCGGTAGAAAATGAGCTGATTTCGTAAGCCTATCAATTATAACCCAAATGGAATCGTATCCTTTAGGTGTCCTTGGCAAACACGTCACGAAATCCATTGCTATGCCGTCCCATTTCCACTCTGGGATATCCAACGGAAGTAACATTCCAGCTGGCCTCTGATGTTCAACCTTTGCTTTCTGACACACTAAGCAAGATGCCACATAACCAGCTACATCTCTTTTCATCCCTTGCCACCAAAACAACCGCTTCAGGTCTTGGTACATCTTGGTTGACCCTGGATGCATACTTAACTTGCTTCTATGAGCCTCGTCCAGAATTAACCTCCTTATCTCTGGGTTGTTTGGCACACAAACCCTTTCTCCTCGTCTTAGGATTCCATCTGCTCCTTCTTTGTATTCCGACGTCATCCCCTTCTTTAGATTCCTTCGCTCTTTCTCCAGATACTGGTCGTATACTTGTTTCTCCCGAATCTGATCCATCAGATCACAAGATACTGTAACCATACCTACACATAGTCTTCCTGGCATACTAACCACGGACAGATGCATATCCCTGAACTGTTCCAACAGCTCGTGTTCCTTAACCATCATGGCAGACACATGTAACACTTTTCTACTCAGGGCATCCGCTACCACATTAGCTTTTCCCGGATGATACTGCAACTGGAAATCATAGTCCTTCAAAAATTCCAGCCACGGTCTTTGTCTCATGTTGAGCTCTTTCTGATCAAACAGATACTTCAAGCTCTTATGGTCACTGAAGACATTAAACGTCGAACCATACAAGTAGTGCCTCCAAATCTTCAACGCAAAGACTACCGCTGCTAACTCCAGATCATGAGTTGGGTAGTTCTTCTCATGCACTTTCAACTATCTCGAGGCATACGCTACTACCTTCCGATTCTGCATCAGGACAAAGCCTAATCCTTGGTATGAAGCATCACAGTACACTTCAAAAGATTCGCTTGGATCTGGCAATATCAACACTGGTGATGTAGTCAGCCTCTTCTTCAACTCTTGAAAACTCTGCTCACAGGCTTCAGTCCATTCAAACGCTTTGTCCTTCCTTGTCAATTGGGTAAGAGGTCCTACAATCTTAGAGAATCCCTCAATGAACCTCCGATAATACCCAGCCAAACCCACAAAACTGCGTATTTCAGTCACTGTGGTTGGTCTTTCCCACTCAAGAACTGCTTCGACTTTCGACGGATCTACAGCAATTCCTTCTTTTGAAATTACATGACCCAAAAATTGCACTTCGTCGAGCCAAAACTCACACTTGGACAGTTTTGCATACAGCTGTTTCTCTTTCAGAACTTGAAGAACCACACTAAGATGTTCAGCATGTTCTTCCTGGTCTCGTGAATAGATAAGTATGTCATCTATGAAGACAACGACAAACTGATCTAGGTATGGACGAAAGATCCTATTCATATAGTCCATAAATATAGCTGGAGCATTCGTCACACCAAACGGCATCACAAGATACTCATAGTGCCCATAGCGTGTTCGAAACGCTGTCTTCGGTATATCTTCTGCCTTCACACGAATCTGGTGATAACCCGATCGCAAATCAATCTTGGAGAAAACTGCCGCTTCCCTCAACTGATCCATCAAGTCATCTATCCTCGGAAGTGGATACTTGTTCTTAATAGTAACTTTATTCAACTGGCGATAATCCACACATAACCGAGATGTTCCATCTTTCTTTTTCACCAACAACACAGGTGCTCCCCACGGCGACACACTGGGTCTAACAAACTGCTTCCCCAATAAGTCTACCAACTGTTCTTTCAACGTTTCCAACTCAGCAGGTGCCATACGATACGGTGCCATGGACACTGGTCCTGTTCCTGGCACAAGATCGATTGCAAACTCGATGTCCCGAACTGGCGGCAAACCTGGTACGTCTTCAGGAAAGACTTCCGGAAACTCATTCACGACAGGTATGCGCTCTAAGACTAGCTCGCTCTTGACCTCCAAAGAAGATAGTAACATGTATCCCTGAGCTCCTTCTCTCAAAGAAGCATTTACTTGGTTGGCAGTCAAAAATCCAGAATTCTCACAACTAGGGAAAACTAAGGTTTTATTTGCACAGTCCAACAGGATATGATTAGAAGACAACCAATCCATTCCTAAGATTACATCCATTTGCGAGAGAGGTAAACAGATCAAATCAATCAAAAACCTTCTATCTTTAACAGAAATAGAACAATTCAAACAAACTTTAGTAGTTACAACAGGCTTTGCAGTAGGCGTAGAAATTACCAAATCAAAAGGTAAAGAAGACACAGGTAATCCCAACAGATTCACACAGTCATAGGCAATAAAGGAATGCGTTGCGCCTGAATCAAATAGTACAGTTAAGGTTTCACCTCCCATGACACACTGACCTTGGATCAAGTCTTCATTCTGAGAAGCTTCAGCACCTCCCATAGTGTAGACTCTGCCCTTCATCTTAGGCCTTGCAGCTTGGACATTGTTAACAGAATGTTCCAACTTCGGTTGCATGCATTCACGTGAGATGTGTCCCGGCTTCCCACACTTGAAGCAGATAATCCCTTTGATCGAACAATCTCTGGTGATGTGATTGCTCTTCCCACACTTCATGCACTTGTTTGGGGCATTTCCAGACTGACTAAAACTCCCACTGCTCCCTCCAACAGAACGTTGTTGTCGATCTTGTTGCTTTGCATAGGGCTTCCATCGAGATTTGTTGTCTCGGCCACCGCTTCCTCTCTGGAACTTGCTCGGTCCAGAACTCTGTACCCGCTTGTCCTTAGGCTCCAAACTCTCGATCAAACGACACTTTTCCATTAACCTCGGAAAAACAGAAATTTCCAATGGAACTACAGCTCTCTTCAAGTCGATCCTTAGACCTCCTTCGAATTTTCTGCACTTCCACTCCTCTCTTGGGTTGTCCAGAAAGTAATTTGAGAACTTTGCTAGACTTTCAAACTTAGCCCCGTATTCAGCTACGGTCATTCCCCCCTGTCTCAGCTGGAGGAACTCCATCTCTTTCTCGTGCCTTGCACTCGCAGGAAAATACTTCTCCAGGAATTTTCCCTTAAAAGCATTCCAGTCAACAGCTTGTTGGTCATGCACCAGCATCTGACGGGCTCCTTCCCACCAGTATTCAGCATCCTCCACCAGCATATAGGTTGCATAGACAACCTTGTCATTCTCAGTACATCTCATCGCTCCAAAGATCTTCTCCAGCGTTTGGATCCAGCGTTCAGCCAACTCAGGATTGAATTCACCTTTGAATTGAGGTGGATTCCGACGAAGAAATTCGTCCAGTCCTCTACCTCCAGCAGCTCGTTCATCACGTTGAGCCATAGCAGCAGCCATGTCCCGTATGGCGTTCACTGCAGCAATCAGGTTTTGAGCAGCCATTGCTACCTTCAAAACCAGAACTATCAAACACAAGAACCACAACAAAACTAAAGCAAACAACAGAGAATCACACAGAGAACACAACACAAACAAGACAGACCATAACCTACAACCCCAAAAAGACTCGGCCAGCTCTGATACCAAACAATGCAACACCCTTTCCCGAGTGCCACATTCCCGAACGTTTATAGGGCCGAAAATATTTCTTAATGCGGAAAATACGGTTTTCTTTTTTTTTTTTCTTTTCACAAGATGCAATGGAAAGGTAATAATACTAATAAACGAACTTAGGTTCGCCATGCATTTCTAGAACATACCATAGAACAGAAACAGAAATGGAAACGTCAACATTATTATATACAGACATAGGTCTAATGTATAACTAATACAATAAGAAATACAATAAGTACAAGGAGTCGTAGCTCCCCAAAAGTACTACAAAAACGACATAGTCTGGCCGACAATAAAACTAGACCACAAAAAGAAGGTCCTCCTCTGGCTCAAAGGAACTACTGGACTGAACCATCATCACGTCCATCTGTTCAAACAGCAACAGCAAGTACCAACAGAAAACATACAGATATGGGTGAGATTCCCGTTCATCAACACAACAAAAGAGCAATAGTAAAAACGGGACGACTCACCGGGTAACCACGTACCCAACATGCTTACAAGAATTCTCAATGTCAAACATATTAAGCAGTTGACAGCATAATATCATGTTAAGCAGTTAACATCATAAAATAAGGTATTCTTAAACAGTACAACGATGTATAACAGTAAATGTAAACATCAATAGCCATGCAATGCAATGCAATGTATATGACTCAATGTCAATGTCACTGGGTACTACTCTGACCCCTACTCCATGGAGCTAACAAAACATTCGGAGAGAGTGAATGGGAGGACATGTTCCGTGCGCGCCAGCCTTGGGCAAGATGCTACAACATTCGTAACGTGCACGTATCTGGCTTTTACGGAAACACTCTCGACCAAACATGAAAAGTACGGCATCTAGTAGAGGATATCAGTGTATTGCACGGATTCGCCACGACACAGAAGAGCTACCAACTGGTCACATGTCAGCCCTTCCAACCCTGATACCTCCCAAAAGACCATTGAAGATCGTCACCGTAAGATTCGCACCCGCATCAAGGTGTAAGCTCAACTCCTAGGCTCAAGGCCTTACAACTATGCAAATGAAATGCCAATGCTTACACAAAGCAGATGCGATCAAGCAATGTCTATCTCCCGGATAAACCTCAAAGTCTACTAAGGTTCTCTACCTTAGGAACTATACGTGTCTTTTGAAAGCATAACCTTTATCCACCGGATAAATCTCGTGATCCCTCCGGGATCGAGTCATCACAAGACTGAAACAATTGAACGACTGAGCGGGGTCCGAATCACCGGTCCGTCATCGAACTACTGTCTCAAAACCCAAAACATTTGTAAACCAAAACAACTTCTCAATTGAAAACTCATTTGATTTGAAACAATCTTTGAAACACTTACTTGCTCTATTTTTTTAGCATTTTCTGAACATGTAATTCGCTTAGCGAAATTTCATTCGCTTAGCGAAATTGAAACAAGAATGCCTCTTTTGGAACTCCTCTGGTTCGCTCGGCGAGACACAAATCGCGTAGCGAAATGCATTGGATTCGCTTAGCGAATATGAATTCGCTTAGCGCAATTTCAGACGGTTAAACCTCTTTGTAAACGCGAAATGTATTGTATTCGCTTAGCGAATATGAATTCGCTTAGCGAAAGTTCAGACGGTTAAACCTCTTTGTAAACGCCTCTGGATCGCTCGGCGAAACAGAATTCGTGTAGCGAAATGCATTGTATTCGCGTAGCGAAAATAATTTCGCTTAGCGAAATGGAGGCGGTTATACCTCCTTTGGAGACTTCTCTGGGTCGCTCAGCGAGACGTAATTCGCGTAGCAAAACTCGTTTGATTGGCTTAGCGAATATGAATTCGCTTAGCGAAAGTGAGGCAGTGATGCCCAACTTAGGCTTTCCCCTGTTTTCGCGTAGCGAGAGAAAATTCGCTTAGCGAAATGGTTGCCATAAACAAGACATCAACCTTAGGGAACCATTTTGATTCTCTTCATGAAACCACTTCTTTTCTCATTTTGAGTCCCTTGATTAACTATATGGACTAAGGATAAGGTATAAAATATGTTCCACTTTGGTGAAAGCACTTTGAGCTTTAATTTCCATTCAAAGACACTTAGGGTTTTCTTTGAAAAACACAAGTTATTGAAAACACTTTCTTTACATCAAAACTTGACTTAATCAAGATCTACTCATGTTCTTCCTTTTCTCAAAGCCATGGCTAAAAGCCAACTAGGAATCAATGTGAAGTTTTACTCCATCAACCAAACAAAATATGGCTCACAATACTTACACAATCATGATAACCATAATACACATTACTACATCATAATCAAACATCCAAGTCCATCACACATTATGGTCTCATAATCAACAATAAAAGTCCATACTTGACCTAGTGATCAAAGTAGGTTTTTCAACATACATGGAAATGATTTTCATTCAATCATATCTTCATCAACATATACTAAAGCACACTACAACATACTCAAGCATAAACTCATCATGACAACCTTGTTCTCCAAGAGAACTTAACAAAACTTAACACATAAAAGTGAACCCAAACTAAAGGGTTTCACCCACACATAAAATTAAACAACCATTCTCACTACCACCATCTTGGTGTGATGAGGTTCTTCTCCCCATACCTCTTGATGAGCAGATTCCCGGATCAAAGTCGGTTGATCGGTTTCTGAACCTCCTGATAATCGTCAACAACTACACAACACAACAATTCAACATTAAACAACAATCAAAGCCAAACTCAACTATTACAACAAAGAGGGTTTCGGCCACCCTAGGTTAAAAAGGTTAGGAATTGGTTTTGGTTTCCATTTCATGGATTCAAAAGCATTAGGAAAGCTAAGGATGAAATCTAGTGTTAAAAATCAAAACTTGATGAAAACACTATTCATCATCTTCCAAAAGGGTTCGGCCAAAAATTGCTTTTTGTGCTATGATGAGAGTTGAATCATAAGCTCTTAGGTTTAGGTAGAGATTGATGATGTGAGTTCAAAGAACTTGGTCTTACCTCAAAAGGATTTTTCTACAATTTCCTATGGATTTTCAAAGTTTTGGATCTAAGAAATTCTTTTCATGAAAATGAAGATTGATCTTGAAATAAAGAAAGATTCAAGAAGCTAAGAGATCATAGAAGTGATCTTACCTTGAAATGAAGAAAGATTGCTCAAGGAATCAAGTGAATCCAACAAAAACTCAAGCTTTTCTAGGTAAAAATGGAGTTTTCTCTCAAGAACAACTATGGAACTCTATGGTGTGAGGGGCTGTGCGAAAATGATGAAGTGAGGGGCTGAGTTCAGCCTCTTAAAAGTTCACTTAAGGGTAAAAAGGTCATTTGCCAAAAGGGTATAATGGTAAAAGTGTAAAAGACTAAGGTTAGGGGCATTTTGGTCATTTTGCGTCCAGAAATTTCCGAACGTCATGACGACTCTGGCATACTCTCCCAAGTGTCCTGGGATGATGTGATATCAAGATTATTTATTGGCGAGTCCCGGTAAATCCATATGTGGCTCCGTTCGTCACCCGATTGAGGATTCCGCTCAAACGAAGGTCAGGAAGTTATTTTTCTGAAATTTTTACGAAATTTAACCAAAACGTAGATAATCGAATTCTAAGACTTACTGTCTCGTTCACGGGTCCATCTGAGGTCTTCTGAGCAGTAAAATCATACTGTCAGTGTAAAAACGCAGACCGGACTCCGTTTGAGTTTTCGACTCAAAACTTAATCGTAGCTTCCTACGATATCGTCGAGCATGACTGTGGTCTCGGAATATTTTATTTCCATTCCTAAGACCTCGAATAAAATACAAACATTATAATACTGAAGAAATAGAAAGCGTGAAAATCGGGGCGTTACACAATTTGACAAAGATAGAGATTGATTTCACTCTTAGCGTCCTCTTGAGGGTTGCAGTTATTTCTAAGCCTTCCAACAATACCAAGTTTGATGCTTTTGAACACCTATAGCTCCGGAAATTGTCAGCAGACGCTTGCATGTTCTGATTGTCCTGAACAATATCACATCTAGAGCTTGAAGAAGGAGATTCACGCAGATAGAGATTGGTATATATCTCGACTTCTCCTGGAAACATGTAGGTATTTCTATTATCGTTCTTGAAAAACCAAGATCACTTCATTTCGACGAGCGTACCTCAAAATACGATGTTTCGGGCGCTTGATTATCGGCAGCAGGCGCTTGACTTCAATCTTCAGTGTTTTTGCTTTTGCAGCTTTGGTACTTTTGTCTTTATTCACGCTTGTCTTCTCTTTCTTCTATTAGAATTGCTGAAGCTTTTATCTTCTTCTATTACACTACTTCATGCTTCAGGACTTTATAGAAAAGGGTACCTTATTTTCTGGTTAAGCTTGGACTTTCAATACCTTAATACTTATTCAAAATTACTTCTCCAGCATTCATAATGTTTGTATTCTGAATAGACGCTTGATTAGATTCACCGGACGCTTCTTAAATTAGCTAAGGCGCTTGATTACCCACTGGGCACATTCACATGGCTGTTTAACTCGTACCATTATTGGCAGTTACCGTATTATGCTCCTTTGACCCTCTTAGTTGACGAATTAGGATTCCATATCTTCATGAAACTTGTATCTATGGATATTAGATTTAATGAGACACCAGTTTCATCCAATTCGGACACATACAACTCAATATAAGGTCATCAGACGCTACATAGGTATGTCTGTCAGGAACAACATCAAGTCACCAACTTACGGATGCAATTTGACAAAGATAGAGATCGATTTCGCACTTGACCTCTTCATGAGAGTTGCGGATATTTCTCTAAGCCTTCCAACGATACCAAGATCGATACTTTTGAACACGTAAAGCTCCAGAAATTGTCAGCAGACGCTTGCATGTTCTGATTGTCATGAACAGTATCACATCTCAAGCTTGAAGAAGGAATTTCACTCAGATCGAGATTAGTTCAGATCTCGATTTCTGCTGGAAACATGTAGGTATTTATCTTATCTTTCTAACAAAACCAAGATCACTTCATTTCGACGAGCTTACGTCAAAATAAGACATTCGGACGCTTGATTATCGGCAGCAGGCGCTTGACTTCAATCTTCAGTGTTTTTGCTTTCGTAGCGTTTGTGCTTTTGTTTTTATTCACGTTTGTCTTCTGTTTCTTCAATTAGAATTGTTAAAACTTTGGTGTTCTTCTATTACAGTACTTGAAGCTTCAGGACTTCATAGAAAATGGTT
The DNA here is from genome assembly GCA_039655645.1 of Ammopiptanthus mongolicus. Classification (NCBI taxonomy): domain Eukaryota; kingdom Viridiplantae; phylum Streptophyta; class Magnoliopsida; order Fabales; family Fabaceae; genus Ammopiptanthus; species Ammopiptanthus mongolicus. The sequence goes on from CM077349.1 coordinate 44,892,511, forward strand.
CCTTATTTTCGGGTCAAGCTTGGACTTTGAATATCTTAATACTGCATTCAAAATAACTTCTCCATCCTTCATAATGTTTTGTATTCTGAATAGACGCTTGATTAACTTCACTGGATGCTTCTTAAATTAGCTAAGGCACGTGGTTATCCACTGGGCACATTCACAAGGCTGTCAAACTAGTAGCATTCTAACCAGTTCGCGTATTACGCTTCTTTGATCCTCTTAATGGCCGAATTAGGAATCGATTTCTTAATGAAACTTGTAGATATGGATATTAGCTTTAAAAAGACACCAGTTTCATCCAATTTCGACACTGACTGCTCAATATATGGCCATCAGACGCTACACAGGTATGACTGTCAAGAACAATATCACGTCAAAAACTTACGGATGCAATTTGACAAAGATAGAGATCGATTTCACTTGGCGTCTTCATGAGAGTTGCAGTTATTTCTAAGCCTTCCAACGATACCAAGATTGATGCTTTTGAACACCTAAAGCTCCAGAAATTGTCAGCAGACGCTTGCATGTTCTGATTGTCATGAACAGTATCACATCCAGAGCTTGAAGAAGGAGATTCACCCAGATAGAGATTGGTACAGATCTTGACTTCTCTAGGAAATATGTAGGTATTTCTATTATCTTTCTTAAAAAACCAAGATCACTTCATTTCGACGAGCGTACCTCAAAATACGACGTTTCGGGCGCTTGATTATCGGCAGTAGGCGCTTGACTTCAATCTTCAGTGTTTTTTCTTTTCCAGTTTTGGTACTTTTGTCTTTATTCACGCTTGTCTTCTCTTTCTTCTATGAGAATTGCTGAAGCATTTGTCTTCTTCTATTGCAGTACTTCATGCTTCAGGACTTTATGGAAAAGGGTACCTTATATTCTGGTTAAGCTTGGACTTTCAATATCTTAATACTTCATTCAAAATTACTTCTCTAGCCTTCATAATGTTTTGTATTCTGAATAGACTCTTGATTAGCTTCACTGAATGCTCCTTAAATTAGCTAAGGCGCGTGGTTATCCACAGGGCACATTCACAAGGCTTCAAACTAGTAGCATTCTGAACAGTTCGCGTATTATGCTTCTTTGATCCTCTTAATGGCTGAATTAGGATTCGATGTCTTAATGAAACTTTTAGATATGGATATTAGCTTTAAAGAGACACCGGTTTCTTCCAATTCGGACACCTACTTCTGAATATATGGCCATCAGACGCTACACAGGTATGACTGTCAGGAAAAATATCATGTCAAAAACTTACGGATGCAATTTGACAAAGATAGAGATCGATTTCAGTCTTGGCGTCTTCTGAGAGTTGCAGTTATTTCTAAGCCTTCCAACGATACTAAGATTGATGCTTTTGAACACCTAAAGATCCTCAAATTGTCAGCAGACGCTTGCTTGTTCTGATTGTCATGAACAGTATCACATCTGACTTGAAGAAGGAATTTCACTCTGATAGAGATTGGTTCATATCTCGATTTCTCCAGGAAACATGTAGGTATTTATCTTATCTTTCTAAAAAACCAAGATCACTTCATTTCGACAAGCGTACCTCAAAATACGACGTTTCGGGCGCTTGATTATTGGCAACAGGCGCTTGACTTCAATCTTCAGTGTTTTTGCTTTTGCAGCATTTGTACTTTTTTTTTTATTCACGCTTGTCTTCTCTTTCTTCTATTAGAATTGCTGAAGCTTTTGTCTTCTTCTATTGCAGTACTTCATGCTTCAGGACTTTATAGAAAAGGGTACCTTATTTTCTATTTAAGCTTGGACATTCAATATCTTAATACTGCATTCAAAATTACTTTTCCAGCCTTCATATTGTTTGTATTCTGAATAGACGCTTGATTATATTCATCGGACGCTTCTTAAATTAGCTAAGGCCCTTGATTATTCACTGGGCACATTCACAAGGTTGTTTAACTCGTAGCGTTCTTAGCAGTTACAGTATAATGCTTCTTTGACCCTCTTAGTGGATGAATTAGGATTCAATGTCTTCATGAAACTTGTAGATATGGATATTAGATTTAATGAGACACCGGTATCATCCAATTCGAACAAATACAACTCAATATATGGTCATCAGATGCTACATAGGTATGACTGTCAGAAACAACATCAAGTCACCAACTTATGGACGCAATTTGACAAAGATAGAGATCGATTTCGCTCTTGACCTCTTCATGAGAGTTGCGGATATTTCTCTAAGCCTTCCAACAATATCAAGATCGATGCTTTTCAACACCTAAATCTCCAGAAATTGTCAGCAGATGCTTGCATGTTCTGATTGTCATGAATAGTATCACATCTCAAGCTTGAAGAAGGAATTTCACTCAGATCGGGATTGGTTTAGATCTCGACTTCTCTGGAAACATGTAGGTATTTATCTTATCTTTCTAACAAAACCAAGATCACTTCATTTCGACGAGCGTAACTTAAAATACGACGTTTCGGACGCTTGATTATTGGCAGCAGGCGCTTGACTTCAATCTTCTGTGTTTTTGCTTTTGTAGCATTTGTACTTTTGTTTTTATTCACGCTTGTCTTCTCTTTCTTCTATTAGAATTGCTGAAGCTTTTTGTTCTTTATTACAGTACTTGAAGCTTCAGGACTTTATAGAAAATGGTATCTTATTTCTAAGTCAAGCTTGGACTTTGAATATCTTAATACTGTATTCAAAATAACTTTTGCATGCTTCATAGTGTTTTGTATTCTGAATAGAAGCTTAATTAGCTTCACTGGACGCTTCTTAAATTTGCTAAGGCACGTGGTTATCCACTGGGCACATTCACAAGGCTGTCAAACTAGTAGCATTCTGACCAGTTCGCGTATTATGCTTCTTTGATCCTCTTAATAGCCGAATTAGGATTCGATGTCTTAATGAAACTTGTAGATATGGATATTAGCTTTAAAGAGACACTGGTTTCATCCAATTCGGACACCTACTGCTCAATATATGGCCATCAGACGCTACACAGGTATGACTGTCAAGAACAATATCACGTCAAAAACTTACGGATGCAATTTGACAAAGATAGAGATCGATTTCACTCTTGGCGTCTTCATGAGAGTTGCAGTTATTTCTAAGCCTTCCAACGATACCAAGATTGATGCTTTTGAACACCTAAAGCTCCAGAAATTGTCAGCAGACGCTTGCATGTTCTGATTGTCATGAACAGTATCACATCTCAAGCTTGAAGAAAGAATTTCACTCAAATCGGGATTGGTTCAGATCTCGACTTCTCCAAATGACAAGTAGGTATTTATCTTATATTTCTAATAAAACCAAGATCACTTCATTTCGGCGAGCGTACCTCAACAAACAACGTTTCGGACGCTTGATTATCGGCAGCAGGAACCAGACTTCGATCTTCAGTGTTTTAGCTTTTGCAGCATTTGTACTTTTGTTTTTATTTACGCTTGTCTTCTCTTTCTTCTATTAGAATTGCTGAAGCTTTTGTCTTCTTCTATTACAGTACTTCATGCTTCGGGACTTTATAGAAAAGGGTACCTTATTTTCTATTTAAGCTTGGACTTTTAATATCTTAATACTACATTCAAAATTACTTCTCCAGCCTTCATAATGTTTGTATTCTGAATAGACGCTTGATTAGATTCACCGGACGCTTCTTAAATTAGCTAAGGCACGTGGTTATCCACTGAGCACATTCACAAGGGTGTCAAACTAGTAGCATTCTGACCAGTTCGCGTATTATGCTTCTTTGATCCTCTTAATGGCCGAATTAGGATTCGATGTCTTAATGAAACTTGTAGATATGGATATTAGCTTTAAAGAGACACCGGTTTGATCCAATGCGGACACCTAATGCTCAATATATGGGCATCAGACGCTACACCGGTATGACTATCAAGAACAATATCACGTCAAAAACTTACGGATGCAATTTGACAAAGATAGAGATCGATTTCGCTCTTGACCTCTTCATGAGAGTTGCGGATATTTCTCTATGCCTTCCAACGATACCAAGATCGATGCTTTTGAACACCTAAAGCTCCAGAAATTGTCAGCAGACGCTTGCATGTTCTGATTGTCATGAACAGTATCACATCTCAAGCTTGAAGAAGGAATTTCACTAAGGTCGAGATTGGTTCAGATCTCGACATCTCCGGGAAACATGTAGGTATTTATCTTATCTTTCTAACAAAACCAAGATAACTTCATTTCGACGAGCGTACCTCAAAATACGACGTTTCGGACGCTTGATTATCGGCAGCAGCGCTTGACTTCAATCTTCAGTGTTTTTGCTTTTGCAGCATTTGTACTTTTGTTTTTATTCACGCTTGTCTTCTCTTTCTTCTATTAGAATTGCTGAAGCTTTTGTGCTCTTTTATTACAGTACTTGATGCTTCAGGACTTTATAGAAAATGGTACCTTATTTTCGGGTCAAGCTTGGACTTTGAATATCTTGATAATGCATTCAAAATAACTTCTCCATCCTTCTTAATGTTTTGAATTTTGAGTAGAAGCTTGATTAGCTTCACTGGACGCTTCTAAAATTAGCTAAGCCGCGTGGTTATCCACTGGGCACATGCACAAGGCTGTCAAACTAGTAGCATTCTGACCAGTTCGCGTATTATGCTTCTTTGATCCTATTAATGGCCGAATTAGGATTCGATGTCTGAATGAAACTTGTTGATATGGATATTAGCTTTAAAGATACACCAGTTTCATCCAATTCGGACACCTACTGCTCAATATATGGCCATCAGACGCTACACCGGTCTGACTGTCATGAACAATATCACGTCAAAAACTTATGGATGCAATTTGACAAAGATAGAGATCGATTTCACTTGGCGTCTTCATGAGAGTTGCAGTTATTTCTAAGCCTTCCAACGATACCAAGATTGATGTTTTTGAACACCTAAAGCTCCAGAAATTGTCAGCAGACGCTTGCATGTTCTGATTGTCATGAACTGTATCACATCTCAAGCTTGATTAAAGAATTTCACTCAGATCGGGATTGGTTCAGATCTCGACTTCTCCAGAAGACAAGTAGGTATTTATCTTATCTTTCTAACAAAACCAAGATCACTTCATTTCGACGAGCGTACCTCAACATACGACGTTTCGGACGCTTTATTATCAACAACAGACGCCTGACTTCAATCTTCAGTGTTTTAGCTTTTGCAGCATTAGTACTTTTGTTTTTATTCACGTTTGTCTTCTCTTTCTTCTATTAGAATTGCTGAAGCTTTTGTCTTCTTCTATTGCAGTACTTCATGCTTCAGGACTTTATAGAAAAGGGTACCTTATTTTCTGGTTAAGCTTGGACTTTCAATATCTTAATACTTCTTTCAAAATTACTTCTCCAGCCTTCATAATGTTTGTATTCTGAATAGACGCTTGATTAGATTCACCGGATGCTTTTAAATTAGCTAAGGCGCTGGATTACCCACTGGGTACATTCACAAGGCTGTATAACTCGTAGAATTCTTAGCAGTAAGAGTATTATGCTTCTTTGACCCTCGTAGTTGACAAATTAGGATTCGATGTCTTCATGAAACTTGTAGCTATGGCAATTAGATTTAATGAGACACCAATTTGATCCAATTCGGACACCTACTGCTCAATATATGGTCATCAAACGCTACACAGGTATGACTGTCAGGAACAATATCACATCAAAAACTTACGGATGCAATTTGACAAAGATAGAGATCGATTTCACTCTTAGCGTCCTCATGAGAGTTGCAGTTATTTCTAAGCCTTCCAACAATACCAAGTTTGATGCTTTTGAACACCTAAAGCTCCGAAATTGTCAGCAGACGCTTGCATGTTCTGATTGCCATGAACAATATCACATCTAGACTTGAAGAAGGAATTTCACTCTGATAGAGATTGGTATATATCTCGATTTCTCCAGGAAACAAGTAGGTATTTCTATTATCTTTCTTGAAAAACCAAGATCACTTCATTTCGACGAGCGTACCTCAAAATACGACGTTTCGGGCGCTTGATTATCAGCAGCAGGCGCTTGACTTCAATCTTCAGTGTTTTTGCTTTTGCAGCATTGGTACTTTTGTTTTTATTCACGCTTTTCTTCTCTTTCGTCTATTAGAATTGCTGAAGCTTTTATCTTCTTCTATTACAGTACTTCATGCTTCAGGACTTTATAGAAAAGGGTACCTTATTTTCTGGTTAAGCTTGGACTTTCAATATCTTAATACTTCATTCAAAATTACTTCTCCAGCATTCATAATGTTTGTATTCTGAATAGACGCTTGATTAGATTCACCGGACGCTTCTTAAATTAGCTAAGGCGCTTGATTATCCACTGGGCACATTCACATGGCTGTTTAACTCGTACCATTATTAGCAGTTACCGTATTATGCTTCTTTGACCCTCTTAGTTGACGAATTAGAATTCCATGTCTTCATGAAACTTGTAGATATGGATATTAGATTTAATGAGACACCAGTTTCATCCAATTCGGACACATACAACTCAATATAAGGTCATCAGACGCTACATAGGTATGACTGTCAGGAATAACATCAAGTCACCAACTTACGGATGCAATTTGACAAAGATACAGATCGATTTAGCTCTTGACCTCTTCATGAGAGTTGCGGATATTTCTCTAAGCCTTCCAACGATACCAAGATCGATGCTTTTGAACACCTAAAGCTCCAGAAATTGTCAGCAGACGCTTGCATGTTCTGATTGTCATGAACAGTATCACATCTCAAGCTTGAAGAAGGAATTTCACTCAGATCGAGATTGGTTCAGATCTCGATTTCTGCTGGAAACATGTAGGTATTTATCTTATCTTTCTAACAAAACCAAGATCACTTCATTTCGACGAGCTTACTCAAAATACGACATTCGGACGCTTGATTATCGGCAGCAGGCGCTTGACTTCAATCTTCAGTGTTTTTGCTTTTGTAGCATTTGTACTTTTGTTTTTATTCACGTTTGTCTTCTCTTTCTTCAATTAGAATTGTTGAAGCTTTGGTGTTCTTCTATTACAGTACTGAAGCTTCAGGACTTTATAGAAAATGGTACCTTATTTTCGGGTCAAGCTTGGACTTTGAATATCTTAATACTGCATTCAAAATAACTTCTCCAGCCTTCATAATGTTTTGTATTCTGAATAGACGCTTAATTAACTTCACTGGACGCTTCTTAAATTAGCTAAGGCACGTGGTTATCCACTGAGCACATTCACAAGGGTGTCAAACTAGTAGCATTCTGACCAGTTCGCGTATTATGCTTCTTTGATCCTCTTAATGGCCGAATTAGGATTCGATGTCTTAATGAAACTTGTAGATATGGATATTAGCTTTAAAGAGACACCGGTTTGATCCAATGCGGACACCTAATGCTCAATATATGGGCATCAGACGCTACACCGGTATGACTATCAAGAACAATATCACGTCAAAAACTTACGGATGCAATTTGACAAAGATAGAGATCGATTTCGCTCTTGACCTCTTCATGAGAGTTGCGGATATTTCTCTATGCCTTCCAACGATACCAAGATCGATGCTTTTGAACACCTAAAGCTCCAGAAATTGTGAGCAGACGCTTGCATGTTCTGATTGTCATGAACAGTATCACATCTCAAGCTTGAAGAAGGAATTTCACTAAGGTCGAGATTGGTTCAGATCTCGACATCTCCGGGAAACATGTAGGTATTTATCTTATCTTTCTAACAAAACCAAGATAACTTCATTTCGACGAGCGTACCTCAAAATACGACGTTTCGGACGCTTGATTATCGGCAGCAGCGCTTGACTTCAATCTTCAGTGTTTTTGCTTTTGCAGCATTTGTACTCTTGTTTTTATTCACGCTTGTCTTCTCTTTCTTCTATTAGAATTGCTGAAGCTTTTGTGCTCTTTTATTACAGTACTTGAAGCTTCAGGACTTTATAGAAAATGGTACCTTATTTTCGGGTCAAGCTTGGACTTTGAATATCTTGATAATGCATTCAAAATAACTTCTCCATCCTTCTTAATGTTTTGAATTTTGAGTAGAAGCTTGATTAGCTTCACTGGACGCTTCTAAAATTAGCTAAGCCGCGTGGTTATCCACTGGGCACATGCACAAGGCTGTCAAACTAGTAGCATTCTGACCAGTTCGCGTATTATGCTTCTTTGATCCTATTAATGGCCGAATTAGGATTCGATGTCTGAATGAAACTTGTTGATATGGATATTAGCTTTAAAGATACACCAGTTTCATCCAATTCGGACACCTACTGCTCAATATATGGCCATCAGACGCTACACCGGTCTGACTGTCATGAACAATATCACGTCAAAAACTTATGGATGCAATTTGACAAAGATAGAGATCGATTTCACTTGGCGTCTTCATGAGAGTTGCAGTTATTTCTAAGCCTTCCCACGATACCAAGATTGATGTTTTTGAACACCTAAAGCTCCAGAAATTGTCAGCTGACGCTTGCATGTTCTGATTGTCATGAACTGTATCACATCTCAAGCTTGATTAAAGAATTCCACTCAGATCGGGATTGGTTCAGATCTCGACTTCTCCAGAAGACAAGTAGGTATTTATCTTATCTTTCTAACAAAACCAAGATCACTTCATTTCGACGAGCGTACCTCAACATACGACGTTTCGGACGCTTTATTATCAACAACAGACGCCTGACTTCCATCTTCAGTGTTTTAGCTATTGCAGCATTAGTACTTTTGTTTTTATTTACGTTTGTCTTCTCTTTCTTCTATTAGAATTGCTGAAGCTTTTGTCTTCTTCTATTGCAGTACTTCATGCTTCAGGATTTTATAGAAAAGGGTACCTTATTTTCTGGTTAGGCTTGGACTTTCAATATCTTAATACTTCTTTCAAAATTACTTCTCCAGCCTTCATAATGTTTGTATTCTGAATAGACGCTTGATTAGATTCACCGGATGCTTTTAAATTAGCTAAGGCGCTGGATTACCCACTGGGTACATTCACAAGGCTGTATAACTCGTAGAATTCTTAGCAGTTAGAGTATTATGCTTCTTTGACCCTCGTAGTTGACAAATTAGGATTCGATGTCTTCATGAAACTTGTAGCTGTGGCAATTAGATTTAATGAGACACCAATTTGATCCAATTCGGACACCTACTGCTCAATATATGGTCATCAAACGCTACACAGGTATGACTGTCAGGAACAATATCACATCAAAAACTTACGGATGCAATTTTACAAAGATAGAGATTGATTTCACTCTTAGCGTCCTCATGAGGGTTGCAGTTATTTCTAAGCCTTCCAACAATACCAAGTTTGATGCTTTTGAACACCTATAGCTCCGGAAATTGTCAGCAGACGCTTGCATGTTCTGATTGCCATGAACAATATCACATCTAGACTTGAAGAAGGAGATTCAGGCAGATAGAGATTGGTATATATCTCGATTTCTCCTGGAAACATGTAGGTATTTCTATTATCGTTCTTGAAAAACCAAGATCACTTCATTTCGACGAGCGTACCTCAAAATACGACGTTTCGGGCGCTTGATTATCAGCAGCAGGCGCTTGACTTCAATCTTCAGTGTTTTTGCTTTTGCAGCTTTGGTACTTTTGTCTTTATTCACGCTTGTCTTCTCTTTCGTCTATTAGAATTGCCGAAGCTTTTATCTTCTTCTATTACACTACTTCATGCTTCAGGACTTTATAGAAAAGGGTACCTTATTTTCTGGTTAAGCTTGGACTTTCAATACCTTAATACTTCATTCAAAATTACTTCTCCAGCATTCATAATGTTTGTATTCTGAATAGACGCTTGATTAGATTCACCGGACGCTTCTTAAATTAGCTAAGGCGCTTGATTACCCACTGGGCACATTCACATGGCTGTTTAACTCGTACCATTATTAGCAGTTACCGTATTATGCTCCTTTGACCCTCTTAGTTGACGAATTAGAATTCCATGTCTTCATGAAACTTGTATCTATGGATATTAGATTTAATGAGACACCAGTTTCATCCAATTCGGACACATACAACTCAATATAAGGTCATCAGACGCTACATAGGTATGTCTATCAGGAATAACATCAAGTCACCAACTTACGGATGCAATTTGACAAAGATACAGATCGATTTAGCGCTTGACCTGTTCATAAGAGTTGCGGATATTTCTCTAAGCCTTCCAACGATACCAAGATCGATACTTTTGAACACGTAAAGCTCCAGAAATTGTCAGCAGACGCTTGCATGTTCTGATTGTCATGAACAGTATCACATCTCAAGCTTGAAGAAGGAATTTCACTCAGATCGAGATTAGTTCAGATCTCGATTTCTGCTGGAAACATGTAGGTATTTATCTTATCTTTCTAACAAAACCAAGATCACTTCATTTCGACGAGCTTACGTCAAAATAAGACATTCGGACGCTTGATTATCGGCAGCAGGCGCTTGACTTCAATCTTCAGGGTTTTTGCTTTCGTAGCGTTTGTACTTTTGTTTTTATTCACGTTTGTCTTCTGTTTCTTCAATTAGAATTGTTGAAGCTTTGGTGTTCTTCTATTACAGTACTTGAAGCTTCAGGACTTTATAGAAAATGGTACCTTATTTTCGGGTCAAGCTTGGACTTTGAATATCTTAATACTGCATTCAAAATAACTTCTCCAGCCTTCATAATGTTTTGTATTCTGAATAGACGCTTAATTAACTTCACTGGATGCTTCTTAAATTAGCTAAGGCACGTGGTTATCCACTGGGCACATTCACAAGGCTGTCAAACTAGTAGCATTCTGACCAGTTCGCGTATTACGCTTCTTTGATCCACTTAATGGCCGAATTAGGAATCGATTTCTTAATGAAACTTGTAGATATGGATATTAGCTTTAAAGAGACACCAGTTTCATCCAATTTCGACACCGACTGCTCAATATATGGCCATCAGACGCTACACAGGTATGACTGTCAAGAACAATATCACGTCAAAAACTTACGGATGCAATTTGACAATGATAGAGATCGATTTCACTTGGCGTCTTCATGAGAGTTGCAGTTATTTCTAAGCCTTCCAACGATACCAAGATTGATGCTTTTGAACACCTAAAGCTCCAGAAATTGTCAGCAGACGCTTGCATGTTCTGATTGTCATGAACAGTATCACATCCAGAGCTTGAAGAAGGAGATTCACCCAGATAGAGATTGGTACAGATCTTGACTTCTCTAGGAAATATGTAGGTATTTCTATTATCTTTCTTAAAAAACCAAGATCACTTCATTTCGACGAGCGTACCTCAAAATACGACGTTTCGGGCGCTTGATTATCGGCAGCAGGCGCTTGGCTTCAATCTTCAGTGTTTTTTCTTTTCCAGCTTTGGTACTTTTGTCTTTATTCACGCTTGTCTTCTCTTTCTTCTATGAGAATTGCTGAAGCTTTTGTCTTCTTCTATTACAGTACTTCATGCTTCAGGACTTTATAGAAAAGGGTATCTTATATTCTGGTTAAGCTTGGACTTTCAATATCTTAATACTTCATTCAAAATTACTTCTCTAGCCTTCATAATGTTTTGTATTCTGAATAGACTCTTGATTAGCTTCACTAAACGCTCCTTAAATTAGCTAAGGCGCGTGGTTATCCACAGGGCACATTCACAAGGCTTCAAACTAGTTGCATTCTGAACAGTTCGCGTATTATGCTTCTTTGATCCTCTTAATGGCCGAATTAGGATTCGATGTCATAATGAAACGTGTAGATATGGATATTAGATTTAAAGAGACACCGGTTTCTTCCAATTCGGACACCTACTTCTGAATATATGGCCATCAGACGCTACACAGGTATGACTGTCAGGAAAAATATCATGTCAAAAACTTACGGATGCAATTTGACAAAGATAGAGATCGATTTCACTCTTGGCATCTTCTGAGAGTTGCAGTTATTTCTAAGCCTTCCAACGATACTAAGATTGATGCTTTTGAACACCTAAAGATCCTCAAATTGTCAGCAGACGCTTGCTTGTTCTGATTGTCATGAACAGTATCACATCTGAACCTTGAAGAAAGAATTTCACTCTGATCGGGATTGGTTCAGATCTCGACTTCTCCAGGAGACAAGTAGGTATTTATCTTATCTTTCTAACAAAACCAAGATCACTTCATTTCGACGAGCGTACCTGAAAATATGACGTTTCGGACGCTCGATTGTTGGCAACAGGCGCTTGACTTCAATCTTCAGTGTTTTAGCTTTTGCAGCATTTGTAATTTTGTTTTTATTCACGCTTGTCTTCTCTTTTTTCGATTAGAATTGCTGAAGCTTTTGTCTTCTTCTATTACAGTACTTCATGCTTCATGACTTTATAGAAAAGGGTACCTTATTTTCTATTTAAGCTTGCAAATTCAATATCTTAATACTGCATTCAAAATTACTTTTCCAGCCTTCATATTGTTTGTATTCTGAATAGACGCTTGATTAGATTCATCGGACGCTTATTAAATTAGCTAAGGCCCTTGATTATCCACTGGGCACATTCCCAAAGCTGTTTAACTCGTAGCGTTCTTAGCAGTTACCGTATTATGCTTCTTTGACCCTCTTAGTGGATGAATTAGGATTCAATGTTTTCATGAAACATGTAGATATGGATATTAGATTTAATGAGACACCGGTATCATCCAATTCGAACAAATACAACTCAATATATGGTCATCAGATGCTACATAGGTATGACAGTCAGAAACAACATCAAGTCACCAACTTATGGATGCAATTTGACAAAGATAGAGATCGATTTCGCCCTTGACCTCTTCAAGAGAGTTGCGGATATTTCTCTAAGCCTTCCAACAATATCAAGATCGATGCTTTTCAACACCTAAAGCTCCAGAAATTGTCAGCAGACGCTTGCATGTTCTGATTGTCACGAATAGTATCACATCTCAAGCTTGAAGAAGGAATTTCACTCAGATCGGGATTGGTTTAGATCTCGACTTCTCTAGGAGACAAGTAGATATTTATCTTATCTTTCTAACAAAACCAAGATCACTTCATTTCGACTAGCGTAGCTTAAAATACGACGTTTCAGACGCTTGATTATTGGCAGCAGGCGCCTGACTTCAATCTTCTGTGTTTTAGCTTTTGCAGCATTTGTACTTTTGTTTTTATTCACGCTTATCTTCTCTTTCTTCTATTAGAATTGCTAAAGCTTTTGTGTTCTTTTATTACAGTACTAGAAGCTTCAGGACTTTATAGAAAATGGTATCTTATTTCCGGGTCAAGCTTGGACTTTGAATATCTTAATACTGTATTCAAAATAACTTCTGCATGCTTCATAGTGTTTTGTATTCTGAATAGAAGCTTAATTAGCTTCACTGGACGCTTCTTAAATTTGCTAAGGCGCGTGGTTATCCACTGGGCACATTCACAAGGCTGTCAAACTAGTAGCATTCTGAACAGTTCGCGTATTATGCTTCTTTGATCCTCTTAATGGCTGAATTAGGATTCGATGTCTTAATGAAACTTGTAGATATGGATATTAGCTTTAAAGAGACACCGGTTTCATCCAATTCGGACACCTACTGCTCAATATATGGCCATCAGACGCTACACAGGTATGACTGTCAGGAAAAATATCACGTCAAAAACTTACGGATGCAATTTGACAAAGATAGAGATCGATTTCACTCTTGGCGTCTTCATGAGAGTTGCAGTTATTTCTAAGCCTTCCAACGATACTAAGATTGATGCTTTTGAACACCTAAAGATCCTCAAATTGTCAGCAGACGCTTGCTTGTTCTGATTGTCATGAACAGTATCACATCTGAACCTTGAAGAAGGAATTTCACTCTGATCGGGATTGGTTCAGATCTCGACTTCTCCAGGAGTCAAGTAGGTATTTATCTTATCTTTCTAACAAAACCAAGATCACTTCATTTCGACGAGCGTAACTTAAAATACGACGTTTCAGACGCTTGATTATTGGCAGCAGGCGCCTGACTTCAATCTTCTGTGTTTTAGCTTTTGCAGCATTTGTACTTTTGTTTTTATTCACGCTTGTCTTCTCTTTCTTCTATTAGAATTGCTAAAGCTTTTTTGTTCTTTTATTACAGTACTAGAAGCTTCAGGACTTTATAGAAAATGGTATCTTATTTCCGGGTCAAGCTTGGACTTTGAATATCTTAATACTGTATTCAAAATAACTTCTGCATGCTTCATAGTGTTTTGTATTCTGAATAGAAGCTTAATTAGCTTCACTGGACGCTTCTTAAATTTGCTAAGGCGCGTGGTTATCCACAGGGCACATTCACAAGGCTTCAAACTAGTAGCATTCTGAACAGTTCGCGTATTATGCTTCTTTGATCCTCTTAATGGCTGAATTAGGATTCGATGTCTTAATGAAACTTTTATATATGGATATTAGCTTTAAAGAGACACCGGTTTCTTCCAATTCGGACACCTACTTCTGAATATATGGCCATCAGACGCTACACAGGTATGACTGTCAGGAAAAATATCATGTCAAAAACTTACGGATGCAATTTGACAAAGATAGAGATCGATTTCACTCTTGGCGTCTTCATGAGAGTTGCAGTTATTTGTAAGCCTTCCAACGATACCAAGATTGATGCTTTTGAACACCTAAAGCTCCAGAAATTGTCAGCAGACGCTTGCATGTTCTGATTGTCACGAATAGTATCACATCTCAAGCTTGAAGAAGGAATTTCACTCAGATCGGGATTGGTTTAGATCTCGACTTCTCTAGGAGACAAGTAGATATTTATCTTATCTTTCTAACAAAACCAAGATCACTTCATTTCGACGAGCGTACCTCAACATACGACGTTTCGGACGCTTTATTATCAACAACAGACGCTTGACTTCAATCTTCAGTGTTTTTGCTATTGCAGCATTTGTACTTTTGTTTTTATTTACGTTTGTCTTCTCTTTCTTCTATTAGAATTGCTGAAGCTTTTGTCTTCTTCTATTGCAGTACTTCATGCTTCAGGACTTTATAGAAAAGGGTACCTTATTTTCTGGTTAGGCTTGGACTTTCAATATCTTAATACTTCTTTCAAAATTACTTCTCCAGCATTCATAATGTTTGTATTCTGAATAGACGCTTGATTAGATTCACCGGATGCTTTTAAATTAGCTAAGGCGCGTGGATTACCCACTGGGTACATTCACAAGGCTGTAAACTCGTAGAATTCTTAGCAGTTAGAGTATTATGCTTCTTTGACCCTCGTAGTTGACGAATTAGGATTCGATGTCTTCATGAAACTTGTAGCTGTGGCAATTAGATTTAATGAGACACCAATTTGATCCAATTCGGACACCTACTGCTCAATATATGGTCATCAAACGCTACACAGGTATGACTGTCAAGAACAATATCACATCAAAAACTTACGGATGCAATTTTACAAAGATAGAGATCGATTTCACTCTTAGCGTCCTCATGAGGGTTGCAGTTATTTCTAAGCCTTCCAACAATACCAAGTTTGATGCTTTTGAACACCTATAGCTCCGGAAATTGTCAGCAGACGCTTGCATGTTCTGATTGTCATGAACAATATCACATCTAGACTTGAAGAAGGAGATTCAGGCAGATAGAGATTGGTATATATCTCGATTTCTCCTGGAAACATGTAGGTATTTCTATTATCGTTCTTGAAAAACCAAGATCACTTCATTTCGACGAGCGTACCTCAAAATACGACGTTTCGGGCGCTTGATTATCAGCAGCAGGCGCTTGACTTCAATCTTCAGTGTTTTTGCTTTTGCAGCTTTGGTACTTTTGTCTTTATTCACGCTTGTCTTCTCTTTCGTCTATTAGAATTGCCGAAGCTTTTATCTTCTTCTATTACACTACTTCATGCTTCAGGACTTTATAGAAAAGGGTACCTTATTTTCTGGTTAAGCTTGGACTTTCAATACCTTAATACTTCATTCAAAATTACTTCTCCAGCATTCATAATGTTTGTATTCTGAATAGACGCTTGATTAGATTCACCGGACGCTTCTTAAATTAGCTAAGGCGCTTGATTACCCACTGGGCACATTCACATGGCTGTTTAACTCGTACCATTATTAGCAGTTACCGTATTATGCTCCTTTGACCCTCTTAGTTGACGAATTAGAATTCCATGTCTTCATGAAACTTGTATCTATGGATATTAGATTTAATGAGACACCAGTTTCATCCAATTCGGACACATACAACTCAATATATGGTCATCAGACGCTACATAGGTATGACTATCAGGAATAACATCAAGTCACCAACTTACGGATGCAATTTGACAAAGATACAGATCGATTTAGCGCTTGACCTCTTCATAAGAGTTGCGGATATTTCTCTAAGCCTTCCAACGATACCAAGATCGATACTTTTGAACACGTAAAGCTCCAGAAATTGTCAGCAGACGCTTGCATGTTCTGATTGTCATGAACAGTATCACATCTCAAGCTTGAAGAAGGAATTTCACTCAGATCGAGATTAGTTCAGATCTCGATTTCTGCTGGAAACATGTAGGTATTTATCTTATCTTTCTAACAAAACCAAGATCACTTCATTTCGACGAGCTTACGTCAAAATAAGACATTCGGACGCTTGATTATCGGCAGCAGGCGCTTGACTTCAATCTTCAGGGTTTTTGCTTTCGTAGCGTTTGTACTTTTGTTTTTATTCACGTTTGTCTTCTGTTTCTTCAATTAGAATTGTTGAAGCTTTGGTGTTCTTCTATTACAGTACTTGAAGCTTCAGGACTTTATAGAAAATGGTACCTTATTTTCGGGTCAAGCTTGGACTTTGAATATCTTAATACTGCATTCAAAATAACTTCTCCAGCCTTCATAATGTTTTGTATTCTGAATAGACGCTTAATTAACTTCACTGGATGCTTCTTAAATTAGCTAAGGCACGTGGTTATCCACTGGGCACATTCACAAGGCTGTCAAACTAGTAGCATTCTGACCAGTTCGCGTATTATGCTTCTTTGATCCACTTAATGGCCGAATTAGGAATCGATTTCTTAATGAAACTTGTAGATATGGATATTAGCTTTAAAGAGACACCAGTTTCATCCAATTCGACACCGACTGCTCAATATATGGCCATCAGACGCTACACAGGTATGACTGTCAAGAACAATATCACGTCAAAAACTTACGGATGCAATTTGACAATGATAGAGATCGATTTCACTTGGCGTCTTCATGAGAGTTGCAGTTATTTCTAAGCCTTCCAACGATACCAAGATTGATGCTTTTGAACACCTAAAGCTCCAGAAATTGTCAGCAGACGCTTGCATGTTCTGATTGTCATGAACAGTATCACATCCAGAGCTTGAAGAAGGAGATTCACCCAGATAGAGATTGGTACAGATCTTGACTTCTCTAGGAAATATGTAGGTATTTCTATTATCTTTCTTAAAAAACCAAGATCACTTCATTTCGACGAGCGTACTCAAAATACGACGTTTCGGGCGCTTGATTATCGGCAGCAGGCGCTTGACTTCAATCTTCAGTGTTTTTTCTTTTCCAGCTTTGGTACTTTTGTCTTTATTCACGCTTGTCTTCTCTTTCTTCTATGAGAATTGCTGAAGCTTTTGTCTTCTTCTATTACAGTACTTCATGCTTCAGGACTTTATAGAAAAGGGTATCTTATATTCTGGTTAAGCTTGGACTTTCAATATCTTAATACTTCATTCAAAATTACTTCTCTAGCCTTCATAATGTTTTGTATTCTGAATAGACTCTTGATTAGCTTCACTAAACGCTCCTTAAATTAGCTAAGGCGCGTGGTTATCCACTGGGCACATTCACAAGGCTTCAAACTAGTTGCATTCTGAACAGTTCGCGTATTATGCTTCTTTGATCCTCTTAATGGCCGAATTAGGATTCGATGTCATAATGAAACGTGTAGATATGGATATTAGATTTAAAGAGACACCGGTTTCTTCCAATTCGGACACCTACTTCTGAATATATGGCCATCAGACGCTACACAGGTATGACTGTCAGGAAAAATATCATGTCAAAAACTTACGGATGCAATTTGACAAAGATAGAGATCGATTTCACTCTTGGCATCTTCTGAGAGTTGCAGTTATTTCTAAGCCTTCCAACGATACTAAGATTGATGCTTTTGAACACCTAAAGATCCTCAAATTGTCAGCAGACGCTTGCTTGTTCTGATTGTCATGAACAGTATCACATCTGAACCTTGAAGAAAGAATTTCACTCTGATCGGGATTGGTTCAGATCTCGACTTCTCCAGGAGACAAGTAGGTATTTATCTTATCTTTCTAACAAAACCAAGATCACTTCATTTCGACGAGCGTACCTGAAAATATGACGTTTCGGACGCTCGATTGTTGGCAACAGGCGCTTGACTTCAATCTTCAGTGTTTTAGCTTTTGCAGCATTTGTAATTTTGTTTTTATTCACGCTTGTCTTCTCTTTTTCTATTAGAATTGCTGAAGCTTTTGTCTTCTTCTATTACAGTACTTCATGCTTCATGACTTTATAGAAAAGGGTACCTTATTTTCTATTTAAGCTTGCAAATTCAATATCTTAATACTGCATTCAAAATTACTTTTCCAGCCTTCATATTGTTTGTATTCTGAATAGACGCTTGATTAGATTCATCGGACGCTTATTAAATTAGCTAAGGCCTTGATTATCCACTGGGCACATTCCCAAAGTTGTCAAACTCGTAGCGTTCTTAGCAGTTACCGTATTATGCTTCTTTGACCCTCTTAGTGGATGAATTAGGATTCAATGTTTTAATGAAACTTGTAGATATGGATATTAGATTTAATGAGACACCGGTATCATCCAATTCGAACAAATACAACTCAATATATGGTCATCAGATGCTACATAGGTATGACAGTCAGAAACAACATCAAGTCACCAACTTATGGATGCAATTTGACAAAGATAGAGATCGATTTCGCCCTTGACCTCTTCAAGAGAGTTGCGGATATTTCTCTAAGCCTTCCAACAATATCAAGATCGATGCTTTTCAACACCTAAAGCTCCAGAAATTGTCAGCAGACGCTTGCATGTTCTGATTGTCACGAATAGTATCACATCTCAAGCTTGAAGAAGGAATTTCACTCAGATCGGATTGGTTTAGATCTCGACTTCTCTAGGAGACAAGTAGATATTTATCTTATCTTTCTAACAAAACCAAGATCACTTCATTTCGACTAGCGTAGCTTAAAATACGACGTTTCAGACGCTTGATTATTGGCAGCAGGCGCCTGACTTCAATCTTCTGTGTTTTAGCTTTTGCAGCATTTGTACTTTGTTTTTATTCACGCTTATCTTCTCTTTCTTCTATTAGAATTGCTAAAGCTTTTGTGTTCTTTTATTACAGTACTAGAAGCTTCAGGACTTTATAGAAAATGGTATCTTATTTCCGGGTCAAGCTTGGACTTTGAATATCTTAATACTGTATTCAAAATAACTTCTGCATGCTTCATAGTGTTTTGTATTCTGAATAGAAGCTTAATTAGCTTCACTGGACGCTTCTTAAATTTGCTAAGGCGCGTGGTTATCCACTGGGCACATTCACAAGGCTGTCAAACTAGTAGCATTCTGACCAGTTCGCGTATTATGCTTCTTTGATCCTCTTAATGGCCGAATTAGGATTCGATGTCTTAATGAAACTTGTAGATATGGATATTAGCTTTAAAGAGACACTGGTTTCATCCAATTCGGACACCTACTGCTCAATATATGGCCATCTGACGCTACACCGGTATGACTGTCAAGAACAATATCACGTCAAAAACTTACGGATGCAATTTGACAAAGATAGAGATCGATTTCACTCTTGGCGTCTTCATGAGAGTTGCAGTTATTTCTAAGCCTTCCAACGATACCAAGATTGATGCTTTTGAACACCTAAAGCTCCAGAAATTGTCAGCAGACGCTTGCATGTTCTGATTGTCATGAACTGTATCACATCTCAAGCTTGATTAAAGAATTTCACTCAAATCGGGATTGGTTCAGATCTCGACTTCTCCAAAAGACAAGTAGGTATTTATCTTATATTTCTAACAAAACCAAGATCACTTCATTTCGGCGAGCGTACCTCAACATACAACGTTTCGGACGCTTGATTATCGACAGCAGGAACCTGACTTCAATCTTCAGTGTTTTAGCTTTTGCAGCATTTGTACTTTTGTTTTTATTTACGCTTGTCTTCTGTTTCTTCTATTAGAATTGCTGAAGCTTTTATCTTCTTCTATTACAGTACTTCATGCTTCGGGACTTTATAGAAAAGGGTACCTTATTTTCTATTTAAGCTTGGACTTTTAATATCTTAATACTACAGTCAAAATTACTTCTCCAGCCTTCATAATGTTTGTATTCTGAATAGACGCTTGATTAGATTCACCGGACGCTTCTTAAATTAGCTAAGGCGCGTGGTTATCCACTGAGCACATTCACAAGGTTGTCAAACTAGTAGCATTCTGACCAGCTCGCGTATTATGCTTCTTTGATCCTCTTAATGGCCGAATTAGGATTCGATGTCTTAATGAAACTTGTAGATATGGATATTAGCTTTAAAGAGACACCGGTTTCATCCAATGCGGACACCTAATGCTCAATATATGGCCATCAGACGCTACACCGGTATGACTATCAAGAACAATATCACGTCAAAAACTTACGGATGCAATTTGACAAAGATAGAGATCGATTTCGCTCTTGACCTCTTCATGAGAGTTGCGGATATTTCTCTAAGCCTTCCAACGATACCAAGATCGATGCTTTTGAACACCTAAAGCTCTAGAAATTGTGAGCAGACGCTTGCATGTTCTGATTGTCATGAACCGTATCACATCTCAAGCTTGAAGAAGGAATTTCACTAAGGTCGAGATTGGTTCAGATCTCGACATCTCCTGGAAACATGTAGGTATTTATCTTATCTTTCTAACAAAACCAAGATAACTTCATTTCGACGAGCGTACCTCAAAATACGACATTTAGGACGCTTGATTATCGGCAACAACGCTTGACTTCAATCTTCAGTATTTTTGCTTTTGCAGCATTTGTACTCTTGTTTTTATTCACGCTTGTCTTCTCTTTTTCTATTAGAATTGCTGAAGCTTTTGTCTTCTTCTATTACAGTACTTCATGCTTCCGGACTTTATAGAAAAGGTTACCTTATTTTCTATTTAAGCTTGGACATTCAATATCTCAATATTGCATCCAAAATTACTTCTCCAGCCTTCATAATGTTTGTATTCTGAATAGACGCTCGATTAGATTCAGCGGACGCTTCTTAAATTAGCTAAGGCCCTTGATTATCCACTGGGCACATTCACAAGCCTGTTTACCTCGTAGCATTCTTAGCAGTTAGCGTATTATGCTTCTTTGACCCTCTTAGTGGACGAATTAGGATTCGATGTCTTCATGAAACTTGTAGCTATGGATATTAGATTTAATGACACTCCGGTTTGATCCGACTCGGACACCTACAGCTCAATATATGGTCATCAGACGCTGCATAGGTATGACTGTCAGTAACAACATCATGTCACCCACTTACAGATGCAACTTGACAAAGATAGAGATCGATTTTGCTCTTGACCTCCTCATGAGAGTTGCGGATATTTCTCTAAGCCTTCCAAAGATACCAAGATTGATGCTTTTGAATACCTAAAGCTACAGAAATTGTCATCAGATGCTTGCATGTTCTGATTGTCAAGAACAGTATCACATCTCAAGCTTGAAGAAGGAATTTCACTCAGATTGGGATTGGTTAGGATCTCGACTTCTCCTGGAGACAAGTAGGTATTTATCTTATCTTTCTAACAAAACCAAGATCACTTCATTTCGACGAGCGTACCTCAAAAAACGACGTTTTGGACGCTTGATTATCGGCAGCAAGCACTTGACTTCAATCTTCAGTGTTTTTGCTTTTGCAGCATTTGTACTTTTGTTTTTATTCACTCTTGTCTTCTCTTTCTTATATTAGAATTGCTAAAGCTTTTGTGTCCTCCTATTACATTACTTCATGCTTCAGGACTTTATTGAAAATGGTACCTTATTTTCGGGTCAAGCTAGGACTTTGAATATCTTAATACTGCATTCAAAATAACTTTTCTAGCCTTCATAATGTTTTGTATTCTGAATAGACGCTTGATTAACTTCATTGGACGCTTCTTAAATTAGCTAAGGCGCGTGGTTATCCACAGGGCACATTCACAAAGCTGTCAAACTAGTAGCATTCTGACCAGTTCGCGTATTATGCTTCTTTGATCCTCTTAATGGCCGAATTAGGATTTGATGTCTTAAACCAACTTGTAGATACGGATATTAGATTTAAAGATACACCGGTCTCATCCAATTCGGACACCTACTGCTCAATATATGGCCATCAGACGCTATATAGGCATGCCTGTCAAGAACAATATCACGTCAAAAACTTGCGGATGCAATTTGACAAAGATAGAGATCGATTTCACTTGGCGACTTCATGAGAGTTGCAGTTATTTCTAAGCCTTCCAACGATAGCAAGATTGATGCTTTTGAACACCTAAAGGTCCAGAAATTGTCAGCAGACGCTTGCATGTTCTGATTGTCATGAACAGTATCACATCCAGAGCTTGAAGAAGGAGATTCACTCAGATAGAGATTGGTACAGATCTTGACTTCTGTAGGAAATATGTAGGTATTTCTATTATCTTCCTTAAAAAACCATGATCACTTCAGTTCGACGAGCGTGCCTCAAAATATGACTTTTCGGGCGCTTGATTATCGGCATCAGGCGCTTGGCTTCAATCTTCAGTGTTTTTTCTTTTCCAGCTTTGGTACTTTCGTCTTTATTCACGCTTGTCTTCTATTTCTTCTATGAGAATTGCTGAAGCTTTTGTCTTCTTCTATTACAGTAATTCATGATTCAGGACTTTATAGAAAAGGGTAACTTATTTTCTGGTTAAGGTTGGACTTTCAATATCTTAATAGTTCATTCAAAATTACTTCTCCAGCCTTCGTAATATTTTTATTCTGAATAGACGCTTGATTAGATTCACCGAACGCTTCTTAAATTAGTTAAGGCGCTCGATTATCCACTGGCTACATTCACTAGGCTGTTTAACTCGTAGCATACTTAGCAGTTAGCGTATTATGCTTCTTTGACCCTCTTAGAGGACGAATTACGATTCGATGTTTTCATGAAACTTGTAGCTATGGATATTAGATTTAATGAGACACCGGTTTGATCCAATTCGGACATCTACAACTCAATATATGGTCATCAGACGCTACATAGGTATGACTGTCAAGAACAACATCACGTCACCCACTTACAGATGCAACTCGACAAAGATAGAGATAGATTTTGCTCTTGACCTCTTCATGAGAGTTGCGGATTTTTCTCTAAGCTTTCCAAAGATACCAAGATTGATGCTTTTGAACACCTAAAGCTCCAGAAATTGTCAGCAGACGCTTGCATGTTCTGATTGTCAAGAACAGTATCACATCTCAAGTTTGAAGAAGGAATTTCAATCAGAGCGGATTTGATTCAAGTCTCGACTTCTCGAGGACACAAGTAGGTAAGCGTATCTCAAAATACGACGTTTCGGACGCTTGATTATCGGCAGCAGGCGCTTGACATCAATCTTCAGTGTTTTTTCTTTTACAGCATTTGTACTTTTGTTTTTATTCACTCTTGTCTTCTCTTTCTTCTATTAGAATTGCTGAAGCTTTTGTGTTCTTCTATTACAGTACTTCATGCTTCAGGACTTTATAGAAAAGGATACCTTATTATCTGGTTAAACTTGGACTTTCAATATCTTAATACTTCATTCAAAATCACTTCTCTAGCCTTCATAATGTTTTGTATTCCGAATAGACGCTTGATTAGCTTCACTGGACGCTTCTTAAATTAGCTAAGGCACATGGTTATCCACAGGGCACATTCACAAGGCTGTCAAACTTGTAGCATTCTGAACAGTTCGCGTATTATGCTTCTTTGATCCTCTTAATGGCCGAATGAGGATTCGATGTCTTAATGAAACTTGTACATATGGATATTAGCTTTAAAGAGACATCGGTTTCTTCCCATGCGGACACCTACTTCTGAATATATGGCCATCAGACGCTACACAGGTATGACTGTCAGGAAAAATATCACGTCAAAAACTTACGGAAGCAATTTGGCAAAGATAGGGATCGATTTCACTCTTGGCGTCTTCATGAGAGTTGCAGTTATTTCTAAGCCTTCCAACGACACCAAGATTGATGCTTTTGAACACCTAAAGAACCTGAAATTGTCAGCAGACGCTTGCATGTTCTGATAGTCATGAACAGTATCACATCCAGAGCTTCAAGAAGGAGATTCACTCAGATAGAGATTGGTACAGATCTTGACTTCTCTAGGAAATATGTAGGTATTTCTATTATCTTTCTTAAAAAACCAAGATCACTTCAGTTCGACGAGCGTGCCTCAAAATATGACGTTTCGGGCGCTTGATTATCAGCATCAGGCGCTTGACTTCAATCTTCAGTGTTTTTTCTTTTCCTGCTTTGGTACTTTTGTCTTTATTCACGCTTGTCTTCTATTTCTTCTATGAGAATTGCTGAAGCTTTTATCTTCTTCTATTACAGTAATTCATGATTCAGGACTTTATAGAAAAGGGTAACTTATTTTCTGGTTAAGCTTGGACTTTCAATATCTTAATAGTTCATTCAAAATTACTTCTCCAGCCTTCATAATATTTTTATTCTGAATACACGCTTGATTAGATTCGCCGGACGCTTCTTTAATTAGTTAAGGCGCTCGATTATCCACTGGCTACATTCACTAGGCTGTTTAACTCGTAGCATTCTTAGCAGTTAGCGTATTATGCTTCTTTGACCCTCTTAGTGGACGAATTAGGATTAGATGTTTTCATGAAACTTGTAGCTATGGATATTAGATTTAATGAGACACCGGTTTGATCCAATTCGGACACCTACAACTCAATATATGGTCATCAGACGCTACATAGGTATGACTGTCAGGAACAACATCACGTCACCCAGTTACAGATGCAACTTGACAAAGATAGAGATCGATTTTGCTCTTGACCTCTGCATGAGAGTTGTGGATATTTCTCTAAGCTTTCCATAGATACCAAGATTGATGCTTTTGAACACCTAAAGCTCCAGAAATTGTCAGAAGACGCTTGCATGTTCTGATTGTCAAGAACAGTATCACATCTCAAGTTTGAAGAAGGAATTTCAATCAGAGCGGAATTGATTCAGGTCTCGACTTCTCGACGACACAAGTAGGTATTTATCTTATCTTTCTAAAAAAACCAAGATCACTTCATTTCGACGAGCGTACCTCAAAATACGACATTTTGGACGCTTGATTATCGACAGCAAGCGCTTGACATCAATCTTCTGTGTTTTTTATTTTGCAGCATTTGTACTTTTGTTTTTATTCACTCTTGTCTTCTCTTTCTTCTATTAGAATTTCTGAAGCTTTTGTGTTCTTCTATTACAGTGCTTCAGGACTTTATAGAAAAGGGTACCTTATTTTCTGGTTAAACTTGGACTTTCAATATCTTAATAATTCATTCAAAATTACTTCTCTAGCCTTCATAATGTTTTGTATTCCGAATAGACGCTTGATTAGCTTCATTGGACGCTTCTTAAATTAGCTAAGGCGCGTGGTTATCCACAGGGCACATTCACAAGGCTGTCAAACTTGTAGCATTCTGAACAGTTCGCGTATTATGCTTCTTTGATCCTCTTAATGGCCGAATTAGGATTCGATGTCTTAATGAAACTTGTAGATATGGATATTAGCTTTAAATAGACACCGGTTTCATCCAATGCGGACACCTACTGCTCAATATATAGCCATCACACGCTACACCGGTATGACTGTCAAGAACAATATCACGTCAAAAACTTACGGATGCAATTTGACAAAGATAGAGATCGATTTCGCTCTTGACCTCCTCATGAGAGTTGCGGATATTTCTCTAAGCCTTCTAACGATACCAAGATCGATGCTTTTGAACACCTAAAGCTCCAGAAATTGTGAGCAGACGCTTGCATGTTCTGATTGTCATGAGCAGTATCACATCACAAGCTTGAAGAAGGAATTTCACTATGGTCGAGATTGGTTCAGATCTCGCCATCTCCTGGAAACATGTAGGTATTTATCTTATCTTTCTAACAAAACCAAGATAACTTCATTTCGACGAGCGTACCTCAAAATACGACGTTTCGGACGCTTGATTATCGGCAGCAGGCGCTTGACTTCAATCTTCAGTGTTTTTGCTTTTGCAGCATTTGTACTCTTGTTTTTATTCACGCTTGTCTTCTCTTTCTTCTATTAGAATTACTGAAGCTTTTGTGTTCTTCTATTACAGTACTTGAAGCTTTAGGACTTTATAGAAAATGGTACCTTATTTTCGGGTCAAGCTTGGACTTTGAATATCTTAATACTGCATTCAAAATAACTTCTCCAGCCTTCATAATGTTTTGTATTCTGAATAGAAGCTTGATTAGCTTCACTGGACGGTTCTTAAAATAGCTAAGGCGCGTGGTTATCCACTGGGCACATTCATAAGGCTGTCAAACTAGTAGCTTTGTCACCAGTTCCCGTATTATGCTTCTTTGATCCTTTTAATGGCCGAATTAGGATTCGATGTCTGAATGAAACTTGTAGATATGGATATTAGCTTTAAAGAGACACCAATTTCATCCAATTCAGATGCCTACTGATAAATATATGGCCATCAGACGCTACACAGGTACGACTGTCAAGAACAATATCACGTAAAAAACTTACGGATGCAATTTGCCAATGATAGAGATCGATTTCACTCTTGGAGTCTTCATGAGCTAAGTCTTCCCATGATACCAAGATTGATGCTTTTTACCACCTAAAGCCCCAGAAATTGTCAGCAGACGCTTGCTTGTTCTGATTGTCACGAACAGTATCACATCTCAAGCCTGGAGAAGGAATTTCACTCAGATCGGGATCGGTTCAGATCTCGACTTCTCCAGGAGACAAGTAGGTATTTATCTTATCATTCTAACAAAACCAAGATCACTTCATTTCGACGAGCGTACCTCAAAATACGATGTTTCAGACGCTTGATTATCAGTAGCAGGCGCCTGATTTCAATCTTCAGTGTTTTAGCTTTTGCATCATTTTTACTTTTGTTTCTTTTCACTCTTGTCTTCTCTTTTTTCTATTAGAATTTCTGAAGCTTTTGTCTTTTTCTATTATAGTACTTCATGCTTCCGGACTTTATACAAAAGGTTACCTTATTTTCTATTTAAGCTTGGACATTCAATATCTAAATACTGCATTCAAAATTACTTTTCCAGCCTTCATAATGTTTGTATTCTGAATAGACGCTCGATTAGATTCACCGGATGCTTCTTAAATTAGCTAAGGCCCTTGATTATCCACTGGGCACATTCACAAGCCTGTTTAACTCGTAGCATTCTTAGCAGTTGGCGTATTATGCTTCTTTGACCCTCTTAGCGGACGAATTAGGATTCGATGTTTCCATGAAACTTGTAGCTATGGATATTAGATTTAATGAGACACCGGTTTGATCCAATTCGGACACTTACAACTCAATATATGGTCATCAGACGCTACATAGGTATGACTGTCAAGAACAACATCACGTCAAAAACTTACGGATGCAATTTGACAAAGATAGAGATCGATTTCACTTGGTGTCTTCATGAGAGTTGCAGTTATTTCTAAGCCTTCCAACGATACCAAGATTGATGCTTTTGAACACCTAAAGGTCCAGATTTTGTCAGCAGACGCTTGCATGTTCTGATTGTCATGAACAGTATCACATCCAGAGCTTGAAGAAGGAGATTCTCGCAGATAGAGATTGGTACAAATCTTGACTTCTCTAGGAAATATGTAGGTATTTCTATTATCTTTCTTAAAAAACCAAGATCACTTCAGTTCGACGAGCGTGCCTCAAAATATGACGTTTTGGGCGCTTGATTATCGGCATCAGGCGCTTGACTTCAATCTTCAGTGTTTTTTCTTTTCCTGCATTGGTACTTTTGTCTTTATTCACGCTTGTCTTCTATTTCTTCTATGAGAATTGCTGAGCTTTTGTCTTCTTCTATTACAGTAATTCATGATTCAGGACTTTATAGAAAAGGGTAACTTATTTTCTGGTTAAGCTTGGACTTTCAATATCTTAATAGTTCATTCAAAATTACTTCTCTAGCCTTCATAATATTTTTATTCTGAATAGACGGTTGATTAGATTCACCGGACGCTGCTTAAATTAGTTAAGGCGCTCGATTATCCACTGGCTACATTCACTAGGCTGTTTAACTCGTAGCATTCTTAGCAGTTAGCGTATTATGCTTCTTTGACCCTCTTAGCAGACGAATTAGGATTCGATGTTTCCATGAAACTTGTAGCTATGGATATTAGATTTAATGAGACACCGGTTTGATCCAATTCGGACACTTACAACTCAATATATGGTCATCAGACGCTACATAGGTATGACTGTCAAGAACAACATCACGTCACCCACTTACAGATGCAACTTGACAAAGATAGAGATCGATTTTGCTCTAGACCTCTTCATGAGAGTTGCGGATATTTCTCTAAGCTTTCCAAAGATACCAAGATTGATGCTTATGAACGCCTAAAGCTCCAGAAATTGTCAGCAGGCGCTTGCATGTTCTGATTGTCAAGAACAGTATCACATCTCAAGCTTGAAGAAGGAATTTCACTCAGATCGGAATTGATTCAGATCTCGACTTCTGCATGAGACAAGTAGGTATTTATCTTATCTTTCTAAAAAGACCAAGATCACTTCATTTCGACGAGCATACCCCAAAATACGACGTTTCGGACGCTTGATTATCGGCAGCAGGCGCTTGACTTCAATCTTCAGTGTTTTTGCTTTTGCAGCATTTGTACTTTTGTTTTTATTCACTCCTGTCTTCTCTTTATTCTATTAGAATTGCTGAAGATTTTGTGTTCTTCTATTACAATAGTTGATGCTTCAGGACTTTATAGAAAATGGTACCTTATTTTCGGGTCAAGCTTGGGCTTTGAATATCTTAATACTGCATTCAAAATAACTTCTCCAACCTTCATAATGTTTTGTATTCTAAATAGAAGCTTGATTAGCTTCACTGAACGCTTCTTAAATTAGCTAAGGCATGTGGTTATCCACTGGTCTCAGTCACATGGCTGTGAGACTAGAAGCATTCTAACCAGTTCGGGTATTATGCTTCTTGGATCCTCTTAATGGCCGAATTAGGATTCGATGTCTTAATGAAACTTGTAGATATGGATATTAGCTTTAAATAGACACTGGTTGCATCCAATTTGGACACCTATTGCTCAATATATGGCTATCAGACGCTACACAGGTATGACTGTCAGGAACAATATCACGTCAAAAATTTACGGATGCAATTTGACAAAGATAGAGATCGATTTCGCTCTTGACCTCTTCATGAGAGTTGCGGATATTTCTCTATGCCTTCCAATGATACCAAGATCGATGCTTTTGAACACCTAAAGCTCCAGAAATTGTCAGCAGACGCTTGCTTGTTCGGATTGTCATGAACAATATCACATCTCAAGCTCGAAGAGGAAATTTCACTCAGATCGAGATTGGTTCAGATCTCGACTTCTCTTGGAAACATGTAGGTATTTATCTTATCTTATTAAAAAAACCAAGATCCCTTCATTTCGACGAGCGTACCTCAAAATACGATGTTTCAGACGCTTGATTATCGGTAGCAGGCCCTTGACTTCAATCTTCAGTGTTTTTGCTTTTCAGCATTTTTACTTTTGTTTTTATTCACGCTTGTCTTCTCTTTCTTCTATTAGAATTGCTGAAGCTTTTATGTTCTTCTATTACAGTACTTGAAGCTTCAGGACTTTATAGAAAATGGAACCTTATTTTCGGGCCAAGCTTGGACTTTGAATATCTTAATACTGCATTCAAAATAACTTCTCCAGCCTTCAATATGTTTTGTATTATGAATAGAAGCTTGATTAGCTTCACTGGACGGTTCTTAAATTAGCTAAGGCGCGTGGTTATCCATTGGGCACATTCACAAGGCAGTCAAACTAGTAGCATTCTCACCTGTTCGCGTATTATGCTTCTTTGATCCTTTTAATGGCCGAATTAGGATTCGATGTCTTAATGAAACTTGTAGATATGGATATTAGCTTTAAAGAGACACCAGTTTCATCCAATTCGGACGCCTACTGCTCAATATATGGCCATCAGACGCTGAACAGGTATGACTGTCAAGAATAATATCGCGTCAAAAACTTACGGATGCAATTTGACAATGATAGAGATCGATTTCCCTCTTGGCGTCTTCATGAGAGTTGCAGTTATTTCTAAGCCTTCCAACGATTCCAAGATTGATGCTTTTGAACACCTAAAGATCCAGCAATTGTCAGTAGATGCTTGCATGTTCTGATTGTCATGAACAATATCACATCTAGAGCTTGAAGAAGGAGATTCACTCAGATAGAGATTGGTACAGATCTCGACTTCTCCAGGAAACATGTAGGTATTTCTATTATCTTTCTTAAAAAACCAAGATCACTTCATTTCGACGAGCGTACCTCAAAATACGACGTTTCGGGCGCTTGATTATCGGCAGCAGGCACTTGACTTCAATCTTCAGTGTTTTTGCTTTTCCAGCTTTGGTACTTTTGTCTTTATTCACGCTTGTCTTCACTTTCTTCTATGAGAATTGCTGAAGCTTTTGTCTTCTTCTATTACAGTAATTCATGGTTCAGGACTTTATAGAAAAGGGTACCTTATTTTATGGTTAAGCTTGGACTTTCAATATCTTAATACTTCATTCAAAATTACTTCTCCAGCCTTCATAATAATTGTATTCTGAATAGATGCTTGATTAGATTCACCAGACGCTTCTTAAATTAGCTAAGGCGCTTGATTATCCACTGGGTTTATTAACAAGGCTGTTTAACTCGTAGCATTCTTAGTAGTTAGCGTATTATGCTTCTTTGACCCTCTTAGTGGACGAATTAGGATTCGATGTCTTCATGAAACTTGTAGATATGGATATTAGATATAATGAGACACCGGTATCATCCAATTCGGACACATACAGCTCAATATATGGTCATCAGACGCTACATAGGTATGACTGTCAGGAACAACATCAAGTCATCAACTTATGGATGCAATTTGACAAAAATAGTGATCGATTTCGCTCTTGACCTCTTCATGAGAGTTGCGGATATTTCTCTAAGCCTTCCAACGATACCAAGATCGATGATTTTGAACACCTAAAGCTCCAGAAATTGTCAGCAGACGTTTGCATGTTCTGATTGACACGAACAGTATCACATCTCAAGATTGAAGAAGGAATTTCACTCAGATCGGGATTGGTTCAGATCTCGATTTCTCCAGGAGACACGTAGGTATTTATCTTATCTTTCTAAAAAAACCAATATCATTTCATTTCGACGAGCGTACTCCAAAATACGACGTTTCGGACGCTTGATTATCGGCAGCAGGCGCCTGACTTCAATCTTCAGTGTTTTAGCTTATGCAGCATTTGTACATTTGTTTTTATTTACACTTGTCTTCTTTTTCTTCTATCAGAATTTCTGAAGCTTTTGTCTTCTTCTATTACAGTAATTCAAGATTCAGGACTTTATAGAAAAGTGTACCTTATTTTCTGAATAAGCTTGGACTTTCAATATCTTAATACATCATTCAAAATTACTTCTCCAGCCTTCATAATGTTTGTATTCTGAATTGACGCTTGATTAGATTCACCGGACGCTTCTTAAATTAGCTAAGGCGCTTGATTATCCACTGGGTACATTCACAAGGATGTTTAACTCGTTGCATTCTTAGCAGTTAGCGTATTATGCTTCTTTGACCCTCTTAGTGGACGAATTAGGATTCGATGTCTTCATGAAACTTGTAGCTATGGATATTAGATTTAATGAGACACCGGTTTGATCCAATTCGGACATCTAAAGCTCAATATCTGGTCATCAGACGCTACATAGGTATGACTGTCAGGAACAACATCAAGTCATCAACTTACGGATGCAATTTGACAAAGATAGTGATCGATTTCGCTCTTGACCTCTTCATGAGAGTTGCGGATATTTCTCTAAGCCTTCCAAAGATACCAAGATCGATGATTTTGAACCCCTAAAGCTCCAGAAATTGTCAGCAGACGTTTGCATGTTCTGATTGACACGAATAGTATCACATCTTAAGCTTGAAGAAGGAATTTCACTCAGATCGGAATTGATTCAGATCTCGACTTCTCCAAGAGACAAGTAGGTATTTATCTTATCTTTCTAAAAAGACCAAGATCACTTCATTTCGACGAGCATACCCCAAAATACGACGTTTCAGACGCTTGATTATCGGCAGTAGGCGCTTGACTTCAATCTTCAGTGTTTTTGCTTTTGCAGCATTTGTACTTTTGTTTTTATTCACTCCTATCTTCTCTTTCTTCTATTAGAGTTGCTGAAGCTTTTGTGTTCTTCTATTACAGTAGTTGATGCTTTAGGACTTTATAGAAAATGGTACCTTATTTTCGGGTCAATCTTGGACTTTGAATATCTTAATACTGCATTCAAAATAACTTCTCCAGCCTTCATAATGTTTTGTATTCTAAATAGAAGCATGATTAGCTTCACTGAACGCTTCTTAAATTAGCTAAGGCATGTGGTTATCCACTGGTCTCAGTCACAAGGCTGTCAAACTAGAAGCATTCTAACCAGTTCGCGTATTATGCTTCTTTGATCCTCTCAATGGCAGAATTAGGATTCGATGTCTTAATGAAACTTGTACATATGGATATTAGCTTTAAAGAGTCATCGGTTTCTTCCAATTCGGACACCTACTTCTGAATATATGGCCATCAGACGCTACACTGGTATGACTGTCAGGAAAAATTTCACGTCAAAAACTTACGGAAGCAATTTGACAAAGATAGAGATCGATTTCACTCTTGGCGTCTTCATGAGAGTTCCAGTTATTTCTAAGCCTTCCAACGATACTAAGATTGAAGCTTTTGAACACCTAAAGATCCTGAAATTGTCAGCAGACGCTTGCTTGTTCTGTTTGTCATGAACAGTATCACATCTCAAGCTTGAAGAAGTAATTTCACTCTTATCGGGATTGGTTCAGATCTCGACTTCTCCAGGAGACAAGTAGGTAATTATCTTATCTTTCTAACAAAACCAAGATCACTTCATTTCGACGAGCGTACCTGAAAATACGTCGTTTCGGACGCTCGATTGTTGGCAACAGGCGCCTGACTTCCATCTCCAGTGTTTTAGCTTTTGCAGCATTTGTACTTTTGTTTTTATTCACGCTTGTCTTCTCTTTCTTCTATTAGAATTGCTGAAGCTTTTGTCGTCTTCTATTATTGTACTTCATGTTTCGGGACTTTATAGAAAAGGGTACCTTATTTTCTATTTAAGCTTGGACTTTTAATATCTTAATACAGGATTCAAAATTACTTCTCCAGCTTTCATATTGTTTGTATTCTGAATAGACGCTTGATTAGATTCATCGGACGCTTCTTAAATTAGCTAAGGCGCGTCGTTATCCACTGGGCACATTCACAAGGCTGTCAAACTAGTAGCATTCTGACCAGTTCGCGTATTATGCTTCTTTGATCCTCTTAATGGCCGAATTAGGATTCGATGTCTTAATGAAACTTGTAGATATGGATATTAGCTTTAAATAGACACCGGTTTCATCCAATGCGGACACCTACTGCTCAACATATGGCCATCAGACACTACACCGGTATGACTGTCAAGAACAATATCACGTCAAAAACTTACGGATGCAATTTGACAAAGATAGAGATCAATTTCTTTCTTGACCTCTTCATGAGAGTTGCGGATATTTCTCTAAGCCTTCTAACGATACCAAGATCGATGCTTTTGAACACCTAAAGCTCCAGAAATTGTGAGCAGACGCTTGCATGTTCTGATTGTCATGAACAGTATCACATCTCAAGCTTGAAGAAGGAGTTTCACTAAGGTCGAGATTGGTTCAGATCTCGACATCTCCTGGAAACATGTAGGTATTTATCTTATCTTTCTAACAAAAGCAAGATAACTTCATTTCGACGAGCGTACCTCAAAATACGACGTTTTGGACGCTTGATTATCGGCAGCAGGCGCTTGACTTCAATCTTCAGTGTTTTTGCGTTTGCTCGATTTGTACTTTTGTTTTTATTCACACTTGTCTTCTCTTTCTTCTATTAGAATTGTTGAAGCTTTTGTGTTCTTCTATTACAGTACTTGAAGCTTCAGGAATTTATTGAAAATGGTACCTTATTTTCGGGTCAAGACTTTGAATATCTTAATACTGCATTCAAAATAACTTCTCCAGCCTTCATAATGTTTTGTATTCTGAATAGAAGCTTGATTAGCTTCACTGGACGGTTGTTAAATTAGCTAAGGCGCGTGGTTATCCACTGGGCACATTCATAAGGCTGTCAAACTAGTAGCATTGTCACCAGTTCCCGTATTATGCTTCTTTGATCCTTTTAATGGCCAAATTAGGATTCGATGTCTTAATGGAACTTGTAGATATGGATATTAGCTTTAAAGAGACACCAATTTCATCCAATTCAGACGCCTACTGCTAAATATATGGCCATCAGATGCTACACAGGTACGACTGTCAAGAACAATATCACGTCAATAACTTACGGATGCAATTTGCCAATGATAGAGATCGATTTCACTCTTGGCATCTTCATGAGAGTTGCAGTTATTTCTAAGCCTTCCAATGATACCAAGATTGATACTTTTGACCACCTAAAGTTCCAGAAATTGTCAGCAGACGCTTGCTTGTTCTGATTGTCATGAACAGTATCACATCTCAAGCCTGGAGAAGGAATTTCACTCAGATCGGGATTGGTTCAGATCTCGACTTCTCCAGGAGACAAGTAGGTATTTATCTTATCTTTCTAACAAAATCAAGATCACTTCATTTCGACGAGCGTACCTCAAAATACGACGTTTCAGACGCTTGATTATCAGTAGCAGGCGCCTGACTTCAATCTTCAGTGTTTTAGCTTTTGCATCATTTTTACTTTTGTTTTTATTCACACTTGTCTTTTCTTTTTTCTATGAGAATTGCTGAAGCTTTTGTCTTCTTCTATTACAGTAATTCATGATTCAGGACTTTATAGAAAAGGGTAACTTACTTTCTGGTTAAGCTTGGACTTTCAATATCTTAATAGTTCATTCAAAATTACTTCTCCATCCTTCATAATATTTTTATTCTGAATGGACGGTTGATTAGATTCACCGGACGCTTCTTAAATTAGTTAAGGCGCACGATTATCCACTGGCTATATTCACTAGGCTGTTCAACTCGTAGCATTCTTAGCAGTTAGCGTATTATGCTTCTTTGACCCTCTTAGCGGACGAATTAGGATTCGATGTTTGCATGAAACTTGTAGTTATGGATATTAGATTTAATGAGACACCGGTTTGATCCAATTCGGACACCTACAACTCAATATATGGTCATCAGATGCTACATAGGTATGACTGTCAAGAACAACATCACGTCACCCACTTACAGATGCAACTTGACAAAGATAGAGATCGATTTTGCTCTTGACCTCTTCATGAGAGTTGCGGATATTTCTCTAAGCTTTCCAACGATACCAAGATCGATGCTTTTGAACACCTAAAGCTCCAGAAATTGTCAGCAGACGCTTGCATGTTCGGATTGTCATGAACAGTATCACATCTCAAGTTTGAAGAAGGAATTTCACTCAGATGGAGATTGGTTCAGATCTCGACTTCTGCTGGAAACGTGTAGGTATTTATCTTATCTAATTAAAAAAACCAAGATCCCTTCATTTCGACGAGCGTACCTCAAAATACGACGTTTCGGGCGCTTGATTATCGGCAGCAGGCGCTTGACTTCAATCTTCAGTGTTTTTGCTTTTCCAGCTTTGGTACTTTTGTCTTTATTCACGCTTGTCTTCTCTTTCTTCTATGAGAATTGCTGAAGCTTTTGTCTTCTTCTATTACAGTAATTCATGATTCAGGACTTTATAGAAAAGGGTACCTTATTTTCTGGTTAAGCTTGGACTTTCAATATCTTAATACTTCATTCAAAATTACTTCTCCAGCCTTCATAATATTTGTATTCTAATTAGACGCTTGATTAGCTTCACTGGACGCTTCTTAAATTAGCTAAGGCGCGTGTTATCCACAGGGCACATTCACAAGGCTGTCAAACATGCAGCATTCTGAACAGTTCGCGTATTATGCTTCTTTGATCCTCTTAATGGCCGAATTAGGATTCGATGTCTTAATGAAACTTGTACATATGGATATTAGCTTTAAAGAGACATCGGTTTCTTCTAATTCGGAAACCTACTTCTGAATATATGGCCATCAGACGCTACACAGGTGTGACTGTCAGGAAAAATATCACGTCAAAAACTTACGGAAGCAATTTGACAAAGATATAGATCGATTTCACTCTTGGCGCCTTCATGAGAGTTCCAGTTATTTCTAAGCCTTCCAACGATACTAGGATTTATGCTTTTGAACACCAAAAGATCCTGAAATTGTCAGCAGACGCTTGCTTGTTCTGATTGTCATGAACAATATCACATCTCAAGCTTGAAGAAATAATTTCACTCTGATCGGGATTGGTTCAGATCTTGACTTCTCCAGGAGACAAGTAGGTAATTATCTTATCTTTCTAACAAAACCAAGATCACTTCATTTCGACGAGCGTACCTGAAAATACGTCGTTTCGGATGTTCGATTGTTGGCAACAGGCACCTGACTTCAATCTTCAGTGTTTTAGCTTTTGCAGCATTTGTACTTTTGTTTTTATTCACGCTTGTCTTCTCTTTCTTCCAATAGAATTGCTGAAGCTTTTGTCTTCTTCTATTACTGTACTTCATGCTTCGTGACTTTATAGAAAAGGGTACCTTATTTTCTATTTAAGCTTGAACTTTTAATATCTTAATACTGCATTCAAAATTACTTCTCCAGCCTTCATATTGTTTGTATTCTGAATAGACGCTTGATTAGATTCAT
The DNA here is from genome assembly GCA_039655645.1 of Ammopiptanthus mongolicus. Taxonomy (NCBI): domain Eukaryota; kingdom Viridiplantae; phylum Streptophyta; class Magnoliopsida; order Fabales; family Fabaceae; genus Ammopiptanthus; species Ammopiptanthus mongolicus. The sequence goes on from CM077349.1 coordinate 44,929,559, forward strand.
CGGACACTTCGTAAATTAGCTAAGGCGCGTCGTTATCCACTGGACACATTCACAAGGCTGTCAAACTAGTAGCATTCTGACCAGTTCGCGTATTATGTTTCTTTGATCCTCTTAATGGCCGAATTAGGATTCGATGTCTTAATGAAACTTGTAGATATGGATATTAGCTTTAAAAAGACACCGGTTTCATCCAATGCGGACACCTACTGCTCAATATATGGCCATCAGACGCTACACCAGTATGACTGTCAAGAACAATATCACGTCAAAAACTTACGGATGCAATTTGACAAAGATAGAGATCAATTTCGCTCTTGACCTCTTCATGAGAGTTGTGGATATTTCTCTAAGCCTTCTAACGATACCAAGATCGATGCTTTTGAACACCTAAAGCTCCAGAAATTATGAGCAGACGCTTGCATGTTCTGATTGTCATGAACAGTATCACATCACAAGCTTGAAGAAGGAATTTCACTAAGGTCGAGATTGGTTCAGATCTCGACATCTCCTGGAAACATGTAGGTATTTATCTTATCTTTCTAACAAAACCAAGATAACTTCATTTCGACGAGCGTACCACAAAATACGACGTTTCGGACGCTTGATTATCGACAACAGGCGCTTGACTTCAATCTTCAGTGTTTTTGCTTTTGCAGCATTTGTACTTTTGTTTTTATTCACACTTGTCTTCTCTTTCTTCTATTAGAATTGCTGAAGCTTTTGTGTTCTTCTATTACAGTACTTGAAGCTTCAGGACTTTATAGAAAATGGTACCTTATTTTCGGGTCAAGCTTCGACTTTGAATATCTTAATACTGCATTCAAAATAACTTCTCCAGCCTTCATAATGTTTTGTATTCTGAATAGAAGCTTGATTGGCTTCACTGGACGGTTGTTAAATTAGCTAAGGCGTGGTTATCCACTGGGCACATTCATAAGGCTGTCCAACTAGTAGCATTGTCACCAGTTCCCGTATTATGCTTCTTGGATCCTTTTAATGGCTGAATTAGGATTCGATGTCTTAATGAAACTTGTAGATATGGATATTAGCTTTCAAGAGACACCAATTTCATCCAATTTAGATGCCTACTGCTAAATATATGGCCATCAGACGCTACACAGGTACGACTGTCAAGAACAATATCACGTCAAAAACTTACGGATGCAATTTGCCAATGATAGAGATCGATTTCACTCTTGGCATCTTCATGAGAGTTGCAGTTATTTCTAAGCCTTCCAATGATACCAAGATTAATGCTTTTGACCACCTAAAGCTCCAGAAATTGTCAGCAGACGCTTGCTTGTTCTGATTGTCATGAATAGTATCACATCTCAAGCCTGGAGAAGGAATTTCACTCAGATCGGGATTGGTTCAGATCTCGACTTCTGCAGGAGACAAGTAGGTATTTATCTTATCTTTCTAACAAAACCAAGATCACTTCATTTCGACGAGCATACCTCAAAATATGACGTTTCGGACGCTTGATTATCGGTAGCAGGCGCCAGATTTCAATCTTCAGTGTTTTAGCTTTTGCAGCATTTTTACTTTTGTTTTTATTCACGCTTGTCTTCTCTTTTTTCTGTAAGAATTGCTGAAGCTTTTGTCTTCTTCTATTATAGTACTTCATGCTTCCGGACTTTATACAAAAGGTTACCTTATTTTCTATTTAAGCTTGGACATTCCATATCTTAATACTGCATTCAAAATTACTTCTCCATCCTTCATAATGTTTGTATTCTGAATAGACGCTCGATTAGATTCAGCGGACGCTTCTTAAATTAGCTAAGGCCCTTGATTATCCACTGGGCACATTCACAAGCCTGTTTAACTCGTAGCATTCTTACCAGTTAGCGTATTATGTTTCTTTCACCCTCTTAGTGGCGAATTAGGATTCGATGTCTTCATGAAACTTGTAGCTATGGATATTAGATTTAATGACACTCCGGTTTGATCCAATTCGGACACCTACAGCTCAATATATGGTCATCAGACGCTACATAGGTATGACTGTCAGATATAACATCACGTCACCCACTTACAGATGCAACTTGACAAATATAGAGATCGATTTCGCTCTTGACCTCTTCATGAGAGTTGCGGATATTTCTCTAAGCCTTCCAAAGATACCAAGATTGATGCTTTTGAATACCTAAAGCTCCAGAAATTGTCATCAGACGCTTGCATGTTCTGATTGTCAAGAACAGTATCACATCTCAAGCTTGAAGAAGGAATTTCACTTAGATCGGAATTGATTCAGATCTCGACTTCTCCAGGAGACAAGTAGGTATTTATCTTATCTTTCTAACAAAACCAAGATCACTTCATTTCGACGAGCGTACCTCAAAATATGACGTTTCGGACGCTTGATTATCGGTAGCAGGCGCCAGATTTCAATCTTCAGTGTTTTAGCTTTTGCAGCATTTTTACTTTTGTTTTTATTCACGCTTGTCTTCTCTTTTTTCTATAAGAATTGCTGAAGCTTTTGTCTTCTTCTATTATAGTACTTCATGCTTCCGGACTTTATGCAAAAGGTTACCTTATTTTCTATTTAAGCTTGGACATTCAATATCTTAATACTGCATTCAAAATTACTTCTCCAGCCTTCATAATGTTTGTATTTTGAATAGACGCTCGATTAGATTCAGCGGACACTTCTTAAATTAGCTAAGGCCCTTGATTATCCACTGGGCACATTCACAAGCTTGTTTACCTCGCAGTATTCTTAGCAGTTAGCGTATTATGCTTCTTTAACCCTCTCAGTGGACCAATTAGGATTCGATGTCTTCATGAAATTTGTATCTATGGATATTAGATTTAATGACACTCCGGTTTGATCCAATTCGGACACCTACAGCTCAATATATGGTTATCTGACGCTACATAGGTATGACTGTCAGGAACAACATCAAGTCACGAACTTACGGATGCAATTTGACAAAGATAGAGATCGATTTCGCTCTTGTCCTCTTAATGAGAGTTACGAATATTTCTCTAAGCCTTCCAACGATACCAAGATCGATGCTTTTGAACACCTATAGCTACAAAAATTGTCAGCAGGCGTTTCCATGCTCTGATTGTCACGAACAGTATCACATCTCAAGCTTGAAGAAGGAATTTCACTCAGATCGGGATTGGTTCAGATCTCGACTTCTCCAGGAGACAAGTAGGTATTTATCTTATCTTTCTAACAAAACCAATATCATTTCATTTCGACGAGCGTACTTCAAAATACGACGTTTCGGACGCTTGATTATTGGCAGCAGGCGCCTGACTTCAATCTTCAGTGTTTTAGCTTATGCAGCATTTGTACATTTGTTTTTATTTACACTTGTCTTCTCTTTCTTCTATCAGAATTGCTGAAGCTTTTGTCTTCTTCTATTACAGTAATTCAAGATTCAGGACTTTATAGAAAAGGGTACCTTATTTTCTGAATAAGCTTGGACTTTCAATATCTTAATACATCATTCAAAATTACTTCTCCAGCCTTCATAATGTTTGTATTTTGAATAGACGCTTGATTAGATTCACCGAACTCTTCTTAAATTAGCTAAGGCGCTTGATTATCCACTGGGTATATTCACAAGGCTGTTTAACTCGTAGCATTCTTAGCAGTTAGCGTATTATGCTTTTTTGACCCTCTTAGTGGACGAATTAGGATTCGATGTCTTCATGAAACTTGTAGATATGGATATTAGATTTAATGAGACACCGGTATCATCCAATTCCGACACATACAGCTCAATATATGGTCATCAAATGCTACAAAGGTATGACTATCAGGAACAACATCAAGTCACCAACTTACGGATGCAATTTGACAAAGATAGTGATCGATTTCGCTCTTGACCTCTTCATGAGAGTTGCGGATATTTCTTTAAGCCTTCCAACGATACCAAGATCGATGATTTTGAACACCTAAAGCTCCAGAAATTGTCCGCAGACGTTTGCATGTTCTGATTGACACGAACAGTATCACATCTCAAGCTTGAAGAAGGAATTTCACTCAGATCGGGATTGGTTCAGATCTCGACTTCTCCAGGAGACAAGTAGGTATTTATCTTATCTTTCTAACAAAACCAATATCATTTCATTTCGACGAGCGTACTTCAAAATACGACGTATCGGACGCTTGATTATTGGCAGCAGGCGCTTGACTTCAATCTTCAGTGTTTTAGCTTATGCAGCATTTGTATATTTTTTTTATTTACACTTGTCTTCTCTTTCTTCTATCAGAATTGCTGAAGCTTTTGTCTTCTTCTATTACAGTAATTCAAGATTCAGGACTTTATAGAAAAGGGTACCTTATTTTCTGAATAAGCTTGGACTTTCAATATCTTAATACATCATTCAAAATTACTTCTCCAGCCTTCATAATGTTTGTATTTTGAATAGACGCTTGATTAGATTCACCGAACGCTTCTTAAATTAGCTAAGGCGCTTGATTATCCACTGGGTACATTCACAAGGCTGTTTAACTCGTTGCATTCTTAGCAGTTAGCGTATTATGCTTCTTTGACCCTCTTAGTGGCCGAATTAGGATTCGATGTCTTCATGAAACTTGTAGCTATGGATATTAGCTTTAAAGAGACACCAGTTTCATCCAATTCGGACGCCTACTGCTCAATATATGGCCATCAGACGCTGAACCGGTATGACTGTCAAGAATAATATGACGTCAAAAACTTACGGATTCAATTTGACAAAGATAGAGATCGATTTCACTCTTGGCGTCTTCATGAGAGTTGCAGTTATTTCTAAGCCTTCCAACAATACCAAGATTGATGCTTTTGAACACCCAAAGCTCCAGAAATTGTCCGCAGACGTTTGCATGTTCTGATTGACACGAACAGTATCACATCTCGAGCTTGAAGAAGGAGATTCACTCAGATCGGGATTGGTTCAGATCTCGACTTCTCCAGGAGACAAGTAGGTATTTATCTTATCTTTCTAACAAAACCAATATCATTTCATTTCGACGAGCGTACTTGAAAATACGACGTTTCGGACGCTTGATTATTGGCAGCAGGCGCCTGACTTCAATCTTCAGTGTTTTAGCTTATGCAGCATTTGTACATTTGTTTTTATTTACACTTGTCTTCTCTTTCTTCTATCAGAATTGCTGAAGCTTTTGTCTTCTTCTATTACAGTAATTCAAGATTCAGGACTTTATAGAAAAGGGTACCATATTTTACGGTTAAGCTTGGACTTTCAATATCTTAATACTTCATTCAAAATTACTTCTCCAGCCTTCATAATAATTGTATTCTGAATAGATGCTTGATTAGATTCACCGAATTCTTCTTAAATTAGCTAAGGCGCTTGATTATCCACTGGGTATATTCACAAGGCTGTTTAACTCGTAGCATTCTTAGCAGTTAGCATATTATGCTTTTTTGACCCTCTTAGTGGACGAATTAGGATTCGATGTCTTCATGAAACTTGTAGATATGGATATTAGATTTAATGAGACACCGGTATCATCCAATTCAGACACATACAGCTCAATATATGGTCATCAGATGCTACATAGGTATGACTGTCAGGAACAACATCAAGTCACCAACTTACGGATGCAATTTGACAAAGATAGTGATCGATTTCGCTCTTGACCTCTTCATGAGAGTTGCGGATATTTCTCTAAGCCTTCCAACGATACCAAGATCGATGATTGTGAACACCCAAAGCTCCAGAAATTGTCCGCAGACGTTTGCATGTTCTGATTGACACGAACAGTATCACATCTCAAGCTTGAAGAAGGAATTTCACTCAGATCGGGATTGGTTCAGATCTCGACTTCTGCAGGAGACAAGTAGGTATTTATCTTATCTTTCTAACAAAACCAATATCATTTCATTTCGACGAGCGTACTTCAAAATACGACGTTTCGGACGCTTGATTATTGGCAGCAGGCGCCTGACTTCAATCATCAGTGTTTTAGCTTATGCAGCATTTGTACATTTGTTTTTATTTACACTTGTCTTCTCTTTCTTCTATCAGAATTGCTGAAGCTTTTGTCTTCTTCTATTACAGTAATTCAAGATTCAGGACTTTATAGAAAAGGGTACCATATTTTACGGTTAAGCTTGGACTTTCAATATCTTAATACTTCATTCAAAATTACTTCTCCAGCCTTCATAATAATTGTATTCTGAATAGATGCTTGATTAGATTCACCGGACGCTTCTTAAATTAGCTAAGGCGCTTGATTATCCACTGGGTATATTCACAAGGCTGTTTAACTCGTAGCATTCTTAGCAGTTAGCGTATTATGCTTCTTTGACCCTCTTAGTGGACGAATTAGGATTCGATGTCTTCATGAAACTTGTAGATATGGATATTAGATTTAATGAGACACCGGTTTCATCCAATTCGGACACATACAGCTCAATATATGGTCATCATACGCTACATAGGTATGACTGTCAGGAACAACATCAAGTCACCAACTTACGGATGCAATTTGACAAAGATAGAGATCGATTTCGCTCTTGACCTCTTCATGAGAGTTGCGGATATTTCTCTAAGCCTTCCAACGATACCAAGATCGATGATTTTGAACACCTAAAGCTCCAGAAATTGTCCGCAGACGTTTGCATGTTCTGATTGACACGAACAGTATCACATCTCAAGCTTGAAGAAGGAATTTCACTCAGATCGGGATTGGTTCAGATCTCGACTTCTCCAGGAGACAAGTAGGTATTTATCTTATCTTTCTAACAAAACCAATATCATTTCATTTCGACGAGCGTACTTCAAAATACGACGTTTCGGACGCTTGATTATTGGCAGCAAGCGCCTGACTTCAATCTTCAGTGTTTTAGCTTATGCAGCATTTGTACATTTGTTTTTATTTACACTTGTCTTCTCTTTCTTCTATCAGAATTGCTGAAGCTTTTGTCTTCTTCTATTACAGTAATTCAAGATTCAGGACTTTATAGAAAAGGGTACCATATTTTACGGTTAAGCTTGGACTTTCAATATCTTAATACTTCATTCAAAATTACTTCTCCAGCCTTCATAATAATTGTATTCTGAATAGATGCTTGATTAGATTCACCGGACGCTTCTTAAATTAGCTAAGGCGCTTGATTATCCACTGGGTATATTCACAAGGCTGTTTAACTCGTAGCATTCTTAGCAGTTAGCGTATTATGCTTCTTTGACCCTCTTAGTGGACGAATTAGGATTCGATGTCTTCATGAAACTTGTAGATATGGATATTAGATTTAATGAGACACCGGTATCATCCAATTCGGACACATACAGCTCAATATATGGTCATCATACGCTACATAGGTATGACTGTCAGGAACAACATCAAGTCACCAACTTACGGATGCAATTTGACAAAGATAGTGATCGATTTCGCTCTTGACCTCTTCATGAGAGTTGCGGATATTTCTCTAAGCCTTCCAACGATACCAAGATCGATGATTTTGAACACCTAAAGCTCCAGAAATTGTCCGCAGACGTTTGCATGTTCTGATTGACACGAACAGTATCACATCTCAAGCTTGAAGAAGGAATTTCACTCAGATCGGGATTGGTTCAGATCTCGACTTCTCCAGGAGACAAGTAGGTATTTATCTTATCTTTCTAACAAAACCAATATCATTTCATTTCGACGAGCGTACTTCAAAATACGACGTTTCGGACGCTTGATTATTGGCAGCAAGCGCCTGACTTCAATCTTCAGTGTTTTAGCTTATGCAGCATTTGTACATTTGTTTTTATTTACACTTGTCTTCTCTTTCTTCTATCAGAATTGCTGAAGCTTTTGTCTTCTTCTATTACAGTAATTCAAGATTCAGGACTTTATAGAAAAGGGTACCTTATTTTCTGAATAAGCTTGGACTTTCAATATCTTAATACTTCATTCAAAATTACTTCTCCAGCCTTCATAATAATTGTATTCTGAATAGATGCTTGATTAGATTCACCGGACGCTTCTTAAATTAGCTAAGGCGCTTGATTATCCACTGGGTATATTCACAAGGCTGTTTAACTTGTAGCATTCTTAGCAGTTAGCGTATTATGCTTCTTTGACCCTCTTAGTGGACGAATTAGGATTCGATGTCTTCATGAAACTTGTAGATATGGATATTAGATTTAATGAGACACCGGTATCATCCAATTCGGACACATACAGCTCAATATATGGTCATCATACGCTACATAGGTATGACTGTCAGGAACAACATCAAGTCACCAACTTACGGATGCAATTTGACAAAGATAGTGATCGATTTCGCTCTTGACCTCTTCATGAGAGTTGCGGATATTTCTCTAAGCCTTCCAACGATACCAAGATCGATGATTTTGAACACCTAAAGCTCCAGAAATTGTCCGCAGACGTTTGCATGTTCTGATTGACACGAACAGTATCACATCTCAAGCTTGAAGAAGGAATTTCACTCAGATCGGGATTGGTTCAGATCTCGACTTCTCCAGGAGACAAGTAGGTATTTATCTTATCTTTCTAACAAAACCAATATCATTTCATTTCGACGAGCGTACTTCAAAATACGACGTTTCGGACGCTTGATTATTGGCAGCAAGCGCCTGACTTCAATCTTCAGTGTTTTAGCTTATGCAGCATTTGTACATTTGTTTTTATTTACACTTGTCTTCTCTTTCTTCTATCAGAATTGCTGAAGCTTTTGTCTTCTTCTATTACAGTAATTCAAGATTCAGGACTTTATAGAAAAGGGTACCTTATTTTCTGAATAAGCTTGGACTTTCAATATCTTAATACATCATTCAAAATTACTTCTCCAGCCTTCATAATGTTTGTATTTTGAATAGACGCTTGATTAGATTCACCGAACTCTTCTTAAATTAGCTAAGGCGCTTGATTATCCACTGGGTATATTCACAAGGCTGTTTAACTCGTAGCATTCTTAGCAGTTAGCGTATTATGCTTTTTTGACCCTCTTAGTGGACGAATTAGGATTCGATGTCTTCATGAAACTTGTAGATATGGATATTAGATTTAATGAGACACCAGTATCATCCAATTCCGACACATACAGCTCAATATATGGTCATCAGATGCTACATAGGTATGACTGTCAGGAACAACATCAAGTCACCAACTTACGGATGCAATTTGACAAAGATAGTGATCGATTTCGCTCTTGACCTCTTCATGAGAGTTGCGGATATTTCTCTAAGCCTTCCAACGATACCAAGATCGATGATTTTGAACACCTAAAGCTCCAGAAATTGTCCGCAGACGTTTGCATGTTCTGATTGACACGAACAGTATCACATCTCAAGCTTGAAGAAGGAATTTCACTCAGATCGGGATTGGTTCAGATCTCGACTTCTCCAGGAGACAAGTAGGTATTTATCTTATCTCTCTAAGAAAACCAATATCATTTCATTTCGACGAGCGTACTTCAAAATACGACGTTTCGGACGCTTGATTATTGGCAGCAGGCGCCTGACTTCAATCTTCAGTGTTTTAGCTTATGCAGCATTTGTACATTTGTTTTTATTTACACTTGTCTTCTCTTTCTTCTATCAGAATTGCTGAAGCTTTTGTCTTCTTCTATTACAGTAATTCAAGATTCAGGACTTTATAGAAAAGGGTACCTTATTTTCTGAATAAGCTTGGACTTTCAATATCTTAATACATCATTCAAAATTACTTCTCCAGCCTTCATAATGTTTGTATTTTGAATAGAAGCTTGATTAGATTCACCGAACGCTTCTTAAATTAGCTAAGGCGCTTGATTATCCACTGGGTACATTCACAAGGCTGTTTAACTCGTTGCATTCTTAGCAGTTAGCGTATTATGCTTCTTTGACCCTCTTAGTGGCCGAATTAGGATTCGATGTCAACATGAAACTTGTAGCTATGGATATTAGCTTTAAAGAGACACCAGTTTCATCCAATTCGGACGCCTACTGCTCAATATATGGCCATCAAACGCTGAACCGGTATGACTGTCAAGAATAATATGACGTCAAAAACTTACGGATGCAATTTGACAAAGATAGAGATCGATTTCACTCTTGGCGTCTTCATGAGAGTTGCGGATATTTTCTAAGCCTTCCAACGATACCAAGATTGATGCTTTTGAACACCTAAAGCTCCAGAAATTGTCAGCAGACGCTTGCATGTTCTGATTGTCATGAACAGTATCACATCTCAAGCTTGAAGAAGGAATTCACTCAGATAGAGATTGGTACAGATCTCGACTTCTCCAGGAAACATGTAGGTATTTCTATTATCTTTCTTAAAAAACCAAGATCACTTCATTTCAACGAGCATACCTCAAAATACGACGTTTCGGGCGCTTGATTATCGGCAGCAGGCGCTTGACTTCAATCTTCAGTGTTTTTGCTTTTCCAGCTTTGGTACTTTTGTCATTATTCATGCTTGTCTTCCCTTTCTTATACGAGAATTGCTGAAGCTTTTGTCTTCTTCAATTACAGTAATTCATGATTCAGGACTTTATAGAAAAGGGTACCATATTTTACGGTTAAGCTTGGACTTTCAATATCTTAATACTTCATTCAAAATTACTTCTCCAGCCTTCATAATAATTGTATTCTGAATAGATGCTTGATTAGATTCACCGGACGCTTCTTAAATTAGCTAAGGCGCTTGATTATCCACTGGGTATATTCACAAGGCTGTTTAACTCGTAGCATTCTTAGCAGTTAGCGTATTATGCTTCTTTGACCCTCTTAGTGGACGAATTAGGATTCGATGTCTTCATGAAACTTGTAGATATGGATATTAGATTTAATGAGACACCGGTATCATCCAATTCGGACACATACAGCTCAATATATGGTCATCAGACGCTACATAGGTATGACTGTCAGGAACAACATCAAGTCACCAACTTACGGATGCAATTTGACAAAGATAGTGATCGATTTCGCTCTTGACCTCTTCATGAGAGTTGCGGATATTTCTCTAAGCCTTCCAACGATACCAAGATCGATGATTTTGAACACCTAAAGCTCCAGAAATTGTCAGGAGACGTTTGCATGTTCTGATTGACACGAACAGTATCACATCTCAAGCTTGAAGAAGGAATTTCACTCAGATCGGGATTGGTTCTGATCTCGACTTCTGCAGGAGACAAGTAGGTATTTATCTTATCTTTCAAACAAAACCAATATCATTTCATTTCGACGAGCGTACTTCAAAATACGACGTTTCGGACGCTTGATTATTGGCAGCAGGCGCCTGACTTCAATCTTCAGTTTTTTGCTTATGCAGCATTTGTACATTTGTTTTTATTTACACTTGTCTTCTCTTTCTTCTATCAGAATTGCTGAAGCTTTTGTCTTCTTCAATTACAGTAATTCAAGATTCAGGACTTTATAGAAAAGGGTACCTTATTTTCTTAGTAGGCTTGGACTTTCAATATCTTAATACATCATTCAAAATTACTTCTCCAGCCTTCATAATGTTTGTATTCTGAATAGACGCTTGATTAGATTCACCGGACGGTTCTTAAATTAGCTAAGGCGCTTGATTATCCACTGGGTACATTCACAAGGCTGTTTAACTCGTTGCATTCTTAGCAGTTAGCGTATTATGCTTCTTTGACCCTCTTAGTGGCCGAATTAGGATTCGATGTCTTCATGAAACTTGTAGCTATGGATATTAGATTTAATGAGACACTAGTTTCATCCAATTCGGACACCTACTGCTCAATATATGGTCATCAGACGCTACATAGGTATGACTGTCAGGAACAACATCACGTCAAAAACTTACGGATGCAATTTGACAAAGATAGAGATCGATTTCGCTCTTGACCTCTTCATGAGAGTTGCAGTTATTTCTAAGCCTTCCAACGATACCAAGATTGATGCTTTTGAACACCTAAAGCTCCAGAAATTGTCAGCAGACGCTTGCATGTTCTGATTGTCATGAACAGTATCACATCTCAAGCTTGAAGAAGGAATTTCACTCAGATCGAGATTGGTTCAGATCTCGACTTCTCCAGGAAACAAGTAGGTATTTATCTTATCTTTCTAAAAAAACCAAGATCACTTCATTTCGACGAGCATACCTCAAAATACGACGTTTCGGACGCTTGATTATCGGCAGCAGGCGCTTGACTTCAATCTTCAGTGTTTTTGCTTTTGCAGCTTTGTACTTTTGTTTTTATTCACTCTTGTCTTCTCTTTCTTCTATTAGAATTGCTGAAGCTTTTGTCTTCTTCTATTACAGTACTTCATGCTTCAGGACTTTATAGAAAAGGGTACCTTATTTTCGGGTTAAGCTTGGACTTTCAATATCTTAATACTTCATTCAAAATTACTTCTCCAGCCTTCATAATGTTTGTATTCTGAATAGATGCTTGATTAGATTCACCGGACGCTTCTTAAATTAGCTAAGGCGCTTGATTATCCACTGGGTACATTCACAAGGCTGTTTAACTCGTAGCATTCTTAGCAGTTAGCGTATTATGCTTCTTTGACCCTCTTAGTGGACGAATTAGGATTCGATGTCTTCATGAAACTTGTAGATATGGATATTAGATTTAATGAGACACCGGTTTCATCCAATTCGGACACCTACAGCTCAATATATGGTCATCAGACGCTACATAGGTATGACTGTCAGGAACAACATCACGTCACCAACTTACGGATGCAATTTGACAAAGATAGAGATCGATTTCGCTCTTGACCTCTTCATGAGAGTTGCGGATATTTCTCTAAGCCTTCCAACGATACCAAGATCGATGCTTTTGAACACCTAAAGCTCCAGAAATTGTCAGCAGACGCTTGCATGTTCTGATTGTCATGAACAGTATCACATCTCAAGCTTGAAGAAGGAATTTCACTCAGATCGGGATTGGTTCAGATCTCGACTTCTCCAGGAGACAAGTAGGTATTTATCTTATCTTTCTAACAAAACCAAGATCACTTCATTTCGACGAGCGTACCTCAAAATACGACGTTTCGGACGCTTGATTATCGGCAGCAGGCGCCTGACTTCAATCTTCAGTGTTTTTGCTTTTGCAGCATTTGTACTTTTGTTTTTATTCACACTTGTCTTCTCTTTCTTCTATTAGAATTGCTGAAGCTTTTGTCTTCTTCTATTACAGTAATTCAAGATTCAGGACTTTATAGAAAAGGGTACCTTATTTTCTGGTTAAGCTTGGACTTTCAATATCTTAATACATCATTCAAAATTACTTCTCCAGCCTTCATAATGTTTGTATTCTGAATAGACGCTTGATTAGATTCACCGGACGCTTCTTAAATTAGCTAAGGCGCTTGATTATCCACTGGGTACATTCACAAGGCTGTTTAACTCGTAGCATTCTTAGCAGTTAGCGTATTATGCTTCTTTGACCCTCTTAGTGGACGAATTAGGATTCGATGTCTTCATGAAACTTGTAGCTATGGATATTAGATTTAATGAGACACCGGTTTCATCCAATTCAGACACCTACAGCTCAATATATGGTCATCAGACGCTACATAGGTATGACTGTCAGGAACAACATCACGTCACCCACTTACAGATGCAATTTGACAAAGATAGAGATCGATTTCGCTCTTGACCTCTTCATGAGAGTTGCGGATATTTCTCTAAGCCTTCCAAAGATACCAAGATTGATGCTTTTGAACACCTAAAGCTCCAGAAATTGTCAGCAGACGCTTGCATGTTCTGATTGTCAAGAACAGTATCACATCTCAAGCTTGAAGAAGGAATTTCACTCAGATCGTAATTGGTTCAGATCTCGACTTCTGCAGGAGACAAGTAGGTATTTATCTTATCTTTCTAAAAAACCAAGATCACTTCATTTCGACGAGCGTACCTCAAAATACGACGTTTCGGACGCTTGATTATCGGCAGCAGGCGCTTGACTTCAATCTTCAGTGTTTTTGCTTTTGCAGCATTTGTACTTTTGTTTTTATTCACTCCTGTCTTATCTTTCTTCTATTAGAATTGCTGAAGCTTTTGTGTTCTTCTATTACAGTAGTTGATGCTTCAGGACTTTATAGAAAATGGTACCTTATTTTCGGGTCAAGCTTGGACTTTGAATATCTTAATACTGCATTCAAAATAACTTCTCCAGCCTTCAATATGTTTTGTATTATGAATAAAAGCTTGATTAGCTTCACTGGACGGTTCTTAAATTAGCTAAGGCGCGTGGTTATCCACTGGGCACATTCACAAGGCTGTCAAACTAGTAGCATTCTCACCAGTTCGCGTATTATGCTTCTTTGATCCTCTTAATGGCCGAATTAGGATTCGATGTCTTAATGAAACTTGTAGCTATGGATATTAGCTTTAAAGAGACACCAGTTTCATCCAATTCGGACACCTACTGCTCAATATATGGCCATCAGACGCTGAACAGGTATGACTGTCAAGAATAATATCACGTCAAAAACTTACGGATGCAATTTGACAAAGATAGAGATCGATTTCACTCTTGGCGTCTTCATGAGAGTTGCAGTTATTTCTAAGCCTTCCAACGATACCAAGATTGATGCTTTTGAACACCTAAAGCTCCAGAAATTGTCAGCAGACGCTTGCATGTTCTGATTGTCATGAACAGTATCACATCTAGAGCTTGAAGAAGGAGATTCACTCAGATAGAGATTGGTACAGATCTCGACTTCTCCAGGAAACATGTAGGTATATCTATTATCTTTCTTAAAAAACCAAGATCACTTCATTTCGACGAGCGTACCTCAAAATACGACGTTTCGGCGCTTGATTATCGGCAGCAGGCGCTTGACTTCAATCTTCAGTGTTTTTGCTTTTCCAGCTTTGGTACTTTTGTCTTTATTCACGCTTGTCTTCTCTTTCTTCTATGAGAATTGCTGAAGCTTTTGTCTTCTTCTATTACAGTAATTCATGATTCAGGACTTTATAGAAAAGGGTACCTTATTTTATGGTTAAGCTTGGACTTTCAATATCTTAATACTTCATTCAAAATTACTTCTCCAGCCTTCATAATAATTGTATTCTGAATAGATGCTTGATTAGATTCACCAGACGCTTCTTAAATTAGCTAAGGCGCTTGATTATCCACTGGGTATATTAACAAGGCTATTTAACTCGTAGCATTCTTAGCAGTTAGCGTATTATGCTTCTTTGACCCTCTTAGTGGACGAATTAGTATTCGATGTCTTCATGAAACTTGCAGATATGGATATTAGATTTAATGAGACACCGGTATCATCCAATTCGGACACATACAGCTCAATATATGGTCATTAGACGCTACATAGGTATGACTGTCGGGAACAACATCAAGTCACCAACTTACGGATGCAATTTGACAAAGATAGTGATCGATTTCGCTCTTGACCTCTTCATGAGAGTTGCAGATATTTCTCTAAGCCTTCCAACGATACCAAGATCGATGATTTAGAACACCTAAAGCTCCAGAAATTGTCAGTAGACGTTTGCATGTTCTGATTGACACGAACAGTATCACATCTCAAGCTTGAAGAAGGAATTTCACTCAGATCGGGATTGGTTCAGATCTCGACTTCTGCAGGAGACAAGTAGGTATTTATCTTATCTTTCTAACAAAACCAATATCATTTCATTTCGACGAGCGTACTTCAAAATACGACGTTTCGGACGCTTGATTATTGGCAGCAGGCGCCTGACTTCAATCTTCAGTGTTTTAGCTTATGCAGCATTTGTACATTTGTTTTTATTTACAATTGTCTTCTCCTTCTTCTATCAGAATTGCTGAAGCTTTTGTCTTCTTCAATTACAGTAATTCAAGATTCAGGACTTTATAGAAAAGGGTACCTTATTTTCTGAATAGGCTTGGACTTTCAATATCTTAATACATCATTCAAAATTACTTCTCCAGCCTTCATAATGTTTGTATTCTGAATAGACGCTTGATTAGATTCACCGGACGCTTCTTAAATTAGCTAAGGCGCTTGATTATCCACTGGGTACATTCACAAGGCTGTTTAACTCGTTGCATTCTTAGCAGTTAGCGTATTATGCTTCTTTGACCCTCTTAGTGGACGAATTAGGATTCGATGTCTTCATGAAACTTGTAGCTATGGATATTAGATTTAATGAGACACGGTTTGATCCAATTCGGACACCTAAAGCTCAATATCTGGTCATCAGACGCTACATAGGTATGACTGTCAGGAACAACATCACGTCACCCATTTACAGATGCAACTTGACAAAGATAGAGATCGATTTCGCTCTTGACCTCATCATGAGAGTTGCGGATATTTCTCTAATCCTTCCAAAATACCAAGATTGATGCTGATGAACACCTAAAGCTCCAGAAATTGTCAGCAGGCGCTTGCATGTTTTGATTGTCAAGAACAGTATCACATCTCAAGCTTGAAGAAGGAATTTCACTCAGATCGGAATTGATTCAGATCTCGACTTCTGCAAGAGACAAGTAGGTATTTATCTTATCTTTCTAAAAAGGCTAAGATCACTTCATTTCTACGAGCATACCCAAAATACGACGTTTCGGACGCTTGATTATCGGCAGCAGGCGCTTGACTTCAATCTTCAGTGTTTTTGCTTTTGCAGCATTTGTACTTTTGTATTTATTCACTCCTGTCTTCTCTTTCTTCTATTAGAATTGCTGAACCTTTTGTGTTCTTCTATTACATTAGTTGATGCTTCAGGACTATATAGAAAATGGTACCTTATTTTCGGGTCAAGCTTGGACTTTGAATATCTTAATACTGCATTCAAAATAACTTCTCCAGCCTTCAACATGTTTTGTATTATGAATAAAAGCTTGATTTGCTTCACTGGAAGGTTCTTAAATTAGCTAAGGCGCGTGGTTATCCACTGGGCACATTCACAAGGCTGTCAAACTAGTAGCATTCTCACCGATTCGCGTATTATGCTTCTTTGATCCTTTTAATGGCCGAATTAGGATTCGATGTCTTAATGAAACTTGTAGATATGGATATTAGCTTTAAAGAGACACCAGTTTCATCCAATTCGGACGCCTACTGCTCAATATATGGCCATCAGACGCTGAACAGGTATGACTGTCAAGAATAATATCACGTCAAAAACTTACGGATGCAATTTGACAAAGATAGAGATCGATTTCACTCTTGGCGTCTTCATGAGAGTTGCAGTTATTTCTAAGCCTTCCAACGATACCAAGATTGATGCTTTTGAACACCTAAAGATCCAGCAATTGTCAGCAGATGCTTGCATGTTCTGATTGTCTTGAACAATATCACATCTAGAGCTTGAAGAAGGAGATTCACTCAGATAGAGATTGGTACAGATCTCGACTTCTCCAGGAAACATGTAGGTATATCTATTATCTTTCTTAAAAAACCAAGATCACTTCATTTCGACGAGCGTACCTCAAAATACGACGTTTCGGGCGCTTGATTATCGGCAGCAGGCGCTTGACTTCAATCTTCAGTGTTTTTGCTTTTCCAGCTTTGGTACTTTTGTCTTTATTCACGCTTGTCTTCACTTTTTTCTATGAGAATTGCTGAAGCTTTTGTCTTCTTCTATTACAGTAATTAATGATTCAGGACTTTATAGAAAAGGGTACCTTATTTTATGGTTAAGCTTGGACTTTCAATATCTTAATACTTCATTCAAAATTACTTCTCCAGCCTTCATAATAATTGTATTTTGAATAGATGCTTGATTAGATTCACCGGACGCTTCTTAAATTAGCTAAGGCGCTTGATTATCCACTTGGTATATTAACAAGGCTGTTTAACTCGTAGCATTCTTAGCAGTTAGCGTATTATGCTTCTTTGACCCTCTTAGTGGACGAATTAGGATTCGATGTCTTCATGAAACTTGTCGATATGGATATTAGATTTAATGAGACACCGGTATCATCCAATTCGGACACATACATCTCAATATATGGTCATCAGACGCTACATAGGTATGACTGTCAGGAACAACATCAAGTCACCAACTTACGGATGCAATTTGACAAAGATAGTGATCGATTTCGCTCTTGACCTCTTCATGAGAGTTGCGGATATTTCCCTAAGCCTTCCAACGATACCAAGATCGATGATTTTGAACACCTAAAGCTCCAGAAATTGTCAGCAGACGTTTGCATGTTCTGATTGACACGAACAGTATCACATCTCAAGCTTAAAGAAGGAATTTCACTCAGATCGGGATTGGTTCAGATCTCGACTTCTCCAGGAGACAAGTAAGTATTTATCTTATCTTTCTAACAAAACCAATATCATTTCATTTCGACGAGCGTACTTCAAAATACGACGTTTCGGACGCTTGATTATCGGCAGCAGGCGCCTGACTTCAATCTTCAGTGTTTTAGCTTATGCAGCATTTGTACATTTGTTTTTATTTGTACTTGCCTTCTCCTTCTTCTATCAGAATTGCTGAAGCCTTTGTCTTCTTCTATTACAGTAATTCAAGATTCAGGACTTTATAGAAAAGGGTGCCTTATTTTCCGAATAAGCTAGGACTTTCAATATCTTAATACATCATTCAAAATTACTTCTCCAGCCTTCATAATGTTTGTATTCTGAATAGACGCTTGATTAGATTCACCGGACGCTTCTTAAATTAGCTAAGGCATGTGGTTATCCACTGGTCTCAGTCACATGGCTGTGAGACTAGAAGCGTTCTAACCAGTCCGCGTATTATGCTTCCTTGATCCTCTTAATGGCCGAATTAGCATTTGATGTCTTAATGAAACTTGTAGATATGGATATTAGCTTTAAATAGACACCGGTTTCATCCAATTCGGACACCTACTGCTCAATATATGGCCATCAGACGCTACACAGGTATGACTGTCAGGAACAATATCACGTCAAAAACTTACGGATGCAATTTGACAAAGATAGAGATCGATTTCGCTCTTGACCTCTTCATGAGAGTTGCGGATATTTCTCTAAGCCTTCCAACGATACCAAGATCGATGCTTTTGAACACCTAAAGCTCCAGAAATTGTCAGCAGACGCTTGCATGTTCGGATTGTCATGAACAGTATCACATCTCAAGCTTGAAGAAGGAATTTCACTCAGATCGAGATTGGTTCAGATCTCGACTTCTCCTGGAAACATGTAGGTATTTATCCTATCTTATTAAAAAAACCAAGATCCCTTCATTTCGACGCGCGTACCTCAAAATACGACGTTTCGGGCGATTGATTATCGGCAGCAGGCGCTTGACTTCAATCTTCAATGTTTTTGCTTTTCCAGCTTTGGTACTTTTGTCTTTATTCACGCTTGTCTTCTCTTTCTTCTATGAGAATTGCTGAAGCTTTTGTCTTCTTCTATTACAGTAATTCATGATTCAGGACTTTATAGAAAAGGGTACCTTATTTTCTGGTTAAGCTTGGACTTTCAATATCTTAATACTTCATTCAAAATTACTTCTCCAGCCTTCATAATATTTGTATTCTGAATAGACGCTCGATTAGATTCACCGAACGCTTCTTAAATTAGCTAAGGCGCTTGATTATCCACTGGGTATATTCACAAGGCTGTTTAACTCGTAGCATTCTTTGCAGTTAGCGTATTATGCTTCTTTGACCCTCTTATTGGACGAATTTGGATTCGATGTCTTCATGAAACTTGTAGCTATGAATATTAGATTTAACGAGACACCGGTTTGATCCTATTCAGACACCTAAAGCTCAATATATGGTCATCAGACGCTACATAGGTATGACTGTCAGAAACAACATCACGTCACCCACTTACACATGCAACTTGACAAAGATAGAGATCGATTTCGCTCTTGACCTCTTCATGAGAGTTGCGGATATTTCTCTAAGCCTTCCAAAGATACCAAGATTGATGCTTATGAACACCTAAAGCTCCAGAAATTGTCAGCAGACGCTTGCATGTTCTGATTGTCAAGAACAGTATCACACCTCAAGCTTGAAGAAGGAATTTCACTCAGATCGAAATTGATTCAGATCTCGACTTCTCCAAGAGACAAGTAGGTATTTATCTTATCCTTCTAAAAAAACCAAGATCACTTCATTTCGACGAGCATACCGGAAAATACGACGTTTCGGACGCTTGATTATCGGCAGCAGGCGCTTAACTTCAATCTTCAGTTTTTTTGCTTTTGCAGCATTCGTACTTTTGTTTTTATTCACTCCTGTCTTCTCTTTCTTCTATTAGAATTGCTGAAGCTTCTGTGTTCTTCTATTACAATAGTTGATGCTTCAGGACTTTATAGAAAATGGTACCTTATTTTCGGGTCAAGCTTGGACTTTGAATATCTTAATACTGCATTCAAAATTACTTCTCCAGCCTTCATAATGTTTGTATTCTGAATAGACGCTTGATTAGATTCACCGGACGCTTCTTAAATTAGCTAAGGCATGTGGTTATCCACTGGTCTCAGTCACATGGCTATGAGACTAGAAGCGTTCTAACCAGTTCGCGTATTATGCTTCTTTGATCCTCTTAATGGCCGAATTAGCATTTGATGTCTTAATGAAGCTTGTAGATATGGATATTAGCTTTAAATAGACACTGGTTTCATCCAATTCGGACACCTACTGCTCAATATATGGCCATCAGAGGCTACACACAGGTATGACTGTCAAGAACAATATCACGTCAAAAACTTACGGATGCAATTTGACAAAGATAGAGATCGATTTCGCTCTTGACCTCTTCATGAGAGTTGCGGATATTTCTCTAAGCCTTCCAACGATACCAAGATCGATGCTTTTTAACACCTAAAGCTCTAGAAATTGTCAGCAGACGCTTGCATGTTCGGATTGTCATGAACAGTATCACATCTCAATCTTGAAGAAGGAATTTCACTCAGATCGAGATTGGTTCAGATCTCGACTTCTCCTGGAAACATGTAGGTATTTATCTTATTTTATTAAAAAAACCAAGATCCCTTCATTTCGACGAGCGTACCTCAAAATAAGACGTTTCGGATGCTTGATTATCGGCAGCAGGTGCCTTACTTCAATCTTCCGTGTTTTAGCTTATGCAGTATTTGTACATTTGTTTTTATTTACACTTGTCTTCTCTTTCTTCTATTAGAATTGCTGAAGCTTTTATCTTCTTCTATTACAGTAATTCAAGATTTAGGACTTTATAGAAAAGGGTACCTTATTTTCTGAATAAGCTTGGACTTTCAATATCTTAATACTTCATTCAAAATTACTTCTCTAGCCTTCATAATGTTTGTATTCTGAATAGACGCTTGAATAGATTCACCGGACGCTTCTTAAATTAGCTAAGGCGCTTGATTATACGCTGGGTATATTCACAAGGCTGTTTATCTCGTTGCATTCTTAGCAGTTAGCGTATTATGCTTCTTTGACCCTCTTATTGGACGAATTTGGATTCGATGTCTTCATGAAACATGTAGCTATGAATATTAGATTTAACGAGACACCAGTTTGATCCTATTCAGACACCTAAAGCTCAAGATATGGTCATCAGACGCTACATAGGTATGACTGTCAGAAACAACATCATGTCACCCACTTACAGATGCAACTTGACAAAGATAGAGATCGATTTCGCTCTTGACCTCTTCATGAGAGTTGCGGATATTTCTCTAAGCCATCCAAAGATACCAAGATTGATGCTTATGAACACCTAAAGCTCCAGAAATTGTCCGCAGACGCTTGCATGTTCTGATTGTCAAGAACAGTATCACACCTCAAGCTTGAAGAAGGAATTTCACTCAGATCGGAATTGATTCAGATCTCGACTTCTCCAAGGGACAAGTAGGTATTTATCTTATCCTTCTAAAAAAACCAAGATCACTTCATTTCGACGAGCATACCGGAAAATACGACGTTTCGGACGCTTGATTATCGGCAGCAGGCGCTTAACTTCAATCTTCAGTTTTTTTGCTTTTGCAGCATTCGTACTTTTGTTTTTATTCACTCCTGTCTTCTCTTTCTTCTATTAGAATTGTTGAAGCTTCTGTGTTCTTCTATTACAATAGTTGATGCTTCAGGACTTTATAGAAAATGGTACCTTATTTTCGGGTCAAGCTTGGACTTTGAATATCTTAATACTGCATTCAAAATAACTTCTCCAGCCATCATAATGTTTTGTATTCTAAATAGAAACTTGATTAGCTTCACTGAACGCTTCTTAAATTGGCTAAGGCATGTGGTTATTCACTGGTCTCAGTCACAAGGCTGTCAAACTAGAAGCATTCTAACCAGTTCGCGTATTATGCTTCTTTGATCCTCTTCATGGCCGAATTAGGATTCGATGTCTTAATGAAACTTGTAGATATGGATATTAGCTTTAAATAGAAACCGGTTTCATCCAATTCGGACACCTATTGCTCAATATATGGCCATCAGACGCTACATAGGTATGACTGTCAGGAACAATATCACGTCAAAACTTACGGATGCAATTTGACAAAGATAGAGATCGATTTCGCTCTTGACCTCTTCATGAGAGTTGCGGATATTTCTCTAAGCCATCCAACGATACCAAGATCGATGCTTTTGAACACCTAAAGCTCCAGAAATTGTCAGCAGACGCTTGCATGTTCGGATTGTCATGAACAGTATCACATCTCAAGCTTGAAGAAGGAATTGCACTCAGATCAAGATTGGTTCAGATCTCGACTTCTCCTGGAAACATGTAGGTATTTATCTTATCTTATTAAAAAAACCAAGATCCCTTCATTTCGACGAGCGTACCTCAAAATACGACGTTTCGGGCGATTGATTATCGGCAGCAGGCGCTTGACTTCAATCTTCAATGTTTTTGCTTTTCCAGCTTTGGTACTTTTGTCTTTATTCACGCTTGTCTTCTCTTTCTTCTATGAGAATTGCTGAAGCTTTTGTCTTCTTCTATTACAGTAATTCATGATTCAGGACTTTATAGAAAAGGGTACCTTATTTTCTGGTTAAGCTTGGACTTTCAATATCTTAATACTTCATTCAAAATTACTTCTCCAGCCTTCATAATATTTGTATTCTGAATAGACGCTCGATTAGATTCACCGAACGCTTCTTAAATTAGCTAAGGCGCTTGATTATCCACTGGGTATATTCACAAGGCTGTTTAACTCGTAGCATTCTTTGCAGTTAGCGTATTATGCTTCTTTGACCCCCTTAGTGGACGAATTAGGATTCGATGTCTTCATGAAACTTGTAGATATGGATATTAGATTTAATGAGACACCAGTATCATCCAATTCGGACATATACAGCTCAATATATGGTCATCAGATGCTATATAGGTATGGCTGTCAGGAACAACATCAAGTCACCAACTTACGGATGCAATTTGACAAAGGTAGTGATCGATTTCGCTCTTGACCTCTTCATGAGAGTTGCGGATATTTCTCTAAGCCTTCCAACGATACCAAGATCGATGCTTTTGAACACCTAAAGCTCCAAAAATTTTCAGCAGACGTTTGCATGTTCTGCTTGACACGGACAGTATCACATCTCAAGCTTGAAGAAGGAATTTCACTCAGATCGGGATTGGTTCAGATCTCGACTTCTCCAGGAGACAAGTAGGTATTTATCTTATCTTTCTATCAAAACCAATATCATTTCGTTTCGACGAGCGTACCTCAAAATACGACGTTTCAGATGCTTGATTATCGGCAGCAGGCGCCTTACTTCAATCTTCAGTGTTTTAGCTTATGCAGCATTTGTACATTTGTTTTTGTTTACACTTGTCTTCTCTTTCTTCTATCAGAATTGCTGAAGCTTTTGTCTTCTTCTATTATAGTAATTCAAGATTCAGGACTTTATAGAAAAGGGTACCTTATTTTCTGAATAAGCTTGGACTTTCAATGTCTTAATACTTCATTTAAAATTACTTCTCCAGCCTTCATAATAATTGTATTCTGAATAGATGCTTGATTAGATTCACCAGATGCTTCTTAAATTAGCTAAGGCGCTTGATTATCCACTGGGTATATTAACCAGGCTGTTTAACTCGTAGCATTCTTAGCAGTTAGAGTATTATGCTTCTTTGACCCTCTTAGTGGACGAATTAGAATTCGATGTCGTCATGAAACTTGTAGATATGGATATTATATTTAATGAGACACCGGTATCATCCAATTCGGACACATACATCACAATATATGGTCATCAGACGCTACATAGGTATGACTGTCAGGAACAACATCAAGTCACCAACTTACGGATGCAATTTGACAAAGATAGTGATCGATTTCGCTCTTGACCTCTTCATGAGAGTTGCGGATATTTCTCTAAGCCTTCCAACGATACCAAGATCGATGATTTTGAACACCTAAAGCTCCAGAAATTGTCAGCAGACGTTTGCATGTTCTGATTGACACGAACAGTATCACATCTCAAGCTTAAAGAAGGAATTTCACTCAGATCGGGATTGGTTCAGATCTCGACTTCTCCAGGAGACAAGTAAGTATTTATCTTATCTTTCTAACAAAACCAATATCATTTCATTTCGACGAGCGTACTTCAAAATACGACGTTTCGGACGCTTGATTATCGGCAGCAGGCGCCTGACTTCAATCTTCAGTGTTTTAGCTTATGCAGCATTTGTACATTTGTTTTTATTTGCACTTGTCTTCTCCTTCTTCTATCAGAATTGCTGAAGCTTTTGTCTTCTTCTATTACAGTAATTCAAGATTCAGGACTTTATAGAAAGGGTACCTTATTTTCAGAATAAGCTTGGACTTTCAATATCTTAATACATCATTCAAAATTACTTCTCCAGCCTTCATAATGTTTGTATTCTGAATAGACGCTTGATTAGATTCACCGGACGCTTCTTAAATTAGCTAACGCATGTGGTTATCCACTGGTCTCAGTCACATGGCTGTGAGACTAGAAGCGTTCTAACCAGTTCGCGTATTATGCTTCTTTGATCCTCTTAGTGGCCGAATTAGCATTTGATGTCTTAATGAAACTTGTAGATATGGATATTAGCTTTAAATAGACACCGGTTTCATCCAATTCGGACACCTACTGCCCAATATATGGCCATCAGACGCTACACAGGTATGACTGTCAGGAACAATATCACGTCAAAACCTTACGGATGCAATTTGACAAAGATAGAGATCGATTTCGCTCTTGACCTCTTCATGAGAGTTGCGGATATTTCTCTAAGCCTTCCAACGATACCAAGATCGATGCTTTTGAACACCTAAAGCTCCAGAAATTGTCAGCAGACGCTTGCATGTTCGGATTGTCATGAACAGTATCACATCTCAAGCTTGAAGAAGGAATTTCACTCAGATCGAGATTGGTTCAGATCTCGACTTCTCCTGGAAACATGTAGGTATTTATCTTATCTTATTAAAAAAACCAAGATCCCTTCATTTCGACGAGCGTACCTCAAAATACGACGTTTCGGGCGCTTGATTATCGGCAGCAGGCGCTTGACTTCAATCTTCAGTGTTTTTGCTTTTCCAGCTTTGGTACTGTTGTCTTTATTCACGCTTGTCTTCTCTTTCTTCTATGAGAATTGCTCAAGCTTTTGCCTTCTTCTATTACTGTAATTCATGATTCAGGACTTTATAGAAAAAGGGTACCTTATTTTCTGGTTAAGCTTGGACTTTCAATATCTTAATACTTCATTCAAAATTACTTCTCCAGCCTTCATAATATTTGTATTCTGAATAGACGCTTGATTAGATTCACCGGACGCTTCTTAAATTAGCTAAGGCGCTTGATTATCCACTGGGTATATTCATAAGGCTGTTTAACTCGCAGCATTCTTTGCAGTTAGCGTATTATGCTTCTTTGACCCCCTTAGTGGACGAATTAGGATTCGATGTCTTCATGAAACTTGTAGATATGGATATTAGATTAAATGAGACACCGGTATCATCCAATTCGGACATATACGGCTCAATATATGGACATCAGATGCTATATAGGTATGGTTGTCAGGAACAACATCAAGTCACCAACTTACGGATGCAATTTGACAAAGGTAGTGATCGATTTCGCTCTTGACCTCTTCATGAGAGTTGCGGATATTTCTCTCAGCCTTCCAACGGTACCAAGATCGATGCTTTTGAACACCTAAAGCTCCAAAAATTGTCAGCAGATGTTTGCATGCTCTGATTGACACGGACAGTATCACATCTCAAGCTTGAAGAAGGAATTTCACTCAGATCGGGATTGGTTCAGATCTCGACTTCTCCAGGAGACAAGTAGGTATTTATCTTATCTTTCTATCAAAACCAATATCATTTCATTTCGACGAGCGTACCTCAAAATACGACGTTTCGGATGCTTGATTATCGGCAGCAGGTGCCTTACTTCAATCTTCAGTGTTTTAGCTTATGCAGCATTTGTACATTCGTTTTTATTTACACTTGTCTTCTCTTTCTTCTATCAGAATTGCTGAAGCTTTTGTCTTCTTCTATTACAGTAATTCAAGATTCAGGACTTTATAGAAAAGGGTACCTTATTTTCTGAATAAGCTTGGACTTTCAATATCTTAATACTTCATTCAAAATTACTTCTCCAGCCTTCATAATGTTTGTATTCTGAATAGACGCTTGAATAGATTCACCGGACGCTTCTTAAATTAGCTAAGGCGCTTGATTATACGCTGGGTATATTCACAAGGCTGTTTATCTCGTTGCATTCTTAGCAGTTAGCGTATTATGCTTCTTTGACCCTCTTATTGGACGAATTTGGATTCGATGTCTTCATGAAACTTGTAGCTATGAATATTAGATTTAACGAGACACCGGTTTGATCCTATTCAGACACCTAAAGCTCAATATATGGTCATCAGACGCTACATAGGTATGACTGTCAGAAACAACATCACGTCACCCACTTACACATGCAACTTGACAAAGATAGAGATCGATTTCGCTCTTGACCTCTTCATGAGAGTTGCGGATATTTCTCTAAGCCTTCCAAAGATACCAAGATTGATGCTTATGAACACCTAAAGGTCCAGAAATTGTCAGCAGACGCTTGCATGTTCTGATTGTCAAGAACAGTATCACACCTCAAACTTGAAGAAGGAATTTCACTCAGATCGAAATTGATTCAGATCTCGACTTCTCCAAGAGACAAGTAGGTATTTATCTTATCCTTCTAAAAAAACCAAGATCACTTCATTTCGACGAGCATACCGGAAAATACGACGTTTCGGACGCTTGATTATCGGCAGCAGGCGCTTAACTTCAATCTTCAGTTTTTTTGCTTTTGCAGCATTCGTACTTTTGTTTTTATTCACTCCTGTCTTCTCTTTCTTCTATTAGAATTGCTGAAGCTTCTGTGTTCTTCTATTACAATAGTTGATGCTTCAGGACTTTATAGAAAATGGTACCTTATTTTCGGGTCAAGCTTGGACTTTGAATATCTTAATACTGCATTCAAAATTACTTCTCCAGCCTTCATAATGTTTGTATTCTGAATAGACGCTTGATTAGATTCACCGGACGCTTCTTAAATTAGCTAAGGCATGTGGTTATCCACTGGTCTCAGTCACATGGCTATGAGACTAGAAGCGTTCTAACCAGTTCGCGTATTATGCTTCTTTGATCCTCTTAATGGCCGAATTAGCATTTGATGTCTTCATGAAACTTGTAGATATGGATATTAGATTTAACAAGACACCGGTTTCATCCAATTCGGACACATAAAGCTCAATATATGGTCATCAGACGCTACATAGGTATGACTGTCAGGAACAACATCAAGTCACCAACTTACGGATGCAATTTGATAAGGATAGAGATCGATTTCGCTCTTGACCTTTTCATGAGAGTTGCGGATATTTCTCTAAGCCTTCCAATGATACCAAGATCAACGATTTTGAACACCTAAACCTCTAGAAATTGTCAGCAGACGATTGCATGTTCTGATTGTCATGAACAGTATCACATCTCAAGCTTGAAGAAGGAATTTAACTCAGATCGAGATTGGTTCAGATCTCGACTTCTCCAGGAGACAAGTAGTTATTTATCTTATCTTTATAACAAAACCAAGATCACTTCATTTCAATGAGCGTACCTCAAAATACAACGTTTCAGACGCTTGATTATCGGTAGCAGTCGCCAGACTTCAATCTTCAGTGTTTTTGCTTTTGCAGCATTTGTACTTTTGTTTTTATTCACGCTTGTCTTATCTTTTATCTATTAGAATTGCGGAAGCTTTTGTCTTCTTCTATTACAGTACTTCATGCTTCAGGACTTTATAGAAATCGGTACCTTATTTTCTGGTTGAGCTCGGACTTTCAATATCTTAATACTGCATTCAAAATTACTTCTCTAGCCTTCATAATGTTTGTATTCTGAATAGACGCTCGATTAGATTCACCGGACACTTCTTAAATTAGCTAAGGCGCTTTATTATCCACTGGGCACATTCACAAGGCTGTTTAACTCGTGGAATTCTTAGCAGTTACCGTATTATGCATCGTTGACCCTCTTGGTGGACGAATTAGGATTCAATGTCTTCATGAAACTTGTAGATATGGATATTAGATTTAATGAGACACCGGTTTCATCCAATTCGGACACATATAGCTCAATATATGGTCATCAGACGCTACATAGGTATGACTATCAGGAGCAACATCAAGTCACCAACTTACGGATGCAATTTGATAAAGATAGAGATCTATTTCGCTCTTGACCTCTTCATGAGAGTTGCGGATATTTCTCTAAGCCATCCAATGAGACCAAGATCGATGCTTTTGAACACCTAAAGCTCCAGAAATTGTCAGCAGACGCTTGCATGTTCTGATTGTCATGAACAGTATCACATCTCAAGCTTGAAGAAGGAATTTCTCTTAGATCCAGATTGGTTCAGATCTCGAATTCTCCGGGAAACATGTAGGTATTTATCTTATCCTTCGAACAAAACCAATATAATTTCATTTCGACAAGCGTACCTCAAAATAAGACGTTTCGGACGGTTGATTATCGGCAGCTGGCGCTTGACCTCAATCTTCAGTGTTTTTGCTTTTGCAGCACTTGTACTTTTGTTTTTATTCACGCTTGCCTTCTCTTTCTTCTATTAGAATTGCCGAACTTTTTGTGTTCTTCTATTACAGTAGTTGATACTTTATAGTAAATGGTACCTTATTTTCAGGTCAAGCTTGGACTTTGAATATCTTAATAATGCATTCAAAATTACTTCTCTAGCCATCATAATGTTTTGTATGCTGAATAGACGCTTAATTAGCTTCACTGGACGCTTCTTAAAATTAGCTAAGGCGCATGGTTATCCACTAGGCATATTCAGAAGGCTGTCAAACTAGTAGCAATCTGACCATTTCGCATATTATGCTTCTTTGATCCTCTTAACGGCCGAATTAGGATTCGATGACTTAATGAAACTTGTAGATATGGATATAGCATTTAAAGAGACACCGGTTTCATCCAATTCGGACACCTACTGCTTAATATATGGCCATCAGACGTTACACAGGTATGATTGTCAAGAACGATATCACGTCAAAAATTTACGGATGCAATTTGACAAAGATAGAGATCGATTTCACTCTTGGCATCTTCATGAGATTTGCAGTTATTTCTAAGCCTTCCAACGATACCAAGATTGATGCTTTTGAACACCTAAAGCTCCAGAAATTGTCAGCAGACGCTTGCACGATCTGATTATCATGAACAGTATCACATGTAGTGCTTGAAGAAAGAGATTCACTTAGATAGAGATCGATACACATCTCGACTTCTCCAGGAAACATGTAGGTATTTCTATTATCTTTCTTAAAAAACCAAGATCACTTCATTTCGACGAGCGTACCTCAAAATACAACGTTTCGGGCGCTTGATTATCGGCAACAGGCGCTTGACTTCAATCTTCAGTGTTTTTGCTTTTCCAGCTTTGGTACTTTTTTCTTTATTCAAGCTTTTCTTCTATTTCTTCTATGAGAATTGCTGAAGCTTTTGTCTTCTTTTATTACAGTACTTCATGATTCAGGACTTTATAGAAAAGGGTACCTTATTTTCTAGTTAAGCTTGGACTTTCAATATCTTAATACTTCATTCAAAATTACTTCTCCAGCCTTCATAATGTTTGTATTCTGAATAGATGCTTGATTAGATTCATCGGACGCGTCTTAAATTAGCTAAGGCGCTTGATTATCCACTGGGTACATTCACAAGGCTGTTTAACTCGTAGCATTCTTAGCAGTTAGAGTATTATGCTTCTTTGACCCTCTTAGTCGACAAATTAGGATTCGATGTCTTCATGAAACTTGTAGCTATGGATATTAAATTTAATGGGGCACCGGTTTGATCCAATTCGGATACATACAGCTCAATATATGGTCATCAGACGCTACATAGTTATGACTGTCAGGAACAACATCACGTCACCCATTTACGGATGCAATTTGACAAAGATAGAGATCGATTTCGCTCTTGACCTCTTCATGAGAGTTGCGGATATTTCTCTAAGCCTTCCAACGATACCCGGATCGATGCTTTTGAACTCCTAAAGCTCCAGAAATTGTCAGCAGACGCTTGCAAGTTCTGATTGTCATGAACAGTATCACATCTCCAGCTTGTAGAAGAAATTTCATCAGATCGAGATTCGTTCAGATCTCGACTTCTATTGGAACCATCTAGGTATTTATCTTATCTTTCTAAAAAAACTAAGATCACTTCATTTCGACGAGCGTACCTCAAAATACGACGTTTCGGATGCTTGATTATCGGCAGCAGTCGCCTGACTTCAATCTTCATTGTTTTTGCTTTGGCAGCATTTGTACTTTTTTTTTTTATTCACGCTTGTCTTATCATTTATCTATTAG
Organism: Ammopiptanthus mongolicus; assembly: GCA_039655645.1. Taxonomy (NCBI): domain Eukaryota; kingdom Viridiplantae; phylum Streptophyta; class Magnoliopsida; order Fabales; family Fabaceae; genus Ammopiptanthus; species Ammopiptanthus mongolicus. The sequence goes on from CM077349.1 coordinate 44,960,261, forward strand.
AATTGCTAAAGCTTTTGTCTTCTTCTATTACAGTACTTCATGCTTCAGGACTTTATAGAAATGGGTACCTTATTTTCTGGTTAAGCTTGGACTTTCAATATCTTAATACTGCATTCAAAATTACTTCTCTAGCCTTCATAAAGTTTGTATTCTGAATCGACGCTTGATTAGATTCACCGGACGCTTCTTAAATTAGCTGAGGCGCTTTATTATCCACTGGGCACATTCACAAGGCTGTTTAACTCGTAGCATTCTTAGCAGTTACCGTATTATGCATCTTCGACCCTCTTAGTGGACGAATTAGGATTCAATATCTTAATGAAACTTGTAGATATGGATATTAGATTTAATGAGACACCAGTTTCATCCAATTCGGACACATAGAGCTCGATATATGGTCATCAGACGCTACATAGGTATGACAGTCAGGAACAACATCAAGTCACCAACATACGGATGCAATTTGATAAAGATAGAGATCGATTTCGCTCTTGACCTCTTCATGAGGGTTTCGGATATTTCTCTAAGCCATCCAATGATACCAAGATCGATGCTTTTGAACACCTAAAGCTCCAGAAATTGTCAGCAGACGCTTGCATGTTCTGATTGTCATGAACAGTATCACATCTCAAGCTTGAAGAAGGAATTTCTCTTAGATCCAGATTGGTTCAAATCTCGACTTCTCCGGGAAACATGTAGGTATTTATCTTATCTTTCTAACAAAACCAAGATCACTTCATTTCGACGAGCGTACCTCAAATTACGACGATTCAGACGCTTGATTATCGGCAGCAGGCGCTAGACTTCAATCTTCAGTGTTTTTGCGTTTACAGCACTTGTACTTTTGTTTTTATTCACGCTTGCCTTCTCTTTCTTCTATTAGAATCGCCGAACTTTTTCTGTTCTCCTATTACAGTAGTTGATACTTTATAGTAAATGGTACCTTATTTTCGGGTCAAGCTTGGACTTTGAATATCTTAATAATGCATTCAAAATAACTTCTCTAGCCTTCATAATGTTTTGTATTCTGAATAGACGCTTGATTAGCTTCACTGGACGCTTCTTAAATTAGATAAGGCGCGTGGTTATCCACTGGGCACATTCACAAGGCTGTCAAACTAGTATCATTCCGACTAGTTCGTATATTATGCTTCTTTGATCCTCTTAACGGCCGAATTAGGATTCGATGTCTGAATGAAACTTGTAGATATGGATATAGCATTTAAAGAGACACCGATTTCATCCAAATCCGACGCCTACTGCTTAATATATGGCCATCAGACGCTACACAGGTATGACTGTCAAGAACGATATCACGTCAAAAATTTACGGATGCAATTTGAATAAGATAGAGATCGATTTCACTCTTGGCGTCTTCATGAGATTTGTAGTTATTTCTAAGCCTTCCAGTGATACCAAGATTGATGCTTTTGAACACCTAAAGCTCCAAAAATTGTCAACAGACGCTTGCACGTTCTGATTGTCATGAACAGTATCACATCAAGTGGTTGAAGGAAGAGATTCACTCAGATAAAGATTGGTACACATCTCGACTTCTCCAAGAAACATGTAGGTATTTCTATTATCTTTCTTAAAAAACCAAGATCACTTCATTTCGACGAGCGTACCTCAAAATACGACGTTTCAGGCGCTTGATTATCAGCAGCAGGCGCTTGACTTCAATTTTCAGTGTTTTTGCTTTTCCAGCTTTGGTACTTTTGTTTTTATTCACGCTTTTCTTCTGTTTCTTCCGTGAGAATTGTTGAAGCTTTTGTCTTCTTCTATTACAGTACTTCATGATTCAGGACTTTATAGAAAAGGGTACCTTTTTTTCTGGTTAAGCTTGGACTTTCAATATCGTAATACTTCATTCAAAATTACTTCTCCAGCCTTCATAATGTTTGTATTCTGAATAGACGCTTGATTAGATTCATTTGACGCTTCTTAAATTAGCTAAGGCGCTTGATTATCCACGGCGAACATTCACAAGGCTGTTTAACTCGTAGCATTCTTAGCAGTTAGAGTATTATTCTTCTTTGACCCTCTTAGTGGACGAATTAGGATTCGATGTCTTCATGAAACTTGTAACTATGGATATTATATTTAATGGGGCACCGGCTTGATCCAATTCGGACACATACAGCTCAATATATGATCATCAGACGCTACATAGGTATGACTGTTAGGAACAACATCAAGTCACCAACTTTCGGATGCAATTTGATAAAGATAGAGATCGATTTCGCTCTTGACCTCTTCATGAGGGTTGCGGATATTTCTCTAAGCCATCCAATGATACCTAAGTCGATGCTTTTGAACACCTAAAGCGCCAGAAATTGTCAGCAGACGCTTGCATGTTCTGATTGTCATGAACAGTATCACATCTCAAGCTTGAAGAAGGAATTTCTCTTAGATCGAGATTGGTTCAAATCTCGACTTCTCCAGGAATCATGTAGGTATTTACCTTATCTTTCTAACAAAACCAAGATCACTTCATTTCGACGAGCGTACCTCAAAATACGACGATTCAGACGCTTGATTATCGGCAGCAAGCGCTTGACTTCAATCTTTAGTGTTTTTGCTTTTGCAGCACTTGTAATTTTGTTTTTATTCACGCTTGCCTTCTCTTTCTTCTATTAGAATTGCCGAACTTTTTATGTTCTTCTATTACAGTAGTTGATACTTTATAGTAAATGGTACCATATTTTCGGGTCAAGCTTGGGCTTTGAATATCTTAATAATGCATTCACAATAACTTCTCTAGCCTTCATAATGTTTTGTATTCTGGATAGATGCTTGATTAGCTTCACTAGACGCTTCTTAAATTAGCTAAAGCACGTGGTTATCCACTGGGCACATTCTCAAGGCTGTCAAACTAGTAGGATTCTGACCAGTTCGCATATTATGCTTCTTTGATCCTCTTAACGACCGAATTAGGATTTGATGTCTTAATGAAACTTGTAGATATGGATACAGCATTTACGGAGACACCGGTTTCATCCAATTCAGACACCGACTGCTTAATATATGGCCATCAGACGCTACACAGGTTTGACTGTCAAGAACGATATCACGTCAAAAATTTACGGATGCAATTTGGCAAAGATAGAGATCGATTTCACTCTTGGCGTCTTCATGAGATTTGAAGTTATTTCTAAGCCTTCCAACGATGCCAAGATTGATGCTTTTGAACACCTAAAGCTCCAGAAATTGTCAGCAGACGCTTGCACGTTCTGATTGTCATGAACAGTATCACATCTAGTGCTTGAAGAAAGCGATTCACTCAGATAGAGATCGGTACAGATCTCGACTTCTCCAGGAAACATGTAGGTATTTCTATTATCTTTCTTAAAAAACCAATATCACTTCATTTCGATGAGCGTACCTCAAAATACGACGTTTCAGGCGCTTGATTATCGGCAGCAGGCGCTTGACTTCAATCTTCAGTGTTTTTGCTTTTCCAGCTTTGGTACTTTTGTCTTTATTCACGCTTTTCTTCTCTTTCTTCTATGACAATTGCTGAAGCTTTTGTCTTCTTCTATTACTGTACTTCATGATTCAGGACTTTATAGAAAAGGGTACCTTATTTTCTGGTTAAGCTTGGACTTTCAATATCTTAATACTTCATTCAAAATTACTTCTCCAGCCTTCATAATGTTTGTATTCTGAATAGACGCTTGATTAGATTCATCGGACGCTTCTTAAATTAGCTAAGGCGCTTGATTATCCACTGGGTACATTCACAAGGCTGTCTAACTCGTAGCATTCTTAGCAGTTAGAGTATTATGCTTCTTTGACCCTCTTAGTGGACGAATTAGGATTCGATGTCTTCATGAAACTTGTAACTATGGATATTATATTTATTGGGGCACCGGTTTGATCCAATTCGGACACATACAGCTCAATATATGATCATCAGACGCTACATAGGTATGACTGTCAGGAACAACATCAAGTCACCAACTTACAGATGCAATTTGGTAAAGATAGAGATCGATTTCGCTCTTGACCTCTTCATGAGGGTTGCGGATATTTCTCTAAGCCATCCAATGATACCTAGATCGATGCTTTTGAACACCTAAAGCTCCAGAAATTGTCAGCAGACGCTTGCATGTTCTGATTGTCATGAACAGTATCACATCTCAAGCTTGAAGAAGGAATTTCTCTTAGATCGAGATTGGTTCAAATCTCGACTTCTCCGGGAAACATGTAGGTATTTATCTTATCTTTCTAACAAAACCAAGATCACTTCATTTCGACGAGCGTACCTCAAAATACGACGATTCAGACGCTTCATTATCGGCAGCAGGCGCTTGACTTCAATCTTCTGTGTTTTTGCTTTTGCAGCACTTGTAATTTTGTTTTTATTCACGCTTGCCTTCTCTTTCTTCTATTAGAATTGCCGAACTTTTTGTGTTCTTCTATTACAGTAGTTGATACATTATAGTGAATGGTACCTTATTTTCGGGTCAAGCTTGCACTTTGAATATCTTAATAATGCATTCACAATAACTTCTCTAGCCTTCATAATGTTTTGTATTCTGGATAGACGCTTGATTCGCTTCACTAGACGCTTCTTAAATTAGCTAAGGCACGTGGTTATCCACTGGGCACATTCACAAGGCTGTCAAACTAGTATCATTCTGACCAGTTCGCATATTATGCTTCTTTGATCCTCTTAACGGCCGAATTAGGATTCGATGTCTTAACGAAACTTGTAGATATGGATATAGCATTTAAAGAGACACCGGTTTCATCCAATTCAGACACCGACTGCTTAATATATGGCCATCAGACGCTACACAGGTTTGACTGTCAAGAATGATATCACGTCAAAAATTTACGGATGCAATTTGACAAAGATAGAGATCGATTTCACTCTTGGCGTCTTCATGAGATTTGAAGTTATTTCTAAGCCTTCCAACGATGCCAAGATTGATGCTTTTGAACACCTAAAGCTCCAGAAATTGTTAGCAGACGCTTGCACGTTCTGATTGTCATGAACAGATCTCGACTTCTCCAGGAAACATGTAGGTATTTCTATTATCTTTCTTAAAAAACCAAGATCACTTCATTTCGACGAGCGTACCTCAAAATACGATGTTTCAGGCGCTTGATTATCGGCAGCAGGCGCTTGACTTCAATCTTCAGTGTTTTTGCTTTTCCAGCTTTGGTACTTTTTTCTTTATTCAAGCTTTTCTTCTCTTTTTTCTATGAGAATTGCTGAAGCTTTTGTCTTCTTCTATTACAGTACTTCATGATTCAGGACTTTATAGAAAAGGGTACCTTATTTTCTGGTTAAGCTTGGACTTTCAATATCTTAATACTTCATTCAAAATTACTTCTCCAGCCTTCATAATGTTTGTATTCTGAATAGACGCTTGATTAGATTCATCGGACGCTTCTTAAATTAGCTAAGACGCTTGATTATCCACTGGGTACATTCACAAGGCTGTTTAACTCGTAGCATTCTTAGCAATTAGAGTATTATGCTTCTTTGACCCTCTTAGTCGACAAATTAGGATTCGATGTCTTCATGAAACTTGTAGCTATGGATATTAAATTTAATGGGGCACCGGTTTGATCCAATTCGGACACATACAGCTCAATATATGGTCATCAGACGCTACATAGGTATGACTGTCAGGAACAACATCACGTCACCCACTTACGGATGCAATTTGACAAAGATAGAGATCGATTTCGCTCTTGACCTCTTCATGAGAGTTGCGGATATTTCTCTAAGCCTTCCAACGATACCCAGATCGATGCTTTTGAACTCCTAAAGCTCCAGAAATTGTCAGCAGACGCTTGCATGTTCTGATTGTCATGAACAGTATCACATCTCAAGCTTGTAGGAGGAATTTCATCAGATTGAGATTCGTTCATATCTCGACTTCTACTGGAACCATCTAGGTATTTATCTTATCTTTCTAACAAAACTAAGATCACTTCATTTCGACGAGCGTACCTCAAAATACGACGTTTCGGACGCTTGATTATCGACAGCAGTCGCCTGACTTCAATCTTCATTGTTTTTGCTTTTGCAGCATTTGTACTTTTGTTTTTATTCACGCTTGTCTTATCTTTTATCTATTAGAATTGCTAAAGCTTTTGTCTTCTTCTATTACAGTACTTCATGCTTCAGGACTTTATAGAAATGGGTACCTTATTTTCTGGTTAAGCTTGGACTTTCAATATCTTAATACTACATTCAAAATTACTTCTCTAGCCTTCATAAAGTTTGTATTCTGAATAGACGCTTGATTAGATTCACCGGACGCTTCTTAAATTAGCTGAGGCGCTTTATTATCCACTGGGCACATTCACAAGGCTGTTTAACTCGTAGCATTCTTAGCAGTTACCGTATTATGCATCTTTGACCCTCTTAGTGGACGAATTAGGATTCAATATCTTCATGAAACTTGTAGATATGGAAATTAGATTTAATGAGACACCGGTTTCATCCAATTCGGACACATACAGCTCAATATATGGTCATCAGACGCTACATAGGTATGACTGTCAGGAACAACATCAAGTCACCAACTTACGGATGCAATTTGATAAAGATAGAGATCGATTTCGCTCTTGACCTCTTCATGAGGGTTGCGGATATTTCTCTAAGCCATCTAATGATACCAAGATCGATGCTTTTGAACACCTAAAGCTCCAGAAATTGTCAGCAGACGCTTGCATGTTCTGATTGTCATGAACAGTATCAAATTTCAAGCTTGAAGAAGGAATTTCTCTTAGATCGAGATTGGTTCAGATCTCGACTTCTGCGGGAAACATGTAGGTATTTATCTTATCTTTCTAGCAAAACCAAGATCACTTCATTTCGACGAGCGTACCTCAAAATACGACGTTTCAGACGCTTGATTATCGGCAGCAGGCGCTTGACTTCAATCTTCAGTGTTTTTACTTTTGCAGCACTTGTACTTTTGTTTTTATTCACGCTTGCCTTCTCTTTCTTCTTTTAGAATCGCCGAACTTTTTGTGTTCTTCTATTACAGTAGTTGATACTTTATAGTAAATGGTACCTTATTTTCGGGTCAAGCTTGGACTTTGAATATCTTAATAATGCATTCAAAATAACTCCTCTAGCCTTCATAATGTTTTGTATTCTGAATAGACGCTTGATTAGCTTCACTGGACGCTTCTTAAATTAGATAAGGCGCGTGGTTATCCAATGGGCACATTCACAAGGCTGTCAAACTAGTATCGTTCTGACTAGTTCGCATATTATGCTTCTTTGATCCTCTTAACGGTCGAATTAGGATTTGATGTATTAATGAAACTTGTAGATATGGATATAGCATTTAAAGAGACACCAGTTTCATCCAATTCAAACGCCTACTGCTTAATATATGGCCATCAGACGCTACACAGGTATGACTGTCAAGAACGATATCACGTCAAAAGTTTGCGTATGCAATTTGAATAAGATAGAGATCGATTTCACTCTTGGCGTCTTCATGTGATTTGCAGTTATTTCTAAGCCTTCCAACGATACCAAGATTGATGCTTTTGAACACCTAAAGCTCCAAAAATTGTCAACAGACGCTTGCACGTTCTGATTGTCATGAATAGTATCACATCAAGTGGTTGAAGGAAGAGATTCACTCAGATAGAGATTGGTACACATCTCGACTTCTCCAAGAAACATGTAGGTATTTATATTATCATTCTTAAAAAAAGCAAGATCACTTCATTTCGACGAGCATACCTCAAAATACGACGTTTCAGGCGCTTGATTATCGGCAGCAGGCGCTTGACTTCAATCTTCAGTGTTTTTGCTTTTCCAGCTTTGGTACTTTTGTCTTTATTCACGCTTTTCTTCTCTTTTTTCTATGAGAATTGCTGAAGCTTTTGTCTTCTTCTATTACAGTACTTCATGATTCAGGACTTTATAGAAAAGGGTACCTTATTTTCTGGTTAAGCTTGGACTTTCAATATCTTAATACTTCATTCAAAATTACTTCTTCAGCCTTCATAATGTTTGTATTCTGAATAGACGCTTGATTAGATTCATCGGACGCTTCTTAAATTAGCTTAGGCGCTTGATTATCCACTGGGCACATTCACAAGGCTGTTTAACTCGTAGCATTCTTAGCAGTTAGAGTATTATGCTTCTTTGACCCTCTTAGTGGACGAATTAGGATTCGATGTCTTCATGAAACTTGTAACTAGGGATATTATATTTATTGGGGCACCGATTTGATCCAATTCGGGCACATACGGCTCAATATATGATCATCAGACGCTACATAGGTATGACTGTCAGGAACAACATCAAGTCACCAACTTACGGATGCAATTTGATAAAGACAGAGATCGATTTCGCTCTTGACCTCTTCATGAGGTTTGCGGATATTTCTCTAAGCCATCCAATGATACCTAGATCGATGCTTTTGAATACCTAAGCTCCAGAAATTGTCAGCAGACGCTTGCATGTTCTGATTTTCATGAACAGTATCACATCTCAAACTTGAAGAAGGAATTTCTCTTAGATCGAGATTGGTTCAAATCTCGACTTCTCCGGGAAACATGTAGGTATTTATCTTATCTTTCTAACAAAACCAAGATCACTTCATTTCGACGAGCGTACATCAAAATACGACGATTCAGACGCTTGATTATCGGCAGCAGGCGCTTGACTTCAATCTTCAGTGTTTTTGCTTTTGCAGCACTTGTACTTTTGTTTTTATTCACGCTTGCCTTCTCTTTCTTCTATTAGAATCGCCGAACTTTTTGTGTTCTTCTATTACAGTAGTTGATACTTTATAGTAAATGGTACCTTATTTTCGGGTCAAGCTTGGACTTTGAATATCTTAATAATGCATTCAAAATAACTCCTCTAGCCTTCATAATGTTTTGTATTCTGAATAGACGCTAGATTAGCTTCACTGGACGCTTCTTAAATTAGATAAGGCGCGTGGTTATCCAATGGGCACATTCACAAGGCTGTCAAACTAGTATCGTTCTGACTAGTTCGCATATTATGCTTCTTTGATCCTCTTAACGGTCGAATTAGGATTTGATGTCTTAATGAAACTTGTAGATGTGGATATAGCATTTAAAGAGACACCAGTTTCATCCAATTCAAACGCCTACTGCTTAATATATGGCCATCAGACGCTACACAGGTATGACTGTCAAGAACGATATCACGTCAAAAGTTTACGTATGCAATTTGAATAAGATAGAGATCGATTTCACTCTTGGCGTCTTCATGTGATTTGCAGTTATTTCTAAGCCTTCCAACGATACCAAGATTGATGCTTTTGAACACCTAAAGCTCCAAAAATTGTCAACAGACGCTTGCAAGTGCTGATTGTCATGAATAGTATCACATCAAGTGGTTGAAGGAAGAGATTCACTCAGATAGAGATTGGTACACATCTCGACTTCTCCAAGAAACATGTAGGTATTTATATTATCATTCTTAAAAAAAGCAAGATCACTTCATTTCGACGAGCGTACCTCAAAATACGACGTTTCAGGCGCTTGATTATCGGCAGCAGGCGCTTGACTTCAATCTTCAGTGTTTTTGCTTTTCCAGCTTTGGTACTTTTGTCTTTATTCACGCTTTTCTTCTCTTTCTTCTATGAGAATTGCTGAAGCTTTTGTCTTCTTCTATTACAGTACTTCATGATTCAGGACTTTATAGAAAAGGGTACCTTATTTTCTGGTTAAGCTTGGACTTTCAATATCTTAATACTTCATTCAAAATTACTTCTTCAGCCTTCATAATGTTTGTATTCTGAATAGACGCTTGATTAGATTCATCGGACGCTTCTTAAATTAGCTTAGGCGCTTGATTATCCACTGGGCACATTCTGAAGGCTGTTTAACTCGTAGCATTCTTAGCAGTTAGAGTATTATGCTTCTTTGACCCTCTTAGTGGACGAATTAGGATTCGATGTCTTCATGAAACTTGTAACTAGGGATATTATATTTATTGGGGCACCGATTTGATCCAATTCGGGCACATACGGCTCAATATATGATCATCAGACGCTACATAGGTATGACTGTCAGGAACAACATCAAGTCACCAACTTACGGATGCAATTTGATAAAGACAGAGATCGATTTCGCTCTTGACCTCTTCAGGAGGTTTGCGGATATTTCTCTAAGCCATCCAATGATACCTAGATCGATGCTTTTGAACACCTAAGCTCCAGAAATTGTCAGCAGACGCTTGCATGTTCTGATTTTCATGAACAGTATCACATCTCAAACTTGAAGTAGGAATTTCTCTTAGATCGAGATTGGTTCAAATCTCGACTTCTCTGGGAAACATGTAGGTATTTATCTTATCTTTCTAACAAAACCAAGATCACTTCATTTCGACGAGCGTACATCAAAATACGACGATTCAGACGCTTGATTATCGGCAGCAGGCGCTTGACTTCAATCTTCAGTGTTTTTGCTTTTGCAGCACTTGTACTTTTGTTTTTATTCACGCTTGCCTTCTCTTTCTTCTATTAGAATCGCCGAACTTTTTGTGTTCTTCTATTACAGTAGTTGATACTTTATAGTAAATGGTACCTTATTTTCGGGTCAAGCTTGGACTTTGAATATCTTAGTAATGCATTCAAAATAACTCCTCTAGCCTTCATAATGTTTTGTATTCTGGATAGACGCTTGATTAGCTTCACTAGACGCTTCTTAAATTAGCTAAAGCACGTGTTTATACACTGGGCACATTCACAAGGCTGTCAAACTAGTAGCATTCTGACCAGTTCGCATATTATGCTTCTTTGATCCTCTTAACGACCGAATTAGGATTCGATGTCTTAATGAAACTTGTAGATATGGATATAGCATTTAAAGAGACACCGGTTTCATCCAATTCAGACACCGACTGCTTAATATATGGCCATCAGACGCTACACAGGTTGACTGTCAAGAACGATATCACATCAAAAATTTACGGATGCAATTTGACAAAGATAGAGATCGATTTCACTCTTGGCGTCTTCATGATATTTGAAGTTATTTCTAAGCCTTCCAACGATGCCAAGATTGATGCTTTTGAACACCTAAAGCTCCAGAAATTGTCAGCAGACGCTTGCACGTTCTGATTGTCATGAACAGTATCACATCTAGTGCTTGAAGAAAGCGATTCACTCAGATTGAGATTGGTACAGATCTCGACTTCTGCAGGAAACATGTAGGTATTTCTATTATCTTTCTTAAAAAACCAATATCACTTCATTTCGAGGAACGTACCTCAAAATACGACGTTTCAGGCGCTTGATTATTGGCAGCAGGCACTTGACTTCAATCTTCAGTGTTTTTGCTTTTCCAGCTTTGGTACTTTTGTCTTTATTCACGCTTTTCTTCTCTTTCTTCTATGAGAATTGCTGAAGCTTTTGTCTTCTTCTATTACAGCACTTCATGATTCAGGACTTTATAGAAAAGGGTACCTTATTTTCTGGTTAAGCTTGGACTTTCAATATCTTAATACTTCATTCAAAATTACTTCTCCAGCCTTCATAATGTTTGTATTCTGAATAGACGCTTGATTAGATTCATCGGACGCTTCTTAAATTAGCTAAGGCGCTTGATTATCCACTGGGTACATTCACAAGGTTGTTTAACTCGTAGCATTCTTAGCAGTTAGAGTATTATGCTTCTTTGACCTTCTTAGTGGACGAATTAGGATTCGATGTCTTCATGAAACTTGTAACTATGGATATTATATTTATTGGGGCACCGGTTTGATCCAATTCGGACACATACAGCTCAATATATGATCATCAGACGCTACATAGGTATGACTGTCAGGAACAACATCAAGTCACCAACTTACGGATTCAATTTGATAAAGATAGAGATCGATTTCGCTCTTGACCTCTTCATGAGGGTTGCGGATATTTCTCTAAGCCATCCAATGATACCTAGATCGATGCTTTTGAACACCTAAAGCTCCAGAAATTGTCAGCAGACGCTTGCATGTTCTGATTTTCATGAATAGTATCACATCTCAAGCTTGAAGAAGGAATTTCTCTAAGATCGAGATTGGTTCAAATCTCGACTTCTCCGGGAAACATGTAGGTATTTATCTTATCTTTCTAACAAAACCAAGATCACTTCATTTCGACGAGCGTACCTCAAAATACGACGATTCAGACGCTTGATTATCGGCAGCAGGCGCTTGACTTCAATCTTTAGTGTTTTTGCTTTTGCAGCACTTGTAATTTTGCTTTTATTCACGCTTGCCTTCCCTTTCTTCTATTAGAATTGCTGAACTTTTTGTGTTCTTCTATTACAGTAGTTGATACTTTATAGTAAATGGCACCTTATTTTCGGGTCAAGCTTGGACTTTGAATATCTTAATAATGCAATCACAATAACTTCTCCAGCCTTCATAATGTTTTGTATTCTGGATAGACGCTTGATTAGCTTCACTAGACGCTTCTTAAATTAGCTAAAGCACGTGTTTATACACTGGGCACATTCACAAGGCTGTCAAACTAGTAGCATTCTGACCAGTTCGCATATTATGCTTCTTTGATCCTCTTAACGACCGAATTAGGATTCGATGTCTTAATGAAACTTGCAGATATGGATATAGCATTTAAAGAGACACCGGTTTCATCCAATTCAGACACCGACTACTTAATATATGGCCATCAGACGCTACACAGGTTTGACTGTCAAGAACGATATCACGTCGAAAATTTACGGATGCAATTTGACAAAGATAGAGATCGATTTCACTCTTGGCGTCTTCATGATATTTGAAGTTCTTTATAAGCCTTCCAACGATGCCAAGATTGATGCTTTTGAACACCTAAAGCTCCAGAAATTGTCAGCAGACGCTTGCACGTTCTGATTGTCATGAACAGTATCACATCTAGTGCTTGAAGAAAGCGATTCACTCAGATAGAGATTGGTACAGATCTCGACTTCTCCAGGAAACATGTAGGTATTTCTATTGTCTTTCTTAAAAAACCAATATCACTTCATTTCGAGGAGCGTACCTTAAAATACGACGTTTCAGGTGCTTGATTATCGGTAGCAGGCGCTTGACTTCAATCTTCAGTGTTTTTGCTTTTCCAGCTTTGGTACTTTTGTCTTTATTCACGCTTTTCTTCTCTTTCTTCCTTGAGAATTGCTGAAGCTTTTGTCTTCTTCTATTACAGTACTTCATGATTCAGGACTTTATAGAAAAGGGTACCTTATTTTCTGGTTAAGCTTGGACTTTCAATATCTTAATACTTCATTCAAAATTATTTCTCCAGCCTTCATAATGTTTGTATTCTGAATAGACGCTTGATTAGATTCATCGGACGCTTCTTAAATTAGCTAAGGCGCTTGATTATCCACTAGGTACATTCACAAGGCTGTTTAACTCGTAGCATTCTTAGCAGTTAGAGTATTATGCTTCTTTGACCCTCTTAGTGGACGAATTAGGATTCGATGTCTTCATGAAACTTGTAACTATGGATATTATATTTCTTGGGGCACCGGTTTGATCCAATTCGGACACATACAGCTCAATATATGATCATCAGACGCTACATAGGTATGACTGTCAGGAACAACATCAAGTCACCAACTTACGAATGCAATTTGATAAAGATAGAGATCGATTTCGCTCTTGACCTCTTCATGAGGGTTGCAGATATTTCTCTAAGCCATCAGACATTACACAGGTTTGACTGTCAAGAATGATATCACGTCGAAAATTTACGGATGCAATTTGACAAAGATAGAGATCGATTTCACTCTTGGCATCTTCATGATATTTGAAGTTATTTATAAGCCTTCCAACGATGCCAAGATTGATGCTTTTGAACACCTAAAGCTCCAGAAATTGTCAGCAGACGCTTGCACGTTCTGATTGTCATGAACAATATCACATCTAGTGCTTGAAGAAAGCGATTCACTCAGATAGAGATTGGTACAGATCTCGACTTCTCCAGGAAACATGTAGGTATTTCTATTATCTTTCTTAAAAAACCAATATCACTTCATTTCGAGGAGCGTACCTCAAAATACGACGTTTCAGGCGCTTGATTATCGGCAGCAGGCGCTTGACTTCAATCTTTAGTGTTTTTGCTTTTCCAGCTTTGGTACTTTTGTCTTTATTCACGCTTTTCTTCTCTTTCTTCTATGAGATTTGCTGAAGCTTTTGTCTTCTTCTATTACAGTACTTCATGATTCAGGACTTTATAGAAAAGGGTACCTTATTTTCTGGTTAAGCTTGGACTTTCAATATCTTAATACTTCATTCAAAATTACTTCTCCGGCCTTCATAATGTTTGTATTCTCAATAGACGCTTGATTAGATTCATCGGACGCTTCTTAAATTAGCTAAGGCGCTTGATTATCCACTGGGTACATTCACAAGGTTGTTTAACTCGTAGCATTCTTAGCAGTTAGAGTATTATGCTTCTTTGACCCTCTTAGTGGACGAATTAGGATTCGATGTCTTCATGAAACTTGTAACTATGGATATTATATTTATTGGGGCACCGGTTTGATCCAATTCGGACACATACAGCTCAATATATGATCATCAGACGCTACATAGGTATGACTATCAGGAACAACATCAAGTCACCAACTTACGGATGCAATTTGATAAAGATAGAGATCGATTTCTCTTTTCAACTCTTCATGAGGGTTGCGGATATTTCTCTAAGCCATCCAATGATACCTAGATCGATGCTTTTGAACACCTAAAGCTCCAGAAATTGTCAGCAGACGCTTGCATGTTCTGATTTTCATGAACAGTATCACATCTCAAGCTTGAAGAAGGAATTTCTCTTAGATCGAGATTGGTTTAAATCTCGACTTCTCCGGGAAACATGTAGGTATTTATCTTATCTTTCTAACAAAACCGAGATCACTTCATTTCGACGAGCGTACCTCAAAATACGACGTTTCAGACGCTTGATTATCGGCAGCAGGCGCTTGACTTCAATCTTTAGTGTTTTTGCTTTTGCAGCACTTGTAATTTTGTTTTTATTCACGCTTGCCTTCTCTTTCTTCTATTAGAATTGCCGAACTTTTTATGTTCTTCTATTACAGTAGTTGATACTTTCTAGTAAATGGTACCTTATTTTCGGGTCAAGCTTGGGCTTTGAATATCTTAATAATGCATTCACAATAACTTCTCTAGCCTTCATAATGTTTTGTATTCTGGATAGATGCTTGATTAGCTTCACTAGACGCTTCTTAAATTAGCTAAAGCACGTGGTTATCCACTGGGCACATTCACAAGGCTGTCAAACTAGTAGGATTCTGACCAGTTCGCATATTATGCTTCTTTGATCCTCTTAACGGCCGAATTAGGATTCGATGTCTTAATGAAACTTGTAGATATGGATATAGCATTTAAAGAGACACCGGTTTCATCCAATTCAGACACCGACTGCGTCTTCATGATATTTGAAGTTCTTTATAAGCCTTCCAACGATGCCAAGATTGATGCTTTTGAACACCTAAAGCTCCAGAAATTGTCAGCAGACGCTTGCACGTTCTGATTGTCATGAACAGTATCACATCTAGTGCTTGAAGAAAGCGATTCACTCAGATAGAGATTGGTACAGATCTCGACTTCTCCAGGAAACATGTAGGTATTTCTATTGTCTTTCTTAAAAAACCAATATCACTTCATTTCTAGGAGCGTACCTTAAAATACGACGTTTCAGGTGCTTGATTATCGGTAGCAGGCGCTTGACTTCAATCTTCAGTGTTTTTGCTTTTCCAGCTTTGGTACTTTTGTCTTTATTCACGCTTTTCTTCTCTTTCTTCCATGAGAATTGCTGAAGCTTTTGTCTTCTTCTATTACAGTACTTCATGATTCAGGACTTTATAGAAAAGGGTACCTTATTTTCTGGTTAAGCTTGGACTTTCAATATCTTAATACTTCATTCAAAATTATTTCTCCAGCCTTCATAATGTTTGTATTCTGAATAGACGCTTGATTAGATTCATCGGACGCTTCTTAAATTAGCTAAGGCGCTTGATTATCCACTGGGTACATTCACAAGGCTGTTTAACTCGTAGCATTCTTAGCAGTTAGAGTATTATGCTTCTTTGACCCTCTTAGTGGACGAATTAGGATTCGATGTCTTCATGAAACTTGTAACTATGGATATTATATTTCTTGGGGCACCGGTTTGATCCAATTCGGACACATACAGCTCAATATATGATCATCAGACGCTACATAGGTATGACTGTCAGGAACAACATCAAGTCACCAACTTACGAATGCAATTTGATAAAGATAGAGATCGATTTCGCTCTTGACCTCTTCATGAGGGTTGCAGATATTTCTCTAAGCCATCAGACACTACACAAGTTTGACTGTCAAGAATGATATCACGTCAAAAATTTACGGATGCAATTTGACAAAGATAGAGATCGATTTCACTCTTGGCATCTTCATGATATTTGAAGTTATTTATAAGCCTTCCAACGATGCCAAGATTGATGCTTTTGAACACCTAAAGCTCCAGGAATTGTCAGCAGACGCTTGCACGTTCTGATTGTCATGAACAATATCACATCTAGTGCTTGAAGAAAGCGATTCACTCAGATAGAGATTGGTACAGATCTCGACTTCTCCAGGAAACATGTAGGTATTTCTATTATCTTTCTTAAAAAACCAATATCACATCATTTCGAGGAGCGTACCTCAAAATACGACGTTTCAGGCGCTTGATTATCGGCAGCAGGCGCTTGACTTCAATCTTCAGTGTTTTTGCTTTTCTAGGTTTGGTACTTTTGTATTTATTCACGCTTTTCTTCTCTTTCTTCTATGAGATTTGCTGAAGCTTTTGTCTTCTTCTATTACAGTACTTCATGATTCAGGACTTTATAGAAAAGGGTACCTTATTTTCTGGTTAAGCTTGGACTTTCAATATCTTAATACTTCATTCAAAATTACTTCTACGGCCTTCATAATGTTTGTATTCTCAATAGACGCTTGATTAGATTCATCGGACGCTTCTTAAATTAGCTAAGGCGCTTGATTATCCACTGGGTACATTCACAAGGTTGTTTAACTCGTAGCATTCTTAGCAGTTAGAGTATTATACTTCTTTGACCCTCTTAGTGGACGAATTAGGATTCGATGTCTTCATGAAACTTACAACTATAGATATTATATTTATTGGGGCACCGGTTTGATCCAATTCGGACACATACAGCTCAATATATGATCATCAGACGCTACATAGGTATGACTATCAGGAACAACATCAAGTCACCAACTTACGGATGCAATTTGATAAAGATAGAGATCGATTTCGCTCTTCACCTCTTCATGCGGGTTGCGGATATTTCTCTAAGCCATCCAATGATACCTAGATCGTCGCTTTTGAACACCTAAAGCTCCAGAAATTGTCAGCAGACGCTTGCATGTTCTGATTTTCTTGAACAGTATCACATCTCAAGCTTGAAGAAGGAATTTCTCTTAGATCGAGATTTGTTCAAATCTCGACTTCTCCGGGAAACATGTAGGTATTTATCTTATCTTTCTAACAAAACCAAGATCACTTCATTTCGACGAGCATACCTCAAAATACGACGATTCAGACGCTTGATTATCGGCAACAGGCGCTTGACTTCAATCTTCAGTGTTTTTGCTTTTGCAGCACTTGTAATTTTGTTTTTATTCACGCTTGCCTTCTCTTTCTTCTATTAGAAGTGCCGAACTTTTTGTGTTCTTCTATTACAGTAGTTGATACTTTATAGTAAATGGTACCTTATTTTCGGGTCAATCTTGGACTTTGAATATCTTAATAATGCATTCACAATAACTTCTCTAGCCTTCATAATGTTTTGTATTCTGGATAGACGCTTGATCAGCTTCACAAGACGCTTCTTAAATTAGCTAAGGCACGTGGTTATCCACTGGGCACATTCACGAGGCTGTCAAACTTGTAGCATTCTGACCAGTTCGCATATTATGCTTCTTTGATCCTCTTAACGGCCGAATTAGGATTCGATGTCTTAATGAAACTTGTAGATATGGATATAGCATTTAAAGAGACACCGGTTTTATCCAATTCAGACACCAACTGCTTAATATATGGCCATCAGACGCTACACAGGTTTGACTGTCAAGAACGATATCACGTCAAAAATTTTCGGATGCAATTTGACAAAGATAGAGATCGATTTCACTCTTGGCGTCTTCATGAGATTTGAAGTTATTTCTAAGCCTTCCAACGATGCCAAGATTGATGCTTTTGAACACCTAATGCTCCAGAAATTGTCAGCAGACGCTTGCATGTTCTGATTGTCATGAACAGTATGACATCTAGAG
The DNA here is from genome assembly GCA_039655645.1 of Ammopiptanthus mongolicus. Classification (NCBI taxonomy): domain Eukaryota; kingdom Viridiplantae; phylum Streptophyta; class Magnoliopsida; order Fabales; family Fabaceae; genus Ammopiptanthus; species Ammopiptanthus mongolicus. The sequence continues at coordinate 44,978,565 of CM077349.1, forward strand.
CTTGAAGAAGGACATTCACTTAGATAGAGATTGGTACAGATCTCGACTTCTCCAGGAAACATGTAGGTATTTCTATTATCTTTCTTAAAAAACCAAGATCACTTCATTTCGATGAGCATACCTCAAAATACGACGTTTCAAGCGCTTGATTATCGGTAGCAGGCGCTTGACTTCAATCTTCAGTGTTTTTGCTTTTCCAGCTTTGGTACTTTTGTCTTTATTCACGCTTTTCTTCTCTTTCTTCTATGAGAATTGCTGAAGCTTTTGTCTTTTTTTATTACAGTACTTCATGATTCAGGACTTTATAGAAAAGGGTACCTTATTTTCTGGTTATGCTTGGACTTTCAATATCTTAATACTTCATTCAAAATTACTTCTCCAGCCTTCATAATGTTTGTATTCTGAATAGACGCTTGATTAGATTCATCGGACGCTTCTTAAATTAGCTAAGGCGCTTGATTATCCACTGGGTACATTCACAAGGCTGTTTAACTCGTAGCATTCTTAGCAGTTAGAGTATTATGCTTCTTTGACCCTCTTAGTGGACGAATTAGGATTCGATGTCTTCATGAAACTTGTAACTATGGATATTATATTTATTGGGGCACCGGTTTGATCCAATTCGGACACATACAGCTCAATATATGATCATCAGACGCTACATAGGTATGACTATCAGGAAGAACATCAAGTCACCAACTTACGGATGCAATTTGATAAAGATAGAGATCGATTTCGCTCTTCACCTCTTCATGAGGGTTGCGGATATTTCTCTAAGCCATCCAATGATACCTAGATCGATGCTTTTGAACACCTAAAGCTCCAGAAATTGTCAGCAGACGCTTGCATGCTCTGATTTTCATGAACAGTATCACATCTCAAGCTTGAAGAAGGAATTTCTCTTAGATCGAGATTGGTTCAAATCTCGACTTCTCCGGGAAACATGTAGGTATTTATCTTATCTTTCTAACAAAACCAAGATCACTTCATTTCGACAAGCATACCTCAAAATACGACGATTCAGAGGCTTGATTATCGGCAACAGGCGCTTGACTTCAATCTTCAGTGTTTTTGCTTTTGCAGCACTTGTAATTTTGTTTTTATTCACGCTTGCCTTCTCTTTCTTCTATTAGAATTGCCAAACTTTTTGTGTTCTTCTATTACAGTAGTTGATACTTTATAGTAAATGGTACCTTATTTTCGGGTCAAGCTTGGACTTTGAATATCTTAATAATGCATTCACAATAACTTCTCTAGCCTTCATAATGTTTTGTATTCTGGATAGACGCTTGATTAGCTTCACAAGACGCTTCTTAAATTAGCTAAGGCACGTGGTTATCCACTGGGCACATTCACGAGGCTGTCAAACTAGTAGCATTCTGACCAGTTCGCATATTATGCTTCTTTGATCCTCTTAACGGCCGAATTAGGATTCGATGTCTTAATGAAACTTGTAGATATGGATATAGCATTTAAAGAGACACCGGTTTTATCCAATTCAGACACCGATTGCTTAATATATGGCCATCAGACGCTACACAGGTTTGACTGTCAAGAATGATATCACGTCAAAAATTTTCGGATGCAATTTGACAAAGATAGAGATCGATTTCACTCTTGGCGTCTTCATGAGATTTGAAGTTATTTCTAGGCCTTCCAACGATGCCAAGATTGATGCTTTTGAACACCTAATGCTCCAGAAATTGTCAGCAGACGCTTGCATGTTCTGATTGTCATGAACAGTATGACATCTAGAGCTTGAAGAAGGACATTCACTTAGATAGAGATTGGTACAGATCTCAACTTCTCCAGGAAACATGTAGGTATTTCTATTATCTTTCTTAAAAAACCAAGATCACTTCATTTCGATGAGCATACCTCAAAATACGACGTTTCAGGCGCTTGATTATCGGTAGCAGGCGCTTGACTTCAATCTTCAGTGTTTTTGCTTTTCCAGGTTTGGTACTTTTGTCTTTATTCACGCTTTTCTTCTCTTTCTTCTATGAGAATTGCTGAAGCTTTTGTCTTCTTCTATTACAGTACTTCATGATTCAGGACTTTATAGAAAAGGGTACCTTATTTTCTGGTTATGCTTGGACTTTCAATATCTTAATACTTCATTCAAAATTACTTCTCCAGCCTTCATAATGTTTGTATTCTGAATAGACGCTTGATTAGATTCATCGGACGCTTCTTAAATTAGCTAAGGCGCTTGATTATCCACTGGGTACATTCACAAGGCTGTTTAACTCGTAGCATTCTTAGCAGTTAGAGTATTATGCTTCTTTGACCCTCTTAGTGGACGAATTAGGATTCAATGTCTTCATGAAACTTGTAACTATGGATATTATATTTATTGGGGCACCGGTTTGATCCAATTCGGACACATACAGCTCAATATATGATCATCAGACGCTACATAGGTATGACTATCAGGAACAACATCAAGTCACCAACTTACGGATGCAATTTGTTAAAGATAGAGATCGATTTCGCTCTTCTCCTCTTCATGAGGGTTGCGGATATTTCTTTAAGCCATCCAATGATACCTAGATCGATGCTTTTGAACACCTAAAGCTCCAGAAATTGTCAGCAGACGCTTGCATGTTCTGATTTTCATGAACAGTATCACATCTCAAGCTTGAAGAAGGAATTTCTCTTAGATCGAGATTGGTTCAAATCTCGACTTCTCCGGGAAACATGTAGGTATTTATCTTATCTTTCTAACAAAACCAAGATCACTTCATTTCGACGAGCATACCTCAAAATACGACGATTCAGACGCTTGATTATCGGCAACAGGCGCTTGACTTCAATCTTCAGTGTTTTTGCTTTTGCAGCACTTGTAATTTTGTTTTTATTCACGCTTGCCTTCTCTTTCTTCTATTAGAAGTGCCGAACTTTTTGTGTTCTTCTATTACAGTAGTTGATACTTTATAGTAAATGGTACCTTATTTTCGGGTCAATCTTGGACTTTGAATATCTTAATAATGCATTCACAATAACTTCTCTAGCCTTCATAATGTTTTGTATTCTGGATAGACGCTTGATCAGCTTCACAAGACGCTTCTTAAATTAGCTAAGGCACGTGGTTATCCACTGGGCACATTCACGAGGCTGTCAAACTTGTAGCATTCTGACCAGTTCGCATATTATGCTTCTTTGATCCTCTTAACGGCCGAATTAGGATTCGATGTCTTAATGAAACTTGTAGATATGGATATAGCATTTAAAGAGACACCGATTTTATCCAATTCAGACACCGACTGCTTAATATATGGCCATCAGACGCTACACAGGTTTGACTGTCAAGAACGATATCACGTCAAAAATTTTCGGATGCAATTTGACAAAGATAGAGATCGATTTCACTCTTGGCGTCTTCATGAGATTTGAAGTTATTTCTAAGCCTTCCAACGATGCCAAGATTGATGCTTTTGAACACCTAATGCTCCAGAAATTGTCAGCAGACGCTTGCATGTTCTGATTGTCATGAACAGTATGACATCTAGAGCTTGAAGAAGGACATTCACTTAGATAGAGATTGGTACAGATCTCGACTTCTCCAGGAAACATGTAGGTATTTCTATTATCTTTCTTAAAAAACCAAGATCACTTCATTTCGATGAGCATACCTCAAAATACGACGTTTCAGGCGCTTGATTATCGGCAGCAGGCGCTTGACTTCAATCTTCAGTGTTTTTGCTTTTCCAGGTTTGGTACTTTTGTCTTTATTCACGCTTTTCTTCTCTTTCTTCTATGAGAATTGCTGAAGCTTTTGTCTTCTTCTATTACAGTACTTCATGATTCAGGACTTTATAGAAAAGGGTACCTTATTTTCTGGTTAAGCTTGGACTTTCAATATCTTAATACTTCAATCAAAATTACTTCTCCAGCCTTCATAATGTTTGTATTCTGAATAGACGCTTGATTAGATTCATCGGATGCTTCTTAAATTAGCTAAGGCGCTTGATTATCCACTGGGCACATTCACAAGGCTGTTTAACTCGTAGCATTCTTAGCAGTTAGAGTATTATGCTTCTTTGACCCTCTTAGTGGACGAATTAGGATTCGATGTCTTCATGAAACTTGTAGCTATGGATATTATATTTAATGGGGCATCGGTTTGATCCAATTCCGACACATACAGCTCAATATATGGTCATCAGATGCTACGTTGGTATGACTGTCAGGAACAACATCACATCACCCACTTACGGATGCAATTTGACAAAGATAGAGATCGATTTCGCTCTTGACCTCTTCATGAGAGTTGCGGATATTTCTCTAAGCCTTCCAACGATACCAAGATTGATGCTTTTGAACACCTAAACCTCCAGACATTGTCAGCAGACGCTTGCACGTTCTGATTGTCATGAACAGTGTCACATCTAGTGCTTGAAGAAAGAGATTCACTCTGATAGAGATTGGTGCAGATCTCGACTTCTCCAGGAAACATGTAGGTATTTCTATTATCTTTCTTAAAAAACCAAGATCACTTCATTTCGACGAGCGTACCTCAAAATACGACGGTTCAGGCGCTTGATTATCGACAGCAGGCGCTTGACTCCAATCTACAGTGTTTTTGCTTTTCCAGCTTTGGTACTTTTGTCTTTATTCACGCTTTTCTTCTCTTTCTTTATGAGAATTGCTGAAGCTTTTGTCTTCTTGTTTTACAGTACTTCATGATTTAGGACTTTATAGAAAAGGGTACCTTGTTTTCTGGTTAAGCTTGGACTTTCGATATCTTAATACTTCATTCAAAATTACTTCTCCAGCCTTCATAATGTTTGTATTCTGAATAGACGCTTGATTAGATTCATCGGACGCTTCTTAAATTAGCTAAGGCGCTTGATTATCCACTGGGCACATTCACAAGGCTGTTTAACTCGTAGCATTCTTAGCAGTTAGAGTATTATGCTTCTTTGTCCCTCTTAGTGGACGAATTAGGATTCGATGTCTTCATGAAACTTGTAGCTATGGATATTATATTTAATGGGGCATCGGTTTGATCCTATTCGGACACATACAGCTCAATATATGGTCATCAGATGCTACGTTGGTATGACTGTCAGGAACAACATCACATCACCCACTTACGGATGCAATTTGACAAAGATAGAGATCGATTTCGCTCTTGACCTCTTCATGAGAGTTGCGGATATTTCTCTAAGCCTTCCAACGATACCAAGATTGATGCTTTTGAACACCTAAACCTCCTGACATTGTCAGCAGACGCTTGCACGTTCTGATTGTCATGAACAGTGTCACATCTAGTGCTTGAAGAAAGAGATTCACTCTGATAGAGATTGGTGCAGATCTCGACTTCTCCAGGAAACATGTAGGTATTTCTATTATCTTTCTTAAAAAACCAAGATCACTTCATTTCGACGAGCGTACCTCAAAATACGACGGTTCAGGCGCTTGATTATCGACAGCAGGCGCTTGACTCCAATCTACAGTGTTTTTGCTTTTCCAGCTTTGGTACTTTTGTCTTTATTCACGCTTTTCTTCTCTTTCTTTATGAGAATTGCTGAAGCTTTTGTCTTCTTGTTTTACAGTACTTCATGATTTAGGACTTTATAGAAAAGGGTACCTTGTTTTCTGGTTAAGCTTGGACTTTCGATATCTTAATACTTCATTCAAAATTACTTCTCCAGCCTTCATAATGTTTGTATTCTGAATAGACGCTTGATTAGATTCATCGGACGCTTCTTAAATTAGCTAAGGCGCTTGATTATCCACTGGGCACATTCACAAGGCTGTTTAACTCGTAGCATTCTTAGCAGTTAGAGTATTATGCTTCTTTGTCCCTCTTAGTGGACGAATTAGGATTCGATGTCTTCATGAAACTTGTAACTATGGATATTATATTTAATGGGGCATCGGTTTGATCCAATTCGGACACATACAGCTCAATATATGGTCATCAGATGCTACGTTGGTATGACTGTCAGGAACAACATCACATCACCCACTTACGGATGCAATTTGACAAAGATAGAGATCGATTTCGCTCTTGACCTCTTCATGAGAGTTGCGGATATTTCTCTAAGCCTTCCAACGATACCAAGATTGATGCTTTTGAACACCTAAACCTCCAGACATTGTCAGCAGACGCTTGCACGTTCTGATTGTCATGAACAGTGTCACATCTAGTGCTTGAAGAAAGAGATTCACTCTGATAGAGATTGGTGCAGATCTCGACTTCTCCAGGAAACATGTAGGTATTTCTATTATCTTTCTTAAAAAACCAAGATCACTTCATTTCGACGAGCGTACCTCAAAATACGACGGTTCAGGCGCTTGATTATCGACAGCAGGCGCTTGACTCCAATCTACAGTGTTTTTGCTTTTCCAGCTTTGGTACTTTTGTCTTTATTCACGCTTTTCTTCTCTTTCTTTATGAGAATTGCTGAAGCTTTTGTCTTCTTCTATTACAGTACTTCATGATTTAGGACTTTATAGAAAAGGGTACCTTGTTTTCTGGTTAAGCTTGGACTTTCGATATCTTAATACTTCATTCAAAATTACTTCTCCAGCCTTCATAATGTTTGTATTCTGAATAGACGCTTGATTAGATTCATCGGACGCTTCTTAAATTAGCTAAGGCGCTTGATTATCCACTGGGCACATTCACAAGGTTGTTTAACTCGTAGCATTCTTAGCAGTTAGAGTATTATGCTTCTTTGACCCTCTTAGTGGACGAATTAGGATTCGATGTCTTCATGACACTTGTAACTATGGATATTATATTTAATGGGGCACCGGTTTGATCCAATTCGGACACATACAGCTCAATATATGATCATCAGACGCTACATAGGTATGACTGTCAGGAACAACATCAAGTCACCAACTTATGGATGCAATTTGATAAAGATAGAGATCGATTTCGCTCTTGACCTCTTCATGAGAGTTGCTGATATTTCTATAAGCCATCCAATGATACCAAGATCGATGCTTTTGAACACATATTACTCCAGAAATTGTCAGCAGACGCTTGCATGTTCTGATTGTCATGAACAGTATCACATCTCAAGCTTAAAGAAGGAATTTCACTCAGATCGAGATTGGTTCAGATCTCGACTTCTACTGGAACCATGTAGGTATTTATCTTATATTTCTAACAAAACTAAGATCACTTCATTTCGACGAGCGTACCTCAAAATACGACGTTTCGGACGCTTGAGTATCGGCAACAGTCGCCTGACTTCAATCTTCAGTGTTTTTGCTTTTGCAGCATTTGTACTTTTGTTTTTATTCACGCTTGTCTTATCTTTCTTCTGTTAGAATTGCTGAAGCTTTTGTCTTCTTCTATTACAGTACTTCATGCTTCAGGACTTTATAGAAATGGGTACCTTATTTTCTGGTTAAGCTTGGACTTTCAATATCTTAATACTACATTCAAAATTACTTCTCTAGCCTTCATAATGTTTGTATTCTGAATAGACGCTTGATTAGATTCACCGGACACTTCTTAAATTCGCTAAGGCGCTTGATTATCCACTGGGTACATTCACAAGGCTGTTTAACTCGTAGCATTCTTATCAGTTAGAGTATTATGCTTCTTTGACCTTCTCAGTTGACGAATTAGGATTCGATGCCTTCATGAAACTTGTAGCTGTGGATATTATATTTAATGAGACACCGGTTTGATCCAATTCGGACACCTACAGCTCAATATATGGTCATCAGACGCTACATAGGTATGACTATCAGTAACAACATCACGTCACCCACTTACAGATGCACTTTGACAAAGATAGAGATCGATTTCGCTCTTGACCTCTTCATGAGAGTTGCGGATATTTCTCTAAGCCTTTCAATGATACCAAGATCGATGCTTTTGAACACCTAAAGCTCCAGAAATTGTCAGCAGACGCTTGCATGTTCTGATTGTCATGAACAGTATGACACCCACTACCCCGCATATAATAAAACATGAATAAAATCATACATGTCTTTAAAAATATAACAATTAAAATAAAAACATATCCTCAAGGGTAATGTGGATCACATCATCTATAACGTAAAACGTAGGAATCTGAAATAATCAAAATCCTTTAAAAACAAACTGCGGAAAACATAAATAATAAACGTAACCCAAATCCCGATGTCACATATCAGAGCTGGTATACATATACTGATAATACATCGGAATAAAACAGAATAACATAGATCATAAATCCTAACTACTAAGAGAGATCTCCTCGGGATCACTCCTCGTCAGCATGCTCACCCTCCTCTACATATACCACAACATATGCATAAGAATAACAAAGAGAGGGGTAAGAAACACAATCATGAATATATGTAAACGGAATGGAATAGTAATTAATATGGCATACAACATACATCGATCAACACAGATATAATCAATATATATCAAGGATGCATGTTAATGCGAATGCAACATCACTACTCCGTGTGCATGTGGCCAGCAACTCTAACTCTGGAAAGACGATTAGGAGTACATGTCCGGTTATCAACGTGGATGATATGCCAGACCATGGGCCATCCCCGAACACTCTCACTAATCCTGATAACGTATAGTGGCTAGTCAGGGTACTCAAGTTTATTCTTTAGGTCACTCCAACAATAGGTAGCTAGCCCATGTCACCTGGAACTTCCATACCCAACGTACCCGCAAGGCCGGGATAACACCCATCGTGGCCTCCACTATCGCGATTCATCGTTTGCTTTCCACCCAACATATCAATGTCAACGTATGATGCATGCTATGCTCAACAACATGCAAACACATGTCCAACCATCCACCATCAACACCATTACATGGCTATCAACTTTGACCAACAAGCATCAAAGATGATTTAACAACATCAAACTTGACCAATAAGCATCAAGAATGATTTAACCAACAATGCAACACCCTTTCCCGAGTGTCACATTCCCGAACGTTTATAAGGCCGAAAATATTTATTAATGCGGAAAATACGATTTTTCTTTTTCTTTTCTTTTCATAAAGATGTAATGGGATTAGTAAAGGTAATAAATATTACTAATGAGTGAACTTAGGTCCACCATGCATTACTAGGACATACATACAGTATTATAAATACAAAAACAGAAAACAAAAACAGAAACATCAACATTACTGTATACAGACATAAATCTAATGTATGACTGACATAAGAAAATACAATAAGTACTAGGAGTCATAGCTCCCAAAAGGTACTACAAAAACTAACATAGTCTGGCCGACAACAAAACTAAAACAGCAAAAGAGTCCACCTCCGAACTCAAAAGGACTGCGGAACCGAACCATCGTCGCGTCCATCTGTTCACGCATCAACAGCAAGTACCAGCAGAAAACATACAGATATGGGTGAGATTCCCGTTCATCAACACAACAAAACAGCAGTAGTAAAAACGGGACGACTCACCGGGTAACAACGTACCCAACATGCTTACAAAGGTTCTCAATATAAATCAGGTTGAGCAGTTAACAACATAATAGCATGCTAAACATTTAACAGCATAATATAAGGCATCCTTAAACAATACAGCGATGTATAACAGTAAATGTAAACATCAATAGCCATAAACATCAATAGCCATGCAATGCAATGCAATGTATATGACTCAATGTCAATGTCACTGGGTACTACTCTGACCCCTACTCCATGGAGCTAACAAAACATTCGGAGAGAGTGAATGGGAGGACATGTTCCGGTTTCTGCCAGCCATGAGCAAGATGCTACAACATTCGTAACGTGCACGTATCTGGCTTTACGGTAACACTCTCGACCAAACATGAAAAGTACGGCATCTAGTAGAGGATATCAGTATATTGCACGGATTCGCCACGACACAGAAGAATCACCAACTGGTCACATGTCAGCCCTTCCAACCCTGATACCTCCAAAAAGACCATTGCAGATCGTCACCGTAAGATTCGCACCCGCATCAAGGTGTAAGCTCAACTCCTAGGCTCAAGGCCTTACAACTATGCACATGAAATGCCAATGCTTACACAAAGCAGATGCGATAAAGCAATGTCTATCCATTGGATAAACCTCGAAGTCTACTAAGGTTCTCTTCCTTAGGAACTACACACATCTTTGTTTTATAAAACATTTATCCATCGGATAAAACATTTTCCATCGGATAAATATCTCGTGATTCCTTTGGAATGATCCAGACTGCTTTCAGAATCGCCGACTGTCCCCACAGACCAACACAAGTCTTTTCAGCGTGTTTTGTCCTCACTCACACGCTTTCTAGGAAACTTCCCAGAAGGTCACCCATCCCATAATTACTCTAAGTCAAGCACGCTTAACTATCAAGTACTTATGTTCTAAGCTCCCGAAAAGAAGATAAATCTTGTTGGTATGGGTAGTACCAATCAATTCTTATATGCCTTCCCTTAACTATACAGTCCCATACCTGCATAGCCTCAGGATTCCTTCCACTGTACAGTCCCATACCTGCACAGCCTCAGGATCTCTCTCTCATTCCGGTCATCACAAGACGGAAACAATTGAACGATTAACCTAGATCCGAATCATCGGTCTGTCATCGATCTACTGTTTTGAAAACCAAAACGTTTCGTGTTTGTGTTTACATCTTATGAATTATGTCTCAAGTCCTAAGCATTATGAATAAGGATTGAGAATCCTCTTAGATAAGTCTTTAAGCCTTTCTAAGATATTAATCCCTTGTCTTTCAATTAAGGAAACAAGTGTTGATTTCACTTAAGTCTTATGAACTCATTGATGTACTAAGTCATCAATGGTATAGTACGTGGTCTTGTTCCACCACATACCATACTTAATTAACCCTTGTCTTCAACTCTAAGTTAATTATTTAACTTAGGTTTTTCACGCATAAAACTTTACGGTTGAGTTAGAAAACTCCTTTTGTAAACCAAACAACTTTTACAATTGAAAACTCATTTGATTTGAAACAACATTTGAACTACTTACTTCATTTCTAGCATTTTCTGAAACATAAAATTCGCTTAGCGGAATTCCATTCGCTTAGCGAAAATGAGGCAGTAATGCCTCCTTTGGAACTCCTCTGGTTCGCTCGGCGAGACATAAATCGCGTAGCGAAATATATTGTATTCGCTTAGCGAATATGAATTCGCTTAGCGAAAGTTCAGACGGTTACACCTCTATTGGAGACTTCTCTGGATTGCTCAGCGAGATGTAATTCGCGTAGCGAAACTTCACTTTATTCGCTTAGCGAGAATGATTTCGCTTAGCGAAAGTTCAGACGGTTACACCTCTTTTGGAGACTTCTCTGGATCGCTCAGCGAGACTTTAATCGCGTAGCGAAATTTGCTGGGTTCGCTTAGCGAATATGAATTCGCTTAGCGAAAGTGAGGCAGTGATGCCCAACTAAGACTTTCCCTGTTTTTCGCGTAGCGAAAGTAAATTCGCTTAGCGAAAAGTTGCCTTAAAACAAGACATCCACCTTAGGGAACCATTTTGATTCTCTTCATGAAACCACTTCTTTTCTCATTTTGAGTCACTTGATTAGCTAGATGAACTAAGGATAAGGTATAAAACATGTTTCACTTTGGTGAAAGCACTTTGAGATTAAATTCCATTTAAAGTCACTTAGGGCTTTTCTTTGAAAAACACAAGTTATTGAAAACATTTTCTTTACATCAAAACTTGACTTGTCCAAGAACTATTCATATCCTTCCCTTCCTCAAGGTCATGGCTAATAGCCAACTAGGAATCAATGTGAGGTTTTACTTCATCAACCAATCAAAGTATGGCTCACAACACTTACACAATCATGATAACCATAATACACATTACTACATCATAATCAAACATCCAAGTCCATCACACATTATGGTCTCATAATCAACAATAAAAAGTCCATACTTAATCTAATGATCAAAGTAGGTTTTCCAACATACATGAAAATGGTTTTTCATTCGATCATCTCATCATCAACATATACTAAAGCACACTACAACATACTCAAGCATAAACTCATCATGACAACCTTGTTCTCCAAGAGAACTTATCAAAACATAACAACTAAAAGTGAACCCAAACTAAAGGGTTTCACCCACACATAAAGTAAACAACCATCTTCACCACCACCATCTTGGTGTGATGAGGTTCTTCTCCCCATACCTGTTGAAGAGCAGATTCCCGGATCAAAGTCGGTTGATCGGTTTGTGAACCTCCTGATAGTTGTCACCAACTACAAACAACCAAACAATCAATAATTAAACAACAATCAAACCAAACTCAACAATTCTCACAAAGAGGGTTTCGGCCACCCTAAAGAGAATAAAGCTAGGAATTGATCTTGGTTTTCCATTTCATGGATTCAAAGGCATTAGGAAAGCTAAGCATGAAATCAAGTGTTAAAAATCAAAACTTGATGAAAACACTATTCATCATCATCAAGAAGGGTTCGGCCCTAATGTGCTTTTTGAGCTATGATGAGAGTTGAATCATAAGCTCTTGGGTTTAGATAGAGAATGATGAGGTGAGTTCAAAGAACTTGGTCTTACCTCAAAATGATTTTTCTACAATTTCCTATGGATTTTCAAAGTTTTGGATCTAAGAAATGATTTTCATGAAAATGAAGATTGATCTTGAAATAAAGAGATATTCAAGAAGCTAAGAGATCATAGAAGTGATCTTACCTTGAAATGATGGAAGATTGCTCAAGGAATCAAGTGATTCCAACAAGAACTCAAGCTTTTCTCAAGACAACAATGGTGTTTTCTCTCTAAAGTTGAAGATGGTGTTCTTGGCTCTTCAAGAAGGGCTGGGCTGCGTGAATGAGAGGGTGTGAGGGCTGAGTTCAGCCTTAAAACAAGTCACTTAAGGGCAAAAAGGTCATTTGCCAAAAGGGTAAAATGGTAAAAGTGCAAAAGACTAAGGTTAGGGGCATTTTGGTAATTTTGCATCTAGATTTTCCCGATCGTCATGACGACTCTGGCATACTCTCCCAAGTGTCCTGGGATGTTGTGATATCAAGATTATCTGTTGGCGAGTCTCGGTAAGTCCATATGTGGCTCCGTTCGTCACCCGATTGAGAAATCCGCCCGAACGAAGGTCAGGAAGTGATTTTTCTGAAATTTTTACGAAATTTAACCAAAACGTAGATAATCGAATTCTAAGACTTACTGTCTCGTTCACGGGTCCATCTGAGGTCTTATGAGCAGTAAAATCATATTGTCAGTGTAAAAACGCAGACCGGACTCCGTTTGAGTTTTTGACTCAAAACTTAATCGTAGCTTCCTACGATATCGTCGAGCATGACTATGGTCTCGGAATATTTTATTTCCATTCCTAAGACCTCGAATAAAATAAAGACATTAAAATACTGAAGAATTAGAAAACGTGAAAATCGGGGCGTTACAAACAACATCGGTAACAGTACGTCATTACCAATAACATCATCGTCTTATTAATTGTTCTCTTTGTTAAGTCTTAACTTAACATTATCTTTGTTAAGTATTATACTTAATCTTATTATCTAAACCTCAATTCATATTTTATTAAGATTATAACTTAATCTTAATAACCTCAAATCATATATTTATTAAGATTATAACTTAACCTTAATATCTAATCCTCAATTCATATCTTATTAAGAGTATAACTTAATCCTAATATTTAAACCTCAAGTCATATATTTATTAAGATTGTAACTTAATCCTAATATCTAAACCACAATCCATATCTTATTAAGATTATGACCTCACAGTCTTTTTCCCATTACCCTAATCATTATCCCTTCACAACAAAATCTGGGTGAGAAACCCAGATTCGCTAGGCGAATCGTGGCTCGCGAGGCGAGCCCGAGAGCTCCTTAACAGGTTCTCAGATTCGCTAGGCGAATCCTGGCTCGCGAGGCGAGCCCGAGAGCCCCAATATCTGGTTCTCTCATTCGCCTCGCGGATTACAATCCGCTAAGCGAATCACGTCAGACCACGAATGGTCTCTCTGTCTCGCCTCGCGAATGGATATTCGCCAGGCGAATCATGACAGATGTGGGAATCTTAAGAATTTCTCTAAGTTATCCCTATGCCTATCACCCCATCTCTCAAGAATCATCCCTATGGGTTTCCAAAACTAATCCACTATTATCAATCTCACCTCTCGTAACAACTCATTCATTATGGGGTGCCAAACGTCCCTAAGCTATGTTCTTTCACTAATCCTATTTTCTTTATTGTAACGCACATCATCATCAAGTCATCAATATCAATGCACATTATAAAATCTCATCAATGCATATTGTATGTATGTACATACCATTCATCGTACCTCATAATGTTTCAATCATATCATCAAGACAAACACCCATAATCACAATCATAGAACCATAAACATATATATTTATACAACATTCACATAGACATATACATGGCATATACATAACATACACATAATTACACTGATGGCATATACATAGGCATTTACAATTCATATAGACAAACATATAGGGGTCATGGGTTAACCCCTTCATCTTAACCTATCCCAAAACCCACATACTCATGATCTATTTCTTCCCCCCATACCTGGTATGACGATCACAATGAACAAAGGAAGGAAAAAGGTCCGGAAAAGGTTGCGTCTCACGATGCTCGATCTTACGACGCTTGACTTCACGATCACAGCCCCAAAAGGCTCAAGAGCAGCAACTAGGAAGAGGGCTTGTGATGGCAATGATGCTCTTCAAGCGAAGGAGACGAAGAACGGCGAACAATGGTGCAATCTCCTTCAAGAATCCTTGGAAAGGGTTTAGAAATCCTTGTTTGGAGAGGAAGAGGCAGTTTCTAAAAGTAATTCGACTTAGAAAATAGGTTTAGGTCGAGTCTTATGGTATAAATATGAGTTAGGGTCATTATGGGCTGATTAGAAGCCCAAAAACACGATTCTGCTACGCCACTCTGATTCGCGAGGCGAGTAGCCTTTCGCGAGGCGAACCAGAGAGCTGCAAAAATCTGGCTGTCAGGTTCGCGAGGCGAATGTATCTTTGCGACGCGAAACTTTAGAAGCCGAATTTGGCCTTAACACCTGAAATAAGACTATAGATAATTCTCTAAGCTTTCCAACGCATCCAAGATCACCTCAATCGGATGTCTAGAACTCAAGATATGAATAAAACCGTAAAACAGGTTTCTTGGACTTGAATGCATTGACCATTCCTTAAGGCTAAAAAACCTCATGGACGAGCATAACCACATATATTGGTCAAGAATAATACGTAATAATATGTATTAATATAAGGTGAAATTCGGGGTGTTACAAACAGTATCACATCTCAAGCTTGAAGAAGGAATTTCACTCAGATCGAGATTGGTTCAGATCTCGACTTCTACTGGAACCATGTAGGTATTTATCTTATCTTTCTAACAAAACCAAGATCACTTCATTTCGACGAGCGTACCTCAAAATACGACATTTCGGACGCTTGATTATCGGCAGCAGGCGCTTGACTTCAATCTTCAGTGTTTTTGCTTTTGTAGCATTTGTGTTCTTCTATTACAGTAGCTGATACTTTATAGTAAATGGTACCTTATTTTCGGGTCAAGCTTTGACTTTGAATATCTTGATAATGCATTCAAAATAACTTCTTCGGCCTTCATAATGTTTTATATTCTGAATAGACGCTTGATTAGCATCACTAGACGCTTCTTCAATTAGCTAAGGCGCGTGGTTATCCACTGGGCACATTCACAAGGCTGTCAAACTAGTAGCATTCTGACCAGTTCGCGTATTATGCTTCTTTCATCCTCTTAATGGCCGAATTAGGATTCGATGTCTTAATGAAACTTGTAGATATGGATACTAGCTTTAAAGAGACACCGGTGTCATCCAATTCGGACGCCAACTGCTTAATATATGGCCATCAGACGCTGCACAGGTCTGACTGTCAAGAACAATATCACGTCAAAAACTTACGGACGCAATTTGACAAAGATACAGTTCGATTTCACTCTTAGCGTCTTCATGAGAGTTGCGGATATTTCTCTAAGCCTTCCAACGATAACAAGATCGATGCTTTTGAACAACTGAAGCTCCAGAAATTGTCAGCAAACGCTTGCATGTTCTGATTGTCATGAATAGTATCACATCTCAAGCTTGAAGAAGGAAATTCACTCAGATCGGGATTGGTTCAGATCTCGACTTCTCCAGGAGACAAGTAGGTATTTATCTTATCTTTATAACAAAACCAAGATCACTTCATTTCGACGAGCGTACCTCAAAATACGACGTTTCGGACGCTTGATTATCGGCAGTAGGCGCCTGACTTCAATCTTCAGTGTTTTTGCTTTTGCACCATTTGTACTTTTCTTTTTATTCATGCTTATCTTATCTTTCTTCTATTATAATTGATGAAGCTTTTGTCTTCTTCTATTACAGTACTTCATGCTTCAGGACTTTATAGAAAAGGGTACCTTATTTTCTAGTTAAGCTTGGACTTTCAATATCTTAATACTACATTCAAAATTACTTCTCCAGCATTCATAATGTTTGTATTCTGAATAGACACTTGATTAGATTCACCGGAAGCTTCTTAAATTACCTAAGCCGCTTGGTTATCCACTGGGCACATTCACAAGGCTGTTTAACTCGTAGCATTCTTAGCAGTTACCGTATTACGCATCTTTGACCCTCTTGGTGAACGAATTAGATTCAATGTCTTCATGAAACGTGTAGATACGGATATTAGATTTAATAAGACACCGGTTTCATCCAATTCGGACACATAAAGCTCAATATATGGTCATCAGACGCTACATAGGTATGACTGTCAGGAACAACATCAAGTCACCAACTTACGGATGCAATTTGATAAAGATGGAGATCGATTTCGCTCTTGACCTCTTCATGAGAGTTGCGGATATTTCTCTAAGCCTTCCAATGATACCAAGATCAATGCTTTTGAACCCCTAAAGCTCCAGAAATTGTCAGCAGACGATTGCATGTTCTGATTGTCATGAACAGTATCACATCTCAAGCTTGAAGAAGGAATTTCACTCAGATCGGGATTGGTTCAAATCTCGACTTCTCCAGGAGACAAGTAGTTATTTATCTTATCTTTATAACAAAACCAAGATCACTTCATTTCAATGAGTGTACCTCAAAATACAACGTTTCGGACGCTTGATTATCGGCAGCAGTCGCCAGACTTCAATCTTCAGTGTTTTTGCTTTTGCAGCATTTGTACTTTTGTTTTTATTCACGCTTGTCTTATCTTTTATCTATTAGAATTGCTGAAGCTTTTGTCTTCTTCTATTACAGTACTTCATGCTTCAGGACTTTATAGAAATCGGTACCTTATTTTCTGGTTAAGCTCGGACTTTCGATATCTTAATACTGCATTCAAAATTACTTCTCTAGCCTTCATAATGTTTGTATTCTGAATAGACGCTCGATTAGATTCACCGGACACTTCTTAAATTAGCTAAGGCGCTTTATTATCCACTGGGCACATTCACAAGGCTGTTTAACTCGTAGAATTCTTAGCAGTTACCGTATTATGCATCGTTGACCCTCTTGGTGGACGAATTAGGATTCAATGTCTACATGAAACTTGTAGATATGGATATTAGATTTAATGAGACACCGGTTTCATCCAATTCGGACGCATATAGCTCAATATATGGTCATCAGACGCTACATAGGTATGACTGTCCGAAACAACATCAAGTCACCAACTTACGGATGCAATTTGATAAAGATAGAGATCGATTTCGCTCTTGACCTCTTCATGAGAGTTGCAGATATTTCTCTAAGCCATCCAATGAGACCAAGATCGATGCTTTTGAACACCTAAAGCTCCATAAATTTTCAGCAGACGCTTGCATGTTCTGATTGTCATGAACAGTATCACATCTCAAGCTTGAAGAAGGAATTTCTCTTAGATCCAGATTGGTTCAGATCTCGAATTCTCCGGGAAACATGTAGGTATTTATATTATCTTTCTAACAAAACCAATATCATTTCATTTCGACAAGCGTACCTCAAAATACGACGTTTCGGACGCTTGATTATCGGCAGCTGGTGCTTGACTTCAGTCTTCAGTGTTTTTGCTTTTGCTGCACTTGTACTTTTGTTTTTATTCACGCTTGCCTTCTCTTTCTTCTATTAGAATTGCCGAACTTTTTGTGTTCTTCTATTACAGTAGTTGATACTTTATAGTAAATGGTACCTTATTTTCAGGTCAAGCTTGGACTTTGAATATCTTAATAATGCATTCAAAATAACTTCTCTAGCATTCATAATGTTTTGTATTCAGAATAGACGCTTGATTAGCTTCACTGGACGCTTCTTAAAATTAGCTAAGGCGCATGGTTATCCACTGGGCATATTCAGAAGGCTGTCAAACTAGTAGCATTCTGACCATTTCGCATATTATGCTTCTTTGATCCTCATAACGGCCGAATTAGGATTCGATGTCTTAATGAAACTTGTAGATATGGATATAGCATTTAAAGAGACACCGGTTTCATCCAATTCGAACACCTACTGCTTAATATATGGCCATCAGACGCTACACAGGTATGATTGTCAAGAACGATATCACGTCAAAAATTTACGGATGCAATTTGACAAAGATAGAGATCGATTTCACTCTTGGCGTCTTTATGAGATTTGAAGTTATTTCTAAGCCTTGCAACGATACCAAGATTGATGCTTTTGAACACCTAAAGCTCCAGAAATTGTCAGCAGACGCTTGCACGATCTGATTGTCATGAACAGTATCACATCGAGTGCTTGAAGAAAGAGATTCACTCAGATAGAGATTGGTACACATCTCGACTTCTCCAGGAAACATGTAGGTATTTCTATTATCTTTCTTAAAAAACCAAGATCACTTCATTTCGACGAGCGTACCTCAAAATACGACGGTTCAGGCGCTTGATTATCGACAGCAGGCGCTTGACTCCAATCTACAGTGTTTTTGCTTTTCCAGTTTTGGTACTTTTGTCTTTATTCACGCTTTTCTTCTCTTTCTTTATGAGAATTGCTGAAGCTTTTGTCTTCTTCTATTACAGTACTTCATGATTCAGGACTTTATAGAAAAGGGTACCTTATTTTCTGGTTAAGCTTGGACTTTCGATATCTTAATACTTCATTCAAAATTACTTCTCCAGCCTTCATAACGTTTGTATTCTGAATAGACGCTTGATTAGATTCATCGGACGCTTCTTAAATTAGCTAAGACGCTTGATTATCCACTGGGTACATTCATAAGGCTGTTTAACTCGTAGCATTCTTAGCAGTTAGTGTATTATGCTTCTTTGACCCTCTTAGTCGACAAATTAAGATTCGATGTCTTCATGAAACTTGTAGCTATGGATATTAAATTTAATGGGGCATCGGTTTTATCCAATTCGGACACATACAGCTAAATATATGGTCATCAGACGCTACATAGGTATGACTGTCAGGAACAACATCACGTCACCCACTTACGGATGCAATTTGACAAAGATAGAGATTGATTTCGCTCTTGACCTCTTCATGAGAGTTGCGGATATTTCTCTAAGCCTTCCAACGATACCCGGATCGATGCTTTTGAACTCCTAAAGCTCCAGAAATTGTCAGCAGATGCTTGCATGTTCTGATTGTCATGAACAGTTTCCCATCTCAAGCTTGTAGAAGGAATTTCATCAGATCGAGATTCGTTCAGATCTCGACTTCTACTGGAAACATCTAGGTATTTATCTTATCTTTCTAACAAAACTAAGATCACATCATTTCGACGAGCGTACCTCAAAATACGACGTTTCGAACGCTTGATTATCGACAGCAGTCACCTGACTTCAATCTTCATTGTTTTTGCTTTTGCAGCATTTGTACTTTTGTTTTTATTCACGCTTGTCTTATCTTTTATCTACTAGAATTGCTAAAGCTTTTGTCTTCTTCTATTACAGTACTTCATGCTTCAGGATTTTATAGAAATGGGTACCTTATTTTCTGGTTAAGCTTGGACTTTCAATATCTTAATACTACATTCAAAATTACTTCTCTAGCCTTCATAAAGTTTGTATTCTGAATAGACGCTTGATTAGATTCACCGGACGCTTCTTAAATTAGCTGAGGCGCTTTATTATCCACTGGGCACATTCACAAGGCTGTTTAACTCGTAGCATTCTTAGCAGTTACCGTATTATGCATCTTTGACCCTCTTAGTGGACGAATTAGGATTCAATATCTTCATGAAACTTGTAGATATGGAGATTAGATTTAACGAAACACCGGTTTCATCCAATTCGGACACATACAGCTCAATATATGGTCATCAAACGCTACATAGGTATGACTGTCAGGAACAACATCAAGTCACCAATTTACGGATGCAATTTGATAAAGATAGAGATCGATTTCGCTCTTGACCTTTTCATGAGGGTTGCGGATATTTCTCTAAGCCATCCAATGATACCTAGATCGATGCTTTTGAACACCTAAAGCTCGAGAAATTGTCAGCAGACGCTTGCATGTTCTGATTGTCATGAACAGTATCACATTTCAAGCTTGAAGAAGGAATTTCTCTTAGATCGAGATTGGTTCAGATCTCGACTTCTGCGGGAAACATGTAGGTATTTATCTTATCTTTCTAACAAAACCAAGATCACTTCATT
This sequence comes from Ammopiptanthus mongolicus, assembly GCA_039655645.1. Classification (NCBI taxonomy): domain Eukaryota; kingdom Viridiplantae; phylum Streptophyta; class Magnoliopsida; order Fabales; family Fabaceae; genus Ammopiptanthus; species Ammopiptanthus mongolicus. Next base: position 44,999,173 of record CM077349.1, read on the forward strand.
TCGACGAGCGTACCTCAAAATACGACGTTTCAGACGCTTGATTATCGGCAGCAGGCGCTTGACTTCAATCTTCAGTGTTTTTGCTTTTGCAGCACTTGTACTTTTGTTTTTATTCACGCTTGCCTTCTCTTTCTTCTATTAGAATTGCCGAACTTTTTGTGTTCTTCTATTACAGTTGTTGATACTTTATAGTAAATGGTACCTTATTTTCGGGTCAAGCTTGGACTTTGAATATCTTAATAATGCATTCAAAATAACTTCTCTAGCCTTCATAATGTTTTGTATTCTGAATAGACGGTTGATTAGCTTCACTGGACGCTTCTTAAATTAGATAAGGCGCGTGGTTATCCACTGGGCACATTCACAAGGCTGTCAAACTAGTATCATTCTGACCAGTTCGCATATTATGCTTCTTTGATCCTCTTAACGGTCGAATTAGGATTCGATGTCTTAATGAAACTTGTAGATATGGATATAGCATTTAAAGAGACACCGGTTTCGTCCAATTCAGACACCGACTGCTTAATATATGGCCATCAGACGCTACACAGGTTTGACTGTCAAGAACGATATCACGTCAAAAATTTACGGATGCAATTTGACAAAGATAGAGATCGATTTCACTCTTGGCGTCTTCATGAGATTTGAAGTTATTTCCAAGCCTTCCAACGATACCAAGATTGATGCTTTTGAACACCTAAAGCTCCAGAAATTGTCAGCAGACGCTTGCACGTTCTGATTGTCATGAACAGTATCACATCTAGTGCTTGAAGAAAGCGATTCACTCAGATAGAGATTGGTACAGATCTCGACTTCTCCAGGAAACATGTAGGTATTTCTATTATCTTTCTTAAAAAACCAAGATCACTTCATTTCGACAAGCGTACCTCAAAATAAAACGTTTCAGGCGCTTGATTATCGGCAGCAGGCGCTTGACTTCAATCTTCAGTGTTTTTGCTTTTCCAGCTTTGGTACTTTTGTCTTTATTCACGCTTTTCTTCTCTTTCTTCTATGAGAATTGCTGAAGCTTTTGTCTTCTTCTATTACAGTACTTCATGATTCAGGACTTTATAGAAAAGCGTACCTTATTTTCTGGTTAAGCTTGGACTTTCAATATCTTAATACTTCATTCAAAATTACTTCTCCAGCCTTCATAATGTTTGTATTCTGAATAGACGCTTGATTAGATTCATCGGACGCTTCTTAAATTTGCTAAGGCGCTTGATTATCCCCTGGGTACATTCACAAGGCTGTTTAACTCGTAGCATTCTTAGCAGTTAGAGTATTATGCTTCTTTGACCCTCTTAGTGGACGAACTAGGATTCGATGGCTGCATCAAACTTGTAACTATGGATATTATATTTAATGGGGCACCGGTTTTATCCAATTCGGACACAGGCAGCTCAATATATGATCATCAGATGCTACATAGGTATGACTGTCAGGAACAACATCAAGTCACCAACTTACGGATGCAATTTGATAAAGATAGAGATCGATTTCGCTCTTGACCTCTTCACGAGGGTTGCGGATATTTCTCTAAGCCATCCAATGATACCTAGATCGATGCTTTTGAACACCTAAAGCTCCAAAAATTGGCAGCAGACGCTTGCATGTTCTGATTGTCATGAACAGTATCACATCTCAAGCTTGAAGAAGGAATTTCTCTTAGATCGAGATTGGTTCAAATCTCGACTTCTCCGGGAAACATGTAGGTATTTATCTTATCTTTCTAACAAAACCAAGATCACTTCATTTCGACGAGCGTACCTCAAAATACGACGATTCAGACGCTTGATTATCGGCAGCAGGCGCTTGACTTCAATATTCAGTGTTTTTGCTTTTGCAGCACTTGTAATTTTGTTTTTACTCACGCTTGCCTTCTCTTTCTTCTATTACAATTGCCGAACTTTTTGTGTTCTTCTATTACAGTAGTTGATACTTTATAGTAAATGGTACCTTATTTTTGGGTCAAGCTTGGACTTTGAATATCTTAATAATGCATTCACTATAACTTCTCTAGCCTTCATAATGTTTTGTATTCTGGATAGACGATTAATTAGCTTCACTAGACGCTTCTTAAATTAGCTAAGGCACGTGGTTATCCACTGGGCACATTCACAAGGCTTTCAAACTAGTAGCATTCTGACCAGTTCGCATATTATGCTTCTTTGATCCTCTTAACGGCCGAATTAGGATTCGATGTCTTAATGAAACTTGTAGATATGGATATAGCATTTAAAGAGGCACCGGATTCATTCAATTCAGACATCGAATGCTTAATATATGGCCATCAGTCGCTACACAGATTTGACTGTCAAGAACGATATCACGTCAAAAATTTACGGATGCAATTTGACAAGAGATAGAGATCGATTTCACTCTCGGCGTCTTCATGAGATTTGAAGTTATTTCTAAGCCTTCCAACGATGCCAAGATTGATGCTTTTGAACACCTAAAGCTCCAGAAATTGTCAGCAGATGCTTGCACGATCTGATTGTCATGAACAGCATCACATCTAGTGCTTGAAGAAAGCGATTCACTCAGATAGAGATTGGTACAGATCTCGACTTCTCCAGGAAACATGTAGGTATTCCTATTATCTTTCTTAAAAAACCAAGATCACTTCATTTCGATGAGCATACCTCAAAATACGACGTTTCAGGCGCTTGATTATCGGCAGCAGGCGCTTGACTTCAATCTTCAGTGTTTTTGCTTTTCCAGCTTTGGTACTTTTGTCTTTATTCACGCTTTTCTTCTCTTGCTTCTATGAGAATTGCTGAAGCTTTTGTCTTCTTCTATTACAGTACTTCATGATTCAGGACTTTATAGAAAAGGGTACCTTATTTTCTGGTTAAGCTTGGACTTTTAATATCTTAATACTTCATTCAAAATTACTTCTCCAGCCTTCATAATGTTTGTATTCTGAATAGACGCTTGATTAGATTTATCGGACGCTTCTTAAATTAGCTAAGGCGCTTGATTATCCACTGGGCACATTCACAAGGCTGTTTAACTCGTAGCATTCTTAGCAGTTAGAGTATTATGCTTCTTTGACCCTCTTAGTGGACGAATTAGGATTCGATGTCTTCATGAAACTTGTAGCTATGGATATTATATTTAATGGGGCATCGGTTTGATCCAATTCGGACACATACAGCTCAATATATGGTCATCAGATGCTACATTGGTATGACTGTCAGGAACAACATCACGTCACCCACTTACGGATGCAATTTGACAAAGATAGAGATCGATTTCGCTCTTGACCTCTTCATGAGAGTTGCGGATATTTCTCTAAGCCTTCCAACGATACCAAGATTGATGCTTTTGAACACCTAAAGCTGCAGACATTGTCAGCAGACGCTTGCACGTTTTGATTGTCATGAACAGTGTCACATCTAGTTCTTGAAGAAAGAGATTCACTCTGATAGAGATTGGTACAGATCTCGACTTCTCTAGGAAACATGTAGGTATTTCTATTATCTTCCTTAAAAAACCAAGATCACTTCATTTCGACGAGCGTACCTCAAAATACGACGGTTCAGGCACTTGATTATCGACAGCAGGCGCTTGACTCCAATCTACAGTGTTTTTGCTTTTCCAGTTTTGGTACTTTTGTCTTTATTCACGCTTTTCTTCTCTTTCTTTATGAGAATTGCTGAAGCTTTTGTCTTCTTCTATTACAGTACTTCATGATTCAGGACTTTATAGAAAAGGGTACCTTATTTTCTGGTTAAGCTTGGACTTTCGATATCTTAATACTTCATTCAAAATTACTTCTCCAGCCTTCATAATGTTTGTATTCTGAATAGACGCTTGATTAGATTCATCGGACGCTTCTTAAATTAGCTAAGGCGCTTGATTATCCACTGGGCACATTCACAAGGCTGTTTAACTCGTAGCATTCTTAGCAGTTAGAGTATTATGCTTCTTTGACCCTCTTAGTGGACGAATTAGGATTCGATGTCTTCATGAAACTTGTAGCTATGGATATTATATTTAATGGGGCATCGGTTTGATCCAATTCGGACACATACAACTCAATATATGGTCATCAGATGCTACATTGGTATGACTGTCAGGAACAACATCACATCACCCACTTACGGATGCAATTTGACAAAGATAGAGATCGATTTCGCTCTTGACCTCTTCATGAGAGTTGCGGATATTTCTCTAAGCCTTCCAACGATACCAAGATTGATGCTTTTGAACACCTAAAGCTCCAGACATTGTCAGCAGACGCTTGCACGTTCTGATTGTCATGAACAGTGTCACATCTAGTGCTTGAAGAAAGAGATTCACTCTGATAGAGATTGGTACAGATCTCGACTTCTCTAGGAAACATGTAGGTATTTCTATTATCTTCCTTAAAAAACCAAGATCACTTCATTTCGACGAGCGTACCTCAAAATACGACGGTTCAGGCGCTTGATTATCGACAGCAGGCGCTTGACTCAAATCTACAGTGTTTTTGCTTTTCCAGTTTTGGTACTTTTGTCTTTATTCACGCTTTTCTTCTCTTTCTTTATGAGAATTGCTGAAGCTTTTGTCTTCTTCTATTACAGTACTTCATGATTCAGGACTTTATAGAAAAGGGTACCTTATTTTCTGGTTAAGCTTGGACTTTCGATATCTTAATACTTCATTCAAAATTACTTCTCCAGCCTTCATAATGTTTGTATTCTGAATAGACGCTTGATTAGATTCATCGGACGCTTCTTAAATTAGCTAAGGCGCTTGATTATCCACTGGGCACATTCACAAGGCTGTTTAACTCGTAGCATTCTTAGCAGTTAGAGTATTATGCTTCTTTGACCCTCTTAGTGGACGAATTAGGATTCGATGTCTTCATGAAACTTGTAGCTATGGATATTATATTTAATGGGGCATCGGTTTGATCCAATTCGGACACATACAGCTCAATATATGGTCATCAGATGCTACATTGGTATGACTGTCAGGAACAACATCACATCACCCACTTACGGATGCAATTTGACATAGATAGAGATCGATTTCGCTCTTGACCTCTTCATGAGAGTTGCGGATATTTCTCTAAGCCTTCCAACGATACCAAGATTGATGCTTTTGAACACCTAAAGCTCCAGACATTGTCAGCAGACGCTTGCACGTTCTGATTGTCATGAACAGTGTCACATCTAGTGCTTGAAGAAAGAGATTCGCTCTGATAGAGATTGGTACAGATCTCGACTTCTCCAGGAAACATGTAGGTATTTCTATTATCTTTCGTAAAAAACCAAGATCACTTCATTTCGACGAGCGTACCTCAAAATACGACGGTTCAGGCGCTTGACTCCAATCTACAGTGTTTTTGCTTTTCCTGCTTTGGTACTTTTGTCTTTATTCACGCTTTTCTTCTCTTTCTTTATGAGAATTGCTGAAGCTTTTGTCTTCTTCTATTACAGTACTTCATGATTCAGGACTTTATAGAAAAGGGTACCTTATTTTCTGGTTAAGCTTGGACTTTCGATATCTTAATACTTCATTCAAAATTACTTCTCCAGCCTTCATAATGTTTGTATTCTGAATAGACGCTTGATTAGATTCATCGGACGCTTCTTAAATTAGCTAAGGCGCTTGATTATCCACTGGGCACATTCACAAGGCTGTTTAACTCGTAGCATTCTTAGCAGTTAGAGTATTATGCTTCTTTGACCCTCTTAGTGGACGAATTAGGATTCGATGTCTTCATCAAACTTGTAACTATGGATATTATATTTAATGGGGCACAGGTTTGATCCAATTCGGACACATACAGCTCAATATATGATCATCAGACGCTACATAGGTGTGACTGTCAGGAACAACATCAAGTCACCAACTTGTGGATGCAATTTGATAAAGATAGAGATCGATTTCGCTCTTGACCTCTTCATGAGAGTTGCTGATATTTCTATAAGCCATCCAATGATACCAAGATCGATGCTTTTGAACACATATTGCTCCAAAAATTGTCAGCAGACGCTATCATGTTCTGATTGTCATGAACAGTATCACATCTCAAGCTTAAAGAAGGAATTTCACTCAGATCGAGATTGGTTCAGATCTCGACTTCTACTGGAACCATGTAGGTATTTATCTTATATTTCTAACAAAACTAAGATCACTTCATTTCGACGAGCGTACCTCAAAATACGACGTTTCGGACGCTTGAGTATCGGCAACAGTCGCCTGACTTCAATCTTCAGTGTTTTTGCTTTTGCAGCATTTGTACTTTTGTTTTTATTCACGCTTGTCTTATCTTTCTTCTGTTAGAATTGCTGAAGCTTTTGTCTTCTTCTATTACAGTACTTCATGATTCAGGACTTTATAGAAAAGGGTACCTTATTTTCTGGTTAAGCTTGGACTTTCGATATCTTAATACTTCATTCAAAATTACTTCTCCAGCCTTCATAATGTTTGTATTCTGAATAGACGCTTGATTAGATTCATCGGACGCTTCTTAAATTAGCTAAGGCGCTTGATTATCCACTGGGCACATTCACAAGGCTGTTTAACTCGTAGCATTCTTAGCAGTTAGAGTATTATGCTTCTTTGACCCTCTTAGTGGACGAATTAGGATTCGATGTCTTCATGAAACTTGTAGCTATGGATATTATATTTAATGGGGCATCGGTTTGATCCAATTCGGACACATACAGCTCAATATATGGTCATCAGATGCTACATTGGTATGACTGTCAGGAACAACATCACATCACCCACTTACGGATGCAATTTGATAAAGATAGAGATCGATTTCGCTCTTGACCTCTTCATGAGAGTTGCGGATATTTCTCTAAGCCTTCCAACGATACCAAGATTGATGCTTTTGAACACCTAAAGCTCCAGACATTGTCAGCAGACGCTTGCACGTTCTGATTGTCATGAACAGTGTCACATCTAGTGCTTGAAGAGAGAGATTCACTCTGATAGAGATTGGTACAGATCTCGACTTCTCCTGGAAACATGTAGGTATTTCTATTATCTTTCGTAAAAAACCAAGATCACTTCATTTCGACGAGCGTACCTCAAAATACGACGGTTCAGGCGCTTGATTATCGACAGCAGGCGCTTGACTCCAATCTACAGTGTTTTTGCTTTTCCAGTTGTGGTACTTTTGTCTTTATTCACGCTTTTCTTCTCTTTCTTTATGAGAATTGCTGAAGCTTTTGTCTTCTTCTATTACAGTACTTCATGATTCAGGACTTTATAGAAAAGGGTACCTTATTTTCTGGTTAAGCTTGGACTTTCGATATCTTAATACTTCATTCAAAATTACTTCTCCAGCCTTCATAATGTTTGTATTCTGAATAGACGCTTGATTAGATTCATCGGACGCTTCTTAAATTAGCTAAGGCGCTTGATTATCCACTGGGTACATTCACAAGGCTGTTTAACTCGTAGCATTCTTAGCAGTTAGAGTATTATGCTTCTTTGACCCTCTTAGTGGACGAATTAGGATTCGATGTCTTCATGAAACTTGTAGCTATGGATATTATATTTAATGGGGCATCGGTTTGATCCAATTCGGACACATACAGCTCAATATATGGTCATCAGATGCTACATTGGTATGACTGTCAGGAACAACATCACATCACCCACTTACGGATGCAATTTGACAAAGATAGAGATCGATTTCGCTCTTGACCTCTTCATGAGAGTTGCGGATATTTCTCTAAGCCTTCCAACGATACCAAGATTGATGCTTTTGAACACCTAAAGCTCCAGACATTGTCAGCAGACGCTTGCACGTTCTGATTGTCATGAACAGTGTCACATCTAGTGCTTGAAGAAAGAGATTCGCTCTGATAGAGATTGGTACAGATCTCGACTTCTCCAGGAAACATGTAGGTATTTCTATTATCTTTCGTAAAAAACCAAGATCACTTCATTTCGACGAGCGTACCTCAAAATACGACGGTTCAGGCGCTTGACTCCAATCTACAGTGTTTTTGCTTTTCCTGCTTTGGTACTTTTGTCTTTATTCACGCTTTTCTTCTCTTTCTTTATGAGAATTGCTGAAGCTTTTGTCTTCTTCTATTACAGTACTTCATGATTCAGGACTTTATAGAAAAGGGTACCTTATTTTCTGGTTAAGCTTGGACTTTCGATATCTTAATACTTCATTCAAAATTACTTCTCCAGCCTTCATAATGTTTGTATTCTGAATAGACGCTTGATTAGATTCATCGGACGCTTCTTAAATTAGCTAAGGCGCTTGATTATCCACTGGGCACATTCACAAGGCTGTTTAACTCGTAGCATTCTTAGCAGTTAGAGTATTATGCTTCTTTGACCCTCTTAGTGGACGAATTAGGATTCGATGTCTTCATCAAACTTGTAACTATGGATATTATATTTAATGGGGCACAGGTTTGATCCAATTCGGACACATACAGCTCAATATATGATCATCAGACGCTACATAGGTGTGACTGTCAGGAACAACATCAAGTCACCAACTTGTGGATGCAATTTGATAAAGATAGAGATCGATTTCGCTCTTGACCTCTTCATGAGAGTTGCGGATATTTCTATCAGCCATCCAATGATGCCAAGATCGATGCTTTTGAACACATATTGCTCCAAAAATTGTCAGCAGACGCTATCATGTTCTGATTGTCATGAACAGTATCACATCTCAAGCTTAAAGAAGGAATTTCACTCAGATCGAGATTGGTTCAGATCTCGACTTCTACTGGAACCATGTAGGTATTTATCTTATATTTCTAACAAAACTAAGATCACTTCATTTCGACGAGCGTACCTCAAAATACGACGTTTCGGACGCTTGAGTATCGGCAACAGTCGCCTGACTTCAATCTTCAGTGTTTTTGCTTTTGCAGCATTTGTACTTTTGTTTTTATTCACGCTTGTCTTATCTTTCTTCTGTTAGAATTGCTGAAGCTTTTGTCTTCTTCTATTACAGTACTTCATGCTTCAGGACTTTATAGAAATGGGTACCTTATTTTCTGGTTAAGCTTGGACTTTCAATATCTTAATACTACATTCAAAATTACTTCTCTAGCCTTCATAATGTTTGTATTCTGAGTAGACGCTTGATTAGATTCACCGGACACTTCTTAAATTCGCTAAGGCGCTTGATTATCCACTGGGTACATTCACAAGGCTGTTTAACTCGTAGCATTCTTATCAGTTAGAGTATTATGCTTCTTTGACCTTCTCAGTTGACGAATTAGGATTCGATGCCTTCATGAAACTTGTAGCTGTGGATATTATATTTAATGAGACACCGGTTTGATCCAATTCGGACACCTACAGCTCAATATATGGTCATCAGACGCTACATAGGTATGATTGTCAGGAACAACATCACGTCACCCACTTACAGATGCACTTTGACAAAGATAGAGATCGATTTCGCTCTTGACCTCTTCATGAGAGTTGCGGATATTTCTCTAAGCCTTTCAACGATACCAAGATCGATGCTTTTGAACACCTAAAGCTCCAGAAATTGTCAGCAGACGCTTGCATGTTCTGATTGTCATGAACAGTGTGACACCCATTACCCCGCATATAATAAAACATGAATAAAATCATACATGTCTTTAAAAATATAACAATTAAAATAAAAACATATCCTCAAGGGTAATGTGGATCACATCATCTATAACGTAAAACGTAGGAATCTGAAATAATCAATATCCTTTAAAAACAAACTGCGGAAAATATAAATAATAAACGTAACCCAAATCCCGATGTCACATATCAGAGCTGGTATACATATACTGATAATACATCGGAATAAAACAGAATAACATAGATCATAAATCCTAACTACTAAGAGAGATCTCCTCGGGATCACTCCTCGTCAGCATGCTCACCCTCCTCTACATATACCACAACATATGCATAAGAATAACAAAGAGAGGGGTAAGAAACACAATCATGAATATATGTAAACGGAATGGAATAGTAATTAAGATGGCATACAACATACATCGATCAACACAGATATAATCAATATATATCAAGGATGCATGTTAATGCGAATGCAACATCACTACTCCGTGTGCATGTGGCCAACAACTCTAACTCTGGAAAGATGATTAGGAGTACATGTCCGGTTATCAACGTGGATGATATGCCAGACCATGGGCCATCCCCGAACACTCTCACTAATCCTGATAACGTATAGTGGCTAGTCAGGGTACTCAAGTTTATTCTTTAGGTCACTCCAACAATAGGTAGCTAGCCCATGTCACCTGGAACTTCCATACCCAACGTACCCGCAAGGCCGGGATAACACCCATCGTGGCCTCCACTATCGCGATTCATCGTTTGCTTTCCACCCAACATATCAATGTCAACGTATGATGCATGCTATGCTCAACAACATGCAAACACATGTCCAACCATCCACCATCAACACCATTACATGGCTATCAACTTTGACCAACAAGCATCAAAGATGATTTAACAACATCAAACTTGACCAATAAGCATCAAGAATGATTTAACCAACAACATCGGTAACAGTACGTCATTACCAATAACATCATCGTCTTATTAATTGTTCTCTTTGTTAAGTCTTAACTTAACATTATCTTTGTTAAGTATTATACTTAATCTTATTATCTAAACCTCAATTCATATTTTATTAAGATTATAACTTAATCTTAATAACCTCAAGTCATATATTTATTAAGATTATAACTTAACCTTAATATCTAATCCTCAATTCATATCTTATTAAGAGTATAACTTAATCCTAATATTTAAACCTCAAGTCATATATTTATTAAGATTGTAAGTTAATCCTAATATCTAAACCACAATCCATATCTTATTAAGATTATGACCTCACAGTCTTTTTCCCATTACCCTAATCATTATCCCTTCACAACAAAATCTGGGTGAGAAACCCAGATTCGCTAGGCGAATCGTGGCTCGCGAGGCGAGCCCGAGAGCTCCTTAACAGGTTCTCAGATTCGCTAGGCGAATCCTGGCTCGCGAGGCGAGCCCGAGAGCCCCAATATCTGGTTCTCTCATTCGCCTCGCGGATTACAATCCGCTAAGCGAATCACGTCAGACCACGAATGGTCTCTCTGTCTCGCCTCGCGAATGGATATTCGCCAGGCGAATCATGACAGATGTGGGAATCTTAAGAATTTCTCTAAGTTATCCCTATGCCTATCACCCCATCTCTCAAGAATCATCCCTATGGGTTTCCAAAACTAATCCACTATTATCAATCTCACCTCTCGTAACAACTCATTCATTATGGGGTGCCAAACGTCCCTAAGCTATGTTCTTTCACTAATCCTATTTTCTTTATTGTAACGCACATCATCATCAAGTCATCAATATCAATGCACATTATAAAATCTCATGAATGCATATTGTATGTATGTACATACCATTCATCGTACCTCATAATGTTTCAATCATATCATCAAGACAAACACCCATAATCACAATCATAGAACCATAAACATATATATTTATACAACATTCACATAGACATATACATGGCATATACATAACATACACATAATTACACTCATGGCATATACATAGGCATTTACAATGCATATAGACAAACATATAGGGGTCATGGGTTAACCCCTTCATCTTAACCTATCCCAAAACCCACATACTCATGATCTATTTCTTCCCCCCATACCTGGTATGACGATCACAATGAACAAAGGAAGGAAAAAGGTCCGGAAAAGGTTGCGTCTCACGATGCTCGATCTTACGACGCTTGACTTCACGATCACAGCCCCAAAAGGCTCAAGAGCAGCAACTAGGAAGAGGGCTTGTGATGGCAATGATGCTCTTCAAGCGAAGGAGACGAAGAACGGCGAATAATGGTGCAATCTCCTTCAAGAATCCTTGGAAAGGGTTTAGAAATCCTTGTTTGGAGAGGAAGAGGCAGTTTCTAAAAGTAATTCGACTTAGAAAATAGGTTTAGGTCGAGTCTTATGGTATAAATATGAGTTAGGGTCATTATGGGCTGATTAGAAGCCCAAAAACACGATTCTGCTACGCCACTCTGATTCGTGAGGCGAGTAGCCTTTCGCGAGGCGAACCAGAGAGCTGCAAAAATCTGGCTGTCAGGTTCGCGAGGCGAATGTATCTTTGCGACGCGAAACTTTAGAAGCCGAATTTGGCCTTAACACCTGAAATAAGACTATAGATAATTCTCTAAGCTTTCCAACGCATCCAAGATCACCTCAATCGGATGTCTAGAACTCAAGATATGAATAAAACCGTAAAACAGGTTTCTTGGACTTGAATGCATTGACCATTCCTTAAGGCTAAAAAACCTCATGGACGAGCATAACCACATATATTGGTCAAGAATAATACGTAATAATATGTATTAATATTAGGTGAAATTCGGGGTGTTACAAACAGTATCACATCTCAAGCTTGAAGAAGGAATTTCACTCAGATCGAGATTGGTTCAGATCTCGACTTCTACTGGAACCATGTAGGTATTTATCTTATCTTTCTAACAAAACCAAGATCACTTCATTTCGACGAGCGTACCTCAAAATACGACATTTCGGACGCTTGATTATCGGCAGCAGGCGCTTGACTTCAATCTTCAGTGTTTTTGCTTTTGCAGCACTTGTACTTTTGTTTTTATTCACGCTTGCCTTCTCTTTCTTCTATTAGAATTTCCGAAGCTTTTGTGTTCTTCTATTACAGTAGCTGATACTTTATAGTAAATGGTACCTTATTTTCGGGTCAAGCTTGGACTTTGAATATCTTGAAAATGCATTCAAAGTAACTTCTTCGGCCTTCATAATGTTTTATATTCTGAATAGACGCTTGATTAGCATCACTAGACGCTTCTTCAATTAGCTAAGGCGCGTGGTTATCCACTGGGCACATTCACAAGGCTGTCAAACTAGTAGCATTCTGACCAGTTCGCGTATTATGCTTCTTTGATCCTCTTAATGGCCGAATTAGGATTCGATGTCTTAATGAAACTTGTAGATATGGATACTAGCTTTAAAGAGACACCGGTTTCATCCAATTCGAACGCCAACTGCTTAATATATGGCCATCAGACGCTGCACAGGTCTGACTGTCAAGAACAATATCACGTCAAAAACTTACGGACGCAATTTGACAAAGATACAGTTCGATTTCACTCTTGGCGTCTTCATGAGAGTTGCGGATATTTCTCTAAGCCTTCCAACGATAACAAGATCGATGCTTTTGAACAACTGAAGCTCCAGAAATTGTCAGCAGACGCTTGCATGTTCTGATTGTCATGAATAGTATCACATCTCAAGCTTGAAGAAGGAATTTCACTCAGATCGGGATTGGTTCAGATCTCGACTTCTCCAGGAGACAAGTAGGTATTTATCTTATCTTTATAACAAAGCCAAGATCACTTCATTTTGACGAGCGTACCTCAAAATACGACGTTTCGGACGCTTGATTATCGGCAGTAGGCACCTGACTTCAATCTTCAGTGTTTTTGCTTTTGCACCATTTGTACTTTTGTTTTTATTCATGCTTATCTTATCTTTCTTCTATTATAATTGATGAAGCTTTTGTCTTCTTCTATTACAGTACTTCATGCTTCAGGACTTTATAGAAAAGGGTACCTTATTTTCTGGTTAAGCTTGGACTTTCAATATCTTAACATTACATTCAAAATTACTTCTCCAGCATTCATAATGTTTGTATTCTGAATAGACACTTGATTAGATTCACCGGAAGCTTCTTAAATTACCTAAGCCGCTTGATTATCCACTGGGCACATTCACAAGGCTGTTTAACTCGTAGCATTCTTAGCAGTTACCGTATTACGCATCTTTGACCCTCTTGGTGAACGAATTAGATTCAATGTCTTCATGAAACGTGTAGATATGGATATTAGATTTAATAAGACTCCGGTTTCATCCAATTCGGACACATAAAGCTCAATATATGGTCATCAGACGCTACATAGGTATGACTGTCAGGAACAACATCAAGTCACCAACTTACGGATGCAATTTGATAAAGATGGAGATCGATTTCGCTCTTGACCTCTTCATGAGAGTTGCGGATATTTCTCTAAGCCTTCCAATGATACCAAGATCAATGCTTTTGAACACCTAAAGCTCCAGAAATTGTCAGCAGACGATTGCATGTTCTGATTGTCATGAACAGTATCACATCTCAAGCTTGAAGAAGGAATTTCACTCAGATCGGGATTGGTTCAGATCTCGACTTCTCCAGGAGACAAGTAGTTATTTATCTTATCTTTATAACAAAACCAAGATCACTTCATTTCAATGAGCGTACCTCAAAATACAACGTTTCGGACGCTTGATTATCGGCAGCAGTCGCCAGACTTCAATCTTCAGTGTTTTTGCTTTTGCAGCATTTGTACTTTTGTTTTTATTCACGCTTGTCTTATCTTTTATCTATTAGAATTGCTGAAGCTTTTGTCTTCTTCTATTACAGTACTTCATGCTTCAGGACTTTATAGAAATCGGTACCTTATTTTCTGGTTAAGCTCGGACTTTCGATATCTTAATACTGCATTCAAAATTACTTCTCTGGCCTTCATAATGTTTGTATTCTGAATAGACGCTCGATTAGATTCACCGGACACTTCTTAAATTAGCTAAGGCGCTTTATTATCCACTGGGCACATTCACAAGGCTGTTTAACTCGTAGAATTCTTAGCAGTTACCGTATTATGCATCGTTGACCCTCTTGGTGGACGAATTAGGATTCAATGTCTTCATGAAACTTGTAGATATGGATATTAGATTTAATGAGACACCGGTTTCATCCAATTCGGACGTATATAGCTCAATATATGGTCATCAGACGCTACATAGGTATGACTGTCCGGAACAACATCAAGTCACCAACTTACGGATGCAATTTGATAAAGATAGAGATCGATTTCGCTCTTGACCTCTTCATGAGAGTTGCAGATATTTCTCTAAGCCATCCAATGAGACCAAGATCGATGCTTTTGAACACCTAAAGCTCCCGAAATTTTCAGCAGACGCTTGCATGTTCTGATTGTCATGAACAGTATCACATCTCAAGCTTGAAGAAGGAATTTCTCTTAGATCCAGATTGGTTCAGATCTCGAATTCTCCGGGAAACATGTAGGTATTTATATTATCTTTCTAACAAAACCAATATCATTTCATTTCGACAAGTGTACCTCAAAATACGACGTTTCGGACGCTTGATTATCGGCAGCTGGTGCTTGACTTCAGTCTTCAGTGTTTTTGCTTTTGCAGCACTTGTACTTTTGTTTTTATTCACGCTTGCCTTCTCTTTCTTCTATTAGAATTGCCGAACTTTTTGTGTTCTTCTATTACAGTAGTTGATACTTTATAGTAAATGGTACCTTATTTTCAGGTCAAGCTTGGACTTTGAATATCTTAATAATGCATTCAAAATAACTTCTCTAGCATTCATAATGTTTTGTATTCTGAATAGACGCTTGATTAGCTTCACTAGACGCTTCCTAAAATTAGCTAAGGCGCATGGTTATCCACTGGGAATATTCAGAAAGCTGTCAAACTAGTAGCATTCTGACCATTTCGCATATTATGCTTCTTTGATCCTCATAACGGCCGAATTAGGATTCGATGTCTTAATGAAACTTGTAGATATGGATATAGCATTTAAAGAGACACCGGTTTCATCCAATTCGAACACCTACTGCTTAATATATGGCCATCAGACGCTACACAGGTATGATTGTCAAGAACGATATCACATCAAAAATTTACGGATGCAATTTGACAAAGATAGAGATCGATTTCACTCTTGGCATCTTCATGAGATTTCAAGTTATTTCTAAGCCTTCCAACGATGCCAAGATTGATGCTTTTGAACACCCGAAGCTCCAGAAATTGTCAGCAGACGCTTGCACGATCTGATTGTCATGAACAGTATCACATCTAGTGCTTGAAGAAAGAGATTCACTCAGATAGAGATTGGTACACATCTCGACTTCTCCAGGAAACATGTAGGTATTTCTATTATCTTTCTTAAAAAACCAAGATCACTTCATTTCGACAAGCGTACCTCAAAATACAACGTTTCAGGCGCTTGATTATCGGCAGCAGGCGCTTGACTTCAATCTTCAGTGTTTTTGCTTTTCCAGCTTTGGTACTTTTTTCTTTATTCAAGCTTTTCTTCTCTTTCTTCTATGAGAATTGCTGAAGCTTTTGTCTTCTTCTATTACAGTACTTCATGATTCAGGACTTTATAGAAAAGGGTACCTTATTTTCTGGTTAAGTTTGGACTTTCAATATCTTAATACTTCATTCAAAATTACTTCTCCTGCCTTCATAATGTTTGTATTCTGAATAGACGCTTGATTAGATTCATTGAACGCTTCTTAAATTAGCTAAGGCGCTTGATTATCCACTGGGTACATTCATAAGGCTGTTTAACTCGTAGCATTCTTAGCAGTTAGTGTATTATGCTTTTTTGACCCTCTTAGTCGACAAATTAGGATTCGATGTCTTCATGAAACTTGTAGCTATGGATATTAAATTTAATGGGGCATCGGTTTTATCCAATTCGGACACATATAGCTAAATATATGGTCATCAGACGCTACATAGGTATGACTGTCAGGAACAACATCACGTCACCCACTTACGAATGCAATTTGACAAAGATAGAGATTGATTTCGCTTTTGACCTCTTCATGAGAGTTGCGGATATTTCTCTAAGCCTTCCAACGATACCCAGATCGATGCTTTTGAACTCCTAAAGCTCCAGAAATTGTCAGCAGACGCTTGCATGTTCTGATTGTCATGAACAGTATCACATCTCAAGCTTGTAGAAGGAATTTCATCAGATCGAGATTCGTTCAGATCTCGACTTCTACTGGAACCATCTAGGTATTTATCTTATCTTTCTAACAAAACTAAGATCACTTCATTTCGACGAGCGTACCTCAAAATACGACGTTTCGGACGCTTGATTATCGACAGCAGTCACCTGACTTCAATCTTCATTGTTTTTGCTTTTGCAGCATTTGTACTTTTGTTTTTATTCACGCTTGTCTTATCTTTTATCTATTAGAATTGCTAAAGCTTTTGTCTTCTTCTATTACAGTACTTCATGCTTCAGGACTTTATAGAAATGGGTACCTTATTTTCTGGTTAAGCTTGGACTTTCAATATCTTAATACTACATTCAAAATTACTTCTCTAGCCTTCATAAAGTTTGTATTCTGAATAGACGCTTGATTAGATTCACCGGACGCTTCTTAAATTAGCTGAGGCGCTTTATTATCCACTGGGCACATTCACAAGGCTGTTTAACTCGTAGCATTCTTAGCAGTTACCGTATTATTTATCGTTGACCCTCTTAGTGGACGAATTAGGATTCAATATCTTCATGAAACTTGTAGATATGGAGATTAGATTTAATGAAACACCGGTTTCATCCAATTCGGACACATACAGCTCAATATATGGTCATCAGACGCTACATAGGTATGACTGTCAGGAACAACATGAAGTCACCAATTTACGGATGCAATTTGATAAAGATAGAGATCGATTTCGCTCTTGACCTCTTCATGAGGGTTGCGGATATTTCTCTAAGCCATCCAATGATACCTAGATCGATGCTTTTGAACACCTAAAGCTCCAGAAATTGTCAGCAGACGCTTGCATGTTCTGATTGTCATGAACAGTATCACATTTCAAGCTTGAAGAAGGAATTTCTCTTAGATCGAGATTGGTTCAGATCTCGACTTCTGCGGGAAACATGTAGGTATTTATCTTATCTTTCTAACAAAACCAAGATCACTTCATTTCGACGATCGTACCTCAAAATACGACGTTTCAGACGCTTGATTATCGGCAGCAGGCGCTTGACTTCAATCTTCAGTGTTTTTGCTTTTGCAGCACTTGTACTTTTGTTTTTATTCACGCTTGCCTTCTCTTTCTTCTATTAGAATTGCCGAACTTTTTGTGTTCTTCTATTACAGTAGTTGATACTTTATAGTAAATGGTACCTTATTTTCGGGTCAAGCTTGGACTTTGAATATCTTAATAATGCATTCAAAATAACTTCTCTAGCCTTCATAATGTTTTGTATTCTGAATAGACGGTTGATTAGCTTCACTGGACGCTTCTTAAATTAGATAAGGCGCGTGGTTATCCACTGGGCACATTCACAAGGTTGTCAAACTAGTATCATTCTGACCAGTTCGCATATTATGCTTCTTTGATCCTCTTAACGGCCGAATTAGGATTCGATGTCTTAATGAAACTTGTAGATATGGATATAGCATTTAAAGAGACACCGGTTTCGTCCAATTCAGACACCGACTGCTTAATATATGGCCATCAGACGCTACACAGGTTTGACTGTCAAGAACGATATCACGTCAAAATTTACGGATGCAATTTGACAAAGATAGAGATCGATTTCACTCTTGGCGTCTTCGTGAGATTTGAAGTTATTTCCAAGCCTTCCAACGATGCCAAGATTGATGCTTTTGAACACCTAAAGCTCCAGAAACTGTCAGCAGACGCTTGCACGTTCTGATTGTCATGAACAGTATCACATCTAGTGCTTGAAGAAAGCGATTCACTCAGATAGAGATTGGTACAGATCTCGACTTCTCCAGGAAACATGTAGGTATTTCTATTATCTTTCTTAAAAAACCAAGATCACTTCATTTCGATGAGCGTGCCTCAAAATACGACATTTCAGGCGCTTGATTATCGGCAGCAGGCGCTTGACTTCAATCTTCATTGTTTTTGCTTTTCCAGCTTTGGTACTTTTGTCTTTATTCACGCTTTTCTTCTCTTTCTTCTATGAGAATTGCTGAAGCTTTTGTCTTCTTCTATTACAGTACTTCATGATTCAGGACTTTATACAAAACGGTACCTTATTTTCTGGTTAAGCTTGGACTTTCAATATCTTAATACTTCATTCAAAATTACTTCTCCAGCCTTCATAATGTTTGTATTCTGAATAGACGCTTGATTAGATTCACCGGACGCTTCTTAAATTAGCTGAGGCGCTTTATTATCCACTGGGCACATTCACAAGTCTGTTTAACTCGTAGCATTCTTAGCAGTTACCGTATTATGCATCTTTGACCCTCTTAGTGGACGAATTAGGATTCAATATCTTCATGAAACTTGTAGATATGGAGATTAGATTTAATGAAACACCGGTTTCATCCAATTCGGACACATACAGCTCAATATATGGTCATCAGACGCTACATAGGTATGACTGTCAGGAACAACATCAAGTCACCAAGTTACGGATGCAATTTGATAAAGATAGGGATCGATTTCGCTCTTGACCTCTTCATGAGGGTTGCGGATATTTCTCTAAGCCATCCAATGATACCTAGATCGATGCTTTTGAACACCTAAAGCTCCGGAAATTGTCAGCAGACGCTTGCATGTTCTGATTGTCATGAACAGTATCACATCTCAAGCTTGAAGAAGGAATTTCTCTTAGATCGAGATTGGTTCAAATCTCGACTTCTCCGGGAAACGTTTAGGTATTTATCTTATCTTTCTAACAAAACCAAGATCACTTCATTTCGATGAGCGTACCTCAAAATACGACGATTCAGACGCTTGATTATCGGCAGCAGGCGCTTGACTTCAATATTCAGTGTTTTTGCTTTTGCAGCACTTGTAATTTTGTTTTTACTCACGCTTGCCTTCTCTTTCTTCTATTAGAATTGCCGAACTTTTTGTGTTCTTCTATTACAGTAGTTGATACTTTATAGTAAATGGTACCTTATTTTTGGGTCAAGCTTGAACTTTGAATATCTTAATAATGCATTCACTATAACTTCTCTAGCCTTCATAATGTTTTGTATTCTGGATAGACGATTGATTAGCTTCACTAGACGCTTCTTAAATTAGCTACGGCACGTGTTTATCCACTGGGCACATTCACAAGGCTGTCAAACTAGTAGCATTCTGACCAGTTCGCATATTATGCTTCTTTGATCCTCTTAACGGCCGAATTAGGATTCGATGTCTTAATGAAACTTGTAGATATGGATATAGCATTTAAAAAGGCACCGGATTCATTCAATTCAGACATCGACTGCTTAATATATGGCCATCAGACGCTACACAGATTTGACTGTCAAGAACGATATCACGTCAAAAATTTACGGATGCAATTTGACAAAGATAGAGATCGATTTCACTCTTGGCATCTTCATGAGATTTCAAGTTTTTTCTAAGCCTTCCAACGATGCCAAGATTGATGCTTTTGAACACCCGAAGCTCCAGAAATTGTCAGCAGACGCTTGCACGATCTGATTGTCATGAACAGTATCACATCTAGTGCTTGAAGAAAGAGATTCACTCAGATAGAGATTGGTACACATCTCGACTTCTCCAGGAAACATGTAGGTATTTCTATTATCTTTCTTAAAAAACCAAGATCACTTCATTTCGACAAGCGTACCTCAAAATACAACGTTTCAGGCGCTTGATTATCGGCAGCAGGCGCTTGACTTCAATCTTCAGTGTTTTTGCTTTTCCAGCTTTGGTACTTTTTTCTTTATTCAAGCTTTTCTTCTCTTTCTTCTATGAGAATTGCTGAAGCTTTTGTCTTCTTCTATTACAGTACTTCATGATTCAGGACTTTATAGAAAAGGGTACCTTATTTTCTGGTTAAGTTTGGACTTTCAATATCTTAATACTTCATTCAAAATTACTTCTCCTGCCTTCATAATGTTTGTATTCTGAATAGACGCTTGATTAGATTCATTGAACGCTTCTTAAATTAGCTAAGGCGCTTGATTATCCACTGGGTACATTCATAAGGCTGTTTAACTCGTAGCATTCTTAGCAGTTAGTGTATTATGCTTTTTTGACCCTCTTAGTCGACAAATTAGGATTCGATGTCTTCATGAAACTTGTAGCTATGGATATTAAATTTAATGGGGCATCGGTTTTATCCAATTCGGACACATATAGCTAAATATATGGTCATCAGACGCTACATAGGTATGACTGTCAGGAACAACATCACGTCACCCACTTACGAATGCAATTTGACAAAGATAGAGATTGATTTCGCTCTTGACCTCTTCATGAGAGTTGCGGATATTTCTCTAAGCCTTCCAACGATACCCAGATCGATGCTTTTGAACTCCTAAAGCTCCAGAAATTGTCAGCAGACGCTTGCATGTTCTGATTGTCATGAACAGTATCACATCTCAAGCTTGTAGAAGGAATTTCATCAGATCGAGATTCGTTCAGATCTCGACTTCTACTGGAACCATCTAGGTATTTATCTTATCTTTCTAACAAAACTAAGATCACTTCATTTCGACGAGCGTACCTCAAAATACGACGTTTCGGACGCTTGATTATCGACAGCAGTCACCTGACTTCAATCTTCATTGTTTTTGCTTTTGCAGCATTTGTACTTTTGTTTTTATTCACGCTTGTCTTATCTTTTATCTATTAGAATTGCTAAAGCTTTTGTCTTCTTCTATTACAGTACTTCATGCTTCAGGACTTTATAGAAATGGGTACCTTATTTTCTGGTTAAGCTTGGACTTTCAATATCTTAATACTACATTCAAAATTACTTCTCTAGCCTTCATAAAGTTTGTATTCTGAATAGACGCTTGATTAGATTCACCGGACGCTTCTTAAATTAGCTGAGGCGCTTTATTATCCACTGGGCACATTCACAAGGCTGTTTAACTCGTAGCATTCTTAGCAGTTACCGTATTATGCATCGTTGACCCTCTTAGTGGACGAATTAGGATTCAATATCTTCATGAAACTTGTAGATATGGAGATTAGATTTAATGAAACACCGGTTTCATCCAATTCGGACACATACAGCTCAATATATGGTCATCAGACGCTACATAGGTATGACTGTCAGGAACAACATCAAGTCACCAAGTTACGGATGCAATTTGATAAAGATAGAGATCGATTGCGCTCTTGACCTCTTCATGAGGGTTGCGGATATTTCTCTAAGCCATCCAATGATACCTAGATCGATGCTTTTGAACACCTAAAGCTCCAGAAATTGTCAGCAGACGCTTGCATGTTCTGATTGTCATGAACAGTATCACATTTCAAGCTTGAAGAAGGAATTTCTCTTAGATCGAGATTGGTTCAGATCTCGACTTCTGCGGGAAACATGTAGGTATTTATCTTATCTTTCTAACAAAACCAAGATCACTTCATTTCGACGATCGTACCTCAAAATACGACGTTTCAGACGCTTGATTATCGGCAGCAGGCGCTTGACTTCAATCTTCAGTGTTTTTGCTTTTGCAGCACTTGTACTTTTGTTTTTATTCACGCTTGCCTTCTCTTTCTTCTATTAGAATTGCCGAACTTTTTGTGTTCTTCTATTACAGTAGTTGATACTTTATAGTAAATGGTACCTTATTTTCGGGTCAAGCTTGGACTTTGAATATCTTAATAATGCATTCAAAATAACTTCTCTAGCCTTCATAATGTTTTGTATTCTGAATAGACGGTTGATTAGCTTCACTGGACGCTTCTTAAATTAGATAAGGCGCGTGGTTATCCACTGGGCACATTCACAAGGTTGTCAAACTAGTATCATTCTGACCAGTTCGCATATTATGCTTCTTTGATCCTCTTAACGGCCGAATTAGGATTCGATGTCTTAATGAAACTTGTAGATATGGATATAGCATTTAAAGAGACACCGGTTTCGTCCAATTCAGACACCGACTGCTTAATATATGGCCATCAGACGCTACACAGGTTTGACTGTCAAGAACGATATCACGTCAAAAATTTACGGATGCAATTTGACAAAGATAGAGATCGATTTCACTCTTGGCGTCTTCGTGAGATTTGAAGTTATTTCCAAGCCTTCCAACGATGCCAAGATTGATGCTTTTGAACACCTAAAGCTCCAGAAACTGTCAGCAGACGCTTGCACGTTCTGATTGTCATGAACAGTATCACATCTAGTGCTTGAAGAAAGCGATTCACTCAGATAGAGATTGGTACAGATCTCGACTTCTCCAGGAAACATGTAGGTATTTCTATTATCTTTCTTAAAAAACCAAGATCACTTCATTTCGATGAGCGTGCCTCAAAATACGACATTTCAGGCGCTTGATTATCGGCAGCAGGCGCTTGACTTCAATCTTCAGTGTTTTTGCTTTTCTAGCTTTGGTACTTTTGTCTTTATTCGCGCTTTTCTTCTCTTTCTTCTATGAGAATTGCTGAAGCTTTTGTCTTCTTCTATTACAGTACTTCTTGATTCAGGACTTTATACAAAAGGGTACCTTATTTTCTGGTTAAGCTTGGACTTTCAATATCTTAATACTTCATTCAAAATTACTTCTCCAGCCTTCATAATGTTTGTATTCTGAATAGACGCTTGATTAGATTCACCGGACGCTTCTTAAATTAGCTGAGGCGCTTTATTATCCACTGGGCACATTCACAAGGCTGTTTAACTCGTAGCATTCTTAGCAGTTACCGTATTATGCATCTTTGACCCTCTTAGTGGACGAATTAGGATTCAATATCTTCATGAAACTTGTAGATATGGAGATTAGATTTAATGAAACACCGGTTTCATCCAATTCGGACACATACAGCTCAATATATGGTCATCAGACGCTACATAGGTATGACTGTCAGGAACAACATCAAGTCACCAAGTTACGGATGCAATTTGATAAAGATAGGGATCGATTTCGCTCTTGACCTCTTCATGAGGGTTGCGGATATTTCTCTAAACCATCCAATGATACCTAGATCGATGCTTTTGAACACCTAAAGCTCCGGAAATTGTCAGCAGACGCTTGCATGTTCTGATTGTCATGAACAGTATCACATATCAAGCTTGAAGAAGGAATTTCTCTTAGATCGAGATTGGTTCAAATCTCGACTTCTCCGGGAAACGTTTAGGTATTTATCTTATCTTTCTAACAAAACCAAGATCACTTCATTTCGATGAGCGTACCTCAAAATACGACGATTCAGACGCTTGATTATCGGCAGCAGGCGCTTGACTTCAATATTCAGTGTTTTTGCTTTTGCAGCACTTGTAATTTTGTTTTTACTCACGCTTGCCTTCTCTTTCTTCTATTAGAATTGCCGAACTTTTTGTGTTCTTCTATTACAGTAGTTGATACTTTATAGTAAATGGTACCTTATTTTTGGGTCAAGCTTGAACTTTGAATATCTTAATAATGCATTCACTATAACTTCTCTAGCCTTCATAATGTTTTGTATTCTGGATAGACGATTGATTAGCTTCACTAGACGCTTCTTAAATTAGCTAAGGCACGTGGTTATCCACTGGGCACATTCACAAGGCTGTCAAACTAGTAGCATTCTGACCAGTTCGCATATTATGCTTCTTTGATCCTCTTAACGGCCGAATTAGGATTCGATGTCTTAATGAAACTTGTAGATATGGATATAGCATTTAAAGAGGCACCGGATTCATTCAATTCAGACATCGACTGCTTAATATATGGCCATCAGACGCTACACAGATTTGACTGTCAAGAACGATATCACGTCAAAAATTTACGGATGCAATTTGACAAAGATAGAGATCGATTTCACTCTTGGCGTCTTCATGAGATTTCAAGTTATTTCTAAGCCTTCCAACGATGCCAAGATTGATGCTTTTGAACACCCAAAGCTCCAGAAATTGTCAGCAGACGCTTGCACGATCTGATTGTCATGAACAGTATCACATCTAATGCTTGAAGAAAGAGATTCACTCAGATAGAGATTGGTACACATCTCGACTTCTCCAGGAAACATGTAGGTATTTCTATTATCTTTCTTAAAAAACCAAGATCACTTCATTTCGACAAGCGTACCTCAAAATACAACGTTTCAGGCGCTTGATTATCGGCAGCAGGCGCTTGACTTCAATCTTCAGTGTTTTTGCTTTTCCAGCTTTGGTACTTTTTTCTTTATTCAAGCTTTTCTTCTCTTTCTTCTATGATAATTGCTGAAGCTTTTGTCTTCTTCTATTACAGTACTTCATGATTCAGGACTTTATAGAAAAGGGTACCTTATTTTCTGGTTAAGTTTGGACTTTCAATATCTTAATACTTCATTCAAAATTACTTCTCCAGCCTTCATAATGTTTGTATTCTGAATGGACGCTTGATTAGATTCATGGAACGCTTCTTAAATTAGCTAAGGCGCTTGATTATCCACTGGGTACATTCATAAGGCTGTTTAACTCGTAGCATTCTTAGCAGTTAGTGTATTATGCTTCTTTGACCCTCTTAGTCGACAAATTAGGATTCGATGTCTTCATGAAACTTGTAGCTATGGATATTAAATTTAATGGGGCATCGGTTTTATCCAATTCGGACACATATAGCTAAATATATGGTCATCAGACGCTACATAGGTATGACTGTCAGGAACAACATCACGTCACCCACTTACGAATGCAATTTGATAAAGATAGAGATCGATTTCGCTCTTGACCTCTTCATGAGAGTTGCGGATATTTCTCTAAGCCTTCCAATGATACCAAGATTAATGCTTTTGAACACCTAAAGCTCCAGACATTGTCAACAGACGCTTGCACGTTCTGATTGTCATGAACAGTATCACATCTAGTGCTTGAAGAAAGAGATTCACTCTGATAGAGATTGGTACAGATCTCGACTTCTCCAGGAAACATGTAGGTATTTCTATTATCTTTCTTAAAAAACCAAGACCACTTCATTTCGACGAGCGTACCTCCAAATACGACGGTTCAGGCGCTTGATTATCGACAGCAGGCACTTGACTTCAATCTTCAGTGTTTTTGCTTTTCCAGCTTTGGTACTTTTGTCTTTATTCACGCTTTTCTTCTCTTTCTTTATGAGAATTGCTGAAGCTTTTGTCTTCTTCTGTTACAGTACTTCATGATTCAGGACTTTATAGAAAAGGGTACCTTATTTTCTGGTTAAGCTTGGACTTTCGATATCTTAATACTTCATTCAAAATTACTTCTCCAGCCTTCATAATGTTTGTTTTCTGAATAGACGCTTGATTAGATTCATCGGACGCTTCTTAAATTAGCTAAGGCGCTTGATTATCCACTGGGCACATTCGCAAGGCTGTTTAACTCGTAGCATTCTTAGCAGTTAGAGTATTATGCTTCTTTGACCCTCTTAGTGGACGAATTAGGATTCGATGTCTTCATGAAACTTGTAACTATGGATATTCTATTTAATGGGGCACCGGTTTGATCCAATTCAGACACATACAGCTCAATATATGATCATCAGACGCTACATAGGTATGACTGTCAGGAACAACACCAAGTCACCAACTTACGGATGCAATTTGATAAAGATAGAGATCGATTTCGCTCTTAACCTCTTCATGAGGGTTGCGGATATTTCTCTAAGCCATCCAATGATACCAAGATCGATGCTTTTGAACACCTAAAGCTCCAAAAATTGTCAGCAGACGCCTACATGTTCTGATTGTCATGAGCAGTATCACATCTCAAGCTTGAAGAAGAAATTTCTCTTAGATCGAGATTGGTTCAAATCTCGACTTCTCCGAGAAACATGTAGGTATTTATCTTATCTTTCTAACAAAACCAAGATCACTTCATTTCGACGAGCGTACCTCAAAATACGACGATTCAGACGCTTGATTATCGGCAGCAGGCGCTTGACTTCAATCTTCAGTGTTTTTGCTTTTGCAGCACTTGTAATTTTGTTTTTATTCACGCTTGCCTTCTCTTTCTTCTATTAGAATTGCCGAACTTTTTGTGTTCTTCTATTACAGTAGTTGCTACTTTATAGTAAATGGTACCTTATTTTCGGGTCAAGCTTGGACTTTGAATATCTTAATAATGCATTCACAATAACTTCTCTAGCCTTCATAATGTTTTGTTTTCTGGATAGACGCTTAATTAGCTTCACTAGACGCTTCTTAAATTAGCTAAGGCACGTGGTTATCCATTGGGCACATTCACAAGGCTGTCAAACTTGTAGCATTCTGACCCGTTCGCATATTATGCTTTTTTGATCCTCTTAACGGCCGAATTAGGATTCAATGTCTTAATGAAACTTGTAGATATGGATATAGCATTTAAAGAGACACCGGTTTCATCCAATTCAAACACCGACAGCTTAATATATGGCCAACAGACGCTACACAGGTTTGACTATCAAGAACGATATCACGTCAAAAATTTACGGATGCAATTTGACAAAGATAGAGATCGATTTCACTCTCGGCGTCTTCATGAGATTTGAAGTTATTTCTAAGCCTTCCAACGATGCCAAGATTGATGCTTTTGAACACCTAAAGCTCCAGAAATTGTCAGCAGACGCTTGCACGTTCTGATTGTCATGAACAGCATCACATCTAGTGCTTGAAGAAAGCGATTCACTCAGATAGAGATTGGTACAGATCTCGACTTCTCCAGGAAACATGTAGGTATTCCTATTATCTTTCTTAAAAAAGCAAGATCACTTCATTTCGATGAGCGTACTTCAAAATACGACGTTTCAGGCGCTTGATTATCGGCAGCAGGCGCTTGACTTCAATCTTCAGTGTTTTTGCTTTTCCAGCTTTGGTATTTTTGTCTTTATTCACGCTTTTCTTCTCTTTCTTCTATGAGAATTGCTGAAGCTTTTGTCTTCTTCTATTACAGTACTTCATGATTCAGGACTTTATAGAAAAGGGTACCTTATTTTCTAGTTAAGCTTGGACTTTCAACATCTTAATACTTCATTCAAAATTACTTCTCCAGCCTTCATAATGTTTGTATTCTGAATAGACGCTTGATTAGATTTATCGGACGCTTCTTAAATTAGCTAAGGCGCTTGATTATCCACTGGGCACATTCACAAGGCTGTTTAACTCGTACCATTCTTAGCAGTTAGAGTATTATGCTTCTTTGACCCTCTTAGTGGACGAATTCGGATTCGATGTCTTCATGAAACTTGTAGCTATGGATATTATATTTAATGGGGCATCGGTTTGATCCAATTCGGACACATACAGCTCAATATATGGTCATCAGATGCTACATTGGTATGACTGTCAGGAACAACATCACATCACCCACTTACGGATGCAATTTGACAAAGATAGAGATCGATTTCGCTCTTGACCTCTTCATGAGAGTTGTGGATATTTCTCTAAGCCTTCCAACGATACCAAGATTGTTGCTTTTGAACACCTAAAGCTCCAGACATTGTCAGCAGACGCTTGCACGTTCTGATTGTCATGAACAGTGTCACATCTAGTGCTTGAAGAAAGAGATTCACTCTGATAGAGATTGGTACAGATCTCGACTTCTCCAGGAAACATGTCGGTATTTCTATTATCTTTCTTAAAAAACCAAGATCACTTCATTTCGACGAGCGTACCTCAAAATACGACGGTTCAGGCGCTTGATTATCGACAGCAGGCGCTTGACTCCAATCTACAGTGTTTTTGCTTTTCCAGCTTTGGTACTTTTGTCTTTATTCACGCTTTTCTTCTCTTTCTTTATGAGAATTGCTGAAGCTTTTGTCTTCTTCTATTACAGTACTTCATGATTCAGGACTTTATAGAAAAGGGTACCTTATTTTCTGGTTAAGCTTGGACTTTCAATATCTTAATACTTCATTCAAAATTACTTCTCCAGCCTTCATAATGTTTGTATTCTGAATAGACGCTTAATTAGATTTATCGGACGCTTCTTAAATTAGCTAAGGCGCTTGATTATCCACTGGGCACATTCACAAGGCTGTTTAACTCGTAGCATTCTTAGCAGTTAGAGTATTATGCTTCTTTGACCCTCTTAGTGGACGAATTAGGATTCGATGTCTTCATGAAACTTGTAGCTATGGATATTATATTTAATGGGCCATCGGTTTGATCCAATTCGGACACATACAGCTCAATATATGGTCATCAGATGCTACATTGGTATGACTGTCAGGAACAACATCACGTCACCCACTTACAGATGCAATTTGACAAAGATAGAGATCGATTTCGCCCTTGACCACTTCATGAGAGTTGCGGATATTTCTCTAAGCCTTCAAACGATACCAAGATTGATGCTTTTGAACACCTAAAGCTCCAGACATTGTCAGCAGACGCTTGCACGTTCTGATTGTCATGACCAGTGTCACATCTAGTGCTTGAAGAAAGAGATTCACTCTGATAGAGATTGGTACAGATCTCGACTTCTCTAGGAAACATGTAGGTATTTCTATTATCTTCCTTAAAAAACCAAGATCACTTCATTTCGACGAGCGTACCTCAAAATACGACGGTTCAGGCGCTTGATTATCCACAGCAGGCGCTTGACTCCAATCTACAGTGTTTTTGCTTTTCCAGTTTTAGTACTTTTGTCTTTATTCACGCTTTTCTTCTCTTTCTTTATGAGAATTGCTGAAGCTTTTGTCTTCTTCTATTACAGTACTTCATGATTCAGGACTTTATAGAAAAGGGTACCTTATTTTCTGGTTAAGCTTGGACTTTCGATATCTTAATATTTCATTCAAAATTACTTCTCTAGCCTTCATAATGTTTGTATTCTGAATAGACGCTTGATTAGATTCATCGGACACTTCTTAAATTAGCTAAGGCGCTTGATTATCCACTGGGCACATTCCCAAGGCTGTTTAACTCGTAGCATTCTTAGCAGTTAGAGTATTATGCTTCTTTGACCCTTTTAGTGGACGAATTAGGATTCGATGTCTTCATGAAACTTGTAGCTATGGATATTATATTTAATAGGGCATCGGTTTGATCCAATTCTGACACATACAGCTCAATATATGGTCATCAGATGCTACATTGGTATGACTGTCAGGAACAACATCACGTCACCCACTTACGGATGCAATTTGACAAAGATAGAGATCGATTTCGCTCTTGACCTCTTCATGAGAGTTGTGGATATTTCTCTAAGCCTTCCAACGATACCAAGATTGTTGCTTTTGAACACCTAAAGCTCCAGACATTGTCAGCAGACGCTTGCACGTTCTGATTGTCATGAACAGTGTCACATCTAGTGCTTGAAGAAAGAGATTCACTCTGATAGAGATTGGTACAGATCTCGACTTCTCCAGGAAACATGTCGGTATTTCTATTATCTTTCTTAAAAAACCAAGATCACTTCATTTCGACGAGCGTACCTCAAAATACGACGGTTCAGGCGCTTGATTATCGACAGCAGGCGCTTGACTCCAATCTACAGTGTTTTTGCTTTTCCAGCTTTGGTACTTTTGTCTTTATTCACGCTTTTCTTCTCTTTCTTTATGAGAATTGCTGAAGCTTTTGTCTTCTTCTATTACAGTACTTCATGATTCAGGACTTTATAGAAAAGGGTACCTTATTTTCTGGTTAAGCTTGGACTTTCGATATCTTAATACTTCATTCAAAATTACTTCTCCAGCCTTCATAATGTTTGTATTCTGAATAGACGCTTGATTAGATTCATCGGACGCTTCTTAAATTAGCTAAGGCGCTTGATTATCCACTGGGCACATTCACAAGGCTGTTTAACTCGTAGCATTCTTAGCAGTTAGAGTATTATGCTTCTTTGACCCTCTTAGTGGACGAATTAGGATTCGATGTCTTCATGAAACTTGTAACTATGGATATTATATTTAATGGGGCACCGGTTTGATCCAATTCGGACACACGCCGCTCAATATATGATCATCAGACGCTACATAGGTATGACTGTCAGGAACAACATCAAGTCACCAACTTATGGATGCAATTTGATAAAGATAGAGATCGATTTCGCTCTTTACCTCTTCATGAGAGTTGCGGATATTTCTATAAGCCATCCAATGATACCAAGATCGATGCTTTTGAACACATATTGCTCCAGAAATTGTCAGCAGACGCTTGCATGTTCTGATTGTCATGAACAGTATCACATCTCAAGCTTAAAGAAGGAATTTCACTCAGATCGAGATTGGTTCAGATCTCGACTTCTACTGGAACCATGTAGGTATTTATCTTGTATTTCTAACAAAACTAAGATCACTTCATTTCGACGAGCGTACCTCAAAATATGACGTTTCGGACGATTGAGTATCGGCAACAGTCGCCTGACTTCAATCTTCAGTGTTTTTGCTTTTGCAGCATTTGTACTTTTGTTTTTATTCACGCTTGTCTTATCTTTCTTCTGTTAGAATTGCTGAAGCTTTTGTCTTCTTCTATTACAGTACTTCATGCTTCAGGGCTTTATAGAAATGGGTACCTTATTTTCTGGTTAAGCTTGGACTTTCAATATCTTAATACTACATTCAAAATTACTTCTCTAGCCTTCATAATGTTTGTATTCTGAATAGACGCTTGATTAGATTCACCGGACACTTCTTAAATTCGCTAAGGCGCTTGATTATCCACTGGGTACATTCACAAGGCTGTTTAACTCGTAGCATTCTTATCAGTTAGAGTATTATGCTTCTTTGACCTTCTCAGTTGACGAATTAGGATTCGATGCCTTCATGAAACTTGTAGCTGTGGATATTATATTTAATGAGACACCGGTTTGATCCAATTCGGACACCTACAGCTCAATATATGGTCATCAGACGCTACATAGGTATGACTGTCAGGAACAACATCACGTCACCCACTTACAGATGCACTTTGACAAAGATAGAGATCGATTTCGCTCTTGACCTCTTCATGAGAGTTGCAGATATTTCTCTAAGCCTTTCAACAATACCAAGATCGATACTTTTGAACACCTAAAGCTCCAGAAATTGTCAGCAGACGCTTGCATGTTCTGATTGTCATGAACAGTGTGACACCCACTACCCCGCATATAATAAAACATGAATAAAATCATACATGTCTTTAAAAATATAACAATTAAAATAAAAACATATCCTCAAGGGTAATGTGGATCACATCATCTATAACGTAAAACGTAGGAATCTGAAATAATCAAAATCCTTTAAAAACAAACTGCGGAAAACATAAATAATAAACGTAACCCAAATCCCGATGTCACATATCAGAGCTGGTATACATGTAACGCCCCGATTTTCACGTTTTCTAATTCTTCAGTATTTTAATGTCTTTATTTTATTCGAGGTCTTAGGAATGGAAATAAAATATTCCGAGACCATAGTCATGCTCGACGATATCGTAGGAAGCTACGATTAAGTTTTGAGTCAAAAACTCAAACGGAGTCCGGTCTGCGTTTTTACACTGACAGTATGATTTTACTGCTCAGAAGACCTCAGATAGACCCGTGAACGAGACAGTAAGTCTTAGAATTCGATTATCTACGTTTTGGTTAAATTTCGTAAAAATTTCAGAAAAATAACTTCCTGACCTTCGTTCGGGCGGAATTCTCAATCGGGTGACGAACGGAGCCACATATGGACTTACCGAGACTCGCCAACAGATAATCTTGATATCACAACATCCCAGGACACTTGGGAGAGTATGCCAGAGTCGTCACGACGATCGGGAAAATCTAGACGTGAAATGACCAAAATGCCCCTAACCTTAGTCTTTTGCACTTTTACCATTTTACCCTTTTGGCAAATGACCTTTTTGCCCTTAAGTGACTTGTTTTAAAGGCTGAACTCAGCCCATCCAGCCCCTCATTCACGAAATTTCTGCCCAAAGAAGAACACCATTGTTGTTCTTGAAGAGAAACTCCATTTTTCTTCTTGAAAAGCTTGAATCACTTGTCGGAATCACTTGATTCCTTGAGCAATCTTCCATCATTTTAAGGTAAGATCACTTCTATGATCTCTTAGCTTCTTGAATATCTCTTTATTTCAAGATCAATCTTCATTTTCATGAAAATTATTTCTTAGATCCAAAACTTTGAAAATCCATAGGAAATTGTAGAAAAATCCTTTTGAGGTAAGACCAAGTTCTTTGAACTCACCTCATCATTCTCTATCTAAACCCAAGAGCTTATGATTCAACTCTCATCATAGCTCAAAAAGCACATTAGGGCCGAACCCTTCTTGATGATGATGAATAGTGTTTTCATCAATTTTTGATTTTTAACACTTGATTTCATGCTTAGCTTTCCTAATGCCTTTGAATCCATGAAATGGAAAACCAAGATCAATTCCTAGCTTTATTCTCTTTAGGGTGGCCGAAACCCTCTTTGTGAGAATTGTTGAGTTTGGTTTGATTGTTGTTTAATGTTTGATTGTTTGGTTGTTGAGTTTGGTTTGATTGTTGTTTAATGTTTGATTGTTTGGTTGTTTGTAGTTGGTGTTAATTATCAGAAGGTTCACAAACCGATCAACCGACTTTGATCCGGGAATCTGCTCTTCAACAGGTATGGGGAGAAGAACCTCATCACACCAAGATGGTGGTGGTGAAGATGGTTGTTTACTTTATGTGTGGGTGAAACCCTTTAGTTTGGGTTCACTTTTAATTGTTATGTTTTGTTAAGTTCTCTTCAAGAACAAGGCTGTCTTGATGAGTGTATGTTTTAGCATATGTTGATGATTGAATAAAAATCATTTTCATGTATGTTGGGAAAACCTACTTTGATCACTAGATCAAGTATGGACTTTTATTGTTGATTATGAGACCATAATGTGTGATGGACTTGGATGTTTGATTATGATGTAGTAATGTGTATTATGGTTATCATGATTGTGTAAGTGTTGTGAGCTACACTTTGATTGGTGGATGAAGTAAAACTTCACATTGATTCCTAGTTGGCTATTAGCCATGACCTTGAGGAAAGGAAAGATATGAATAGTTCTTGGACAAGTCAAGTTTTGATGTAAAGAAAGTGTTTTCAATAACTTGTGTTTTTCAAAGAAAAACCCTAAGTGACTTTAAAGGGAATTAAATCTCAAAGTGGTTTCACCAAAGTGAAGCATGTTTTATACCTTATCCTTAGTTCATCTAGCTAATCAAGTAACTCAAAATGAGAAAAGAAGTGTTTTCATGAAGAGAATCAAAATGGTTCCATAAGGTTGATGTCTTGTTTTAAGGCAACATTTCGCTAAGCGAAATTACTTTCGCTACGCGAAAAACAGGGAAAGTCTTAGTTGGGCATCACTGCCTCACTTTCGCTAAGCGAATTCATATTCGCTAAGCGAACCCAGCGAATGTCGCTACGCGAATTAAGTCTCGCTGAGCGATCCAGAGAAGTCTCCAAAAGAGGTGTAACCGTCTGAACTTTCGCTAAGCGAAATCATTCTCGCTAAGCGAATAAAGTGAAGTTTCGCTACGCGAATTTTGTCTCGCCGAGCAATCCAGAGGTGTTTCTAAAGAGGTGCAACCGTCTGAACTTGCGCTAAGCGAATTCATATTCGCTAAGCAAATCCAATACATTTCGCTACGCGATTTGTGTCTCGCCGAGCGAACCAGAGGAGTTCCAAAGGAGGCATTACTGCCTCATTTTTCGCTAAGCGAATGGAATTCCGCTAAGCGAATTTCATGTTTCAGAAAATGCTAGAAGTGAAGTAAGTAGTTCAAATGTTGTTTCAAATCAAATGAGTTTTTAATTGTAAAAGTTGTTTGGTTTACAAAAGGAGTTTTCTAACTCAATCGTAAAGTTTTACGCGTGAAAAACCTAAGTTAAATAATTAACTTAGAGTTGAAGACAAGGGTTAATTAAGTATGGTATGTGGTGGAACAAGACCATGTACTATACCATTGATGAGTTAGTACATCAATGACTTCATAAGACTTAAGTGAAATCCACACTTATTTTCTTAATTGAAAGACAAGGGATTAATATCTTAGAAAGGCTTAAAGACTTATCTAAGAGGATTCTCAATCCTTACTCATAATGCTTAGGACTTGAGACATAATTCATAAGACGTAAACACAAACACGAAACGTTTTGGTTTTCGAAACAGTAGTTCGATGACGGACCGATGATTCGGATCCAGGTTAATCGTTCAATTGTTTCTGTCTTGTGATAACTGGAATGAGAGAGATCCTGAGGCTGTGCAGGTATGGGACTGTACAGTGGAAGGAATCCTGAGGCTATGCAGGTATGGGACTGTATAGTTAAGGGAAGGCATATAAGAATTGATTGGTACTACCCATACCAACAAGATTTATCTTCTTTTCGGGAGCTTAGAACATAAGAACTTTATAGTTAAGCGTGCTTGACTTAGAGTAATTATGGGATGGGTGACCTTCTGGGAAGTTTCCTAGAAAGCGTGTGAGTGAGGACAAAACACGCTGAAAAGACTTGTGTTGGTTTGTGGGGACAGTCGGCGATTCTGAAAGCAGTCTGGATCATTCAAAAGGAATCACGAGATATTTATCCGATGGATAAATGTTTTATCCGATGGATAACTGTTTTATAAAACAAAGACGTGTGTGGTTTCTAAGGAAGAGAACCTTAGTAGACTTCGAGGTTTATCCGGGGGATAGACATTGCTTGATCGCATCTGCTTTGTGTAAGCATTGGCATTTCATTTGCATAGTTGTAAGGCCTTGAGCCTAGGAGTTGAGCTTACACCTTGATGCGGGTGCGAATCTTACGGTGACGATCTTCAATGGTCTTTTTGGAGGTATCAGGGTTGGAAGGGCTGACATGTGACCAGTTGGTGATTCTTCTGTGTCGTGGCGAATCCGTGCAATACACTGATATCCTCTACTAGATGCCGTACTTTTCATGTTTGGTCGAGAGTGTTACCGTAAAGCCAGATACGTGCACGTTACGAATGTTGTAGCATCTTGCTCATGGCTGGCAGAAACCGGAACATGTCCTCCCATTCACTCTCTCCGAATGTTTTGTTAGCTCCATGGAGTAGGGGTCAGAGTAGTACCCAGTGACATTGACATTGAGTCATATACATTGCATTGCATTGCATGGCTATTGATGTTTATGGCTATTGATGTTATATTTACTGTTATACATCGCTGTACTGTTTAAGGATGCCTTATATTATGCTGTTAAATGTTTAGCACGATATTATGTTGATGACTGCTTAACATGATTTATATTGAGAACCTTGTAAGCATGTTGGGTACGCTGTTACCCGGTGAGTCGTCCCGTTTTTACTACTGCTGTTTTGTTGTGTTGATGAACGGGAATCTCACCCATATCTGTATGTTTTCTGCTGGTACTTGCTGTTGATGCTTAAACAGATGGACGCGACGGTGGTTCGGTTCCGCAGACCCTTTGAGTTCGGAGGTGGACTCTTTTTCTGTTTTAGCTTTGTTGTCGGCCAGACTATGTCAGTTTTTGTAGTACCTTTTGGGAGCTACGACTCCTAGTACTTCTTGTATTTCTTATGTCAGTCATACATTAGACTTATGTCTGTATATAGTAATGTTGTTATTTCTGTTTCTGTTTTCTGTTTTCTGTATTATAATACTGTATGTATGTCCTAGTAATGCATGTTGAACCTAAGTTCACTTATTAGTATTATTTATTACCTTTACTAATCCCATTACATCTTTATGAAAAGAAAAGAAAAAGAAAAATCGTATTTTT
This sequence comes from Ammopiptanthus mongolicus, assembly GCA_039655645.1. Classification (NCBI taxonomy): domain Eukaryota; kingdom Viridiplantae; phylum Streptophyta; class Magnoliopsida; order Fabales; family Fabaceae; genus Ammopiptanthus; species Ammopiptanthus mongolicus. The sequence goes on from CM077349.1 coordinate 45,035,575, forward strand.
CCGCATTAATAAATATTTCCGGCCTTATAAACGTTCGGGAATGTGACACTCGGGAAAGGGTGTTGCATTATTTGGTATCAGAGCTGGCCGAGTCTTTTTGGGGTTTGTAGGTTATGGTCTGTCTTGTTTGTGTTGTGTTTTCTCTGATTGTTTTCTGTGTTATTGTTTCTGCGAGAAAACAATGTTGGAGAGGATGATGACTTTGGTCTATCCTTTTGTATTGTTTGTTCTCTGTGTTGTGTTTCTGTGAAGAAGACAACGATTGTTTGTTACTCTCTGCATTATTGTTTCTGAAGGGGAATAATATTGGACAGGGTAGTAATGTTTTTGATTTCTTGTAAGTTGTCGCTATCAGAGTTCTTCAGAACGATTTTTTTTTCCGACTAGTGCCAGACGAGTTGAAAGACATGGAGTTCCTGCAGCTACGTCAAGGAGGAATGTCTGTCAAAGAATATGCTGATCGTTTTGAGTTCCTGCTGAAGTCTTCGAGGTATTTCCATCTTCATCCCGACGAGGAGTGGAAGTGTACAAAGTTCGAAGAAGGTTTAAGGGACGAGATTCGAGGAGAGGTGCTACCTATTAAGGTCAAAGAGTTCTCGGTGTTGGTAGATGAATGCTTCGTAATTGAAGATCTGATGAAGACTTGTGGAGGAAGGCAACGTAACTCTGGACCGACTAGGTTCCATAAAGGCACCAATGGTCGTGATGATAGGTCTCGATGGAAACCATATGCAAAACAGCAAGGTCAACAACAACGTTCTGTAGGGGGAAGCAGTGGGAGTATTAGTCAATCTGGAAGCGCCCCAAAGAAGTGCATGAAGTGTGGCAAGAACAATCATGTCACCAGAGAATGCTTAATCAAGGGAATCATATGCTTCAAGTGTGGGAAGCTAGGACATACTTCACGCGATTGTGTGCAATCAAAAGCTACACATTCTGTCAACGATGTGCAAACAGTGAAGCCTAAGGCAATGAGTGGAGTTTATACTGGGGATGATGCTGAGACTTCTCAAAGGGAAGATTTGATTCACGGTCAGATCGTCGTGGAAGGTAGAACCTTATCTGTATCTTTCCTTACCCTTAGATTTGGTAATTCTTGCACTTTCTGCCAAGCCTGTTATAACTGCGAAAGTCTGTTTGAACTATTCTATTTTTCGTAGTGGATAGAACGTAATCTGTTTGCCTCTTTCGCAAATGGATTTGATCATAGGGATGGATTGGTTATCTTGTAACTATATCCTATTAGACGGTGCAAACAAAACCTTAGTTTTCCCTGATTCAAATAATTCTGGATTTGGACTGCCAACCAAGGAAACGTTTCTTTGAGAGGAGGAGCTCAACGAATACATGTTATTAACGAGTTTCCGGAAGTCTTTCCTGAAGACGTACCAGGTTTACCGCCAGTCCGAGACATCGAGTTGTGATCGATCTTGTGCCAGGAATAGGACTAGCGTCTATGACACCTTATCATATGGCACCTGCTGAGTTGGAAACCCTGAAGGAACAGTTGGTGGACCTATTGGGGAAGCAGTTCGTTAGACCCAGTGTGTCGCCGTAGGGAACGCCTGTGCTGTTGGTGAGAAAGAAAGACGAAACATCTTGCTTATGTGTGGATTAGCGCCAGTTGAACAAAGTTACCATTCAGAACAAGTATCATCTTCCGGGAATAAATGACTTGATGGATCAGTTGAGGAGAGCGGCAGTTTTCTCCGAGATTGATTTGCGATCGGGTTATCACCAGATTCGTGTGAAGACAGAAGATATACCGAGGACAACGTTTCAAACACGCTATGGGCACTACGAGTACCTTGTAATGCCGTTTGGTATAACGAATACTCCTCTATATTCATGGATTACATGAATAGGATCTTTCATCCATACCTAGATAAGTTTGTCGTTGTTTCACAGACGACATACTCATCTATTCGCGAAACCAAGAAGTACACGCTGAATATCTTAGTGTGATTCTTCAGGTTCTGAAGGAGAAACAGCTATATGCAAAGTTGTCCAAGTGTGAGTTTTGGCTCGACGAAGTAAAGTTTTTGGGTCATGTGATTTCAAAGGAAGGATGAAGCGTTTGAATGGACTGAAGCCTGTGAGGAAAGTTTGCAAGGATTAGAGAGAAGGTTGACTACTTCACCTGTGTTAGTGCTGCCTGATCTCAAGGGAACATTTGTGTTCACACTCCTACGTATTCCTCAATGTATTAGACAATTGAGTGAATTGGTAATATGGTGTCCATTGGTCTGGACATTTTCGTATTATTTCACTGAAAGTTTTGTTATGACTATTTCTTGAGTTATAACATAAACAACTTCTTGATACTGGAAGTTTCTTGATGAAACTTAGTCTAATCACTTTTACTTTTGGTGAAGGTGATCCAGTCTGATTTTTGCCAGACTGTTTATCTTTTGATTCCAAACTTATTGGAAGGTTCGTATGAAAGAAGGAACTTTATTAGAGTCATGGATGTAAACATGTATTAGCTATGCATTTTTACACTCACGAACCTACTGAAGAATCTTTTTGCATACTGGATATTCCTATATTCATTCCAGATTGGTAAAATTCTTTTGTTATTTTCTTTTGAGACCAAGACCAGGAAAAATTTCCTTTGTTGAAAATTTCTTTCCTTAATCTTCCGCAACCGAGTAGGTTTAGTTTTAAGTCACGGAATTTCGAGGACGAAATTCTTTTAAGAGGGGTAGGAATGTAACGCCCCGATTTTCACGTTTTCTAATTCTTCAGTATTTTAATGTCTTTATTTTATTCGAGGTCTTAGGAATGGAAATAAAATATTCCGAGACCATAGTCATGCTCGACGATATCGTAGGAAGCTACGATTAAGTTTTGAGTCAAAAACTCAAACGGAGTCCGGTTTGCGTTTTTACACTGACGGTATGATTTTACTGCTCAGAAGACCTCAGATAGACCCGTGAACGAGACAGTAAGTCTTAGAATTCGATTATCTACGTTTTGGTTAAATTTCGTAAAAATTTCAGAAAAATAACTTCCTGACCTTCGTTCGGGCGGAATTCTCAATCGGGTGACGAACGGAGCCACATATGGACTTACCGAGACTTGCCAACAGATAATCTTGATATCACAACATCCCAGGACACTTGGGAGAGTATGCTAGAGTCGTCACGACGATCGGGAAAATCTAGACGTGAAATGACCAAAATGCCCCTAACCTTAGTCTTTTGCACTTTTACCATTTTACCCTTTTGGCAAATGACCTTTTTGCCCTTAAGTGACTTGTTTTAAAGGCTGAACTCAGCCCATCCAGCCCCTCATTCACGAAATTTCTGCCCAAAGAAGAACACCATTGTTGTTCTTGAAGAGAAACTCCATTTTTCTTCTTGAAAAGCTTGAATCACTTGTCGGAATCACTTGATTCCTTGAGCAATCTTCCATCATTTTAAGGTAAGATCACTTCTATGATCTCTTAGCTTCTTGAATATCTCTTTATTTCAAGATCAATCTTCATTTTCATGAAAATTATTTCTTAGATCCAAAACTTTGAAAATCCATAGGAAATTGTAGAAAAATCCTTTTGAGGTAAGACCAAGTTCTTTGAACTCACCTCATCATTCTCTATCTAAACCCAAGAGCTTATGATTCAACTCTCATCATAGCTCAAAAAGCACATTAGGGCCGAACCCTTCTTGATGATGATGAATAGTGTTTTCATCAATTTTTGATTTTTAACACTTGATTTCATGCTTAGCTTTCCTAATGCCTTTGAATCCATGAAATGGAAAACCAAGATCAATTCCTAGCTTTATTCTCTTTAGGGTGGCCGAAACCCTCTTTGTGAGAATTGTTGAGTTTGGTTTGATTGTTGTTTAATGTTTGATTGTTTGGTTGTTGAGTTTGGTTTGATTGTTGTTTAATGTTTGATTGTTTGGTTGTTTGTAGTTGGTGTTAATTATCAGAAGGTTCACAAACCGATCAACCGACTTTGATCCGGGAATCTGCTCTTCAACAGGTATGGGGAGAAGAACCTCATCACACCAAGATGGTGGTGGTGAAGATGGTTGTTTACTTTATGTGTGGGTGAAACCCTTTAGTTTGGGTTCACTTTTAATTGTTATGTTTTGTTAAGTTCTCTTCAAGAACAAGGCTGTCTTGATGAGTGTATATTTTAGCATATGTTGATGATTGAATAAAAATCATTTTCATGTATGTTGGGAAAACCTACTTTGATCACTAGATCAAGTATGGACTTTTATTGTTGATTATGAGACCATAATGTGTGATGGACTTGGATGTTTGATTATGATGTAGTAATGTGTATTATGGTTATCATGATTGTGTAAGTGTTGTGAGCTACACTTTGATTGGTGGATGAAGAAAAACTTCACATTGATTCCTAGTTGGCTATTAGCCATGACCTTGAGGAAAGGAAAGATATGAATAGTTCTTGGACAAGTCAAGTTTTGATGTAAAGAAAGTGTTTTCAATAACTTGTGTTTTTCAAAGAAAAACCCTAAGTGACTTTAAAGGGAATTAAATCTCAAAGTGGTTTCACCAAAGTGAAGCATGTTTTATACCTTATCCTTAGTTCATCTAGCTAATCAAGTAACTCAAAATGAGAAAAGAAGTGTTTTCATGAAGAGAATCAAAATGGTTCCATAAGGTTGATGTCTTGTTTTAAGGCAACATTTCGCTAAGCGAAATTACTTTCGCTACGCGAAAAACAGGGAAAGTCTTAGTTGGGCATCACTGCCTCACTTTCGCTAAGCGAATTCATATTCGCTAAGCGAACCCAGCGAATGTCGCTACGCGAATTAAGTCTCGCTGAGCGATCCAGAGAAGTCTCCAAAAGAGGTGTAACCGTCTGAACTTTCGCTAAGCGAAATCATTCTCGCTAAGCGAATAAAGTGAAGTTTCGCTACGCGAATTTTGTCTCGCCGAGCAATCCAGAGGTGTTTCTAAAGAGGTGCAACCGTCTGAACTTGCGCTAAGCGAATTCATATTCGCTAAGCAAATCCAATACATTTCGCTACGCGATTTGTGTCTCGCCGAGCGAACCAGAGGAGTTCCAAAGGAGGCATTACTGCCTCATTTTTCGCTAAGCGAATGGAATTCCGCTAAGCGAATTTCATGTTTCAGAAAATGCTAGAAGTGAAGTAAGTAGTTCAAATGTTGTTTCAAATCAAATGAGTTTTTAATTGTAAAAGTTGTTTGGTTTACAAAAGGAGTTTTCTAACTCAATCGTAAAGTTTTACGCGTGAAAAACCTAAGTTAAATAATTAACTTAGAGTTGAAGACAAGGGTTAATTAAGTATGGTATGTGGTGGAACAAGACCATGTACTATACCATTGATGAGTTAGTACATCAATGACTTCATAAGACTTAAGTGAAATCCACACTTATTTTCTTAATTGAAAGACAAGGGATTAATATCTTAGAAAGGCTTAAAGACTTATCTAAGAGGATTCTCAATCCTTACTCATAATGCTTAGGACTTGAGACATAATTCATAAGACGTAAACACAAACACGAAACGTTTTGGTTTTCGAAACAGTAGTTCGATGACGGACCGATGATTCGGATCCAGGTTAATCGTTCAATTGTTTCTGTCTTGTGATAACTGGAATGAGAGAGATCCTGAGGCTGTGCAGGTATGGGACTGTACAGTGGAAGGAATCCTGAGGCTATGCAGGTATGGGACTGTATAGTTAAGGGAAGGCATATAAGAATTGATTGGTACTACCCATACCAACAAGATTTATCTTCTTTTCGGGAGCTTAGAACATAAGAACTTTATAGTTAAGCGTGCTTGACTTAGAGTAATTATGGGATGGGTGACCTTCTGGGAAGTTTCCTAGAAAGCGTGTGAGTGAGGACAAAACACGCTGAAAAGACTTGTGTTGGTTTGTGGGGACAGTCGGCGATTCTGAAAGCAGTCTGGATCATTCAAAAGGAATCACGAGATATTTATCCGATGGATAAATGTTTTATCCGATGGATAACTGTTTTATAAAACAAAGACGTGTGTGGTTTCTAAGGAAGAGAACCTTAGTAGACTTCGAGGTTTATCCGGGGGATAGACATTGCTTGATCGCATCTGCTTTGTGTAAGCATTGGCATTTCATTTGCATAGTTGTAAGGCCTTGAGCCTAGGAGTTGAGCTTACACCTTGATGCGGGTGCGAATCTTACGGTGACGATCTTCAATGGTCTTTTTGGAGGTATCAGGGTTGGAAGGGCTGACATGTGACCAGTTGGTGATTCTTCTGTGTCGTGGCGAATCCGTGCAATACACTGATATCCTCTACTAGATGCCGTACTTTTCATGTTTGGTCGAGAGTGTTACCGTAAAGCCAGATACGTGCACGTTACGAATGTTGTAGCATCTTGCTCATGGCTGGCAGAAACCGGAACATGTCCTCCCATTCACTCTCTCCGAATGTTTTGTTAGCTCCATGGAGTAGGGGTCAGAGTAGTACCCAGTGACATTGACATTGAGTCATATACATTGCATTGCATTGCATGGCTATTGATGTTTATGGCTATTGATGTTATATTTACTGTTATACATCGCTGTACTGTTTAAGGATGCCTTATATTATGCTGTTAAATGTTTAGCACGATATTATGTTGATGACTGCTTAACATGATTTATATTGAGAACCTTGTAAGCATGTTGGGTACGCTGTTACCCGGTGAGTCGTCCCGTTTTTACTACTGCTGTTTTGTTGTGTTGATGAACGGGAATCTCACCCATATCTGTATGTTTTCTGCTGGTACTTGCTGTTGATGCTTAAACAGATGGACGCGACGGTGGTTCGGTTCCGCAGACCCTTTGAGTTCGGAGGTGGACTCTTTTTCTGTTTTAGCTTTGTTGTCGGCCAGACTATGTCAGTTTTTGTAGTACCTTTTGGGAGCTACGACTCCTAGTACTTCTTGTATTTCTTATGTCAGTCATACATTAGACTTATGTCTGTATATAGTAATGTTGTTATTTCTGTTTCTGTTTTCTGTTTTCTGTATTATAATACTGTATGTATGTCCTAGTAATGCATGTTGAACCTAAGTTCACTTATTAGTATTATTTATTACCTTTACTAATCCCATTACATCTTTATGAAAAGAAAAGAAAAAGAAAAATCGTATTTTTCCGCATTAATAAATATTTCCGGCCTTATAAACGTTCGGGAATGTGACACTCGGGAAAGGGTGTTGCATTATTTGGTATCAGAGCTGGCCGAGTCTTTTTGGGGTTTGTAGGTTATGGTCTGTCTTGTTTGTGTTGTGTTTTCTCTGATTGTTTTCTGTGTTATTGTTTCTGCGAGAAAACAATGTTGGAGAGGATGATGACTTTGGTCTATCCTTTTGTATTGTTTGTTCTCTGTGTTGTGTTTCTGTGAAGAAGACAACGATTGTTTGTTACTCTCTGCATTATTGTTTCTGAAGGGGAATAATATTGGACAGGGTAGTAATGTTTTTGATTTCTTGTAAGTTGTCGCTATCAGGGTTCTTCAGAACGATTTTTTTTTCCGACTAGTGCCAGACGAGTTGAAAGACATGGAGTTTCTGCAGCTACGTCAAGGAGGAATGTCTGTCAAAGAATATGCTGATCGTTTTGAGTTCCTGCTGAAGTCTTCGAGGTATTTCCATCTTCATCCCGACGAGGAGTGGAAGTGTACAAAGTTCGAAGAAGGTTTAAGGGACTAGATTCGAGGAGAGGTGCTACCTATTAAGGTCAAAGAGTTCTCGGTGTTGGTAGATGAATGCTTCGTAATTGAAGATCTGATGAAGACTTGTGGAGGAAGGCAACGTAACTCTGGACCGACTAGGTTCCATAAAGGCACCAATGGTCGTGATGATAGGTCTCGATGGAAACCATATGCAAAACAGCAAGGTCAACAACAACGTTCTGTAGGGGGAAGCAGTGGGAGTATTAGTCAATCTGGAAGCGCCCCAAAGAAGTGCATGAAGTGTAGCAAGAACAATCATGTCACCAGAGAATGCTTAATCAAGGGAATCATATGCTTCAAGTGTGGGAAGCTAGGACATACTTCACGCGATTGTGTGCAATCAAAAGCTACACATTCTGTCAACGATGTGCAAACAGTGAAGCCTAAGGCAATGAGTGGAGTTTATACTGGGGATGATGCTGAGACTTCTCAAAGGGAAGATTTGATTCACGGTCAGATCGTCGTGGAAGGTAGAACCTTATCTGTATCTTTCCTTACCCTTAGATTTGGTAATTCTTGCACTTTCTGCCAAGCCTGTTATAACTGCGAAAGTCTGTTTGAACTGTTCTATTTTCCGTAGTGGATAGAACGTAATCTGTTTGCCTCTTTCGCAAATGGATTTGATCATAGGGATGGATTGGTTATCTTGTAACTATATCCTATTAGACGGTGCAAACAAAACCTTAGTTTTCCCTGATTCAAATAATTCTGGATTTGGACTGCCAACCAAGGAAACGTTTCTTTGAGAGGAGGAGCTCAACGAATACATGTTATTAACGAGTTTCCGGAAGTCTTTCCTGAAGACGTACCAGGTTTACCGCCAGTCCGAGACATCGAGTTGTGATCGATCTTGTGCCAGGAATAGGACTAGCGTCTATGACACCTTATCATATGGCACCTGCTGAGTTGGAAACCCTGAAGGAACAGTTGGTGGACCTATTGGGGAAGCAGTTCGTTAGACCCAGTGTGTCGCCGTAGGGAACGCCTGTGCTGTTGGTGAGAAAGAAAGACGAAACATCTTGCTTATGTGTGGATTAGCGCCAGTTGAACAAAGTTACCATTCAGAACAAGTATCATCTTCCGGGAATAAATGACTTGATGGATCAGTTGAGGAGAGCGGCAGTTTTCTCCGAGATTGATTTGCGATCGGGTTATCACCAGATTCGTGTGAAGACAGAAGATATACCGAGGACAACGTTTCAAACACGCTATGGGCACTACGAGTACCTTGTAATGCCGTTTGGTATAACGAATACTCCTCTATATTCATGGATTACATGAATAGGATCTTTCATCCATACCTAGATAAGTTTGTCGTTGTTTCACAGACGACATACTCATCTATTCGCGAAACCAAGAAGTACACGCTGAATATCTTAGTGTGATTCTTCAGGTTCTGAAGGAGAAACAGCTATATGCAAAGTTGTCCAAGTGTGAGTTTTGGCTCGACGAAGTAAAGTTTTTGGGTCATGTGATTTCAAAGGAAGGATGAAGTGTTTGAATGGACTGAAGCCTGTGAGGAAAGTTTGCAAGGATTAGAGAGAAGGTTGACTACTTCACCTGTGTTAGTGCTGCCTGATCTCAAGGGAACATTTGTGTTCACACTCCTACGTATTCCTCAATGTATTAGACAATTGAGTGAATTGGTAATATGGTGTCCATTGGTCTGGACATTTTCGTATTATTTCACTGAAAGTTTTGTTATGACTATTTCTTGAGTTATAACATAAACAACTTCTTGATACTGGAAGTTTCTTGATGAAACTTAGTCTAATCACTTTTACTTTTGGTGAAGGTGATCCAGTCTGATTTTTGCCAGACTGTTTATCTTTTGATTCCAAACTTATTGGAAGGTTCGTATGAAAGAAGGAACTTTATTAGAGTCATGGATGTAAACATGTATTAGCTATGCATTTTTACACTCACGAACCTACTGAAGAATCTTTTTGCATACTGGATATTCCTATATTCATTCCAGATTGGTAAAATTCTTTTGTTATTTTCTTTTGAGACCAAGACCAGGAAAAATTTCCTTTGTTGAAAATTTCTTTCCTTAATCTTCCGCAACCGAGTAGGTTTAGTTTTAAGTCACGGAATTTCGAGGACGAAATTCTTTTAAGAGGGGTAGGAATGTAACGCCCCGATTTTCACGTTTTCTAATTCTTCAGTATTTTAATGTCTTTATTTTATTCGAGGTCTTAGGAATGGAAATAAAATATTCCGAGACCATAGTCATGCTCGACGATATCGTAGGAAGCTACGATTAAGTTTTGAGTCAAAAACTCAAACGGAGTCCGGTCTGCGTTTTTACACTGACGGTATGATTTTACTGCTCAGAAGACCTCAGATAGACCCGTGAACGAGACAGTAAGTCTTAGAATTCGATTATCTACGTTTTGGTTAAATTTCGTAAAAATTTCAGAAAAATAACTTCCTGACCTTCGTTCGGGCGGAATTCTCAATCGGGTGACGAACGGAGCCACATATGGACTTACCGAGACTTGCCAACAGATAATCTTGATATCACAACATCCCAGGACACTTGGGAGAGTATGCTAGAGTCGTCACGACGATCGGGAAAATCTAGACGTGAAATGACCAAAATGCCCCTAACCTTAGTCTTTTGCACTTTTACCATTTTACCCTTTTGGCAAATGACCTTTTTGCCCTTAAGTGACTTGTTTTAAAGGCTGAACTCAGCCCATCCAGCCCCTCATTCACGAAATTTCTGCCCAAAGAAGAACACCATTGTTGTTCTTGAAGAGAAACTCCATTTTTCTTCTTGAAAAGCTTGAATCACTTGTCGGAATCACTTGATTCCTTGAGCAATCTTCCATCATTTTAAGGTAAGATCACTTCTATGATCTCTTAGCTTCTTGAATATCTCTTTATTTCAAGATCAATCTTCATTTTCATGAAAATTATTTCTTAGATCCAAAACTTTGAAAATCCATAGGAAATTGTAGAAAAATCCTTTTGAGGTAAGACCAAGTTCTTTGAACTCACCTCATCATTCTCTATCTAAACCCAAGAGCTTATGATTCAACTCTCATCATAGCTCAAAAAGCACATTAGGGCCGAACCCTTCTTGATGATGATGAATAGTGTTTTCATCAATTTTTGATTTTTAACACTTGATTTCATGCTTAGCTTTCCTAATGCCTTTGAATCCATGAAATGGAAAACCAAGATCAATTCCTAGCTTTATTCTCTTTAGGGTGGCCGAAACCCTCTTTGTGAGAATTGTTGAGTTTGGTTTGATTGTTGTTTAATGTTTGATTGTTTGGTTGTTGAGTTTGGTTTGATTGTTGTTTAATGTTTGATTGTTTGGTTGTTTGTAGTTGGTGTTAATTATCAGAAGGTTCACAAACCGATCAACCGACTTTGATCCGGGAATCTGCTCTTCAACAGGTATGGGGAGAAGAACCTCATCACACCAAGATGGTGGTGGTGAAGATGGTTGTTTACTTTATGTGTGGGTGAAACCCTTTAGTTTGGGTTCACTTTTAATTGTTATGTTTTGTTAAGTTCTCTTCAAGAACAAGGCTGTCTTGATGAGTGTATGTTTTAGCATATGTTGATGATTGAATAAAAATCATTTTCATGTATGTTGGGAAAACCTACTTTGATCACTAGATCAAGTATGGACTTTTATTGTTGATTATGAGACCATAATGTGTGATGGACTTGGATGTTTGATTATGATGTAGTAATGTGTATTATGGTTATCATGATTGTGTAAGTTGTGAGCTACACTTTGATTGGTGGATGAAGTAAAACTTCACATTGATTCCTAGTTGGCTATTAGCCATGACCTTGAGGAAAGGAAAGATATGAATAGTTCTTGGACAAGTCAAGTTTTGATGTAAAGAAAGTGTTTTCAATAACTTGTGTTTTTCAAAGAAAAACCCTAAGTGACTTTAAAGGGAATTAAATCTCAAAGTGGTTTCACCAAAGTGAAGCATGCTTTATACCTTATCCTTAGTTCATCTAGCTAATCAAGTAACTCAAAATGAGAAAAGAAGTGTTTTCATGAAGAGAATCAAAATGGTTCCATAAGGTTGATGTCTTGTTTTAAGGCAACATTTCGCTAAGCGAAATTACTTTCGCTACGCGAAAAACAGGGAAAGTCTTAGTTGGGCATCACTGCCTCACTTTCGCTAAGTGAATTCATATTCGCTAAGCGAACCCAGCGAATGTCGCTACGCGAATTAAGTCTCGCTGAGCGATCCAGAGAAGTCTCCAAAAGAGGTGTAACCGTTTGAACTTTCGCTAAGCGAAATCATTCTCGCTAAGCGAATAAAGTGAAGTTTCGCTACGCGAATTTTGTCTCGCCGAGCGATCCAGAGGTGTTTCTAAAGAGGTGCAACCGTCTGAACTTGCGCTAAGCGAATTCATATTCGCTAAGCGAATCCAATACATTTCGCTACGCGATTTGTGTCTCGCCGAGCGAACCAGAGGAGTTCCAAAGGAGGCATTACTGCCTCATTTTTCGCTAAGCGAATGGAATTCCGCTAAGCGAATTTCATGTTTCAGAAAATGCTAGAAGTGAAGTAAGTAGTTCAAATGTTGTTTCAAATCAAATGAGTTTTTAATTGTAAAAGTTGTTTGGTTTACAAAAGGAGTTTTCTAACTCAATCGTAAAGTTTTACGCGTGAAAAACCTAAGTTAAATAATTAACTTAGAGTTGAAGACAAGGGTTAATTAAGTATGGTATGTGGTGGAACAAGACCATGTACTATACCATTGATGAGTTAGTACATCAATGACTTCATAAGACTTAAGTGAAATCCACACTTATTTTCTTAATTGAAAGACAAGGGATTAATATCTTAGAAAGGCTTAAAGACTTATCTAAGAGGATTCTCAATCCTTACTCATAATGCTTAGGACTTGAGACATAATTCATAAGACGTAAACACAAACACGAAACGTTTTGGTTTTCGAAACAGTAGTTCGATGACGGACCGATGATTCGGATCCAGGTTAATCGTTCAATTGTTTCTGTCTTGTGATAACTGGAATGAGAGAGATCCTGAGGCTGTGCAGGTATGGGACTGTACAGTGGAAGGAATCCTGAGGCTATGCAGGTATGGGACTGTATAGTTAAGGGAAGGCATATAAGAATTGATTGGTACTACCCATACCAACAAGATTTATCTTCTTTTCGGGAGCTTAGAACATAAGAACTTTATAGTTAAGCGTGCTTGACTTAGAGTAATTATGGGATGGGTGACCTTCTGGGAAGTTTCCTAGAAAGCGTGTGAGTGAGGACAAAACACGCTGAAAAGACTTGTGTTGGTTTGTGGGGACAGTCGGCGATTCTGAAAGCAGTCTGGATCATTCAAAAGGAATCACGAGATATTTATCCGATGGATAAATGTTTTATCCGATGGATAACTGTTTTATAAAACAAAGACGTGTGTGGTTTCTAAGGAAGAGAACCTTAGTAGACTTCGAGGTTTATCCGGGGGATAGACATTGCTTGATCGCATCTGCTTTGTGTAAGCATTGGCATTTCATTTGCATAGTTGTAAGGCCTTGAGCCTAGGAGTTGAGCTTACACCTTGATGCGGGTGCGAATCTTACGGTGACGATCTTCAATGGTCTTTTTGGAGGTATCAGGGTTGGAAGGGCTGACATGTGACCAGTTGGTGATTCTTCTGTGTCGTGGCGAATCCGTGCAATACACTGATATCCTCTACTAGATGCCGTACTTTTCATGTTTGGTCGAGAGTGTTACCGTAAAGCCAGATACGTGCACGTTACGAATGTTGTAGCATCTTGCTCATGGCTGGCAGAAACCGGAACATGTCCTCCCATTCACTCTCTCCGAATGTTTTGTTAGCTCCATGGAGTAGGGGTCAGAGTAGTACCCAGTGACATTGACATTGAGTCATATACATTGCATTGCATTGCATGGCTATTGATGTTTATGGCTATTGATGTTATATTTACTGTTATACATCGCTGTACTGTTTAAGGATGCCTTATATTATGCTGTTAAATGTTTAGCACGATATTATGTTGATGACTGCTTAACATGATTTATATTTGAGAACCTTGTAAGCATGTTGGGTACGCTGTTACCCGGTGAGTCGTCCCGTTTTTACTACTGCTGTTTTGTTGTGTTGATGAACGGGAATCTCACCCATATCTGTATGTTTTCTGCTGGTACTTGCTGTTGATGCTTAAACAGATGGACGCGACGGTGGTTCGGTTCCGCAGACCCTTTGAGTTCGGAGGTGGACTCTTTTTCTGTTTTAGCTTTGTTGTCGGCCAGACTATGTCAGTTTTTGTAGTACCTTTTGGGAGCTACGACTCCTAGTACTTCTTGTATTTCTTATGTCAGTCATACATTAGACTTATGTCTGTATATAGTAATGTTGTTATTTCTGTTTCTGTTTTCTGTTTTCTGTATTATAATACTGTATGTATGTCCTAGTAATGCATGTTGAACCTAAGTTCACTTATTAGTATTATTTATTACCTTTACTAATCCCATTACATCTTTATGAAAAGAAAAGAAAAAGAAAAATCGTATTTTTCCGCATTAATAAATATTTTCAGCCTTATAAACGTTCGGGAATGTGACACTCGGGAAAGGGTGTTGCAATACATATACTGATAATACATCGGAATAAAACAGAATAACATAGATCATAAATCCTAACTACAAAGAGAGATCTCCTCGGGATCACTCCTCGTCAGCATGCTCACCCTCCTCTACATATACCACAACATATGCATAAGAATAACAAAGAGAGGGGTAAGAAACACAATCATGAATATATGTAAACGGAATGGAATAGTAATTAAGATGGCATACAACATACATCGATCAACACAGATATAATCAATATATATCAAGGATGCATGTTAATGCGAATGCAACATCACTACTCCGTGTGCATGTGGCCAACAACTCTAACTCTGGAAAGACGATTAGGAGTACATGTCCGGTTATCAACGTGGATGATATGCCAGACCATGGGCCATCCCCGAACACTCTCACTAATCCTGATAACGTATAGTGGCTAGTCAGGGTACTCAAGTTTATTCTTTAGGTCACTCCAACAATAGGTAGCTAGCCCATGTCACCTGGAACTTCCATACCCAACGTACCCGCAAGGCCGGGATAACACCCATCGTGGCCTCCACTATCGCGAGTCATCGTTTGCTTTCCACCCAACATATCAATGTCAACGTATGATGCATGCTATGCTCAACAACATGCAAACACATGTCCAACCATCCACCATCAACACCATTACATGGCTATCAACTTTGACCAACAAGCATCAAAGATGATTTAACAACATCAAACTTGACCAATAAGCATCAAGAATGATTTAACCAACAACATCGGTAACAGTACGTCATTACCAATAACATCATCGTCATATTAATTGTTCTCTTTGTTAAGTCTTAACTTAACATTATCTTTGTTAAGTATTATACTTAATCTTATTATCTAAACCTCAATTCATATTTTATTAAGATTATAACTTAATCTTAATAACCTCAAGTCATATATTTATTAAGATTATAACTTAACCTTAATATCTAATCCTCAATTCATATCTTATTAAGAGTATAACTTAATCCTAATATTTAAACCTCAAGTCATATATTTATTAAGATTGTAACTTAATCCTAATATCTAAACCACAATCCATATCTTATTAAGATTATGACCTCACAGTCTTTTTCCCATTACCCTAATCATTATCCCTTCACAACAAAATCTGGGTGAGAAACCCAGATTCGCTAGGCGAATCGTGGCTCGCGAGGCGAGCCCGAGAGCTCCTTAACAGGTTCTCAGATTCGCTAGGCGAATCCTGGCTCATGGGGCGAGCCCGAGAGCCCCAATATCTGGTTCTCTCATTCGCCTCGCGGATTACAATCCGCTAAGCGAATCACGTCAGACCACGAATGGTCTCTCTGTCTCGCCTCGCGAATGGATATTCGCCAGGCGAATCATGACAGATGTGGGAATCTTAAGAATTTCTCTAAGTTATCCCTATGCCTATCACCCCATCTCTCAAGAATCATCCCTATGGGTTTCCAAAACTAATCCACTATTATCAATCTCACCTCTCGTAACAACTCATTCATTATGGGGTGCCAAACGTCCCTAAGCTATGTTCTTTCACTAATCCTATTTTCTTTATTGTAACGCACATCATCATCAAGTCATCAATATCAATGCACATTATAAAATCTCATGAATGCATATTGTATGTATGTACATACCATTCATCGTACCTCATAATGTTTCAATCATATCATCAAGACAAACACCCATAATCACAATCATAGAACCATAAACATATATATTTATACAACATTCACATAGACATATACATGGCATATACATAACATACACATAATTACACTCATGGCATATACATAGGCATTTACAATGCATATAGACAAACATATAGGGGTCATGGGTTAACCCCTTCATCTTAACCTATCCCAAAACCCACATACTCATGATCTATTTCTTCCCCCCATACCTGGTATGACGATCACAATGAACAAAGGAAGGAAAAAGGTCCGGAAAAGGTTGCGTCTCACGATGCTCGATCTTACGACGCTTGACTTCACGATCACAGCCCCAAAAGGCTCAAGAGCAGCAACTAGGAAGAGGGCTTGTGATGGCAATGATGCTCTTCAAGTGAAGGAGATGAAGAACGGCGAACAATGGTGCAATCTCCTTCAAGAATCCTTGGAAAGGGTTTAGAAATCCTTGTTTGGAGAGGAAGAGGCAGTTTCTAAAAGTAATTCGACTTAGAAAATAGGTTTAGGTCGAGTCTTATGGTATAAATATGAGTTAGGGTCATTATGGGCTGATTAGAAGCCCAAAAACACGATTCTGCTACGCCACTCTGATTCGCGAGGCGAGTAGCCTTTCGCGAGGCGAACCAGAGAGCTGCAAAAATCTGGCTGTCAGGTTCGCGAGGCGAATGTATCTTTGCGACGCGAAACTTTAGAAGCCGAATTTGGCCTTAACACCTGAAATAAGACTATAGATAATTCTCTAAGCTTTCCAACGCATCCAAGATCACCTCAATCGGATGTCTAGAACTCAAGATATGAATAAAACCGTAAAACAGGTTTCTTGGACTTGAATGCATTGACCATTCCTTAAGGCTAAAAAACCTCATGGACGAGCATAACCACATATATTGGTCAAGAATAATACGTAATAATATGTATTAATATAAGGTGAAATTCGGGGTGTTACAAACAGTATCACATCTCAAGCTTGAAGAAGCAATTTCACTCAGATCGAGATTGGTTCAGATCTCGACTTCTACTGGAACCATGTAGGTATTTATCTTATCTTTCTAACAAAACCAAGATCACTTCATTTCGACGAGCGTACCTCAAAATACGACATTTCGGACGCTTGATTATCGGCAGCAGGCGCTTGACTTCAATCTTCAGTGTTTTTGCTTTTGCAGCATTTGTGTTCTTCTATTACAGTAGCTGATACTTTATAGTAAATGGTACCTTATTTTCGGGTCAAGCTTGGACTTTGAATATCTTGATAATGCATTCAAAATAACTTCTTCGGCCTTCATAATGTTTTATATTCTGAATAGACGCTTGATTAGCATCACTAGACGCTTCTTCAATTAGCTAAGGCGCGTGGTTATCCACTGGGCACATTCACAAGGCTGTCAAACTAGTAGCATTCTGACCAGTTCGCGTATTATGCTTCTTTGATCCTCTTAATGGCCGAATTAGGATTCGATGTCTTAATGAAACTTGTAGATATGGATACTAGCTTTAAAGAGACACCGGTTTCATCCAATTCGAACGCCAACTGCTTAATATATGGCCATCAGACGCTGCACAGGTCTGACTGTTAAGAACAATATCACGTCAAAAACTTACGGACGCAATTTGACAAAGATACAGTTCGATTTCACTCTTGGCGTCTTCATGAGAGTTGCGGATATTTCTCTAAGCCTTCCAACGATAACAAGATCGATGCTTTTGAACAACTGAAGCTCCAGAAATTGTCAGCAGACGCTTGCATGTTCTGATTGTCATGAATAGTATCACATCTCAAGCTTGAAGAAGGAATTTCACTCAGATTGGGATTGGTTCAGATCTCGACTTCTCCAGGAGACAAGTAGGTATTTATCTTATCTTTATAACAAAGCCAAGATCACTTCATTTCGACGAGCGTACCTCAAAATACGACGTTTCGGACGCTTGATTATCGGCAGTAGGCGCCTGACTTCAATCTTCAGTGTTTTTGCTTTTGCACCATTTGTACTTTTGTTTTTATTCATGCTTATCTTATCTTTCTTCTATTATAATTGATGAAGCTTTTGTCTTCTTCTATTACAGTACTTCATACTTCAGGACTTTATAGAAAAGGGTACCTTATTTTCTGGTTAAGCTTGGACTTTCAATATCTTAATACTACATTCAAAATTACTTCTCCAGCATTCATAATGTTTGTATTCTGAATAGACACTTGATTAGATTCACCGGAAGCTTCTTAAATTACCTAAGCCGCTTGATTATCCATTGGGCACATTCACAAGGCTGTTTAACTCGTAGCATTCTTAGCAGTTACCGTATTACGCATCTTTGACCCTCTTGGTGAACGAATTAGATTCAATGTCTTCATGAAACGTGTAGATATGGATATTAGATTTAATAAGACACCGGTTTCATCCAATTCGGACACATAAAGCTCAATATATGGTCATCAGACGCTACATAGGTATGACTGTCAGGAACAACATCAAGTCACCAACTTACGGATGCAATTTGATAAAGATGGAGATCGATTTCGCTCTTGACCTCTTCATGAGAGTTGCGGATATTTCTCTAAGCCTTCCAATGATACCAAGATCAATGCTTTTGAACACCTAAAGCTCCAGAAATTGTCAGCAGACGCTTGCATGTTCTGATTGTCATGAACAGTATCACATCTCAAGCTTGTAGAAGGAATTTCATCAGATCGAGATTCGATCAGATCTCGACTTCTACTGGAACCATCTAGGTATTTATCTTATCTTTCTAACAAAACTAAGATCACTTCATTTCGACGAGCGTACCTCAAAATACGACGTTTCGGACGCTTGATTATCGACAGCAGTCACCTGACTTCAATCTTCATTGTTTTTGCTTTTGCAGCATTTGTACTTTTGTTTTTATTCACGCTTGTCTTATCTTTTATCTATTAGAATTGCTAAAGCTTTTGTCTTCTTCTATTACAGTACTTCATGCTTCAGGACTTTATAGAAATGGGTACCTTATTTTCTGGTTAAGCTTGGACTTTCAATATCTTAATACTACATTCAAAATTACTTCTCTAGCCTTCATAAAGTTTGTATTCTGAATAGACGCTTGATTAGATTCACCGGACGCTTCTTAAATTAGCTGAGGCACTTTATTATCCACTGGGCACATTCACAAGGCTGTTTAACTCGTAGCATTCTTAGCAGTTACCGTATTATGCATCTTTGACCCTCTTAGTGGGCGAATTAGGATTCAATATCTTCATGAAACTTGTAGATATGGAGACTAGATTTAATGAAACACCGGTTTCATCCAATTCGGACACATACAGCTCAATATATGGTCATCAGACGCTACATAGGTATGACTGTCAGGAACAACATCAAGTCACCAAGTTACGGATGCAATTTGATAAAGATAGAGATCGATTTCGCTCTTGACCTCTTCATGAGGGTTGCGGATATTTCTCTAAGCCATCCAATGATACCTAGGTCGATGCTTTTGAACACCTAAAGCTCCAGAAATTGTCAGCAGACGCTTGCATGTTCTGATTGTCATGAACAGTATCACATTTCAAGCTTGAAGAAGGAATTTCTCTTAGATCGAGATTGGTTCAGATCTCGACTTTTGCGGGAAACATGTAGGTATTTATCTTATCTTTCTAACAAAACCAAGATCACTTCATTTCGACGAGCGTACCTCAAAATACGACGTTTCAGACGCTTGATTATCGGCAGCAGGCGCTTGACTTCAATCTTCAGTGTTTTTGCTTTTGCAGCACTTGTACTTTTGTTTTTATTCACGCTTGCCTTCTCTTTCTTCTATTAGAATTGCCGAAATTTTTGTGTTCTTCTATTACAGTAGTTGATACTTTATAGTAAATGGTACCTTATTTTCGGGTCAAGCTTGGACTTTGAATATCTTAATAATGCATTCAAAATAACTTCTCTAGCCTTCATAACGTTTTGTATTCTGAATAGACGGTTGATTAGCTTCACTGGACGCTTCTTAAATTAGATAAGGCGCGTGGTTATCCACTGGGCACATTCACAAGGCTGTCAAACTAGTATCATTCTGACCAGTTCGCATATTATGCTTCTTTGATCCTCTTAACGGCCGAATTAGGATTCGATGTCTTAATGAAACTTGTAGATATGGATATAGCATTTAAAGAGACACCGGTTTCGTCCAATTCAGACACCGACTGCTTAATATATGGCCATCAGACGCTACACAGGTTTGACTGTCAAGAACGATATCACGTCAAAAATTTACGGATGCAATTTGACAAAGATAGAGATCGATTTCACTCTTGGCGTCTTCATGAGATTTGAAGTTATTTCCAAGCCTTCCAACGATGCCAAGATTGATGCTTTTGAACACCTAAAGCTCCAGAAATTGTCAGCAGACGCTTGCACGTTCTGATTGTCATGAACAGTATCACATCTAGTGCTTGAAGAAAGCGATTCACTCAGATAGAGATTGGTACAGATCTCGACTTCTCCAGGAAACATGTAGGTATTTCTATTATCTTTCTTAAAAAACCAAGATCACTTCATTTCGATGAGCGTACCTCAAAATACGACGTTTCAGGCGCTTGATTATCGGCAGCAGGCACTTGACTTCAATCTTCAGTGTTTTTGCTTTTCCAGCTTTGGTACTTTTGTCTTTATTCACGCTTTTCTTCTCTTTCTTCTATGAGAATTGCTGAAGCTTTTGTCTTCTTCTATTACAGTACTTCATGATTCAGGACTTTATAGAAAAGGGTACCTTATTTTCTGGTTAAGCTTGGACTTTCAATATCTTAATACTTCATTCAAAATTACTTCTCCAGCCTTCATAATGTTTGTATTCTGAATAGACGCTTGATTAGATTCATCGGACGCTTCTTAAATTAGCTAAGGCGCTTGATTATCCACTGGGTACATTCACAAGGCTGTTTAACTCGTAGCATTCTTAGCAGTTAGAGTATTATGCTTCTTTGACCCTCTTAGTGGACGAATTAGGATTCGATGGCTTCATGAAACTTGTAACTATGGATATTATATTTAACGGGGCACCGGTTTTATCCAATTCGGACACATACAGCTCAATATATGATCATCAGATGCTACATAGGTATGACTGTCAGGAACAGCATCAAGTCACCAACTTACGGATGCAATTTGATAAAGATAGAGATCGATTTCGCTCTTGACCTCTTCACGAGGGTTGCGGATATTTCTCTAAGCCATCCAATGATACCTAGATCGATGCTTTTGAACACCTAAAGCTCCAAAAATTGGCAGCAGACGCTTGCATGTTCTGATTGTCATGAACAGTATCACATCTCAAGCTTGAAGAAGGAATTTCTCTTAGATCGAGATTGGTTCAAATCTCGACTTCTCCGGGAAACATGTAGGTATTTATCTTATCTTTCTAACAAAACCAAGATCACTTCATTTCGACGAGCGTACCTCAAAATACGACGATTCAGACGCTTGATTATCGGCAGCAGGCGCTTGACTTCAATCTTCAGTGTTTTTGCTTTTGCAGCACTTGTAATTTTGTTTTTATTCACGCTTGCCTTCTCTTTCTTCTTTTAGAATTGCCGAACTTTTTGTGTTCTTCCATTACAGTAGTTGATACTTTATAGTAAATGGTACCTTATTTTCGGGTCAAGCTTGGACTTTGAATATCTTAACAATGCATTCACAATAACTTCTCTAGCCTTCATAATGTTTTGTATTCTGGATAGACGCTTGATTAGCTTCACTAGACGCTTCTTAAATTAGCTAAGGCACATGGTTATCCACTGGGCACATTCACAAGGCTGTCAAACTTGTAGCATTCTGACCAGTTCGCATATTATGCTTCTTTGATCCTCTTAACGTCCGAATTAGGATTCGATGTCTTAATGAAACTTGTAGATATGGTATGATTGTCAAGAACGATATCACGTCAAAAATTTACGGATGCAATTTGACAAAGATAGAGATCGATTTCACTCTTGGCGTCTTCATGAGATTTGAAGTTATTTCTAAGCCTTCCAACGATGCCAAGATTGATGCTTTTGAACACCTAAAGCTCCAGAAATTGTCAGCAGACGCTTGCACGTTCTGATTGTCATGAACAGTATCACATCTAGGGCTTGAAGAAAGCGATTCAATCAGAAAGAGATTGGTACAAATCTTGACTTCTCCAGGAAACATGTAGGTATTTCTATTATCTTTCTTAAAAAACCAAGTTCACTTCATTTCGATGAGCGTACCTCAAAATACGACGATTCAGGCACTTGATTATCGGCAGCAGGCGCTTGAATTCAATCTTCAGTGTTTTTGCTTTTCCAGCTTTGGTACTTTTGTCTTTATTCACGCTTTTCTTCTCTTTCTTCTATGAGAATTGCTGAAGCTTTTGACTTCTTCTATTACAGTACTTCATGATTCAGGACTTTATAGAAAAGGGTACCTTATTTTCTGGTTAAGGTTGGACTTTCAATATCTTAATACTTCATTCAAAATTACTTCTCCAGCCTTCATAATATTTTTATTCTGAATAGACGCTTGATTATATTCATCGGACACTTCTTAAATTAGCTAAGGCGCTTGATTATCCACTGGGTACATTCACAAGGCTGTTTAACTCGTAGCATTCTTAGCAGTTAGAGTATTATGCTTCTTTGACCCTCTTAGTGGACGAATTAGGATTCGGTGTCTTCATGAAACTTGTAGCTATGGATATTATATTTAATAGGGCATCGGTTTGATCCAATTCGGACACATACAGATCAATATATGGTGATCAGATGCTACATAGGTATGACTGTCAAGAACAACATCACGTCACCCACTTACGGATGCAATTTGACAAAGATAGAGATCGATTTCGCTCTTGACCTCTTCATGAGAGTTGCGGATACTTCTCTAAGCCTTCCAACGATACCAAGATTAATGCTTTCGAACACCTAAAGCTCCAGACATTGTCAGCAGACGCTTGCACGTTCTGATTGTCATGAACAGTATCACATCTAGTGCTTGAAGAAAGAGATTCACTCTGATAAAGATTGGTACAGATGTCGACTTCTCCAGGAAACATGTAGGTATTTCTATTATCTTTCTTAAAAAACCAATACCACTTCATTTCGACGAGCGTACCTCAAAATACGACGGTTCAGGCGCTTGATTATCGACAGCAGGCACTTGACTTCAATCTTCAGTGTTTTTGCTTTTTCAGCTTTGGTACTTTTGTCTTTATTCACGCTTTTCATCTCTTTCTTTATGAGAATTGCTGAAGCTTTTGTCTTCTTCTATTATAGTACTTCATGATTCAGGACTTTATAGAAAAGGGTACCTTATTTTCTGGTTAAGCTTGGACTTTCGATATCTTAATACTTCATTCAAAATTACTTCTCTAGCCTTCATAATGTTTGTATTCTGAATAGACGCTTGATTTGATTCATCGGACGCTTCTTAAATTAGCTAAGGCGCTTGATTATCCACTGGGCACATTCACAAGGCTGTTTAACTCGTAGCATTCTTAGCAGTTAGAGTATTATGCTTCTTTGACCCTTTTAGTGGACGAATTAGGATTCGATGTCTTCATGAAACTTGTAGCTACGGATATTATATTTAATGGGGCATCGGTTTGATCCAATTCGGACACATACAGCTCAATATATGGTCATCAGATGCTACATTGGTATGACTGTCAGGAACAACATCACGTCACCCACTTACGGATGCAATTTGACAAAGATAGAGATCGATTTCGCTCTTGACCTCTTCATGAGAGTTGCGGATATTTCTCTAAGCCTTCCAACGATACCAAGATTGATGCTTTTGAACACCTAAAGCTCCAGACATTGTCAGCAGACGCTTGCACGTTCTGATTGTCATGAACAGTGTCACATCTAGTGCTTGAAGAAAGAGATTCACTCTGATAGAGATTGGTACAGATCTCGACTTCTCTAGGAAACATGTAGGTATTTCTATTATCTTCCTTAAAACACCAAGATCACTTCATTTCGACGAGCGTACCTCAAAATACGACGGTTCAAGCGCTTGATTATCGACAGCAGGCGCTTGACTCCAATCTACAGTGTTTTCGCTTTTCCAGTTTTGGTACTTTTGTCTTTATTCACGCTTTTCTTCTCTTTCTTTATGAGAATTGCTGAAGCTTTTGTCTTCTTCTATTACAGTACTTCATGATTCAGGACTTTATAGAAAAGGGTACCTTATTTTCTGGTTAAGCTTGGACTTTCGATATCTTAATACTTCATTCAAAATTACTTCTCTAGCCTTCATAATGATTGTATTCTGAATAGACGCTTGATTAGATTCATCGGACGCTTCTTAAATTAGCTAAGGCGCTTGATTATCCACTGGGCACATTCACAAGGCTGTTTAACTCGTAGCATTCTTAGCAGTTAGAGTATTATGCTTCTTTGACCCTCTTAGTGGACGAATTACGATTCGATGTCTTCATGAAACTTGTAGCTATGGATATTATATTTAATGGGGCATCGGTTTGATCCAATTCGGACACATACAGCTTAATATATGGTCATCAGATGCTACATTGGTATGACTAGCAGGAACAACATCACATCACCCACTTACGGATGCAATTTGACAAAGATAGAGATCGATTTCGCTCTTGACCACTTCATGAGAGTTGCGGATATTTCTCTAAGCCTTCCAACGATACCAAGATTGATGCTTTTGAACACCTAAAGCTCCAGACATTGTCAGCAGACGCTTGCATGTTCTGATTGTCATGAACAGTGTCACATCTAGTGCTTGAAGAAAGAGATTCACTCTGATAGAGATTGGTACAGATCTCGACTTCTCCAGGAAACATGTAGGTATTTCTATTATCTTTCTTAAAAAACCAAGATCACTTCATTTCGACGAGCGTACCTCAAAATACGACGGTTCAGGCGCTTGATTATCGACAGCAGGCGCTTGACTCCAATCTACAGTGTTTTTGCTTTTCCAGCTTTGGTACTTTTGTCTTTATTCACGCTTTTCTTCTCTTTCTTTATGAGAATTGCTGAAGCTTTTGTCTTCTTCTATTACAGTACTTCATGATTCAGGACTTTATAGAAAAGGGTACCTTATTTTCTGGTTAAGCTTGGACTTTCGATATCTTAATACTTCATTCAAAATTACTTCTCCAGCCTTCATAATGTTTGTATTCTGAATAGACGCTTGATTAGATTCATCGGACGCTTCTTAAATTAGCTAAGGCGCTTGATTATCCACTGGGCACATCCACAAGGCTGTTTAACTCGTAGCATTCTTAGCAGTTAGAGTATTATGCTTCTTTGACCCTCTTAGTGGACGAATTAGGATTCGATGTCTGCATGAAACTTGTAACTATGGATATTATATTTAATGGGGCACCGGTTTGATCCAATTCGGACACATACAGCTCAATATATGATCATCAGACGCTACATAGGTATGACTGTCAGGAACAACATAAAGTCACCAACTTATGGATGCAATTTGATAAAGATAGAGATCGATTTCGCTCTTCACCTCTTCATGAGAGTTGCGGATATTTCTATAAGCCATCCAATGATACCAAGATCGATGCTTTTGAACACATATTGCTCCAGAAATTGTCAGCAGACGCTTGCATGTTCTGATTGTCATGAACAGTATCACATCTCAAGCTTAAAGAAGGAATTTCACTCAGATCGAGATTGGTTCAGATCTCGACTTCTACTGGAACCATGTATGTATTTATCTTATATTTCTAACAAAACTAAGATCACTTCATTTCGACGAGCGTACCTCAAAATATGACGTTTCGGACGATTGAGTATCGGCAACAGTCGCCTGACTTCAATCTTCAGTGTTTTTGCTTTTGTAGCATTTGTACTTTTGTTTTTATTCATGCTTGTCTTATCTTTCTTCTGTTAGAATTGCTGAAGCTTTTGTCTTCTTCTATTACAGTACTTCATGCTTCAGGGCTTTATAGAAATGGGTACCTTATTTTCTGGTTAAGCTTGGACTTTCAATATCTTAATACTACATTCAAAATTACTTCTCTAGCCTTCATAATGTTTGTATTCTGAATAGACGCTTGATTAGATTCACCGGACACTTCTTAAATTCGTTAAGGCGCTTGATTATCCACTGGGTACATTCACAAGGCTGTTTAACTCGTAGCATTCTTATCAGTTAGAGTATTATGCTTCTTTGACCTTCTCAGTTGACGAATTAGGATTCGATGCCTTCATGAAACTTGTAGCTGTGGATATTATATTTAATGAGACACCGGTTTGATCCAATTCGGACACCTACAGCTCAATATATGGTCATCAGACGCTACATAGGTATAACTGTCAGGAACAACATCACGTCACCGACTTATAGATGCACTTTGACAAAGATAGAGATCGATTTCGCTCTTGACCTCTTCATGAGAGTTGCGGATATTTCTCTAAGCCTTTCAACGATACCAAGATCGATGCTTTTGAACACCTAAAGCTCCAGAAATTGTCAGCAGACGCTTGCATGTTCTGATTGTCATGAACAGTGTGACACCCACTACCCCGCATATAATAAAACATGAATAAAATCATACATGTCTTTAAAAATATAACAATTAAAATAAAAACATATCCTCAAGGGTAATGTGGATCACATCATCTATAACGTAAAACGTAGGAATCTGAAATAATCAAAATCCTTTAAAAACAAACTGCGGAAAACATAAATAATAAACGTAACCCAAATCCCGATGTCACATATCAGAGCTGGTATACATATACTGATAATACATCGGAATAAAACAGAATAACATAGATCATAAATCCTAACTACTAAGAGAGATCTCCTCGGGATCACTCCTCGTCAGCATGCTCACCCTCCTCTACATATACCACAACATATGCATAAGAATAACAAAGAGAGGGGTAAGAAACACAATCATGAATATATGTAAACGGAATGGAATAGTAATTAAGATGGCATACAACATACATCGATCAACACAGATATAATCAATATATATCAAGGATGCATGTTAATGCGAATGCAACATCACTACTCCGTGTGCATGTGGCCAACAACTCTAACTCTGGAAAGACGATTAGGAGTACATGTCCGGTTATCAACGTGGATGATATGCCAGACCATGGGCCATCCCCGAACACTCTCACTAATCCTGATAACGTATAGTGGCTAGTCAGGGTACTCAAGTTTATTCTTTAGGTCACTCCAACAATAGGTAGCTAGCCCATGTCACCTGGAACTTCCATACCCAACGTACCCGCAAGGCCGGGATAACACCCATCGTGGCCTCCACTATCGTGATTCATCGTTTGCTTTCCACCCAACATATCAATGTCAACGTATGATGCATGCTATGCTCAACAACATGCAAACACATGTCCAATGTAACGCCCCGATTTTTCACGTTTTCTATTTCTTTAGTATTTTAATGTCTTTATTTTATTTGAGGTCTTAGGAATAGAAATAAAATATTCCGAGACCACAGTCATGCTCGACGATATCGTAGGAAGCTACGATTAAGTTTTGAGTCGAAAACTCAAACGGAGTCCGGTCTGCGTTTTTACACTGACAGTATGATTTTACTGCTCAGAAGACCTCAGATGGACCCGTGAACGAGACAGTAAGTCTTAGAATTCGATTCTCTACGTTTTGGTTAAATTTCGTAAAAATTTCAGAAAAATAACTTCCTGACCTTCGTTCGGGCGGAATCCTCAATCGGGTGACGAACGGAGCCACATATGGATTTACCGGGACTCGCGAAAAGATAATCTTGATATCACATCATCCCAGGACACTTGGGAGAGTATGCCAGAGTCGTTGTGACGTTCAGAAATATCTGGACACAAAATGACCAAAATGCCCCTAATCTTAGTCTTTTACACTTTTACCATTATACCCTTTTGGCAAATGACCTTTTTACCCTTAAGTGAACTTTTAAGAGGCTGAACTCAGCCCCTCACTTCATCATTTTCGCACAGCCCCTCACACCATAGAGTTCCATAGTTGTTCTTGAGAGAAAACTCCATTTTCACCTAGAAAAGCTTGAGTTTTTGTTGGAATCACTTGATTCCTTGAGCAATCTTTCTTCATTTCAAGGTAAGATCACTTCTATGATCTCTTAGCTTCTTGAATCTTTCTTTATTTCAAGATCAATCTTCATTTTCATGAAAAGAATTTCTTAGATCCAAAACTTTGAAAATCCATAGGAAATTGTAGAAAAATCCTTTTGAGGTAAGACCAAGTTCTTTGAACTCACATCATCAATCACTACCTAAACCCAAGAGCTTATGATTCAACTCTCATCATAGCTCAAAAAGCATTTTTGGCCGAACCCTTTTGGAAGATGATGAATAGTGTTTTCATCAAGTTTTGATTTTTAACACTTGATTTCATCCTTAGCTTTCCTAATGCTTTTGAATCCATGAAATGGAAAACCAAAACCAATTCCTAACCTTTTTAACCTAGGGTGGCCGAAACCCTCTTTGTGAGAATTGTTGAGATTGGCTTTGATTGTTGTTTAATGTTGGATTGTTGTGTTGTTGTAGTTGTTGACGATTATCAGGAAGTTCAGAAACCGATCAACCGACTTTGATCCTGGAATCTGCTCATCAAGAGGTATGGGGAGAAGAACCTCATCACACCAAGATGGTGGTAGTGAGAATGGTTGTTTAAGTTTATGTGTGGGTGAAACCCTTTAGTTTGGGTTCACTTTTATGTGTTAAGTCTTGTTAAGTTCTCTTGGAGAACAAGATTGTTATGATGAGTTTATGCTTGAGTATGTTGTAGTGTGCTTTAGCATATGTTGATGATGATATGATTGAATGAAAATCATTTCCATGTATGTTGAAAAACCTACTTTGATCACTAGATCAAGTATGGACTTTTATGGTTTGATTATGAGACCATGATGTGTGATGGACTTGGATGTTTGATTATGATGTAGAAATGTGCATTGTGGCTTATCATAATTGTATGAGCTTTTGAGCTACATGTGCTTTGTTGGTGAAGTGAAGTCTCCATTTTCTTTGGAGTAGGCTTGTGGCCTTAGTAAGAGGAAAATATAAGAACATATGTTGTTCTTGTTTTGGTAAAGTGTTGATGCAACAAAATGTTTTCAAAGAGAAACAAAAGTGATTTTGATCCAAAGATCAAATGAAGTTTTCACCTCTAAAGTGTGTCACCAAAGTTGGGAAAATGTCTTTTCTTTAGCCATAGGTCTTTTAATCAAACTAAGTGTTTCAAAAGAAGAAATAATGAAGGAGTTAGGGAAAATGAAAAACAGGGCACTCGCCCCGCGAACCCCGTCTCGCCTCGCGAGACAGAGGGAAGATAAGGCATTCGCCAGGCTAACCTTGCCTCGCCTCGCGAAACAGTGGACTAGCCCGAGCAGCAAAGATGCAGCTCCTCGGCCTCGCGTCGCGACTTCGTTATCGCCTCGCGAACTGCCTAAGCAGCAAAGATGCAGCTTCTCGGCCTCGCGTAGCGAAGTCGTTTTCGCCTCGCGAACCGCCTAAGTAGTGAAGATGCAACTTCTCTGCCTCGCGTCGCGATATAACCCTCGCCTCGCGGAGCAGAAAGACTGTCTAAGAAGTAAAGATGACTTCTCTGCCTCGCGTCGCGATCCAATCCTCGCCTCGCGAAGCAGAAGGATTTTTCCAAGCAGTAAAGAAAACTTCTCAGCCTCGCGTCGCGACATATACCTTCGCCTCGCGAGAAATGGTTTGTTTATAAATAGTGTTTTTCAAACTCAAACTGTAAAGTTTACGCTTTTTAAACCTAAGTTAAGTAATTGACTTAGAGTTGAAGACAAGGAATAATTAAGTATGGTATGTAGTGGAACAAGACCACATGCTATACCATTGATGACTTAATACATCAATGACTTCATAAGACATAATCACAAACATAAAACGTTTTGGGTTTTGAAACAGTCGTTCGATGACGGACCGGTGATTCGGACCCCGATCAGTCGTTCAATTGTTTCAGTCTTGTGATGACTCGATCCCGGAGGGATCACGAGATTTATCCGGTGGATAAAGGTTTTGTTTTCAAAAGACGCGTATAGTTCCTAAGGAAGAGAACCTTAGTAGACTTTGAGGTTTATCCGGGGGATAGACATTGCTTGATCGCATCTGCTTTGTGTAAGCATTGGCATTTCATTTGCATAGTTGTAAGGCCTTGAGCCTAGGAGTTGAGCTTACACCTTGATGCGGGTGCGAATCTTACGGTGACGATCTTCAATGGTCTTTTGGGAGGTATCAGGGTTGGAAGGGCTGACATGTGACCAGTTGGTAGCTCTTCTGTGTCGTGGCGAATCCGTCCAATACACTGATATCCTCTACTAGATGCCGTACTTTTCATGTTTGGTTGAG
Organism: Ammopiptanthus mongolicus; assembly: GCA_039655645.1. Classification (NCBI taxonomy): domain Eukaryota; kingdom Viridiplantae; phylum Streptophyta; class Magnoliopsida; order Fabales; family Fabaceae; genus Ammopiptanthus; species Ammopiptanthus mongolicus. Next base: position 45,065,935 of record CM077349.1, read on the forward strand.
AGTGTTTCCGTAAAAGCCAGATACGTGCACGTTACGAATGTTGTAGCATCTTGCCCAAGGCTGGCGCGCACGGAACATGTCCTCCCATTCACTCTCTCCGAATATTTTGTTAGCTCCATGGAGTAGGGGTCAGAGTAGTACCCAGTGACATTGACATTGAGTCATATACATTGCATTGCATTGCATGGCTATTGATGTTTACATTTACTGTTATACATCGTTGTACTGTTAAAGAATACCTTATTTTATGCTGTTAACTGCTTAACATGATATTATGCTGTCAACTGCTTAATATGTTTGACATTGAGAATTCCTGTAAGCATGTTGGGTACGCTGTTACCCGGTGAGTCGTCCCGTTTTTACTATTGCTGTTTTGCTGTGTTGATGAACGGGAATCTCACCCATATCTGTATGTTTTCTGTTGGTACTTGCTGTTGCTGTTTGAATAGATGGACGTGATGATGGTTCAGTCCAGTAGTTCCTTTGAGCCAGAGGAGGACCTTCTTTTTGTGGTCTAGTTTTGTTGTCGGCCAGACTATGTCGTTTTTGTAGTACTTTTGGGGAGCTACGACTCCTTGTACTTATTGTATTTCTTATGTCAGTTACACATTAGACTTATGTCTGTATATAGTATTATTCCTTTTTCTGTTTATGTCCCTGTAATTATTATGCATATTGTTCTAGAAATGTATGGCAAACCTAAGTTCGTTATTAGTATTATTTACCTTTGCTAAATCCCATTGCATCTTGTGAAAAGAAAGAAAAAAAAAAAAGAAAATCGTATTTTCCGCATTAAGAAATATTTTCGGCCTTATAAACGTTCGGGAATGTGACACTCGGGAAAGGGTGTTGCATTGTTTGGTATTAGAGCTGGCCGAGTCTTTTTGGGGTTGTAGGTTATGGTCTGTCTTGTTTGTGTTGTGTTCTCTATGTGATTCTCTGTTGTTTGCTTTAGTTTTGTTGTGGTTCTTGTGTTTGATAGTTCTGGTTTTGAAGGTAGCAATGGCTGCTCAAAACCTGACTGCTGCTGTGAATGCCATACGGGACATGGCTGCTGCTATGGCTCAACGTGATGAACGAGCTGCTGGAGGTAGAGGACTGGACGAATTTCTTCGTCGGAATCCACCTCAATTCAAAGGTGAATTCAATCCTGAGTTGGCTGAACGCTGGATCCAAACGCTGGAGAAGATCTTTGGAGCGATGAGATGTACTGAGAATGACAAGGTTGTCTATGCAACCTATATGCTGGTGGAGGATGCTGAATACTGGTGGGAAGGAGCCCGTCAGATGCTGGTGCATGACCAACAAGCTGTTGACTGGAATGCTTTTAAGGGAAAATTCCTGGAGAAGTATTTTCCTGCGAGTGCAAGGCACGAGAAAGAGATGGAGTTCCTCCAGCTGAGACAGGGGGGAATGACCGTAGCTGAATACGGGGCTAAGTTTGAAAGTCTAGCAAAGTTCTCAAATTACTTTCTGGACAACCCAAGAGAGGAGTGGAAGTGCAGAAAATTCGAAGGAGGTCTAAGGATCGACTTGAAGAGAGCTGTAGTTCCATTGGAAATTTCTGTTTTTCCGAGGTTAATGGAAAAGTGTCGTTTGATCGAGAGTTTGGAGCCTAAGGACAAGCGGGTACAGAGTTCTGGACCGAGCAAGTTCCAGAGAGGAAGCGGTGGTCGAGACAACAAATCTCGATGGAAGCCCTATGCAAAGCAACAAGATCGACAACAACGTTCTGTTGGAGGAAGCAGTGGGAGTTTCAGTCAGTCTGGAAATGCCCCAAACAAGTGCATGAAGTATGGGAAGAGCAATCACATCACCAGAGATTGTTCGATCAAAGGGATTATCTGCTTCAAGTGTGGGAAGCCGGGACACATCTCACGTGAATGCATGCAACCGAAGTTGGAACATTCTGTTAACAATGTCCAAGCTGCAAGGCCTAAGATGAAGGGCAGAGTCTACACTATGGGTGGTGCTGAAGCTTCTCAGAATGAAGACTTGATCCAAGGTCAGTGTGTCATGGGAGGTGAAACCTTAACTGTACTATTTGATTCAGGCGCAACGCATTCCTTTATTGCCTATGACTGTGTGAATCTGTTGGGATTACCTGTGTCTTCTTTACCTTTTGATTTGGTAATTTCTACGCCTACTGCAAAGCCTGTTGTAACTGATAAAGTTTGTTTGAATTGTTCTATTTCTGTTAAAGATAGAAGGTTTTTGATTGATTTGATCTGTTTGCCTCTCTCGCAAATGGATGTAATCTTAGGAATGGATTGGTTGTCTTCTAATCATATCCTGTTAGACTGTGCAAATAAAACCTTAGTTTTCCCTAGTTGTGAGAATTCTGGATTTTTGACTGCCAACCAAGTAAACGCTTCTTTGAGAGAAGGAGCTCAGGGATACATGTTACTATCTTCTTTGGAGGTCAAGAGCGAGCTAGTCTTAGAGCGCATACCTGTCGTGAATGAGTTTCCGGAAGTCTTTCCTGAAGACGTACCAGGTTTGCCGCCAGTTCGGGACATCGAGTTTGCAATCGATCTTGTGCCAGGAACAGGACCAGTGTCTATGGCACCGTATCGTATGGCACCTGCTGAGTTGGAAACGTTGAAGGAACAGTTGGTAGACTTATTGGGGAAGCAGTTTGTTAGACCCAGTGTGTCACCGTGGGGAGCACCTGTGTTGTTGGTGAAAAAGAAAGATGGAACATCTCGGTTATGTGTGGATTATCGCCAGTTGAATAAAGTTACTATTAAGAACAAGTACCACTTCCGAGGATAGATGACTTGATGGATCAGTTGAGGGGAGCGGTAGTTTTCTCCAAGATTGATTTGCGATCAGGTTATCACCAGATTTGTGTGAAGGCAGAAGATATATCGAAGACAGCATTTCGAACACGCTATGGGCACTATGAGTATCTTGTGATGCCGTTTGGTGTGACGAATGCTCCAGCTATATTCATGGACTATATGAATAGGATCTTTCGTCCATACCTAGATCAGTTTGTCGTTGTCTTCATAGATGACATACTTATCTATTCACGAGACCAGGAAGAACATGCTGAACATCTTAGTGTGGTTCTTCAAGTTCTGAAAGAGAAACAGCTGTATGCAAAACTGTCCAAGTGTGAGTTTTGGCTCAACGAAGTGCAGTTTTTGGGTCATGTAATTTCAAGGGAAGGAATTGCTGTAGATCCGTCAAAGGTTGAAGCAGTTCTTGAGTGGGAAAGACCAACCACAGTGACTGAAATACGCAGTTTTGTGGGTTTGGCTGGGTATTATCGAAGGTTCATTGAGGGATTCTCTAAGATTGTAGGACCTCTTACCCAATTGACAAGGAAGGACAAAGCGTTTGAATGGACCGAAGCCTGTGAGCAGAGTTTTCAAGAGTTGAAGAAGAGGCTAACTACATCACCAGTGTTGATATTGCCAGATCCAACCGAACCTTTTGAAGTGTACTGTGATGCTTCATACCAAGGTTTAGGCTGTGTTCTGATGCAGAATCGGAAGGTGGTAGCGTATGCCTCGAGACAGTTGAAAGTGCACGAGAAGAATTACCCAACTCATGATCTGGAGTTAGCAGCGGTAGTCTTTGCGTTGAAGATTTGGAGGCATTACTTGTATGGGTCGACGTTTAAAGTCTTCAGTGACCATAAGAGCTTGAAGTATCTGTTTGATCAGAAAGAGCTCAACATGAGACAAAGACGGTGGCTGGAATTTTTGAAGGACTATGATTTCCAGTTGCAGTATCATCCGGGAAAAGCTAATGTGGTAGCGGATGCCCTGAGTAGAAGGGTGTTACATGTGTCTGCCATGATGGTTAAGGAACACGAGCTGTTGGAACAGTTCAGGGATATGCATCTGTCCGTGGTTAGTATGCCAGGAAGACTATGTGTAGGTATGGTTACGGTATCTTGTGATCTGATGGATCAGATTCGAGAGAAACAAGTATACGACCAGTATCTGGAGAAAGAGCGAAGGAATCTAAAGAAGGGGATGACGTCGGAATACAAAGAAGGAGCAGATGGAATCCTAAGACGAGGAGAACGGGTTTGTGTGCCAAACAACCCAGAGATAAGGAGGTTAATTCTGGACGAAGCTCATAGAAGCAAGTTAAGTATGCATCCAGGGTCAACCAAGATGTACCAAGACCTGAAGCAGTTGTTTTGGTGGCAAGGGATGAAAAGAGATGTAGCCGATTATGTGGCATCTTGCTTAGTGTGTCAGAAAGCAAAGGTTGAACATCAGAGGCCAGCTGGAATGTTACTTCCGTTGGATATCCCAGAGTGGAAATGGGACGGCATAGCAATGGATTTCGTGACGTGTTTGCCAAGGACACCTAAAGGATACGATTCCATTTGGGTTATAATTGATAGGCTTACGAAATCAGCTCATTTTCTACCGATTAATCTCAAGTATTCTATGGAAAAGCTTACTCAGATTTATATCAGTGAGATTGTGAGACTGCATGGAGTACCTTCAAGCATCATATCGGATAGAGACCCGCGTTTTACTTCGTGATTTTGGCAAAGTTTACATGAAGCTTTAGGAACAAAGTTACGATTAAGTTCGGCTTACCATCCTCAAACTGATGGACAATCGGAAAGGACGATTCAGTCTTTAGAGGATCTGTTGAGGGCGTGTGTGTTGGAACATGCCGGTAGTTGGGAGAATTTCCTACCGTTGATAGAGTTTACCTACAACAACAGTTATCATTCGAGTATAGGGATGGCACCCTACGAAGCTTTATATGGACGACGTTGCAGAACACCTTTGTGTTGGTACCAAGATGGAGAAAGTGCTTCATTAGGACCTGAACTAGTGCAACAAACAACCGAGAAGGTGAAACTGATTCAAGAAAAGATGAGGACGACTCAGAGCAGACAGAAGAGTTATGCGGATAAAAGACGTAGGCTACTTGAGTTCGAGGAAGGGGATCATGTGTTTTTGAGAGTCACTCCGATGACTGGGGTGGGCAGGGTCTTGAAGTCCAGAAAACTCACTCCAAAATTCATTGGACCTTATCAAATTCTTCGTCGGATAGGTCCAGTAGCTTACCAAATAGCTTTACCGCCTTTTCTATCCAACCTTCATAATGTTTTTCATGTTTCGCAATTGCGGAAGTATATTCCTGATCCCAGTCACGTCATAGAGTCTGATTCAGTACAGCTGAAGGATAACCTAACCTATGAGACATTGCCGGTTAAGATCGAGGACAGGAGGATAAAGAAACTGCGAGGGAAGGAGATAGCTTTGGTCAAAGTTATCTGGAACGAGACTACAGGTGATGCTACCTGGGAAAGAGAAGAGGACATGCAACAACAGTATCCGAGTTTGTTTTAAGAGGTACGTGTAATTTCGAGGACGAAATTCTTTTAAGAGGGGTAGGAATGTAACGCCCCGATTTTTCACGTTTTCTATTTCTTTAGTATTTTAATGTCTTTATTTTATTTGAGGTCTTAGGAATAGAAATAAAATATTCCGAGACCACAGTCATGCTCGACGATATCGTAGGAAGCTACGATTAAGTTTTGAGTCGAAAACTCAAACGGAGTCCGGTCTGCGTTTTTACACTGACAGTATGATTTTACTGCTCAGAAGACCTCAGATGGACCCGTGAACGAGACAGTAAGTCTTAGAATTCGATTCTCTACGTTTTGGTTAAATTTCGTAAAAATTTCAGAAAAATAACTTCCTGACCTTCGTTCGGGCGGAATCCTCAATCGGGTGACGAACGGAGCCACATATGGATTTACCGGGACTCGCCAAAAGATAATCTTGATATCACATCATCCCAGGACACTTGGGAGAGTATGCCAGAGTCGTTGTGACGTTCAGAAATATCTGGACGCAAAATGACCAAAATGCCCCTAATCTTAGTCTTTTACACTTTTACCATTATACCCTTTTGGCAAATGACCTTTTTACCCTTAAGTGAACTTTTAAGAGGCTGAACTCAGCCCCTCACTTCATCATTTTCGCACAGCCCCTCACACCATAGAGTTCCATAGTTGTTCTTGAGAGAAAACTCCATTTTCACCTAGAAAAGCTTGAGTTTTTGTTGGATTCACTTGATTCCTTGAGCAATCTTTCTTCATTTCAAGGTAAGATCACTTCTATGGTCTCTTAGCTTCTTGAATCTTTCTTTATTTCAAGATCAATCTTCATTTTCATGAAAAGAATTTCTTAGATCCAAAACTTTGAAAATCCATAGGAAATTGTAGAAAAATCCTTTTGAGGTAAGACCAAGTTCTTTGAACTCACATCATCAATCTCTACCTAAACCCAAGAGCTTATGATTCAACTCTCATCATAGCTCAAAAAGCATTTTTGGCCGAACCCTTTTGGAAGATGATGAATAGTGTTTTCATCAAGTTTTGATTTTTAACACTTGATTTCATCCTTAGCTTTCCTAATGCTTTTGAATCCATGAAATGGAAAACCAAAACCAATTCCTAACCTTTTTAACCTAGGGTGGCCGAAACCCTCTTTGTGAGAATTGTTGAGATTGGCTTTGATTGTTGTTTAATGTTGGATTGTTGTGTTGTTGTAGTTGTTGACGATTATCAGGAAGTTCAGAAACCGATCAACCGACTTTGATCCGGGAATCTGCTCATCAAGAGGTATGGGGAGAAGAACCTCATCACACCAAGATGGTGGTAGTGAGAATGGTTGTTTAAGTTTATGTGTGGGTGAAACCCTTTAGTTTGGGTTCACTTTTATGTGTTAAGTCTTGTTAAGTTCTCTTGGAGAACAAGATTGTTATGATGAGTTTATGCTTGAGTATGTTGTAGTGTGCTTTAGCATATGTTGATGATGATATGATTGAATGAAAATCATTTCCATGTATGTTGAAAAACCTACTTTGATCACTAGATCAAGTATGGACTTTTATGGTTTGATTATGAGACCATGATGTGTGATGGACTTGGATGTTTGATTATGATGTAGAAATGTGTATTGTGGCTTATCATAATTGTATGAGCTTTTGAGCTACATGTGCTTTGTTGGTGAAGTGAAGTCTCCATTTTCTTTGGAGTAGGCTTGTGGCCTTAGTAAGAGGAAAATATAAGAACATATGTTGTTCTTGTTTTGGTAAAGTGTTGATGCAACAAAATGTTTTCAAAGAGAAACAAAAGTGATTTTGATCCAAAGATCAAATGAAGTTTTCACCTCTAAAGTGTGTCACCAAAGTTGGGAAAATGTCTTTTCTTTAGCCATAGGTCTTTTAATCAAACTAAGTGTTTCAAAAGAAGAAATAATGAAGGAGTTAGGGAAAATGAAAAACAGGGCACTCGCCCCGCGAACCCCGTCTCGCCTCGCGAGACAGAGGGAAGATAAGGCATTCGCCAGGCTAACCTTGCCTCGCCTCGCGAAACAGTGGACTAGCCCGAGCAGCAAAGATGCAGCTCCTCGGCCTCGCGTCGCGACTTCGTTATCGCCTCGCGAACTGCCTAAGCAGCAAAGATGCAGCTTCTCGGCCTCGCGTAGCGAAGTCATTTTCGGCTCGCGAACCGCCTAAGTAGTGAAGATGCAACTTCTCTGCCTCGCGTCGCGATATAACCCTCGCCTCGCGGAGCAGAAAGACTGTCTAAGAAGTAAAGATGACTTCTCTGCCTCGCGTCGCGATCCAATCCTCGCCTCGCGAAGCAGAAGGATTTTTCCAAGCAGTAAAGAAAACTTCTCAGCCTCGCGTCGCGACATATACCTTCGCTTCGCGAGAAATGGTTTGTTTATAAATAGTGTTTTTCAAACTCAAACTGTAAAGTTTACGCTTTTTAAACCTATGTTAAGTAATTGACTTAGAGTTGAAGACAAGGAATAATTAAGTATGGTATGTAGTGGAACAAGACCACATGCTATACCATTGATGACTTAATACATCAATGACTTCATAAGACATAATCACAAACATAAAACGTTTTGGGTTTTGAAACAGTCGTTCGATGACGGACCGGTGATTCGGACCCCGATCAGTCGTTCAATTGTTTCAGTCTTGTGATGACTCGATCCCGGAGGGATCACGAGATTTATCTGGTGGATAAAGGTTTTCTTTTCAAAAGACGCGTATAGTTCCTAAGGAAGAGAACCTTAGTAGACTTTGAGGTTTATCCGGGGGATAGACATTGCTTGATCGCATCTGCTTTGTGTAAGCATTGGCATTTCATTTGCATAGTTGTAAGGCCTTGAGCCTAGGAGTTGAGCTTACACCTTGATGCGGGTGCGAATCTTACGGTGACGATCTTCAATGGTCTTTTGGGAGGTATCAGGGTTGGAAGGGCTGACATGTGACCAGTTGGTAGCTCTTCTGTGTCGTGGCGAATCCGTGCAATACACTGATATCCTCTACTAGATGCCGTACTTTTCATGTTTGGTTGAGAGTGTTTCCGTAAAAGCCAGATACGTGCACGTTACGAATGTTGTAGCATCTTGCCCAAGGCTGGCGCGCACGGAACATGTCCTCCCATTCACTCTCTCAGAATATTTTGTTAGCTCCATGGAGTAGGGGTCAGAGTAGTACCCAGTGACATTGACATTGAGTCATATACATTGCATTGCATTGCATGGCTATTGATGTTTACATTTACTGTTATACATCGTTGTACTGTTAAAGAATACCTTATTTTATGCTGTTAACTGCTTAACATGATATTATGCTGTCAACTGCTTAATATGTTTGACATTGAGAATTCCTGTAAGCATGTTGGGTACGCTGTTACCCGGTGAGTCGTCCCGTTTTTACTATTGCTGTTTTGCTGTGTTGATGAACGGGAATCTCACCCATATCTGTATGTTTTCTGTTGGTACTTGCTGTTGCTGTTTGAACAGATGGACGTGATGATGGTTCAGTCCAGTAGTTCCTTTGAGCCAGAGGAGGACCTTCTTTTTGTGGTCTAGTTTTGTTGTCGGCCAGACTATGTCGTTTTTGTAGTACTTTTGGGGAGCTACGACTCCTTGTACTTATTGTATTTCTTATGTCAGTTACACATTAGACTTATGTCTGTATATAGTATTATTCCTTTTTCTGTTTATGTCCCTGTAATTATTATGCATATTGTTCTAGAAATGTATGGCGAACCTAAGTTCGTTATTAGTATTATTTACCTTTGCTAAATCCCATTGCATCTTGTGAAAAGAAAGAAAAAAAAAAGAAAATCGTATTTTCCGCATTAAGAAATATTTTCGGCCTTATAAACGTTCGGGAATGTGACACTCGGGAAAGGGTGTTGCATCCAACCATCCACCATCAACACCATTACATGGCTATCAACTTTGACCAACAAGCATCAAAGATGATTTAACAACATAAAACTTGACCAATAAGCATCAAGAATGATTTAACCAACAACATCGGTAACAGTACGTCATTACCAATAACATCATCGTCTTATTAATTGTTCTCTTTGTTAAGTCTTAACTTAATATTATCTTTGTTAAGTATTATACTTAATCTTATTATCTAAACCTCAATTCATATTTTATTAAGATTATAACTTAATCTTAATAACCTCAAGTCATATATTTATTAAGATTATAACTTAACCTTAATATATAATCCTCAATTCATATCTTATTAAGAGTATAACTTAATCCTAATATTTAAACCTCAAGTCATATATTTATTAAGATTGTAACTTAATCCTAATATCTAAACCACAATCCATATCTTATTAAGATTACGACCTCACAGTCTTTTTCCCATTACCCTAATCATTATCCCTTCACAACAAAATCTGGGTGAGAAACCCAGATTCGCTAGGCGAATCGTGGCTCGCGAGGCGAGCTCGAGAGCTCCTTAACAGGTTCTCAGATTCGCTAGGCGAATCCTGGCTCGCGAGGCGAGCCCGAGAGCCCCAATATCTGGTTCTCTCATTCGCCTCGCGGATTACAATCCGCTAAGCGAATCACGTCAGACCACGAATGGTCTCTCTGTCTCGCCTCGCGAATGGATATTCGCCAGGCGAATCATGACAGATGTGGGAATCTTAAGAATTTCTCTAAGTTATCCCTATGCCTATCACCCCATCTCTCAAGAATCATCCCAATGGGTTTCCAAAACTAATCCACTATTATCAATCTCACCTCTCGTAACAACTCATTCATTATGGGGTGCCAAACGTCCCTAAGCTATGTTCTTTCACTAATCCTATTTTCTTTATTGTAACGCACATCATCATCAAGTCATCAATATCAATGCACATTATAAAATCTCATGAATGCATATTGTATGTATGTACATACCATTCATCGTACCTCATAATGTTTCAATCATATCATCAAGACAAACACCCATAATCACAATCATAGAACCATAAACATATATATTTATACAGCATTCACATAGACATATACATGGCATATACATAACATACACATAATTACACTCATGGCATATACATAGGCATTTACAATGCATATAGACAAACATATAGGGGTCATGGGTTAACCCCTTCATCTTAACCTATCCCAAAACCCACATACTCATGATCTATTTCTTCGCCCCATACCTGGTATGACGATCACAATGAACAAAGGAAGGAAAAAGGTCCGGAAAAGGTTGCGTCTCACGATGCTCGATCTTACGACGCTTGACTTCACGATCACAGCCCCAAAAGGCTCAAGAGCAGCAACTAGGAAGAGGGCTTGTGATGGCAATGATGCTCTTCAAGCGAAGGAGACGAAGAACGGCGAACAATGGTGCAATCTCCTTCAAGAATCCTTGGAAAGGGTTTAGAAATCCTTGTTTGGAGAGGAAGAGGCAGTTTCTAAAAGTAATTCGACTTAGAAAATAGGTTTAGGTCGAGTCTTATGGTATAAATATGAGTTAGGGTCATTATGGGCTGATTAGAAGCCCAAAAACACGATTCTGCTACGCCACTCTGATTCGCGAGGCGAGTAGCATTTCGAGAGGCGAACCAGAGAGCTGCAAAAATCTGGCTGTCAGGTTCGCGAGGCGAATGTATCTTTGCGACGCGAAACTTTAGAAGCCGAATTTGGCCTTAACACCTGAAATAAGACTATAGATAATTCTCTAAGCTTTCCAACGCATCCAAGATCACCTCAATCGGATGTCTAGAACTCAAGATATGAATCAAACCGTAAAACAGGTTTCTTGGACTTGAATGCATTGACCATTCCTTAAGGCTAAAAAACCTCATGGATGAGCATAACCACATATATTGGTCAAGAATAATACATAACAATATGTATTAATATAAGGTGAAATTCGAGGTGTTACAAACAGTATCACATCTCAAGCTTGAAGAAGGAATTTCACTCAGATCGAGATTGGTTCAGATCTCGACTTCTACTGGAACCATGTAGGTATTTATCTTATCTTTCTAACAAAACCAAGATCACTTCATTTCGACGAGCGTACCTCAAAATACGACATTTCGGACGCTTGATTATCGGCAGCAGGCGCTTGACTTCAATCTTCAGTGTTTTTGCTTTTGCAGCACTTGTACTTTTGTTTTTATTCACGCTTGCCTTCTCTTTCTTCTATTAGAATTGCCGAAGCTTTTGTGTTCTTCTATTACAGTAGCTGATACTTTATAGTAAATGGTACCTTATTTTCGGGTCAAGCTTGGACTTTGAATATCTTGATAATGCATTCAAAATAACTTCTTCGGCCTTCATAATGTTTTATATTCTGAATAGACGCTTGATTAGCATCACTAGACGCTTCTTCAATTAGCTAAGGCGCGCGGTTATCCACTGGGCACATTCACAAGGCTGTCAAACTAGTAGCATTCTGACCAGTTCGCGTATTATGCTTCTTTGATCCTCTTAATGGCCGAATTAGGATTCGATGTCTTAATGAAACTTGTAGATATGGATACTAGCTTTAAAGAGACACCGGTTTCATCCAATTCGGACGCCAACTGCTTAATATATGGCCATCAGACGCTGCACAGGTCTGACTGTCAAGAACAATATCACGTCAAAAACTTACGGACGCAATTTGACAAAGATACAGTTCGATTTCACTCTTGGCGTCTTCATGAGAGTTGCGGATATTTCTCTAAGCCTTCCAACGATAACAAGATCGATGCTTTTGAACAACTGAAGCTCCAGAAATTGTCAGCAGACGCTTGCATGTTCTGATTGTCATGAATAGTATCACATCTCAAGCTTGAAGAAGGAATTTCACTCAGATCGGGATTGGTTCAGATCTCGACTTCTCCAGGAGACAAGTAGGTATTTATCTTATCTTTATAACAAAACCAAGATCACTTCATTTCGACGAGCGTACCTCAAAATACGACGTTTCGGACGCTTGATTATCGGCAGTAGGCGCCTGACTTCAATCTTCAGTGTTTTTGCTTTTGCACCATTTGTACTTTTGTTTTGATTCATGCTTATCTTATCTTTCTTCTATTATAATTGATGAAGCTTTTGTCTTCTTCTATTACAGTACTTCATGCTTCAGGACTTTATAGAAAAGGGTACCTTATTTTCTGGTTAAGCTTGGACTTTCAATATCTTAATACTACATTCAAAATTACTTCTCCAGCATTCATAATGTTTGTATTCTGAATAGACACTTGATTAGATTCACCGGAAGCTTCTTAAATTACGTAAGCCGCTTGATTATCCACTGGGCACATTCACAAGGCTGTTTAACTCGTAGCATTCTTAGCAGTTACCGTATTACGCATCTTTGACCCTCTTGGTGAACGAATTAGGTTCAATGTCTTCATGAAACATGTAGATATGGATATTAGATTTAATAAGACACCGGTTTCATCCAATTCGGACACATAAAGCTCAATATATGGTCATCAGACGCTACATAGGTATGACTGTCAGGAACAACATCAAGTCACCAACTTACGGATACAATTTGATAAAGATGGAGATCGATGTCGCTCTTGACCTCTTCATGAGAGTTGCGGATATTTCTCTAAGCCTTCCAATGATACCAAGATCAATGCTTTTGAACACCTAAAGCTCCAGAAATTGTCAGCAGACGATTGCATGTTCTGATTGTCATGAACAGTATCACATCTCAAGCTTGAAGAAGGAATTTCACTCAGATCGGGATTGGTTCAGATCTCGACTTCTCCAGGAGACAAGTAGTTATTTATCTTATCTTTATAACAAAACCAAGATCACTTCATTTCAATGAGCGTACCTCAAAATACAACGTTTCGGACGCTTGATTATCGGCAGCAGTCGCCAGACTTCAATCTTCAGTGTTTTTGCTTTTGCAGCATTTGTACTTTTGTTTTTATTCACGCTTGTCTTATCTTTTATCTATTAGAATTGCTGAAGCTTTTGTCTTCTTCTATTACAGTGCTTCATGCTTCAGGACTTTATAGATATCGATACCTTATTTTCTGGTTAAGCTCGGACTTTCGATATCTTAATACTGCATTCAAAATTACTTCTCTAGCCTTCATAATGTTTGTATTCTGAATAGACGCTCGATTAGATTCACCGGACACTTCTTAAATTAGCTAAGGCGCTTTATTATCCACTGGGCACATTCACAAGGCTGTTTAACTCGTAGAATTCTTAGCAGTTACCGTATTATGCATCGTTGACCCTCTTGGTGGACGAATTAGGATTCAATGTCTTCATGAAACTTGTAGATATGGATATTAGATTTAATGAGACACCGGTTTCATCCAATTCGGACGCATATAGCTCAATATATGGTCATCAGACGCTACATAGGTATGACTGTCCGGAACAACATCAAGTCACCAACTTACGGATGCAATTTGATAAAGATAGAGATCGATTTCGCTCTTGACCTCTTCATGAGAGTTGCAGATATTTCTCTAAGCCATCCAATGAGACCAAGATCGATGCTTTTGAACACCTAAAGCTCCAGAAATTTTTAGCAGACGCTTGCATGTTCTGATTGTCATGAACAGTATCACATCTCAAGCTTGAAGAAGGAATTTCTCTTAGATCCAGATTGGTTCAGATCTCGAATTCTCCTGGAAACATGTAGGTATTTATATTATCTTTCTAACAAAACCAATATCATTTCATTTCGACAAGCGCACCTCAAAATACGACGTTTCGGACGCTTGATTATCGGCAGCTGGTGCTTGACTTCAGTCTTCAGTGTTTTTACTTTTGCAGCACTTGTACTTTTGTTTTTATTCACGCTTGCCTTCTCTTTCTTCTATTAGAATTGCCGAACTTTTTGTGTTCTTCTATTACAGTAGTTGATACTTTATAGTAAATGGTACCTTATTTTCAGGTCAAGCTTGGACTTTGAATATCTTAATAATGCATTCAAAATAACTTCTCTAGCATTCATAATGTTTTGTATTCTGAATAGACGCTTGATTAGCTTCACTGGACGCTTTTTAAAATTATGCTTCTTTGATCCTCATAACGGCCGAATTAGGATTCGATGTCTTAATGAAACTTGTAGATATGGATATAGCATTTAAAGAGACACCGGTTTCATCCAATTCGAACACCGACTGCTTAATATATGGCCATCAGACGCTACACAGGTATGATTGTCAAGAACGATATCACGTCAAAAATTTACGGATGCAATTTGACAAAGATAGAGATCGATTTCACTCTTGGCGTCTTCATGAGATTTGAAGTTATTTCTAAGCCTTCCAACGATACCAAGATAGATGCTTTTGAACACCTAAAGCTCCAGAAATTGTCAGCAGACGCTTGCACGATCTGATTGTCATGAACAGTATCACATCTAGTGCTTGAAGAAAGAGATTCACTCAGATAGAGATTGGTACACATCTCGACTTCTCCAGGAAACATGTAGGTATTTCTATTATCTTTCTTAAAAAACCAAGATCACTTCATTTCGACAAGCGTACCTCAAAATACAACGTTTCAGGCGCTTGATTATCGGCAGCAGGCGCTTGACTTCAATCTTCAGTGTTTTTGCTTTTCCAGCTTTGGTACTTTTTTCTTTATTCAAGCTTTTCTTCTCTTTCTTCTATGAGAATTGCTGAAGCTTTTGTCTTCTTCTATTACAGTACTTCATGATTCAGGACTTTATAGAAAAGGGTACCTTATTTTCTGGTTAAGTTTGGACTTTCAATATCTTAATACTTCATTCAAAATTACTTCTCCAGCCTTCATAATGTTTGTATTCTGAATAGATGCTTGATTAGATTCATCGAACGCTTTTTAAATTAGCTAAGGCGCTTGATTATCCACTGGGTACATTCATAAGGCTGTTTAACTCGTAGCATTCTTAGCAGTTAGTGTATTATGCCTCTTTGACCCTCTTAGTCGACAAATTAGGATTCGATGTCTTCATGAAACTTGTAGCTATGGATATTAAATTTAATGGGGCATCGGTTTTATCCAATTCGGACACATATAGCTCAATATATGGTCATCAGACGCTACATAGGTATGACTGTCCGGAACAACATCAAGTCACCAACTTACGGATGCAATTTGATAAAGATAGAGATCGATTTCGCTCTTGACCTCTTCATGAGAGTTGCAGATATTTCTCTAAGCCATCCAATGAGACCAAGATCGATGCTTTTGAACACCTAAAGCTCCAGAAATTTTTAGCAGACGCTTGCATGTTCTGATTGTCATGAACAGTATCACATCTCAAGCTTGAAGAAGGTATTTCTCTTAGATCCAGATTGGTTCAGATCTCGAATTCTCCGGGAAACATGTAGGTATTTATATTATCTTTCTAACAAAACCAATATCATTTCATTTCGACAAGCGTACCTCAAAAAAGGACGTTTCGGACGCTTGATTATCGGCAGCTGGTGCTTGACTTCAGTCTTCAGTGTTTTTACTTTTGCAGCACTTGTACTTTTGTTTTTATTCACGCTTGCCTTCTCTTTCTTCTATTAGAATTGCCGAACTTTTTGTGTTCTTCTATTACAGTAGTTGATACTTTATAGTAAATGGTACCTTATTTTCAGGTCAAGCTTGGACTTTGAATATCTTAATAATGCATTAAAAATAACTTCTCTAGCATTCATAATGTTTTGTATTCTGAATAGACGCTTGATTAGCTTCACTGGACGCTTTTTAAAATTATGCTTCTTTGATCCTCATAACGGCCGAATTAGGATTCGATGTCTTAATGAAACTTGTAGATATGGATATAGCATTTAAAGAGACACCGGTTTCATCCAATTCGAACACCGACTGCTTAATATATGGCCATCAGACGCTACACAGGTATGATTGTCAAGAACGATATCACGTCAAAAATTTACGGATGCAATTTGACAAAGATAGAGATCGATTTCACTCTTGGCGTCTTCATGAGATTTGAAGTTATTTCTAAGCCTTCCAACGATACCAAGATAGATGCTTTTGAACACCTAAAGCTCCAGAAATTGTCAGCAGACGCTTGCACGATCTGATTGTCATGAACAGTATCACATCTAGTGCTTGAAGAAAGAGATTCACTCAGATAGAGATTGGTACACATCTCGACTTCTCCAGGAAACATGTAGGTATTTCTATTATCTTTCTTAAAAAACCAAGATCACTTCATTTCGACAAGCGTACCTCAAAATACAACGTTTCAGGCACTTGATTATCGGCAGCAGGCGCTTGACTTCAATCTTCAGTGTTTTTGCTTTTCCAGCTTTGGTACTTTTTTCTTTATTCAAGCTTTTCTTCTCTTTCTTCTATGAGAATTGCTGAAGCTTTTGTCTTCTTCTATTACAGTACTTCATGATTCAGGACTTTATAGAAAAGGGTACCTTATTTTCTGGTTAAGTTTGGACTTTCAATATCTTAATACTTCATTCAAAATTACTTCTCCAGCCTTCATAATGTTTGTATTCTGAATAGATGCTTGATTAGATTCATCGAACGCTTTTTAAATTAGCTAAGGCGCTTGATTATCCACTGGGTACATTCATAAGGCTGTTTAACTCGTAGCATTCTTAGCAGTTAGTGTATTATGCCTCTTTGACCCTCTTAGTCGACAAATTAGGATTCGATGTCTTCATGAAACTTGTAGCTATGGATATTAAATTTAATGGGGCATCGGTTTTATCCAATTCGGACACATACAGCTAAATATATGGTCATCAGACGCTACATAGGTATGACTGTCAGGAACAACATCACGTCATCCACTTACGGATGCAATTTGACAAAGATAGAGATTAATTTCGCTCTTGACCTCTTCATGAGAGTTGCGGATATTTCTCTAAGCCTTACAACGATACCCGGATCGATGCTTTTGAACTCCTAAAGCTCCAGAAATTGTCAGCAGACGGTTGCATGTTCTGATTGTCATGAACAGTATCACATCTCAAGCTTGTAGAAGGAATTTCATCAGATCGAGATTCGTTCAGATCTCGACTTCTACTGGAACCATCTAGGTATTTATCTTATCTTTCTAACAAAACTAAGATCACTTCATTTAGACGAGCGTACCTCAAAATACGACGTTTCGGACGCTTGATTATCGACAGCAGTCACCTGACTTCAATCTTCATTGTTTTTGCTTTTGCAGCATTTGTACTTTTGTTTTTATTCACGCTTGTCTTATCTTTTATCTATTAGAATTGCTAAAGCTTTTGTCTTCTTCTATTACAGTACTTCATGCTTCAGGACTTTATAGAAATGGGTACCTTATTTTCTGGTTAAGCTTGGACTTTCAATATCTTAATACTACATTCAAAATTACTTCTCTAGCCTTCATAAAGTTTGTATTCTGAATAGACGCTTGATTAGATTCACCGGACGCTTCTTAAATTAGCTGAGGCGCTTTATTATCCACTGGGCACATTCACAAGGCTGTTTAACTCGTAGCATTCTTAGCAGTTACCGTATTATGCATCTTTGACCCTCTTAGTGGACGAATTAGGATTCAATATCTTCAAGAAACTTGTAGATATGGAGATTAGATTTAATGAAACACCGGTTTCATCCAATTCAGACACATACAGCTCAATATATGGTCATCAGACGCTACATAGGTATGACTGTCAGGAACAACATCAAGTCACCAACTTACGGATGCAATTTGATAAAGATAGAGATCGATTTCGCTCTTGACCTTTTCATGAGGGTTGCGGATATTTCTCTAAGCCATCCAATGATACCTAGATCGATGCTTTTGAACACCTAAAGCTCCAGAAATTGTCAGCAGACGCTTGCATGTTCTGATTGTCATGAACAGTATCGCATTTCAAGCTTGAAGAAGGAATTTCTCTTAGATCGAGATTGGTTCAGATCTCGACTTCTGCGGGAAACATGTAGGTATTTATCTTATCTTTCTAACAAAACCAAGATCACTTCATTTCGACGAGCGTACCTCAAAATACGACGTTTCAGACGCTTGATTATCGGCAGTAGGCGCTTGACTTCAATCTTCAGTGTTTTTGCTTTTGCAGCACTTGTACTTTTGTTTTTATTCACGCTTGCCTTCTCTTTCTTCTATTAGAATTGCCGAACTTTTTGTGTTCTTCTATTACAGTAGTTGATACTTTATAGTAAATGGTACCTTATTTTCGGGTCAAGCTTGGACTTTGAATATCTTAATAATGCATTCAAAATAACTTCTCTAGCCTTCATAATGTTTTGTATTCTGAATAGACGGTTGATTAGCTTCACTGGACGCTTCTTAAATTAGATAAGGCACGTGGTTATCCACTGGGCACATTCACAAGGCTGTCAAACTAGTATCATTCTGACCAGTTCGCATATTATGCTTCTTTGATCCTCTTAACGGCCGAATTAGGATTCGATGTCTTAATGAAACTTATAGATATGGATATAGCATTTAAAGAGACACCGGTTTCGTCCAATTCAGACACCGACTGCTTAATATATGGCCATCAGACGCTACACAGGTTTGACTGTCAAGAACGATATCACGTCAAAAATTTACGGATGCAATTTGACAAAGATAGAGATCGATTTCACTCTTGGTGTCTTCATGAGATTTGAATTTATTTCCAAGCCTTCCAACGATGCCAAGATTGATGCTTTTGAACACCTAAAGCTCCAGAAATTGTCAGCAGACGCTTGCACGTTCTGATTGTCATGAACAGTATCACATCTAGTGCTTGAAGAAAACGATTCACTCAGATAGAGTTTGGTACAGATCTCGACTTCTCCAGGAAACATGTAGGTATTTCTATTATCTTTCTTAAAAAACCAAGATCACTTCATTTCGATGAGCGTACCTCAAAATACGACGTTTCAGGCGCTTGATTATCGGCAGCAGGCGCTTGACTTCAATCTTCAGTGTTTTTGCTTTTCCAGCTTTGGTACTTTTGACTTTATTCACGCTTTTCTTCTCTTTCTTCTATGAGAATTGCTGAAGCTTTTGTCTTCTTCTATTACAGTACTTCATGATTCAGGACTTTATAGAAAAGGGTACCTTATTTTCTGGTTAAGCTTGGACTTTCAATATCTTAATACTTCATTCAAAATTACTTCTCCAGCCTTCATAATGTTTTTATTCTGAATAGACGCTTGATTAGATTCATCGGACGCTTCTTAAATTAGCTAAGGCGCTTGATTATCCACTGGGTACATTCACAAGGCTGTTGAACTCGTAGCATTCTTAGCAGTTAGAGTATTATGCTTCTTTGACCCTCTTAGTGGACGAATTAGGATTCGATGGCTTCATCAAACTTGTAACTATGGATATTATATTTAATGGGGCACCGGTTTTATCCAATTCGGACACATACAGCTCAATATATGATCATCAGATGCTACATAGGTATGACTGTCAGGAACAACATCAAGTCACCAACTTACGGATGCAATTTGATAAAGATAGAGATCGATTTCGCTCTTGACCTCTTCACGAGGGTTGCGGATATTTCTCTAAGCCATCCAATGATACCTAGATCGATGCTTTTGAACACCTAAAGCTCCAAAAATTGGCAGCAGACGCTTGCATGTTCTGATTGTCATGAACAGTATCACATCTCAAGCTTGAAGAAGGAATTTCTCTTAGATCGAGATTGGTTCAAATCTCGACTTCTCCGGGAAACATGTAGGTATTTATCTTATCATTCTAACAAAACCAAGATCACTTCATTTCGACGAGCGTACCTCAAAATACGACGATTCAGACGCTTGATTATCAGCAGCAGGCGCTTGACTTCAATCTTCAGTGTTTTTGCTTTTGCAGCACTTGTAATTTTGTTTTTATTCACGCTTGCCTTCTCTTTCTTCTTTTAGAATTGCCGAACTTTTTGTGTTCTTCTATTAGAGTAGTTGATACTTTATAGTAAATGGTACCTTATTTTCGGGTCAAGCTTGGACTTTGAATATCTTAATAATGCATTCACAATAACTTCTCTAGCCTTCATAATGTTTTGTATTCTGGATAGACGCTTGATTAGCTTCACTAGATGCTTCTTAAATTAGCTAAGGCACATGGTTATCCACTGGGCACATTCCCAAGGCTGTCAAACTTGTAGCATTCTGACCAGTTCGCATATTATGCTTCTTTGATCCTCTTAACGTCCGAATTAGGATTCGATGTCTTAATGAAACTTGTAGATATGGATATAGCATTTAAAGAGACACCGGTTTCATCCAATTCAGACACCGACTGCTTAATATATGGCCATCAGACGCTACACAGGTTTGACTGTCAAGAACGATATCACGTCAAAAATTTACGGATGCAATTTGACCAAGATAGAGATCGATTTCACTCTTGGCGTCTTCATGAGATTTGAAGTTATTTCTAAGCCTTCCAACGATGCCAAGATTGATGCTTTTGAACACCTAAAGCTCCAGAAATTATCAGCAGACGCTTGCACGTTCTGATTGTCATGAACAGTATCACATCTAGGGCTTGAAGAAAGCGATTCAATCAGAAAGAGATTGGTACAGATCTTGACTTCTCGAGGAAACATGTAGGTATTTCTATTATCTTTCTTAAAAAACCAAGTTCACTTCATTTCGGTGAGCGTACCTCAAACTACGACGATTCAGGCACTTGATTATCGGCAGCAGGCGCTTGAATTCAATCTTCAGTGTTTTTGCTTTTCCAGCTTTGGTACTTTTGTCTTTATTCACGCTTTTCTTCTCTTTCTTCTATGAGAATTGCTGAAGCTTTTGACTTCTTCTATTACAGTACTTCATGATTCAGGACTTTATAGAAAAGGGTACCTTATTTTCTGGTTAAGCTTGGACTTTCAATATCTTAATACTTCATTCAAAATTACTTCTCCAGCCTTCATAATATTTTTATTCTGAATAGACGCTTGATTAGATTCATCGGACGCTTCTTAAATTAGCTAAGGCGCTTGATTATCCACTGGGTACATTCACAAGGCTGTTTAACTCGTAGCATTCTTAGCAGTTAGAGTATTATGCATCTTTGACCCTCTTAGTGGACGAATTAGGATTCGATGTCTTCATGAAACTTGTAACTATGGATATTATATTTAATGGGGCACCGGTTTGATCCAATTTGGACACATACAGCTCAATATATGATCATCAGACGCTACATAGGCACGACTGTCAGGAACAACATCAAGTCACCAACTTACGGATGCAATTTGATAAAGATAGAGATCGATTTCGCTCTTGACCTCTTCATGAGGGTTGCGGATATTTCTCTAAGCCATCCAATGATACCTAGATCGATGCTTTTGAACACCTAAAGCTCCAGAAATTGTCAGCAGACGCTTGCATGTTCTGATTGTCATGAACAGTATCACATTTCAAGCTTGAAGAAGGAATTTCTCTTAGATCGAGATTGGTTCAAATCTCGACTTCTCCGGGAAACATGTAGGTATTTATCTTATCTTTCTAACAAAACCAAGATCACTTCAT
This sequence comes from Ammopiptanthus mongolicus, assembly GCA_039655645.1. Taxonomy (NCBI): domain Eukaryota; kingdom Viridiplantae; phylum Streptophyta; class Magnoliopsida; order Fabales; family Fabaceae; genus Ammopiptanthus; species Ammopiptanthus mongolicus. Next base: position 45,087,693 of record CM077349.1, read on the forward strand.
TTTGACGAGCGTACCTCAAAATACGACGATTCAGACGCTTGATTATCGGCAGCAGGCGCTTGACTTCAATATTCAGTGTTTTTGCTTTTGCAGCACTTGTAATTTTGTTTTTACTCACGCTTGCCTTCTCTTTCTTCTATTAGAATTGCCGAACTTTTTGTGTTCTTCTATTACAGTAGTTGATACTTTATAGTAAATGGTACCTTATTTTCGGGTCAAGCTTGGACTTTGAATATCTTAATAATGCATTCACTGTAACTTCTCTAGCCTTCATAATGTTTTGTATTCTGGATAGACGATTGATTAGCTTCACTAGACGCTTCTTAAATTAGCTAAGGCACGTGGTTATCCGCTGGGCACATTCACAAGGCTGTCAAACTAGTAGCATTCTGACCAGTTCGCATATTATGCTTCTTTGATCCTCTTAACGGCCGAATTAGGATTCGATGTCTTAATGAAACTTGTAGATATGGATATAGCATTTAAAGAGGCACCAGATTCATTCAATTCAGACATTGACTGCTTAATATATGGCCATCAGACGCTACACAGATTTGACTGTCAAGAACGATATCACGTCAAAAATTTACGGATGAAATTTGACAAAGATAGAGATCGATTTCACTCTCGGCGTCTTCATGAGATTTGAAGTTATTTCTAAGCCTTCGAACGATGCCAAGATTGATGCTTTTGAACACCTAAAGCTCCAGAAATTGTCAGCAGACGCTTGCACGTTCTAATTGTCATGAACAGCATCACATCTAGTGCTTGAAGAAAGCGATTCACTCAGATAGAGATTGGTACAGATCTCGACTTCTCCAGGAAACATGTAGGTATTCCTATTATCTTTCTTAAAAAACCAAGATCACTTCATTTCGATGAGCGTACCTCAAAATACGACGTTTCAGGCGCTTGATTATCGGCAGTAGGCGCTTGACTTCAATCTTCAGTGTTTTTGCTTTTCCAGCTTTGGTACTTTTGTCTTTATTCACGCTTTTCTTCTCTTTCTTCTATGAGAATTGCTGAAGCTTTTGTCTTCTTCTATTACAGTACTTCACGATTCAGGACTTTATAGAAAAGGGTACCTATTTTCTGGTTAAGCTTGGACTTTCAATATCTTAATACTTCATTCAAAATTACTTCTCCAGCCTTCATAATGTTTGTATTCTGAATAGACGCTTGATTAGATTTATCGGACGCTTCTTAAATTAGCTAAGGCGCTTGATTATCCACTGGGTTCATTCACAAGGCTGTTTAACTCGTAGCATTCTTAGCAGTTAGAGTATTATGCTTCTTTGACCCTCTTAGTGGACGAATTAGGATTCGATGTCTTCATGAAACTTGTAGCTATGGATATTATATTTAATGGCGTACCGGTTTGATCCAATTCGGACACATACAGCTCAATATATGGTCATCAGATGCTACATAGGTATGACTGTCAGGAACAACATCACGTCACCCACTTACGGATGAAATTTGACAAAGATAGAGATCGATTTCGCTCTTGACATCTTCATGAGAGTTGCGGATATTTCTCTAAGCCTTCCAACGATACCAAGATTGATGCTTTTGAAAACCTAAAGCTCCAGACATTGTCAGCAGACGCTTGCACGTTCTGATTGTCATGAACAGTATCACATCTAGTGCTTGAAGAAAGAGATTCACTCTGATAGAGATTGGTACAGATCTCGACTTCTCCAGGAAACATGTAGGTATTTCTATTATCTTTCTTAAAAAACCAAGATCACTTCATTTCGACGAGCGTACCTCAAAATACGACGGTTCAGGCGCATGATTATCGACAGCAGGCGCTTGACTTAAATCTTCAGTGTTTTTGCTTTTCCAGCTTTGGTACTTTTGTCTTTATTCACGCTTTTCTTCCCTTTCTTCTATGAGAATTGATGAAGCTTTTGTCTTCTTCTATTACAGTACTTCATGATTCAGGACTTTATAGAAAAGGGTACCTTATTTTCTGGTTAAGCTTGGACTTTCGATATCTTAATACTTCATTCAAAATTACTTCTCCAGCCTTCATAATGTTTGTATTCTGAATAGACGCTTGATTAGATTCATCGGACGCTTCTTAAATTAGCTAAGGCGCTTGATTATCCACTGGGCACATTCACAAGGCTGTTTAACTCGTAGCATTCTTAGCAGTTAGAGTATTATGCTTCTTTGACCCTCTTAGTGGACGAATTAGGATTCGATGGCTTCATCAAACTTGTAACTATGGATATTATATTTAATGGGGCACCGGTTTTATCCAATTCGGACACATATAGCTCAATATATGATCATCAGATGCTACATAGGTATGATTGTCAGGAACAACATCAAGTCACCAACTTACGGATGCAATTTGATAAAGATAGAGATCGATTTCGCTCTTGACCTCTTCACGAGGGTTGCGGATATTTCTCTAAGCCATCCAATGATACCTAGATCGATGCTTTTGAACCCCTAAAGCTCCAAAAATTGGCAGCAGACGCTTGCATGTTCTGATTGTCATGAACAGTATCACATCTCAAGCTTGAAGAAGGAATTTCTCTTAGATCGAGATTGGTTCAAATCTCGACTTCTCCGGGAAACATGTAGGTATTTATCTTATCATTCTAACAAAACCAAGATCACTTCATTTCGACGAGCGTACCTCAAAATACGACGATTCAGACGCTTGATTATCGGCAGCAGGCGCTTGACTTCAATCTTCAGTGTTTTTGCTTTTGCAGCACTTGTAATTTTGTTTTTATTCACGCTTGCCTTCTCTTTCTTCTTTTAGAATTGCCGAACTTTTTGTGTTCTTCTATTAGAGTAGTTGATACTTTATAGTAAATGGCACCTTATTTTCGGGTCAAGCTTGGACTTTGAATATCTTAATAATGCATTCACAATAACTTCTCTAGCCTTCATAATGTATTGCATTCTGGATAGACGCTTGATTAGCTTCACTAGATGCTTCTTAAATTAGATAAGGCACATGGTTATCCACTGGGCACATTCCCAAGGCTGTCAAACTTGTAGCATTCTGACCAGTTCGCATATTATGCTTCTTTGATCCTCTTAACGTCCGAATTAGGATTCGATGTCTGAATGAAACTTGTAGATATGGATATAGCATTTAAAGAGACACCGGTTTCATCCAATTCAGACACCGACTGCTTAATATATGGCCATCAGACGCTACACAGGTTTGACTGTCAAGAACGATATCACGTCAAAAATTTACGGATGCAATTTGACCAAGATAGAGATCGATTTCACTCTTGGCGTCTTCATGAGATTTGAAGTTATTTCTAAGCCTTCCAACGATGCCAAGATTGATGCTTTTGAACACCTAAAGCTCCAGAAATTGTCAACAGACGCTTGCACGTTCTGATTGTCATGAACAGTATCACATCTAGGGCTTGAAGAAAGCGATTCAATCAGAAAGAGATTGGTACAGATCTTGACTTCTCCAGGAAACATGTAGGTATTTCTATTATCTTTCTTAAAAAACCAAGTTCACTTGATTTCGATGAGCGTACCTCAAACTACGACGATTCAGGCACTTGATTATCGGCAGCAGGCGCTTGAATTCAATCTTCAGTGTTTTTGCTTTTCCAGCTTTGGTACTTTTGTCTTTATTCACGCTTTTCTTCTCTTTCTTCTATGAGAATTGCTGAAGCTTTTGACTTCTTCTATTACAGTACTTCATGATTCAGGACTTTATAGAAAAGGGTACCTTATTTTCTGGTTAAGCTTGGACTTTCAATATCTTAATACTTCATTCAAAATTACTTCTCCAGCCTTCATAATATTTTTATTCTGAATAGACGCTTGATTAGATTCATCGGACGCTTCTTAAATTAGCTAAGGCGCTTGATTATCCACTGGGTACATTCACAAGGCTGTTTAACTCGTAGCATTCTTAGCAGTTAGAGTATTATGCATCTTTGACCCTCTTAGTGGACGAATTAGGATTCGATGTCTTCATGAAACTTGTAACTATGGATATTATATTTAATGGGGCACCGGTTTGATCCAATTTGGACACATACAGCTCAATATATGATCATCAGACGCTACATAGGCACGACTGTCAGGAACAACATCAAGTCACCAACTTACGGATGCAATTTGATAAAGATAGAGATCGATTTCGCTCTTGACCTCTTCATGAGGGTTGCGGATATTTCTCTAAGCCATCCAATGATACCTAGATCGATGCTTTTGAACACCTAAAGCTCCAGAAATTGTCAGCAGACGCTTGCATGTTCTGATTGTCATGAACAGTATCACATTTCAAGCTTGAAGAAGGAATTTCTCTTAGATCGAGATTGGTTCAAATCTCGACTTCTCCGGGAAACATGTAGGTATTTATCTTATCTTTCTAACAAAACCAAGATCACTTCATTTTGACGAGCGTACCTCAAAATACGACGATTCAGACGCTTGATTATCGGCAGCTGGCGCTTGACTTCAATATTCAGTGTTTTTGCTTTTGCAGCACTTGTAATTTTGTTTTTACTCACGCTTGCCTTCTCTTTCTTCTATTAGAATTGCCGAACTTTTTGTGTTCTTCTATTACAGTAGTTGATACTTTATAGTAAATGGTACCTTATTTTCGGGTCAAGCTTGGACTTTGAATATCTTAATAATGCATTCACTGTAACTTCTCTAGCCATCATAATGTTTTGTATTCTGGATAGACAATTGATTAGCTTCACTAGACGCTTCTTAAATTAGCTAAGGCACGTGGTTATCCGCTGGGCACATTCACAAGGCTGTCAAACTAGTAGCATTCTGACCAGTTCGCATATTATGCTTCTTTGATCCTCTTAACGACCGAATTAGGATTCGATGTCTTAATGAAACTTGTAGATATGGATATAGCATTTAAAGAGGCACCGGATTCATTCAATTCAGACATCGACTGCTTAATATATGGCCATCAGACGCTACACAGATTTGACTGTCAAGAACGATATCACGTCAAAAATTTACGGATGAAATTTGACAAAGATAGAGATCGATTTCACTCTCGGCGTCTTCATGAGATTTGAAGTTATTTCTAAGCCTTCGAACGATGCCAAGATTGATGCTTTTGAACACCTAAAGCTCCAGAAATTGTCAGCAGACGCTTGCACGTTCTAATTGTCATGAACAGCATCACATCTAGTGCTTGAAGAAAGCGATTCACTCAGATAGAGATTGGTACAGATCTTGACTTCTCCAGGAAACATGTAGGTATTCCTATTATCTTTCTTAAAAAACCAAGATCACTTCATTTCGATGAGCGTACCTCAAAATACGACGTTTCAGGCGCTTGATTATCGGCAGTAGGCGCTTGACTTCAATCTTCAGTGTTTTTGCTTTTCCAGCTTTGGTACTTTTGTCTTTATTCACGCTTTTCTTCTCTTTCTTCTATGAGAATTGCTGAAGCTTTTGTCTTCTTCTATTACAGTACTTCACGATTCAGGACTTTATAGAAAATGGTACCTTATTTTCTGGTTAAGCTTGGACTTTCAATATCTTAATACTTCATTCAAAATTACTTCTCCAGCCTTCATAATGTTTGTATTCTGAATAGACGCTTGATTAGATTTATCGGACGCTTCTTAAATTAGCTAAGGCGCTTGATTATCCACTGGGTTCATTCACAAGGCTGTTTAACTCGTAGCATTCTTAGCAGTTAGAGTATTATGCTTCTTTGACCCTCTTAGTGGACGAATTAGGATTCGATGTCTTCATGAAACTTGTAGCTATGGATATTATATTTAATGGGGTACCGGTTTGATCCAATTCGGACACATACAGCTCAATATATGGTCATCAGATGCTACATAGGTATGACTGTCAGGAACAACATCACGTCACCCACTTACGGATGAAATTTGACAAAGATAGAGATCGATTTCGCTCTTGACATCTTCATGAGAGTTGCGGATATTTCTCTAAGCCTTCCAACGATACCAAGATTGATGCTTTTGAAAACCTAAAGCTCCAGACATTGTCAGCAGACGCTTGCATGTTCTGATTGTCATGAATAGTATCACATCTCAAGCTTGAAGAAGGAATATCACTTAGATCGAGATTGGTTCAGATCTCGACTTCTTCTGGAACCATGTAGGTATTTATCTTATGTTTCTAACAAAACCAAGATCACTTCATTTCGACGAGCGTATCTCAAAATACGACATTTCGGACGCTTGATTATCGGCAACAGTCGCCTGACTTCAATCTTCAGTGTTTTTGCTTTTGCAGCATTTGTACTTTTGTTTTTATTCACGCTTGTCTTATCTTTTATCTATTAGAATTGATGAAGCTTTTGTCTTCTTCTATTACAGTACTTCATGCTTCAGGACTTTATAGAAATGGGCACCTTATTTTCTGGTTAAGCTTGGACTTTCAGTATCTTAATACTGCATTCAAAATTACTAATCTAGCCTTCATAATGTTTGTAATTAGACGCTTGATTAGATTCACCGGACGCTTCTTAAATTAGCTAAGGCGCTTGATTATCCACTGGGCACATTCACAAGGCTGTTTAACTCGTAGCATTCTTAGCTGTTACCGTATTATGCATCTTTGACCCTCTTAGTGGACGAATTAGGATTTAATGTCTTCATGAAACTTGTAGATATGGATATTAGATTTAATGAGACACCGGTTTCATCCAATTCGGACATATAAAGCTCAATATATGGTCATCAGAAGTTACATAGGTTTGACTGTCAGGAACAACATCAAGTCACCCACTTACGGATGCAATTTGATAAAGATAGAAGTCGATTTCGCTCTTGACCTCTTCGTGAGAGTTGCAGATATTTCACTAAGCCTTCCAATGATACCAAGATCGATGCTTTTGAACACCTAAAGCTCCAGAAATTGTCAGCAGACGCTTGCATGTTCTAATTGTCATGAACAGTATCACATCTCAAGCTTGAAGAAGGAATTTCTCTTAGATCGAGATTGGTTCAGATCTCGACTTCTCCGGGAAACATGTCGGTATTTATCTTATCTTTCTAACAAAACCAAGATCACTTCATTTCGACGATCGTGCCTTAAAATACGACGTTTCGGACGCTTGATTATCGGCAGCAGGCGCTTGACTTCAAACTTCAGCGTTTTTGCTTTTGCAGCAATTGTACTTTTGTTTTTATTCATGCTTGCCTTCTCTTTCTTCTATTAGAACTGCCGAACCTTTCGTGTTCTTCTATTACAGGAGTTGATACTTTATAGTAAGTGGTACCTTATTTTCGGGTCAAGCTTGGACTTTGAATATCTTAATAATGAATTCAAAATAACTTCTCCAGCCTTTATAATGTTTTCTATTCTGAATAGACACTTGATTAGCTTCACTGGACGCTTCTTAAATTAGCTAAGGCGCGTGGTTATCAACTGGGCACATTCATAAGGCTGTCAAACTTGTAGCATTCTGACCAGTTCGCGTATTATGCTTCATTGATCCTCTTAATGGCCAAATTTGGATTCGATGTCTTAATGAAACTTGTAGATATGGATATTAGCTTTAAAGAGACACCGGATTCATGCAATTCGGACACCTACTGCTTAATATGTGGCCATCAGACGGTACACAGGTATGATTGTCATGAACGATATCACGTCAAAAACTTACGGATGCAATTTGACAAAGATACAGATCGATTTCACTCTTTGCGTCTTCATGAGAGTTGCAGTTGTTTCTAAACCTTCCAACGATACCAAGATTGATGCTTTCGAACACCTAAAGCTCCAGAAATTGACAGCAGATGCATGCATGTTCTGATTGTCATGAGTAGTATCACATCTCAAGCTTAAAGAAGGAATTTCACTAAGATCGAGATTGGTTCAGATCTCGACTTCTCCTGGAAACATTTAGGTATTTATCTTATCTTTCTTAAAAATCCAAGATCACTTCATTTCGACGAGCATACCTCAAAATACGAGTTTCGGACGCTTGATTATCGGCAGCAGGCGCTTGACTTCAGTCCTCAGTGTTTTTGCTTTTGCAGTATTTGTACATTTATTTTTATTCACGCTTGTCTTCTCTTTCTTCTATTAGAATTGCCGAAGCTTTTGTGTTCTTCTATTACAGTACTTGTTGCTTCAGGACTTTTTGCAAAGGGTACCTTATTTTCTGGTTAAGCTTGGACTTTCAATATCTTAATACTTCATTCAAAATTACTTCTCCAGCCTTCATAATGATTGTATTCTGAATAGACGCTTGATTAAATTCACCGGACGCTTCTTAAATTAGCTAAGGCGCTTGATTATCCACTGGGTACATTCACAAGGCTGTTTAACTCGTAGCATTCTTAGCAGTTAGCGTATTATGCTTCTTTGACCCTCGTAGTGGACGAATTAGGTTTCGTTGTCTTCAGGAAACTTGTAGCTATGGATATTAGATTTAATGAGACACCGGTTTGATCCAATTCGGGCACCTACAGCTCAATATTTGGTCATCAGACACTACATAGGTATGACTGTCAGGAACAACATCACGTCACCCACTTATGGATGCAATTTGACAAAGATAGAGATCGATTTCGTTCTTGACCTCTTCATGAGAGTTGCGGATATTTATCTAAGCATTCTAAAGATACCAAGATCGATGCTTTTGAACACCTAAAGCTCCAGAAACTGTCAGCAGACGCTTGCATGTTCTGATTGTCATGAACAGTATCACATCTCAAGCTTGAAGAAGGAATTTCACTCAGATCGGGACTGTTTCAGATCTCGACTTCTTCAAGAGACAAGTAGGTATTTATCTTATCTTTCTAAAAAAACCAAGATCACTTCATTTCGACGAGCGTACCTCAAAATATGACATTTCGGACGCTTGATTATCGACAGTAGGCGCCTGACTTCAATCTTCAGGGTTTTTGCTTTTGCAGCATTTGTAATTTTGTTTTTATTCACGCATGTCTTCTCTTTCTACTATTAGAATTGCTTAATCTTTTGTCTTCTTCTATTACAGTACTTCATGCTTCAGGACTTTATAGAAAAGGGTACCTTATTTTCTGGTTAAGCTTGGACTTTCAATATCTTAATACTGCATTTGAAATTACTTCTCCAGCCTTCATAATGCTTGTATTCTGATAGACGCTTGATTAGATTCACCGGACGCTTCTTAAATTAGCTAAGGCGCTTGATTATCCACTGGGCACATTCACAAGGCTGTTTAACTCGTAGCATTCTTAGCAGTTACCGTATTATGCTAATTTGACCCTCTTAGTGGACGAATTAGGATTCAATGTCTTCACGAATCTTGTAGATATGGATACTAGATTTAATGAGATATCGGTTTCATCCAATTAATACACATACAACTCAATATATGGTCATCAGACGCTACATAGGCATGACTGTCGGGAACAACCTCAAGTCACCAACTTACGGATGCAATTTGACAATGATAGGGATCAATTTTGCTCTTGACCTCTTCATGAGAGTTGAGGATATTTCTTAGCCTTCCAACAATACTAAGATCGATGCTTTTGAACACCTAAGGCTCCAGAAATTGTCTGCAGACGGTTGCATGTTCTGATTGTCATGAACTGTATCACATCTCTAGCTTGAAGAAAGAATTTCACTCTGATCGAGATTGGTTCAGATCTCAACTTCTCCTGGAAACATGTAGGTATTTATCTGATCTTTCTAACAAAATCGAGATCGCTTCATTTCGACGAGCATACCTCAAAATACGACTTTTCGGACGCATGATTAACCGCAGCAGGCGCTTGACTTCAATCTACAGTGTTTTTGCTTTTGCAGCATTTGTACTTTTGTTTTTATTCACTCTTGTCTTCTCTTTCTTCTATTAGAATTGCTGAAGCTTTTGTGTTCTTCTATTAGAGTACTTGATGCTTCAGGACTTTATCGAAAATAGTACCTTATTTTCGGGTCAAGCTTGGACTTTGAATATCTTAATACTGCATTCAAAATAACTTCTGCAGCCGTCATAATGTTTTGTATTCTGAATAGACGCTTGATTAGATTCACCAGACGCTTCTTAAATTAGCTAAGGCGCTTGATTATCCACTGGGTACATTCACAAGGTTGTTTAACTCGTAGAATTCTAACCGGTTAGCGTATTATGCTTCTTTGACCCTCATAATGGACGAGTTAGGATTCAATGTCTTCAAGAAACTTGTAGATATGGATATTAGATTTAATGAGACACTGGTTTCATCCAATTAGGACACATACAGCTCAATATATGGTCATCAGACGATACATAGGTATGACTGTCCAGAACAACCTCAAGACACCAACTTACGGATGCAATTTGACAAAGATAGAGATCAATTTTCGCTCTTGACCTCTTCATGAGAGTTGAGGATATTTCTCTAAGCCTTCCAACGATACCAAGATCGATCCTTTTGAACAACTAAAGCTCCAGAAATTGTCAGCAGACGGTTGCATGTTCTGATTGTCATGAACTGCATCACATCTCTAGCTTGAAGAAAGAATTTCACTCTGATTGAGATTGGTTCAGATCTCAACTTCTCCTGGAAACATGTAGGTATTTATCTGATCTTTCTAACAAAACCAAGATCACTTCATTTCGATGAGCATACCTCAAAATACGACGTTTCGGACGCTTGATTATCCGCAGCAGGCGCTTGACTTCAATCTTCAGTGTTTTTGCTTTTGCAGCATTTGTACTTTTGTTTTTATTCACTCTTATCATCTCTTTCTTCTATTAGAATTGCCGAAGCTTTTGTGTTCTTCTATTACAGTACTTCATGCTTCAGGACTTTATAGAAAAGGGTACCTTATTTTTTGGTTAAGCTTGGACTTTCAATATCTTAATACTGCATTCAAAATAACTTCTCCAGCCTTCATAATGTTTTGTATTCTGAATAGACGCTTGATTAGCTTCACTGGCCACTTCTTAAATTAGCTAAGGCGCGTGGTTATCCACTGGGCACATTCACAAGGCTATCAAACTAGTATAATTCTGACCAGTTCGCATATTAAGCTTCTTTGATCCTCTTAATGGCCGAATTAGGATTGGATGTCTGAATGAAACTTGTAGATATGGATATTAGCTTTAAAGAGACACCGGTTTCATCCAAATCGGACACCTTCTGGTCAATATATGGCCATCAGACGCTACACAGGTATGACTGTCAAGAACAATATCACGTCAAAAACTTACGTATGTAATTTGACAAAGATAGAGATCGATTTCACTCTTGGCGTCTTCGTGAGAAATGCAGTTATTTCTAAGCCTTCCAACGATACCAATATTGATGCTTTTGAACACCTAAAGCTCCAAAAATTGTCAGCAGATGCATGCATGTTCTGATAGTCATGAACAATGTCCATCTAGAGCTTGAAGAAGGAGATTCACTTAGATAGAGATTGGTACAGATCATGACTTCTCCAGGAAACATGTAGGTATTTCTATTATCTTTCTTAAAAAACCATGATCACTTCATTTCGACGAGCATACCTCAAAATACGACATTTCGGGCTCTTGATTATCGGCAGCAGGCGCTTGACTTCAATCTTCAGTGTTTTTGCTTTTGAAGCTTTGGTACTTTTGTCTTTATTCACGCTTGTCTTCTCTTTCTTCTATTAGAATTGTTCAAGATTTTGTCTTCTTCTATTACAGTGCTTCATGCTTCAGGACTTTATAGAAAAGGGTACCTTATATTCTGGTTATGCTTGCACTTTCAATATCTTAATACTTCATTCAAGATTACTTCTCCAGCCTGCATAATGTTTGTATTCTGAATAGACGCTTGATTAGATTCATAGGATGCTTCTTAAATTAGCTAAGGCGCTTGATTATCCACTGGGCACATTCACAAGGCTGTTTAACTCGTCGCATTCTTAGCAGTTACCGTATTATGCTTCTTTGACCCTCTTAGTGGACGAATTAGGATTCAATGTCTTCATGAAACTTGTAGTTATGGATATTAGATTTAATGATCACCGGTTTCATCCAATTAGGACACATACAGCTCAATATATGGTCATCAAACGCCACATAGTTATGACTGTCAGGAACAACCTCAAGTCACCAACTTACGGATGCAATTTGACAAAGATAGAGATTAATTTCGCTCTTGACCTTTTCATGAGAGTTGAGGATATTTCTCTAAGCCTTCCAACGATACCAAGATTGATGCTTTTGAACACCTAATGCTCCAGAAATTGTCAGCAGACGCTTGCATGTTCTGATTGTCATGAACAATATCACATCTAGAGCTTGAAGAAGGAGATTCACTCAGATAGAGATTGGTACAGATCTCGACTTCCCCAGGAAACATGTAGGTATTTCTATTATCTTTCTTAAAAAACCAAAATCACTTCATTTCGACGAGCGTACCTCAAAATACGACGTTTCAGGCGCTTGATTACCGGCAGCAGGCGTTTACTTCAATCTTCAGTGTTTTTGCTTTTCCAGCTTTGGTACTTTTGTCTTTATTCACTCTTGTCTTCTCTTTCTTCTATGAGAATTGTTGAAGCTTTTGTCTTCTTCTATTACAGTACTTCATGCTTTAGGACTTTATAGAAAAGGGTACCTTATTTTCTGGTTAAGCTTGCACTTTCAATATCTTAATACTTCATTCAAAATTACTTCTCCAGCCTGCATAATGTTTGTATTCTGAATAGACACTTGATTAGATTCATAGGATGCTTCTTAAATTAGCTAAGGCGCTTTATTATCCACTGGGTACATTCACAAGGCTGTTTAACTCGTAGTATTCTTAGCAGTTAGCGTATTATGCTTCTTTGACCCTCTTAGTGCAGGAATTAGGATTCGATGTCTTCATTAAACTTGTAGATATGGATATTAGATTTAATGAGACACCAGTTTAATCCAATTCGGACACTGACAACTCAATATATGGACATCAGACGCTACATAGGGATGACTGTCAGGAACGACATCACGTCACCCACTTACAGATGCAATTTGACAAAGATAGAGATCGATTTCGCTCTTGACCTCTTCATGAGAGTTGCGGATATTTCTCTAAGCCTTCCAATGATACCCAGATCGATGCTTTTGAACACCTAAAGCTCCAGAAATTGTCAGCAGATGCTTGCATGTTCTGATTGTCATCAACAGTATCACATCTCAAGCTTGAAGAAGGAATTTCACTCAGATCTAGATTGGTTTAGATTTTGACTTCTCCTGGAAACAAGCAGGTATTTAATTTATCTTTCTAAAAAATCAAGATCACTTCATTTCGACGAGCGTACCTCAAAATACGACGTTTCGGATGCTTGATTTTCGGCAGCAGGCGCTTGACTTCAATCTTCAGTGCTTTTGCTTTTGCAGCATTTGTACTTTTGTTTTCATTCACGCTTGTCTTCTCTTTCTTCTATTAGAATTGCTGAAGCTTTTGTCTTCTTCTATTAGAGTACTTCATGCATCAGGACTTTATAGAAAATGGTACCTTATTTTCTGGTTAAGATTGGACTTTCACTATCTTATTACTGCATTCAAAATTACTTCTCCAGCCTTCATAATGTTTTTATTCTGAATAGACGCTTGATTAGATTCACCGGACGCTTCTTAAATTAGCTAAGGCGCTTGATTACCCACTGGGCACATTCACAAGGCTGTTTAACTCGTAGCATTCTTAGCAGTTAGCGTATTATGCTTCTTTGACCTACTTTGTGGACGAATTAGGATTCGATGTCTTCATGAAACTTGTAGCTATGGATCTTAGATTTAATGAGACGCCAGTTTCATCCAATTCGGACACCTACAACTCAATATATGGCCATCAGACGCTACATAGGTATGACCGTCAGGAACAACATCAAGTCACCCACTTACGGATGCAATTTGACAAAGATAGAGATCGATTTCGCTCTTGACCTCTTCATGAGAGTTGCAGATATTTCTCTAAGCCTTCCAAAGTTACCAAGATCGATGCTTTTGAACACCTAAAGCTCCAAAAATGGTCAGCTGACGCCTGCATGTTCTGATTGTCCTGAACAGTATCACATCTCAGGCTTGAAGAAGGAATTTCCCTCAGATCGGGATTTGTTCAGATCTTGACTTCTCCAGGAGACAAGTAGGTATTTATCTTATCTTTCTAAAAAATCCAAGATCACTTCATTTCGACGAGCGTACCTCAAAATACAACGTTTCGGATGCTTGATTATCGGAGCAGGCGCCTGACTTCAATCTTCAGTGTTTTAGCTTTTGCAGCATTTGTACTTTTGTTTTTATTCACGCTTGTCTACTATTTCTTCTGTTAGAATCGTTGAAGCTTTTGTCTTCTTATATTACAGTACTTCATGCATCAGGACTTTATAGAGAATGGGACCTTATTTTCTGGATACGATTGGACTTTCACTATCTTATTACTACATTCAAAATTACTTTTCCAGCCTTCATAATGTTTTTATTCTGAATAGACGCTTGATTAGATTCACCGGACGCTTTTTAAATTAGCTGAGGCACTTGATTATCCACTGGGCACATTCACAAGGCTGTTTAACTAGTAACATTCTTAGCAGTTACTGTATTATGCTTCTTTGACCCTCTTAGTGGACGAATTAGGATTCCATGTCTTCATGAAACTTGTAGCTATGGATATTAGATTTAATGAGACACCGTTTGATCCAATTTGGACACCTACAGCTCAATATATGGTCATCAGACGCTACGTAGGTATGACTGTCAGGAACAACATCACGTCACCCACATACGGATGCAATTTGACAAAGATAGAGATCGATTTCGCTCTTGACCTCTTCATGAGAGTTACGGATATTTCTCTAAGCATTCCAATGATATTCAGATCGATGCTTTTGAACACCTAAAGCTCCAGAAATTATCAGCAGACGCTTGCATGTTCTGATTGTCATGAACAGTATCACATCTCAAGCTTGAAGGAGGAATTGCACTTAGATCGGGATTGGTTCAGATCTCGACTTCTCCAGGAGACAAGTAGGTATTTATCTTATCTTTCTAACAAAACCAAGATCACGTCATTTCGACGACCATACCTCAAAATACAACGTTTCGGACACTTGATTATCGGCAGCAGGCGCCTGACTTCAATCTTCAGTGTTTTTGCTTTTGCAGCATTTGTACTTTAATTTTTATTCACGCTTGTCTTCTCTTTCTTCTATTAGCAATGCTGAAGCTTTAGTCTTCTTCTATTACAGTACTTCATGCTTCAGGACTTTATTGAAAAGGGTACCTTATTTTCTGGTTAAGCTTGGACTTTCAATATCTTAATACTGCATTCAAAATTACTTCTCCAGCCTTCATAATGTTTGTATTCTGAATAGACGCTTGATTACATTCACCGCATGCTTCTTGAATTTCCTAACGCACTTGATTATCCACTGGGCACATTCACAAGGTTGTTTAACTCATAGCATTCTTAGCAGTTACCGTATTATGCTTCCTTGACCCTATTAGTGGATGAATTAGGATTCAATGTCTTCATGAAACTTTTAGCTATGGATATTAGATTTAATGAGACACCATTTTGATCCAATTCGGACGCATACAACTCAATATATGGTCATCAGACGATACATAGGTATGACTGTCAGGAACAACATCAAGTCACCGACTTACGGATGCAATTTGACAAAGATAGAGATCGATTTCGCTCTTGACCTCTTCATGAGAGTCGCGGATATTTCTCTAAGCCTTCCAACGATACAAAGATCGATCCTTTTGAACAGCTACTGCTCCAGAAATTATTAGCAGACACTTACATGTTCTGATTGTCATGAATAGTATCACATCTCAAGCTTGAAGAAGGAATTTCACTCAAATCGAGATTGGTTCAGATCTCGACTTCTGCAGGAGACAAGTAAGTATTTATCTTATCTTTCTAACAAAACCAAGATCACTTCATTTCGAAGAGCGTACCTCAAAATACGACGTTTCGGACGCTTGATTATCGGCAGCAGGTGCCTGACTTCAATCTTCAGTGTTTTTGCTTTTGCAGCATTTGTACTTTTGTTTTTATTCACGCTTGTCTTCTCTCTTCTTTTAGAATTGCTGAAGCTTTTGTGTTCTTCTATTAAAGTACTTGATGCTTCCGGACTTTATAGAAAATGGTACCTTATTTTCGGGTCATGCTTCGACATTGAATATCTTAATACTGCATTCAAAATAACTTCTCTAGCCTTCATAATGATTTGTATTCTGAATAGATGCTTGATTAGCTTCACTGGATGCTTCTAAAATCAGCTAAGGCGCGTGGTTATCCACTGGGCACATTCATAAGGCTGTCAAACTAGTAGCATTCTGGCCAGTTCGCGTATTATGCTTCTTTGATCCTTATAATGGCCGAATTAGTATATGATGTCTACACGAAACTTGTAGATATGGATATTAGCATTAAAGAGACGCCAGTTTCATCCAATTCGGACACCTACTGCTCAAAATATGGCCATTAGACGCTACACTGGTGTGACTGCCAAGAATAATATCACGTCAAAAACTTAAGGATACAATTTGGCAAAGATAGAGATCGATTTCACTTTTGGCGTCTTCATGAGAGTTGCAGTTATTTCTAAGCCTTCCAACGATACCAAGATTGATGCTTTTGAACACCTAAAGCTCCAGAAATTGTTAGCAGACGCTTGCATGTTTTGATTGTCAAGTATAGTATCACATCTAGAGCGTAAAGAAGGAGATTCACTCAGATAGAGATTGGTAAAAATCACGACTTCTTTAGGACACATGTAGGTATTTCTGTTATCTTTCTTAAAAAACGAAGATCACTTCATTTCGACGAGCGTACCTCAAAGTATGACGTTTCGGGCGCTTGATTATCGATAGCCGCCGCTTGACTTCAATCTTCAGTGTTTTTGCTTTGGCAGCTTTGGAACTTTTGTATTTATTCACGCATGTCTTATCTTTCTTCTATTAGAATTTCTAAAGCTTTTGTCTTCTTCTATTACAGTATTTCATGCTTCAGGACTTTATAGAAAAGGGTACCTTATTTTCTGGTTAGGCTTGGACTTTCAATATATTAATACTTCATTCAAAATTACTTCTCCAGCCATCATAATGTTTGTATTCTGAATAGACGTTTGATTAGATTCACCGGACGCTTCTTAAATTAGCTAAGGCACTTGATTATCCACTGGGAACATTCACAAGGTTGTTTAACTCGTAACATTCTTAGCAGTTAGAGTATTATGCTTCTTTGACCCTCTTAGTGGACGAATTAGGATTCGATGTCTACATGAAACTTGTATCGATGGATATTTTATTTAATGAGACACCGATTTGATCCAATTCGGAAACCTACATCTCAATATATGGCCATCAGACACTACATGGGCATGACTGTCAGGAACAACATCAAGTCACCAACTTACGGATGCAATTAGATAAAGATAGAGATCGATTTTGCTCTTGACCTCTTCATGAGAGTTGCGGATATTTCTCTAAGCCTTCCAAAGATACCAAGATCGATGCTTTTGAAAACCTAAAGCTCTAGAAATTTTCAGCAGACGCTTGCATGTTCTGATTACCATGAACAGTATCACATCTCAAGCTTGAAGAAGGAATTTCACTCAGATCGGGACTGTTTCAGATCTCGACTTCTTCAGGAGACAAGTAGGTATTTATCTTATATTTCTAAAAAAACCAAGATCACTTCATTTCGATGAGCGTACCTCAAAATATGACGTTTCGGACGCTTGATTATGGACAGTAGGCGCCTGACTTCAATCTTCAGTGTTTTTGCTTATGCAGCATTTGTACTTTTGTTTTTATTCACGCATGTCTTCTCTTTCTTCTATTAGAATTGCTTAATCTTTTGTCTTCTTCTATTACAGTACTTCATGCTTCAGGACTTTATAGGAAAGGGTACCTTATTTTCTGGTTAAGCTTGGACTTTCAATATCTTAATACTGCATTCAAAATTACTTCTTCAGCCTTCATAATGTTTGTATTCTAATAGACGCTTGATTAGATCCACCGGACGCTTCTTAAATTAGCTAAGGCGCTTGATTATCCACTGGGCACATTCACAAGGCTGTTTAACTCGTAGCATTCTTAGCAGTTACCGTATTATGCTAATTTGACCCTCTTAGTGGACGAATTAGGATTCAATGTCTTCACGAATCTTGTAGATATGGATATTAGATTTAATGAGATATCGGTTTCATCCAATTAATACACATACAACTCAATATATGGTCATCAGACGCTACATAGGTATGACTGTCAGGAACAACCTCAAGTCACCAACCTACGGATGCAATTTGACAATGATAGGGATCAATTTCGCTCTTGACCTCTTCATGATAGTTGAGGATATTTCTCTAAGCCTTCCAACGATATCAAGATCGATGCTTTTGAACACCTAAGGCTCCAGAAATTGTCTGCAGACGGTTGCATGTTCTGATTGTCATGAACTGTATCACATCTCTAGCTTAAAGAAAGAATTTCACTCTGATCGAGATTGGTTCAGATCTCAACTTCTCCTGGAAACATGTAGGTATTTATCTGATCTTTCTAACAAAACCAAGATCGCTTCATTTCGACGAGCATACCTCAAAATACGACTTTTCGGACGATTGATTAACCGCAGCAGGCGCTTGACTTCAATCTTCAGTGTTTTTGCTTTTGCAGCATTTGTACTTTTGTTTTTATTCACTCATGTCTTCTCTTTCTTCTATTAGAATTGCTGAAGCTTTTGTGTTCTTCTATTACAGTACTTGATGCTTCAAGACTTTATCGAAAATGGTACCTTATTTTCGGGTCAAGTTTGGACTTTGAATATCTTAATACTGCATTCAAAATAACTTCTGCAGCCTTCATAATGTTTTGTATTCTGAATAGACGCTTGATTAGATTCACCGGACGCTTCTTAAATTAGCTAAGGCGCTTGATTATCCACTGGGCACATTCACAGGGCTATTTAACTCGTACCATTCGTAGCGGTTAGCGAATTATGCTTCTTTGACCCTCGTAGTGGACGAGTTAGGATTCAATGTATTCAAGAAACTTGTAGATATGGATAGTAGATTTAATGAGACACCGGTTTCATCCAATTAGGACACATACAGCTCAATATATGGTCATCAGACGCTACATAGGTATGACTGTCCGGAACAACCTCAAGTCACCAACTTACGGATGCAATTTGACAAAGATAGAGATCAATTTTCGCTCTTGACCTCTTCATGAGAGTTGAGGATATTTGTTTGAGCCTTCCAACGATACCAAGATCGATCCTTTTGAACAACTAAAGCTCCAGAAATTGTCAGCAGACGGTTGCATGTTCTGATTGTCATGAACTGTACCACATCTCTAGCTTGAAGAAAGAATTTCACTCTGATTGAGATTTGTTCAGATCTCAACTTCTCCTGGAAACATGTAGGTATTTATCCGATCTTTCTAACAAAACCAAGATCACTTCATTTCGACGAGCATACCTCAAAATACGACGTTTCGGACGCTTGATTATCCGCAGCAGGCGCTTGACTTCAATCTTCAGTGTTTTTGCTTTTGCAGCATTTGTACTTTTGTTGTTATTCACTCTTATCATCACTTTCTTCTATGAGAATTGCCGAAGCTTTTGTGTTCTTCTATTACAGTACTTCATGCTTCAGGACTTTATAGAAAAGGGTACCTTATTTTCTGGTTAAGCTTGGACTTTCAATATCTTAATACTGCATTCAAAATAACTTCTCCAGCCTTCATAATGTTTTGTATTCTGAATAGACGCTTGATTAGCTTCACTGGCCGCTTCTTAAATTAGCTAAGGCGCGTGGTTATCCACTGGGCACATTCACAAGGCTGTCAAACTAGTAGCATTCTGACCAGTTCGCATATTAAGCTTCTTTGATCCTCCTAATGGCCGAATTAGGATTGGATGTCTGAATGAAACTTGTAGATATGGATATTAGCTTTAAAGAGACACCGGCTTCATCCAATTCGGACACCTACTGGTCAATATATGGCCATCAGACGCTACACAGGTATGACTGTCAAGAACAATATCACGTCAAAAACTTACGTATGTAATTTGCCAAAGATAGAGATCGATTTCACTCTTGGCGTCTTCGTGAGAGTTGCAGTTATTTCTATGCCTTCCAACGATACCAATATTGATGCTTTTGAACTCCTAAAGCTCCAGAAATTGTCAGCAGACGCTTGCATGTTCTGATTGTCATGAACAGTATCACATCTCAAGCTTGAAGAAGGAATTTCACTCAGATCGGGATTGGTTCAGATCTCGACTTCTTCAGCAGACAAGTAGGTATTTATCTTATCTTTCTAAAAAAACCAAGATCACTTCATTTCGACGAGCGTACCTCAAAATACGACATTTCGGACGCTTGATTATCGACAGCAGGCGCCTGACTTCAATCTTCAGTGTTTTTGCTTTTGCAGCATTTGTACTTTTGTTTTTATTCACACTTGTCTTCCCTTTCTTCTATTAGAATTGCTGAAACTTTTGTGTTCTTCTATTACAGTACTTCATGCTTCAGGACTTTATAGAAAAGGGTACCTTATTTTCTGGTTAAGCTTGGACTTTCAATATCTTAATACTGCATTCAAAATTACTTCTCCAGCCTTCATAATGTTTGTATTCTGATAGACGCTTGATTAGATTCACCAGACGCTTCTTAAATTAGCTAAGGCGCTTGATTATCCACTGGGCACATTCACAAGGCTGTTTAACTCATAGCATTCTTAGCAGTTACCGTATTATGCTAATTTGACCCTCTTAGTGGACGAATTAGGATTCAATGTCTTCATGAATCTTGTAGATATGGATATTAGATTTAATGAGATATCGGTTTCATCCAATTAATACACATACAGCTCAATATATGGTCATCAGACGCTACATAGGTATGACTGTCAGGAACAACCTCAAGTCACCAACTTACGGATGCGATTTGACAAAGATAGGGATCAATTTCGCTCTTGACCTCTTCATGAGAGTTGAGTATATTTCTCTAAGCCTTCCAATGATACCAAAATCGATGCTTTTGAACACCTAAAGCTCCAGAAATTTTTAGCAGACGCTTGCATGTTCTGATTGTCATGGACAGTATCACATCTCTAGCTTCAAGAAAGAATTTCACTTAGATCGAGATTGGGTCAGATCTCAACTTCTCCTGGAAACATGTAGGTATTTATCTGATATTTCTAAAAAAACCAAGATCACTTCATTTCGACGGGCATACCTCAAAATACGACGTTTCGGACGCTTGATTATCCGCAGCAGGCGCTTGACTTCAATATTCAGTGTTTTTGCTTTTGCCACATTTGTACTTTTCTTTTTATTCACTCTTGTCTTCTCTTCCTTCTATTAGAATTGCCGAAGCTTTTGTGTTCTTCTATTACAGTACTTGATGCTTCAAGACTTTATCGAAAATGGTACCTTATTTTCGGGTCAAGCTTGGACTTTGAATATCTTAATACTGCATTCAAAATAACTTCTCCAGCCTTCATAATGTTTTGTATTCTGAATAGACGTTTGATTAGCTTCACTGGACGCTTCTTAAATTGGCTAAGGCGCTTGGTTATCCACTAGGCACATTCACAAGGCTGTCAAACTAGTAGCATTCTGACCAGTTCGCATATTAAGCTTCTTTGATCCTCTTAATGGCCGAATTAGGATTGGATGTCTGAATGAAACTTGTAGATATGGATATTAGCTTTAAAGAGACACCGGTTTCATCCAATTCGGACACCTACTGGTCAATATATGGCCATCAGACGCTACACAGGTATGACTGTCAAGAACAATATCACGTCAAAAACTTACGTATGTAATTTGACAAAGATAGAGATCGATTTCACTCTTGGCGTCTTCGTGAGAGTTGCAGTTATTTCTAAGCCTTCCAACGATACCAATATTGATGCTTTTGAACTCCTAAAGCTCCAGAAATTGTCAGCAGACGCTTGCATGTTCTGATTGTCATGAACAGTATCACATCTCAAGCTTGAAGAAGGAATTTCACTCAGATCGAGATTGGTTCAGATCTCGACTTCTTCAGCAGACAAGTAGGTATTTATCTTATCTTTCTAAAAAGACCAAGATCACTTCATTTCGACGAGCGTACCTCAAAATACGACATTTCGGACGCTTGATTATCGACAGCAGGCGCCTGACTTCAATCTTCAGTGTTTTTGCTTTTGCAGCATTTGTACTTTTGTTTTTATTCACACTTGTCTTCCCTTTCTTCTATTAGAATTGCTGAAGCTTTTGTCTTCTTCTATTACAGTACTTCATGCTTCAGGACTGTATAGAAAAGGGTACCTTATTTTCTGGTTAAGCTTGGACTTTCAATATCTTAATACTGCATTCAAAATTACTTCTCCATCCTTTATAATGTTTGTATTGTGATAGACGCTTGATTAGATTCACCGGACGCTTCTTAAATTAGCTAAGGCGCTTGATTATCCACTGGGCACATTCACAAGGCTGTTTAACTCGTAGTATTCTTAGCAGTTACCGTATTATGCTAATTTGACCCTCTTAGTGGACGAATTAGGATTCAATGTCTTCATGAATCTTGTAGATATGGATATTAGATTTAATGAGATATCGGTTTCATCCAATTAATACACATACAACTCAATATATGGTCATCAGACGCTACATAGGTATGACTGTCAGGAACAACCTCAAGTCACCAACTTACGGATGCAATTTGACAAAGATAGGGATCAATTTCGCTCTTGACCTCTTCATGAGAGTTGAGGATATTTCTCTAAGCCTTCCAATGATACCAAGATCAATGCTTTTGAACACCTAAAGCTCCAGAAATTTTTAGCAGACGCTTGCATGTTCTGATTGTCATGAACAGTATCACATCTCTAGCTTCAAGAAAGAATTTCACTCAGATCGAGATTGGGTCAGATCTCAACTTCTCCTGGAAACATGTAGGTATTTATCTGATATTTCTAACAAAACCAAGATCACTTCATTTTGACGGGCATACCTCAAAATACGACGTTTCGGACGCTTGATTATCCGCAGCAGGCGCTTGACTTCAATATTCAGTGTTTTTGCTTTTGCCGCATTTGTACTTTTCTTTTTATTCACTCTTGTCTTCTCTTCCTTCTATTAGAATTGCCGAAGCTTTTGTGTTCTTCTATTAAAGTACTTGATGCTTCAAGACTTTATCGAAAATGGTACCTTATTTTCGGGTCAAGCTTGGACTTTGAATATCGTAATACTGCATTCAAAATAACTTCTCCATCCTTCATAATGTTTTGTATTCTGAATAGACGTTTGATTAGCTTCACTGGACGCTTCTTAAATTGGCTAAGGCGCTTGGTTATCCACTGGGCACATTCACAAGGCTGTCAAACTAGTAGCACTCTGACCAGTTCGCATATTAAGCTTCTTTGATCCTCTTAATGGCCGAATTAGGATTGGATGTCTGAATGAAACTTGTAGATATGGATATTAGCTTTAAAGAGACACCGGTTTCATCCAATTTGGACACCTACTGGTCAATATATGGCCATCAGACGCAACACAGGTATGACTGTCAAGAACAATATCACGTCAAAAACTTACGTATGTTATTTGACAAAGATAGAGATCGATTTCACTCTTGGCGTCTTCGTGAGAGTGGCAGTTATTTCTAAGCCTTCCAACGATACCAATATTGATGCTTTTGAACTCCTAAAGCTCCAGAAATTGTCAGCAGACGCTTGCATGTTCTGATTGTCATGAACAGTATCACATCTCAAGCTTGAAGAAGGAATTTCACTCAGATCGGGATTGGTTCAGATCTCGACTTCTTCAGCAGACAAGTAGGTATTTATCTTATCTTTTTAAAAAAACCAAGATCACTTCATTTCGACGAGCGTACCTCAAAGTACGACATTTCGGACGCTTGATTATCGACAGTAGGCGCCTGACTTCAATCTTCAGTGTTTTTGCTTTTGCAGCATTTGTACTTTTGTTTTTATTCACACTTGTCTTCCCTTTCTTCTATTAGAATTGCTGAAGCTTTTGTCTTCTACTATTACAGTACTTCATGCTTCAGGACTTTATAGAAAAGGGTACCTTATTTTCTGGTTAAGCTTGGACTTTCAATATCTTAATACTGCATTCAAAATTACTTCTCCAGCCTTCATAATGTTTGTATTCTGATAGACGCTTGATTAGATTCACCGGACGCTTCTTAAATTAGCTAAGGCGCTTGATTATCCACTGGGCACATTCACAAGGCTGTTTAACTCGTAGCATTCTTAGCAGTTACCATATTATGCTAATTTGACCCTCTTAGTGGACGAATTAGGATTCAATGTCTTCATGAATCTTGTAGATATGGATATTATATTTAATGAGATTTGGGTTTCATCTAATTAATACACATACAGCTCAATATATGGTCATCAGACGCTACATAGGTATGACTGTCAGGAACAACCTCAAGTCACCAACTTACGGATGCAATTTGACAAAGATAGGGATCAATTTCGCTCTTGACCTCTTCATGAGAGTTGAGGATATTTCTCTAAGCCTTCCAATGATACCAAGATCGATGCTTTTGAACACCTAAAGCTCCAGAAATTTTTAGCAGACGCTTGCATGTTCTGATTGTCATGAACAGTATCACATCTCTAGCTTCAAGAAAGAATTTCACTCAGATCGAGATTGGGTCAGATCTCAACTTCTCCTGGAAACATGTAGGTATTTATCTGATATTTCTAACAAAACCAAGATCACTTCATTTTGACGGGCATACCTCAAAATACGACGTTTCGGACGCTTGATTATCCGCAGCAGGCGCTTGACTTCAATATTCAGTGTTTTTGCTTTTGCCGCATTTGTACTTTTCTTTTTATTCACTCTTGTCTTCTCTTCCTTCTATTAGAATTGCCGAAGCTTTTGTGTTCTTCTATTAAAGTACTTGATGCTTCAAGACTTTATCGAAAATGGTACCTTATTTTCGGGTCAAGCTTGGACTTTGAATATCGTAATACTGCATTCAAAATAACTTCTCCATCCTTCATAATGTTTTGTATTCTGAATAGACGTTTGATTAGCTTCACTGGACGCTTCTTAAATTGGCTAAGGCGCTTGGTTATCCACTGGGCACATTCACAAGGCTGTCAAACTAGTAGCACTCTGACCAGTTCGCATATTAAGCTTCTTTGATCCTCTTAATGGCCGAATTAGGATTGGATGTCTGAATGAAACTTGTAGATATGGATATTAGCTTTAAAGAGACACCGGTTTCATCCAATTTGGACACCTACTGGTCAATATATGGCCATCAGACGCAACACAGGTATGACTGTCAAGAACAATATCACGTCAAAAACTTACGTATGTTATTTGACAAAGATAGAGATCGATTTCACTCTTGGCGTCTTCGTGAGAGTGGCAGTTATTTCTAAGCCTTCCAACGATACCAATATTGATGCTTTTGAACTCCTAAAGCTCCAGAAATTGTCAGCAGACGCTTGCATGTTCTGATTGTCATGAACAGTATCACATCTCAAGCTTGAAGAAGGAATTTCACTCAGATCGGGATTGGTTCAGATCTCGACTTCTTCAGCAGACAAGTAGGTATTTATCTTATCTTTCTAAAAAAACCAAGATCACTTCATTTCGACGAGCGTACCTCAAAGTACGACATTTCGGACGCTTGATTATCGACAGTAGGCGCCTGACTTCAATCTTCAGTGTTTTTGCTTTTGCAGCATTTGTACTTTTGTTTTTATTCACACTTGTCTTCCCTTTCTTCTATTAGAATTGCTGAAGCTTTTGTCTTCTTCTATTACAGTACTTCATGCTTCAGGACTTTATAGAAAAGGGTACCTTATTTTCTGGATAAGCTTGGACTTTCAATATCTTAATACTGCATTCAAAATTACTTCTCCAGCCTTCATAATGTTTGTATTCTGATAGACGCTTGATTAGATTCACCGGACGCTTCTTAAATTAGCTAAGGCGCTTGATTATCCACTGGGCACATTCACAAGGCTGTTTAACTCGTAGCATTCTTAGCAGTTACCATATTATGCTAATTTGACCCTCTTAGTGGACGAATTAGGATTCAATGTCTTCATGAATCTTGTAGATATGGATATTATATTTAATGAGATTTCGGTTTCATCTAATTAATACACATACAGCTCAATATATGGTCATCAGACGCTACATAGGTATGACTGTCAGGAACAACCTCAAGTCACCAACTTACGGATGCAATTTGACAAAGATAGGGATCAATTTCGCTCTTGACCTCTTCATGAGAGTTGAGGATATTTCTCTAAGCCTTCCAATGATACCAAGATCGATGCTTTTGAACACCTAAAGCTCCAGAAATTTTTAGCAGACGCTTGCATGTTCTGATTGTCATGAACAGTATCACATCTCTAGCTTCAAGAAATAATTTCACTCAGATCGAGATTGGGTCAGATCTCAACTTCTCTTGGAAACATGTAGGTATTTATCTGATATTTCTAACAAAACCAAGATCACTTCATTTCGACGGGCACACCTCAAAATACGATGTTTCGGACGCTTGATTATCCGCAGCAGGCGCTTGACTTCAATATTCAGTGTTTTTGCTTTTGCCGCATTTGTACTTTTCTTTTTATTCACTCTTGTCTTCTCTTCCTTCTATTAGAATTGCCGAAGCTTTTGAATTCTTCTATTACAGTACTTGATGCTTCAAGACTTTATCGAAAATGGTACCTTATTTTCGGGTCAAGCTTGGACTTTGAATATCTTAATACTGCATTCAAAATAACTTCTCCAGCCTTCATAATGTTTTGTATTCTGAATAGACGTTTGATTAGCTTCACTGGACGCTTCTTAAATTGGCTAAGGCGCTTGGTTATCCACTGGACACATTCACAAGGCTGTCGAACTAGTAGCATTCTGACCAGTTCGCATATTAAGCTTCTTTGATCCTCTTAATGGCCGAATTAGGATTGGATGTCTGAATGAAACTTGTAGATATGGATATTAGCTTTAAAGAGACACCGGTTTCATCCAATTCGGACACCTACTGGTCAATATATGGCCATCAGACGCTACACAGGTATGACTCTCAAGAACAATATCACGTCAAAAACTTACGTATATAATTTGACAAAGATAGAGATCGATTTCACTCTTGGCGTCTTCGTGAGAAATGCAGTTATTTCTAAGCCTTCCAACGATACCAATATTGATGCTTTTGAACACCTAAAGCTCCAGAAATTGTGAGGAGATGCATGCATGTTCTGATAGTCATGAACAATATCACATATAGAGCTTGAAGAAGGAGATTCACTCAGATAGAGATTGGTACAGATCATGACTTCTCCAGGAAACATGTTGGTATTTCTATTATCTTTCTTAAAAAACCAAGATCACTTCATTTCGACGAGCATACCTCAAAATACGACGTTTCGGGCTGTTGATTATCGGCAGCAGGCGCTTGACTTCAATCTTCAGTGTTTTTGCTTTTGCAGCTTTGGTACTTTTGTTTTTATTCACGCTTGTCTTCTCTTTCTTCTATTAGAATTGTTGAAGATTTCGTCTTCTTCTATTACAGTACTTCGCCACGACACAGAAGAGCTACCAACTGGTCACATGTAAGCCCTTCCAACCCTGATACCTCCCAAAAGACCATTGAAGATCGTCACCGTAAGATTCGCACCCGCATCAAGGTGTAAGCTCAACTCCTAGGCTCAAGGCCTTACAACTATGCAAATGAAATGCCAATGCTTACACAAAGCAGATGCGATCAAGCAATGTCTATCCCCCGGATAAACCTCAAAGTCTACTAAGGTTCTCTTCCTTAGGAACTATACGCGTCTTTTGAAAACAAAACCTTTATCCACCGGATAAATCTCGTGATCCCTCCGGGATCGAGTCATCACAAGACTGAAACAATTGAACGACTGATCGGGACCCGAATCACCGGTCCGTCATCGAACTACTGTTTCAAAACCCAAAACGTTTGTAAAACAGAATAACTTCTCAATTGAAAACTCATTTGATTTGAAACAATTTTTAAAACACTTACTTACTCTATTTTTAGCATTTTCTGAACATGGAATTCGCTTAGCAAAATTACATTCGCTTAGCGAAATTGAAACAAGAATGCCTCTTTTGGAACTCCTCTGGTTCGCTCGGCGAGACAGAATTCGCGTAGCGAAATGCATTGGATTCGCTTAGCGAATATGAATTCGCTTAGCGCAAGTTCAGACGGTTACACCTCTTTGGAAACACCTCTGGATCGCTCGGCGAGATAGAATTCGCGTAGCGAAACTCGTTTGGTTAGCTTAGCGAATATGAATTCGCTTAGCGAAAGTGAGGCAGTGATGCCCAACTTAGATTTTCCCCTGGTTTCGCGTAGCGAGATAAAATTCGCTTAGCGAAATTGTTGCCATAAACAAGACATCAACCTTAGGGAACCATCTTGATTTTCTTCATGAAACCACTTTTTTTTTTCATTTTGAGTCCCTTGACTAACTATATGGACTAGGGATAAGGTATAAAATATGTTTCACTTTGGTGAAAGCACTTTGAGCTTTAATTCCATTTAAAGTCACTTAGGGTTTTCTTTGAAAAACACAAGTTATTGAAAACACTTTCTTTACATCAAAACTTGATTTGTTCAAGAACTATTCCTATCCTTCCTTTCCTCAAGGTCATGGCCAATAGCCAACTAGGAATCAATGTGAAGTTTTACTCCATCAACCAAACAAAATATGGCCCACAATACTTACACAATCATGATAACCATAATACACATTACTACATCATAATCAAACATCCAAGTCCATCACACATTATGGTCTCATAATCAACAATAAAAGTCCATACTTGATCTAGTGATCAAAGTAGGTTTTTCAACATACATGGAAATGATTTTCATTCAATCATATCTTCATCAACATATACTAAAGCACACTACAACATGCTCAAGCATAAACTCATCATGACAACCTTGTTCTCCAAGAGAACTTAACAAACTTAACACATAAAAGTGAACCCAAACTAAAGGGTTTCACCCACACATAAATTTAAACAACCATTCTCACTACCACCATCTTGGTGTGATGAGGTTCTTCTCCCCATACCTCTTGATGAGCAGATTCCCGGATCAAAGTCGGTTGATCGGTTTCTGAACTTCCTGATAATCGTCAACAACTACAACAACACAACAATCCAACATTAAACAACAATCAAAGCCAATCTCAACAATTCTCACAAAGAGGGTTTCGGCCACCCTAGGTTAAAAAGGTTAGGAATTGGTTTTGGTTTTCCATTTCATGGATTCAAAAGCATTAGGAAAGCTAAGGATGAAATCAAGTGTTAAAAATCAAAACTTGATGAAAACACTATTCATCATCTTCCAAAAGGGTTCGGCCAAAAATGCTTTTTGAGCTATGATGAGAGTTGAATCATAAGCTCTTGGGTTTAGGTAGAGATTGATGATGTGAGTTCAAAGAACTTGGTCTTACCTCAAAAGGATTTTTCTACAATTTCCTATGGATTTTCAAAGTTTTGGATCTAAGAAATTATTTTCATGAAAATGAAGATTGATCTTGAAATAAAGAAAGATTCAAGAAGCTAAGAGACCATAGAAGTGATCTTACCTTGAAATGAAGAAAGATTGCTCAAGGAATCAAGTGAATCCAACAAAAACTCAAGCTTTTCTAGGTGAAAATGGAGTTTTCTCTCAAGAACAACTATGGAACTCTATGGTGTGAGGGGCTGTGCGAAAATGATGAAGTGAGGGGCTGAGTTCAGCCTCTTAAAAGTTCACTTAAGGGTAAAAAGGTCATTTGCCAAAAGGGTATAATGGTAAAAGTGTAAAAGATTAAGGTTAGGGGCATTTTGGTCATTTTGCGTCCAGATATTTCCTGACGTCATGACGACTCTGGCATACTCTCCCAAGTGTCCTGGGATGATGTGATATCAAGATTATCTTTTGGCGAGTCCCGGTAAATCCATATGTGGCTCCGTTCGTCACCCGATTGAGGATTCCGCCCGAACGAAGGTCAGGAAGTGATTTTTCTGAAATTTTTACGAAATTTAACCAAAACGTAGAGAATCGAATTCTAAGACTTACTGTCTCGTTCACGGGTCCATCTGAGGTCTTCTGAGCAGTAAAATCATACTGTCAGTGTAAAAACGCAGACCGAACTCCGTTTGAGTTTTCGACTCAAAACTTAATCGTAGCTTCCTACGATATCGTCGAGCATGACTGTGGTCTCGGAATATTTTATTTCTATTCCTAAGACCTCAAATAAAACAAAGACATTAAAATACTAAACAAATAGAAAACGTGAAAATCGGGGCATTACATTCCTACCCCTCTTAAAAGAATTTCGTCCTCGAAATTATACGTACCTCTTAAAACAAACTCGGATACTGTTGTTGCATGTCCTCTTCTCTTTCCCAGGTAGCATCACCTGTAGTCTCGTTCCAGATAACTTTGACCAAAGCTATCTCCTTCCCTCGCAGTTTCTTTATCCTCCTGTCCTCGATCTTAACCGGCAATGTCTCGTAGGTTAGGTTATCCTTCAGTTGTACTGAATCAGACTCTATGACGTGACTGGGATCAGGAATATACTTCCGCAATTGCGAAACATGAAAAACATTATGAAGGTTGGATAGAAAAGGCGGTAAAGCTATTTGGTAAGCTACTGGACCTATCCGACGAAGAATTTGATAAGGTCCAATGAATTTTGGAGTGAGTTTTCTGGACTTCAAGACCCTGCCCACCCCAGTCATCGGAGTGACTCTCAAAAACACATGATCCCCTTCCTCGAACTCAAGTGGCCTACGTCTTTTATCCGCATAACTCTTCTGTCGGCTCTGAGTCGTCCTCATCTTTTCTTGAATCAGTTTCACCTTCTCGGTTGTTTGTTGCACTAGTTCAGGTCCTAATGAAGCACTTTCTCCATCTTGGTACCAACACAAAGGTGTTCTGCAACGTCGTCCATATAAAGCTTCGTAGGGTGCCATCCCTATACTCGAATGATAACTGTTGTTGTAGGTAAACTCTATCAACGGTAGGAAATTCTCCCAACTACCGGCATGTTCCAACACACACGCCCTCAACAGATCCTCTAAAGACTGAATCGTCCTTTCCGATTGTCCATCAGTTTGAGGATGGTAAGCCGAACTTAATCGTAACTTTGTTCCTAAAGCTTCATGTAAACTTTGCCAAAATCGCGAAGTAAAACGCGGGTCTCTATCCGATATGATGCTTGAAGGTACTCCATGCAGTCTCACAATCTCACTGATATAAATCTGAGTAAGCTTTTCCATAGAATACTTGAGATTAATCGGTAGAAAATGAGCTGATTTCGTAAGCCTATCAATTATAACCCAAATGGAATCGTATCCTTTAGGTGTCCTTGGCAAACACGTCACGAAATCCATTGCTATGCCGTCCCATTTCCACTCTGGGATATCCAACGGAAGTAACATTCCAGTTGGCCTCTGATGTTCAACCTTTGCTTTCTGACACACTAAGCAAGATGCCACATAATCGACTACATCTCTTTTCATCCCTTGCCACCAAAACATTCGCTTCAGGTCTTGGTACATCTTGGTTGACCCTGGATGCATACTTAACTTGCTTCTATGAGCTTCGTCCAGAATTAACCTCCTTATCTCCGGGTTGTTTGGCACACAAACCCGTTCTCCTCGTCTTAGGATTCCATCTGCTCCTTCTTTGTATTCCGACGTCATCCCCTTCTTTAGATTCCTTCGCTCTTTATCCAGATACTGGTCGTATACTTGTTTCTCCCGAATCTGATCCATCAGATCACAAGATACTGTAACCATACCTACACATAGTCTTCCTGGCATACTAACCACGGACAGATGCATATCCCTAAACTGTTCCAACAGCTCGTGTTCCTTAACCATCATGGCAGACACATGTAACACCCTTCTACTCAGGGCATCCGCTACCACATTAGCTTTTCCCGGATGATACTGCAACTGGAAATCATAGTCCTTCAAAAATTCCAGCCACCGTCTTTGTCTCATGTTGAGCTCTTTCTGATCAAACAGATACTTCAAGCTCTTATGGTCACTGAAGACATTAAACGTCGAACCATACAAGTAGTGCCTCCAAATCTTCAACGCAAAGACTACCGCTGCTAACTCCAGATCATGAGTTGGGTAGTTCTTCTCGTGCACTTTCAACTGTCTCGAGGCATACGCTACTACCTTCCGATTCTGCATCAGAACACAGCCTAATCCTTGGTATGAAGCATCACAGTACACTTCAAAAGATTCGCTTGGATCTGGCAATATCAACACTGGTGACGTAGTTAGCCTCTTCTTCAACTCCTGAAAACTCTGCTCACAGGCTTCAGTCCATTCAAACGCTTTGTCCTTCCTTGTCAATTGGGTAAGAGGTCCTACAATCTTAGAGAATCCCTCAATGAACCTCCGATAATACCCAGCCAAACCCACAAAACTGCGTATTTCAGTCACTGTGGTTGGTCTTTCCCACTCAAGAACTGCTTCAACCTTTGACGGATCTACAGCAATTCCTTCCTTTGAAATTACATGACCCAAAAACTGCACTTCGTCGAGCCAAAACTCACACTTGGATAGTTTTGCATACAGCTGTTTCTCTTTCAGAACTTGAAGAACCACACTAAGATGTTCAGCATGTTCTTCCTGGTCTCGTGAATAGATAAGTATGTCATCTATGAAGACAACAACAAACTGATCTAGGTACGGACGAAAGATCCTATTCATATAGTCCATGAACATAGCTGGAGCATTCGTCACACCAAACGGCATCACAAGATACTCATAGTGCCCATAGCGTGTTCGAAATGCTGTCTTCGATATATCTTCTGCCTTCACACGAATCTGGTGATAACCCGATCGCAAATCAATCTTGGAGAAAACTGCCGCTCCCCTCAACTGATCCATCAAGTCATCTATCCTCGGAAGTGGATACTTGTTCTTAATAGTCACTTTATTCAACTGGCGATAATCCACACATAACCGAGATGTTCCATCTTTCTTTTTCACCAACAACACAGGTGCTCCCCACGGTGACACACTGGGTCTAACAAACTGCTTCCCCAATAAGTCTACCAACTGTTCCTTCAACGTTTCCAACTCAGCAGGTGCCATACGATACGGTGCCATAGACACTGGTCCTGTTCCTGGCACAAGATCAATTGCAAACTCGATGTCCCGAACTGGCGGCAAACTTGGTACGTCTTCAGGAAAGACTTCCGGAAACTCATGCACGACAGGTATGCGCTCTAAGACTAGCTCGCTCTTGACCTCCAAAGAAGATAGTAACATGTATCCCTGAGCTCCTTCTCTCAAAGAAGCGTTTACTTGGTTGGCAGTCAAAAATCCAGAATTCTCACAACTAGGGAAAACTAAGGTTTTATTTGCACAGTCCAACAGGATATGATTAGAAGACAACCAATCCATTCCTAAGATTACATCCATTTGCGAGAGAGGCAAACAGATCAAATCAATCAAAAACCTTCTATCTTTAACAGAAATAGAACAGTTCAAACAAACTTTTGCAGTTACAACAGGTTTTGCAGTAGGCGTAGAAATTACCAAATCAAAAGGTAAAGAAGACACAGGTAATCCCAACAGATTCACACAGTCATAGGCAATAAAGGAATGCGTTTTGCCTGAATCAAATAGTACAGTTAAGGTTTCACCTCCCATGACACACTGACCTTGGATCAAGTCTTCATTCTGAGAAGCTTCAGCACCACCCATAGTGTAGACTCTGCCCTTCATCTTAGGCCTTGCAGCTTGGACATTATTAACAGAATGTTCCAATTTTGGTTGCATGCATTCACGTGAGATGTGTCCCGGCTTCCCACACTTGAAGCAGATAATCCCTTTGATCGAACAATCTCTGGTGATGTGATTGCTCTTCCCACACTTCATGCACTTGTTTGGGGCATTTCCAGACTGACTGAAACTCCCACTGCTCCCTCCAACAGAACGTTGTTGTCGATCTTGTTTCTTTGCATACGGCTTCCATCGAGATTTGTTGTCTCGACCACCGCTTCCTCTCGGAAACTTGTTCGGTCCAGAACTCAGTACCCGCTTGTCCTTGGGCTCCAAGCTCTCGATCAAACGACACTTTTCCATTAGCCTCGGAAAAACAGAAATTTCCAATGGAACTACAGCTCTCTTCAAGTCGATCCTTAGACCTCCTTCGAATTTTCTGCACTTCCACTCCTCTCTTGGGTTGTCCAGAAAGTAATTTGAGAACTTTGCTAGACTTTCAAACTTAGCCCCGTATTCAGCTACGGTCATTCCCCCCTGTCTCAGCTGGAGGAACTCCATCTCTTTCTCGTGCCTTGCACTCGTAGGAAAATACTTCTCCAGGAATTTTCCCTTAAAAGCATTCCAGTCAACAGCTTGTTGGTCATGCACCAGCATCTGACGGGCTCCTTCCCACCAGTATTCAGCATCCTCCACCAGCATATAGGTTGCATAGACAACCTTGTCATTCTCAGTGCATCTCATCGCTCCAAATATTTTCTCTAGCGTTTGGATCCAGCGTTCAGCTAACTCAGGATTGAATTCACCTTTGAATTGAGGTGGATTCCGACGAAGAAATTCGTCCAGTCCTCTACCTCCAGCAGCTCGTTCATCACGTTAAGCCATAGCAGCAGCCATGTCCCGTATGGCATTCACAGCAGCAGTCAGGTTTTGAGCAGCCATTGCTACCTTCAAAACCAGAACTATCAAACACAAGAACCACAACTAAAGCAAACAATAGAGAAACACACAGAGAACACAACACAAACAAGACAGACCATAACCTACAACCCCAAAAAGACTCGGCCAGCTCTGATACCAAACAATGCAACACCCTTTCCCGAGTGCCACATTCCCGAACGTTTATAAGGCCGAAAATATTTCTTAATGCGGAAAATACGGTTTTCTTTTTTTTTTCTTTCTTTTCACAAGATGCAATGGGATTTAGCAAAGGTAAATAATACTAATAACGAACTTAGGTTCGCCATACATTTCTAGAACAATATGCATAATAATTACAGGGACATAAACAGAAAAAGGAATAATACTATATACAGACATAAGTCTAATGTGTAACTGACATAAGAAATACAACAAGTACAAGGAGTCGTAGCTCCCCAAAAGTACTACAAAAACGACATAGTCTGGCCGACAACAAAACTAGACCACAAAAAGAAGGTCCTCCTCTGGCTCAAAGGAACTACTGGACTGAACCATCATCACGTCCATCTGTTCAAACAACAACAGCAAGTACCAACAGAAAACATACAGATATGGGTGAGATTCCCGTTCATCAACACAGCAAAACAGCAATAGTAAAAACGGGACGACTCACCGGGTAACAGCGTACCCAACATGCTTATAGGAATTCTCAATGTCAAACATATTAAGCAGTTGACAGCATAATATCATGTTAAGCAGTTAACAGCATAAAATAAGGTATTCTTTAACAGTACAACGATGTATAACAGTAAATGTAAACATCAATAGCCATGCAATGCAATGCAATGTATATGACTCAATGTCAATGTCACTGGGTACTACTCTGACCCCTACTCCATGGAGCTAACAAAACATTCGGAGAGAGTGAATGGGAGGACATGTTCCGTGCGCGCCAGCCTTGGGCAAGATGCTACAACATTCGTAACGTGCACGTATCTGGCTTTTACGGAAACACTCTCAACCAAACATGAAAAGTACGGCATCTAGTAGAGGATATCAGTGTATTGCACGGATTCGCCACGACACAGAAGAGCTACCAACTGGTCACATGTAAGCCCTTCCAACCCTGATACCTCCCAAAAGACCATTGAAGATCGTCACCGTAAGATTCGCACCCGCATCAAGGTGTAAGCTCAACTCCTAGGCTCAAGGCCTTACAACTATGCAAATGAAATGCCAATGCTTACACAAAGCAGATGCGATCAAGCAATGTCTATCCCCCGGATAAACCTCAAAGTCTACTAAGGTTCTCTTCCTTAGGAACTATACGCGTCTTTTGAAAACAAAACCTTTATCCACCGGATAAATCTCGTGATCCCTCCGGGATCGAGTCATCACAAGACTGAAACAATTGAACGACTGATCGGGACCCGAATCACCGGTCCGTCATCGAACTACTGTTTCAAAACCCAAAACGTTTGTAAAACAGAACAACTTCTCAATTGAAAACTCATTTGATTTGAAACAATTTTTAAAACACTTACTTACTCTATTTTTAGCATTTTCTGAACATGGAATTCGCTTAGCGAAATTACATTCGCTTAGCGAAATTGAAACAAGAATGCCTCTTTTGGAACTCCTCTGGTTCGCTCGGCGAGACAGAATTCGCGTAGCGAAATGCATTGGATTCGCTTAGCGAATATGAATTCGCTTAGCGCAAGTTCAGACGGTTACACCTCTTTGGAAACACCTCTGGATCGCTCGGCGAGACAGAATTCGCGTAGCGAAACTCGTTTGGTTAGCTTAGCGAATATGAATTCGCTTAGCGAAAGTGAGGCAGTGATGCCCAACTTAGATTTTCCCCTGGTTTCGCGTAGCGAGATAAAATTCGCTTAGCGAAATTGTTGCCATAAACAAGACATCAACCTTAGGGAACCATCTTGATTTTCTTCATGAAACCACTTTTTTTTTCATTTTGAGTCCCTTGACTAACTATATGGACTAGGGATAAGGTATAAAATATGTTTCACTTTGGTGAAAGCACTTTGAGCTTTAATTCCATTTAAAGTCACTTAGGGTTTTCTTTGAAAAACACAAGTTATTGAAAACACTTTCTTTACATCAAAACTTGATTTGTTCAAGAACTATTCCTATCCTTCCTTTCCTCAAGGTCATGGCCAATAGCCAACTAGGAATCAATGTGAAGTTTTACTCCATCAACCAAACAAAATATGGCCCACAATACTTACACAATCATGATAACCATAATACACATTACTACATCATAATCAAACATCCAAGTCCATCACACATTATGGTCTCATAATCAACAATAAAAGTCCATACTTGATCTAGTGATCAAAGTAGGTTTTTCAACATACATGGAAATGATTTTCATTCAATCATATCTTCATCAACATATACTAAAGCACACTACAACATACTCAAGCATAAACTCATCATGACAACCTTGTTCTCCAAGAGAACTTAACAAAACTTAACACATAAAAGTGAACCCAAACTAAAGGGTTTCACCCACACATAAATTTAAACAACCATTCTCACTACCACCATCTTGGTGTGATGAGGTTCTTCTCCCCATACCTCTTGATGAGCAGATTCCCGGATCAAAGTCGGTTGATCGGTTTCTGAACTTCCTGATAATCGTCAACAACTACAACAACACAACAATCCAACATTAAACAACAATCAAAGCCAATCTCAACAATTCTCACAAAGAGGGTTTCGGCCACCCTAGGTTAAAAAGGTTAGGAATTGGTTTTGGTTTTCCATTTCATGGATTCAAAAGCATTAGGAAAGCTAAGGATGAAATCAAGTGTTAAAAATCAAAACTTGATGAAAACACTATTCATCATCTTCCAAAAGGGTTCGGCCAAAAATGCTTTTTGAGCTATGATGAGGGTTGAATCATAAGCTCTTGGGTTTAGGTAGAGATTGATGATGTGAGTTCAAAGAACTTGGTCTTACCTCAAAAGGATTTTTCTACAATTTCCTATGGATTTTCAAAGTTTTGGATCTAAGAAATTATTTTCATGAAAATGAAGATTGATCTTGAAATAAAGAAAGATTCAAGAAGCTAAGAGACCATAGAAGTGATCTTACCTTGAAATGAAGAAAGATTGCTCAAGGAATCAAGTGAATCCAACAAAAACTCAAGCTTTTCTAGGTGAAAATGGAGTTTTCTCTCAAGAACAACTATGGAACTCTATGGTGTGAGGGGCTGTGCGAAAATGATGAAGTGAGGGGCTGAGTTCAGCCTCTTAAAAGTTCACTTAAGGGTAAAAAGGTCATTTGCCAAAAGGGTATAATGGTAAAAGTGTAAAAGATTAAGGTTAGGGGCATTTTGGTCATTTTGCGTCCAGATATTTCCGAACTTCATGACGACTCTGGCATACTCTCCCAAGTGTCCTGGGATGATGTGATATCAAGATTATCTTTTGGCGAGTCCCGGTAAATCCATATGTGGCTCCGTTCGTCACCCGATTGAGGATTCCGCCCGAACGAAGGTCAGGAAGTGATTTTTCTGAAATTTTTACGAAATTAACCAAAACGTAGAGAATCGAATTCTAAGACTTACTGTCTCATTCACGGGTCCATCTGAGGTCTTCTGAGCAGTAAAATCATACTGTCAGTGTAAAAACGCAGACCGGACTCCGTTTGAGTTTTCGACTCAAAACTTAATCGTAGCTTCCTACGATATCGTCGAGCATGACTGTGGTCTCGGAATATTTTATTTCTATTCCTAAGACCTCAAATAAAATAAAGACATTAAAATACTAAAGAAATAGAAAACGTGAAAATCGGGGCGTTACGCACTTCATTTCGACGAGCGTACCTCAAAATACGACGTTTCGGGCGCTTGATTATCGGCAGCAGGCGTTTACTTCAATCTTCAGTGTTTTTGCTTTTCCAGCTTTGGTACTTTTGTCTTTATTCACTCTTGTCTTCTCTTTCTTCTATGAGAATTGTTGAATCTTTTGTCTTCTTCTATTACAGTACTTCATGCTTTAGGACTTTATAGAAAAGGGTACCTTATTTTCTAGTTAAGTTTGCAATTTCAATATCTTAATACTTCATTCAAAATTACTTCTCCAGCCTGCATAATGTTTGTATTCTGAATAGACACTTGATTAGATTCATAGGATGCTTCTTAAATTAGCTAAGGCGCTTGATTATCCACTGGGTACATTCACAAGGCTGTTTAACTTGTAGTATTCTTAGCAGTTAGCGTATTATGCTTCTTTGACCCTCTTAGTGCACGAATTAGGATTCGATGTCTTCATTAAACTTGTAGATATGGATATTAGATTTAATGAGACACCAGTTTAATCCAATTCGGACACCTACAACTCAATATATGGACATCAGACGCTACATAGGCATGACTGTCAGGAACGACATCACGTCACCCACTTACAGATGCAATTTGACAAAGATAGAGATCGATTTCGCTCTTGACCTCTTCACGAGAGTTGCGGATATTTCTCTAAGACTTCCAATGATACCCAGATCGATGCTTTTGAACACCTAAAGCTCCAGAAATTGTCTGCAGACGCCTGCATGTTCTGCATGATGCTTCAGGACTCTCAAATGTTCTGCTTGGCTATTTAAATATGTTGATTGTACCTTGGAAATGCTTCATTTAAATATTCCCTTCTTCCTTTGTTTGATTGTACAAGAAGTCATCATGGATACTTGTTCTAATCCTAACATTTTTCCATCTTTTGTTGATTCTATTGTGAAGGAGGTTGAGGATAAAATTTCAAAGGATGATTGCACAACAACCATTATACTTCAAAAGGCAACCACACCATTTGGTTGTCATCAACCCATAAAGTGAAAAGTCAGGACAGGTGGCAATACCAGAGGAAATGCTTCTCTAACAAGCCTCTAAAAGACCTTCTCTAATAAATATTTGTTCCCTTCTTCCTTTGTTTCCTATCAATGGTCAAGCTACATATCTCATCATTCACATAACATTTTGTGGAGAAAAGATCCTTCTTTTTTTTGACTTCCATGTTGTAGACACAAAAACAAATTCAACCAAAGCCTAAGCTCTGATACCACTTGACAAAGAGTGATCATTAGGAATGTTAGAATTTAAAAAAAATTCCCTACAATAGAGCATGTATAGGGAATGCCTTGAACTCAAAGCACTCTTCACCTCACTTTTTGTTGCAAGATAGTTCTCTTTACACTCTTTTTCCTCTCTATTTTTCTCACTTTTTTTCACTTTTAAAACATTCTCCGTTTCACTCTCTCTTTCTTTTCTCTCTTGCTCTCTCTTTTCTCTCATTTTTATTTGATAATCACTAACTTGATTTCGAGATAAAGGAGATTTTGATGATGGAAATTTTGAAAAAGAAGAAGAAGAATATTTGAACTTCCTCCTCTTAATTTGTTGCTCCACCTTGATTGCTTGTTGCACCAAATCCTCAAGCTCCACAAAATTTTGTAATTCCACTATGTCTTGAATATCTTGATTCAAGCCATGGAAGAATCTTGCCATGGTAGCCTCCCTATCTTCTTGAAAATTGGATCTAAGTAAGGCCAACTCCATCTCCTTGAAATATTCATCTACACTTTTGGTCCCTTGGGTAAGTCTATGCAATTTGTTGTGAATGTCCCTTTGATAATGATTTGGGACAAATCTCTTTCTCATGACATACTTC
Organism: Ammopiptanthus mongolicus; assembly: GCA_039655645.1. Taxonomy (NCBI): domain Eukaryota; kingdom Viridiplantae; phylum Streptophyta; class Magnoliopsida; order Fabales; family Fabaceae; genus Ammopiptanthus; species Ammopiptanthus mongolicus. The sequence goes on from CM077349.1 coordinate 45,127,999, forward strand.
ATCTCCTCCCAAGTGTCTATGACCGCTCTTCCATGTCTCCTCCTTTCTTTTTGTAATTGGTCCCACCACACAAGGGCATATTCTTTTAACTCAAGGGTGGCTACTTTCACCTTCTTGCTTTCATTGTAAGAATTACAATAAAAAACTTGTTCTATTTTAAACTCCCACTCCAAGTAAGCCTCCGGATCATTCTTCCCAAGAAAGGGAGGAACTTTGATTTTGACCCCCTCAAGCCTTTCATCACGCCTTCGTCCCCTATGTCCTCCTCCTCTATGTCTTCCTACTCTAGGCCTTCCTCTTTCACTTTCATTGCCACTGGACTCATCATTTTGGAGATTAGCAAGTTGTTGATCATAGTTGGCTTGCATTGTCTCCATTTGCCTTTGAAGGGCTTGCATTTGATTAGTCATTCGTGCAAGAATGACCGCGGAACTTGGTGAAGGTGGTGGACTATCTCCATTGTGTGCCATGATTTAAGTTTCCTCACTACACTCCCTCACTTGTCACACAAATGAATTTTGTCACTTTTGGCTTTTTCCACACAAGTAGTAAATTTGCACTCTTGCCTTTTTCCTCTCAAATGTTCTCCTTTAGTTCTTAGAGGAATCAAACACAAAACACAAAAATACCAAAATTCAAGTAACAAAATCCCAAAAACTTATCAAAACAAAGAACAAAGGCTAGAAAAGAAAAGGTTTAGAAATATGAAACAAAGGAAGAAGGGAACAAATATTTTCAACACACAAATCGCTCAATTGAATTTTTCTCTTCTCTTTTTTTTTTTTTTTTTTACTATTCACGATTTTTTTTTAACTTGTTGAAGAGAATCACTCTTGGAAACTTTGTTTTTGGAGCAATACACAACAACCACGAAATTTCCCTTCAAGAATAGAATCAAAGTAAATTCCGTTTCTCTTGGTTGTCATCCACCATTGAAAGTCAATTACTTGAAGAACAATGTCAACCCTTCCACCGGGGTCAAATGGAAATTGAGAGAAATCACCCATTGTAGCAAGTAGGTGACAAACATGTTCATCTTGTACAATCAACATCCCAACACATTTATAGCCAAGGTAGGGAATTTTAAAGGTAAGCACAAAGTTATACCTCCATGAGTTGACATATATGACCAAATGTACCTTCCTAGGCTTGATCTTGGTGACAAAAGAGAAAGTACTTTGTCTTTGCAAAGACTCCAAGGCAAATTGAACCTCATTAATATTCTCCTCATCACAAACAAAGTACGGCTCTTTTTGAGACAAAACAAGCCCCTCAAACACATTAGGAGCATCATATGGAAGCTTAGAAGAATTCACAAGAATAGGTAGAGTAAGAAGGGGTGTAGTAGTGAACCCATCAATTAATGCCACATGCAAACCTTTAGTGCTCATAACAAACTTCAAAATGCTAACTTTATTTTGGACAAAAGAGTAAGTGGCCATGTTAGCAAACAAGCTTTCTCTTAGAAATCCAAAACAACCTTCAAAATTGTTGTCATGAACCAAGTGATCATTAGAAAGCACAACAACACACTTCTCAAGGAATTCATTTAAGTCTTGGCTCCTAATTCTCAAATCAAGGGTAGAAGAATATTTTGTATTAAACACATCATGCCTTACGGTTTCAACACTTAAACCAGATTTATGGAGATAACACATATTAGGCATTTTAACATGCAACTTTCCAAATCTAGCAAGCATAGGAGGAAAGCACTTCCCAAACAATTTAACAAGAAACATATCAATTAAAGAAGTGGAAGGCTTAAATATGCAAAGGTTTAAACCAATAAGTGTTTCACTTGATTCAACTTCTTCAAGACCCAAAATAACCTTGCAAGCATCCTTTTGAGGAACCTTTGGAAACACATCACCAAATTCCTGCAAAAGATTTTTGACACCACTAGACAAAGAGTGATCATTAGGAATGTTAGAATTTAAAAAAAATTCCCTACAATAGAGCATGTATAGGGAATGCCTTGAACTCAAAGCACTCTTCACCTCACTTTTTGTTGCAAGATAGTTCTCTTTACTCTCTTTTTCCTCTCTATTTTTCTCACTTTTTTTCACTTTTAAAACATTCTCCGTTTCACTCTCTCTTTCTTTTCTCTCTTGCTCTCTCTTTTCTCTCATTTTTATTTGATAATCACTAACTTGATTTCGAGATAAAGGAGATTTTGATGATGGAAATTTTGAAAAAGAAGAAGAAGAATATTTGAACTTCCTCCTCTTAATTTGTTGCTCCACCTTGATTGCTTGTTGCACCAAATCCTCAAGCTCCACATAATTTTGTAATTCCACTATGTCTTGAATATCTTGATTCAAGCCATGGAAGAATCTTGCCATAGTAGCCTCCCTATCTTCTTGAAAATTGGATCTAAGTAAGGCCAACTCCATCTCCTTGAAATATTCATCTACACTTTTGGTCCCTTGGGTAAGTCTATGCAATTTGTTGTGAATGTCCCTTTGATAATGATTTGGGACAAATCTCTTTCTCATGACATACTTCATCTCCTCCCAAGTGTCTATGACCGCTCCTCCATGTCTCCTCCTTTCTTTTTGTAATTGGTCCCACCACACAAGGGCATATTCTTTTAACTCAAGGGTGGCTACTTTCACCTTCTTGCTTTCATTGTAAGAATTACAATAAAAAACTTGTTCTATTTTAAACTCCCACTCCAAGTAAGCCTCCGGATCATTCTTCCCAAGAAAGGGAGGAACTTTGATTTTGACCCCCTCAAGCCTTTCATCACGCCTTCGTCCCCTATGTCCTCCTCCTCTATGTCTTCCTCCTCTAGGCCTTCCTCTTTCACTTTCATTGCCACTGGACTGATCATTTTGGAGATTAGCAAGTTGTTGATCATAGTTGGCTTGCATTGTCTCCATTTGCCTTTGAAGGGCTTGCATTTGATTAGTCATTCGTGCAAGAATGACCGCGGAACTTGGTGAAGGTGGTGGACTATCTCCATTGTGTGCCATGATTTAAGTTTCCTCACTACACTCCCTCACTTGTCACACAAATGAATTTTCTCACTTTTGGCTTTTTCCACACAAGTAGTAAATTTGCACTCTTGCCTTTTTCCTCGCAAATGTTCTCCTTTAGTTCTTAGAGGAATCAAACACAAAACACAAAAATACCAAAATTCAAGTAACAAAATCCCAAAAACTTATCAAAACAAAGAACAAAGGCTAGAAAAGAAAAGGTTTAGAAATATGAAACAAAGGAAGAAGGGAACAAATATTTTCAACACACAAATCGCTCAATTGAATTTTTCTCTTCTCTTTTTTTTTTCCTACTATTCACGATTTTTTTTTTTAACTTGTTGAAGAGAATCACTCTTGGAAACTTTGTTTTTGGAGCAATACACAATAACCACGAAATTTCCCTTCAAGAATAGAATCAAAGTAAATTTTGTTTTGGTTTTTGGAAAGAAAAGAAGAAAGAGTAGAAGATGAAGAAGAAAATAGAATCAAGAACACAAACAAAAATTCAACCAAAGCCTAAGCTTTAATACCACTTGATGACAACCAAATGGTGTGGTTGCCTTTTGAAGATCGTTTGGTTGAATTCAAAGAGACTTAATTTCCTGTTCTTCTTAAGGAACAAATTGTAGCAACATAAAAGTGAAGAAAACAAGAAAATGGTGAAGAAAGAAATGATGAGGCGCCACAAACCAAGAAGGTTTGATAAGCCAAGTGATGTTCGCCACAAGAATCTTGGATTCTTGATAAGAACTAAGCTTGGTTCAACCAAGAACTATGAGAACTATACTCTCACAAATGGAATCAATCCAAATTCAACATCCAAGTTGTCATTCATGTTGTTTGGGGTGTAATACATATAATAGTCATCCAACTCTTGGCATCCAAAGACAAGGCATAACCCCCACTTTGAATGGCCTAAATCCTAACTTAAATGACCACTAACACAAATCAAGTCAGCCCCAACCCTCATCATGCACGCCTACCACTCTCTCTTCATGGGTGGTTACACTTTGTTTGTCAAATTAAAAGTGTAACACCCAAACAATTGAAGGCAGCCATCAAACACTCATAACTCACCATCAAGCAATTGAATTCAGCCCCAAGACACTCATTATTCACGCCTACACTCCCTTTATTATAGGTTGTTACACTTTGCTTTTCAAATTAAAAGTGTAACACCCATAACTTACAATTTATTCACTCAACTTAATGAGGAGTTTCTTATAGCATGCAAGCTAAAGATTCCCTCCCCAAGACCCTCTAATCACGTGTAGCAACATAGGAAATATGGGCTAGACCTTCATGCAACTCTTAGTGTAGCCCACTAATAGAGAATGCCAAATTGGATCCACTCACATAACTCATTACACTTATTGAATTGAAAATAAACAAACAACTAAATGAAGCAAGTTCACACCCCCTTGTCATCATTATGGGCCTTCTATTTGACTAAGATAAGTCACCAACTTGGGCTCCATTCCTTCTTGACTTGCAATTGGGCTTGTGTCCATTAAAAGATCCACCATTTGATTTAAAACATCTTGGGCTTTCTTAGCTCTTGCTCTTGCCATAGGCCCACCAAGTCTTTGTAGTGCTTCTTGGTCCATGTTCCTTAGTGGGCTCATATCATGATGTCTGCATGAAACTTGTAGATATGGATATTAGCATTAAAGAGACGCCAGTTTCATCCAATTCGGACATCTACTGCTCAAAATATGGCCATTAGACGCTACACTGGTGTGACTGCCAAGAATAATATCACGTCAAAAACTTAAGGATGCAATTTGGCAAAGATAGAGATTGATTTCACTCTTGGCGTCTTCATGAGAGTTGTAGTTATTTCTAAGCCTTCCAACGTTACCAAGATTGATGCTTTTGAACACCTAAAGCTCCAGAAATTGTCAGCAGACGCTTGTATGTTCTGATTGCCATCAATAGTATCACATCTCAAGCTTGAAGAAGGAATTTCACTCAGATCTAGATTGGTTTAGATTTTGACTTCTCCTGGAAACAAGCAGGTATTTATCTTATCTTTCTAAAAAAGCAAGATCACTTCATTTCGACGAGCGTACCACAAAATATGACGTTTTGGATGCTTGATTTTCGGCAGCAGGCGCTTGACTTCAATCTTCAGTGCTTTTGCTTTTGCAGCATTTGTACTTTTGTTTTCATTCACGCTTGTCTTCTCTTTCTTCTATTAGAATTTCTGAAGCTTTTGTCTTCTTCTATTACAGTACTTCATGCATCAGGACTTTATAGAAAATGGTACCTTATTTTCTGGTTAAGATTGGACTTTCACTATCATATTACTGCATTCAAAATTACTTCTCCAGCCTTCATAATGTTTTTATTCTGAATAGGCACTTGATTAGATACACCGGACGCTTCTTAAATTAGCTAAGGCGCTTGATTACCCACTGGGCACATTCGCAAGGCTGTTTAACTCGTAGCATTCTTAGCAGTTAGCGTATTATGCTTCTTTGACCTACTTTGTGGACGAATTAGGATTCGATGTCTTCATGAAACTTGTAGCTATGGATATTAGATTTAATGAGACACGAGTTTCATCCAATTCGGACACCTACAACTCAATATATGGTGATCAGACGCTACATAGGTATGACTGTCAGGAACAACATCACGTCACCCACTTACGGATGCAATTTGACAAAGATAGAGATCGATTTCGCTCTTGACCTCTTCATGAGAGTTGCGGATATTTTCTAAGCCTTCCAAAGTTACCAAGATCGATGCTTTTGAACACCTAAAGCTCCAAAAATGGTAAGCTGACGCCTGCATGTTCTGATTGTCATGAACAGTATCACATCTCAGGCTTGAAGAAGGAATTTCCCTCAGATCGGGATTTGTTCAGATCTTGACTTCTCCAGGAGACAAGTAGGTATTTATCTTATCTTTCTAAAAAATCCAAGATCACTTCATTTCGACGAGCGTACCTCAAAATACAATGTTTCGGATGCTTGATTATCGGGAGCAGGCGCCTGACTTCAATCTTCAGTGTTTTAGCTTTTGCAGCATTTGTACTTTTGTTTTTATTCACGCTTGTCTTCTCTTTCTTCTATTAGAATCGTTGAAGCTTTTGTCTTCTTCTATTACAGTGTTTTATGCATCAGGACTTTATAGAGAATGGTACCTTATTTTCTGGTTACGATTGGACTTTCACTATCTTATTACTACATTCAAAATTACTTTTCCAGCCTTCATAATGTTTTTATTCTGAATAGACGCTTGATTAGATTCACCGGACGCTTTTTAAATTAGCGGAGGCACTTGATTATCCACTGGGCACATTCACAACGCTGTTTAACTCGTAACATTCTTAGAAATTACTGTATTATGCTTCTTTGACCCTCTTAGTGGACGAATTAGGATTCCATGTCTTCATGAAACTTGTAGCTATGGATATTAGATTTAATGAGACACCGGTTTGATCCAATTTGGACACCTGCAGCTCAATATATGGTCATCAGACGCTATGTAGGTATGACTGTCAGGAACAACATCACGTCACCCACATACGGATGCAATTTGACAAAGATAGAGATCGATTTCGCTCTTGACCTCTTCATGAGAGTTACGGATATTTCCCTAAGCCTTCCAATGATACCCAGATCGATGCTTTTGAACACCTAAAGCTCCAGAAATTATCAGCAGACTCTTGCATGTTCTGATTGTCATGAACAGTATCACATCTCAAGCTTGAAGGAGGAATTGCACTCAGATCGGGATTGGTTCAGATCTCGACTTCTCCAGGAGACAAGTAGGTATTTATCTTATCTTTCTAAAAAAACTAAGATCACTTCATTTCGACGACCATACCTCAAAATACAACGTTTCGGACACTTGATTATCGGCAGCAGGCGCCTGACTTCAATCTTCAGTGTTTTTGCTTTTGTAGCATTTGTACTTTAATTTATATTCACGCTTGTCTTCTCTTTCTTCTATTAGCAATGCTGAAGCTTTAGTCTTCTTCTATTACAGTACTTCATGCTTCAGGACTATATAGAAAATGGTACCTTATTTTCTGGTTAAGCTTGGACTTTCAATATCTTAATACTGCATTCAAAATTACTTCTCCAGCCTTCATAATGTTTGTATTCTGAATAGACGCTTGATTACATTCACCGGACGCTTCTTAAATTTGCTAACGCGCTTGATTATCCACTGGGCACATTCACAAGGTTGTTTAACTTGGAGCATTCTTAGCAGTTACTGTATTATGCTTCCTTGACCCTCTTAGTGGATGAATTAGGATTCAATGTCTTCATGAAACTTTTAGCTATGGATATTAGATTTAATGAGACACCGTTTTGATCCAATTCGGACGCATACAACTCAATATATGGTCATCAGACGATACATAGGTATGACTGTCAGGAACAACATCAAGTCACCGACTTACGGATGCAATTTGACAAAGATAGAGATTGATTTCGCTCTTGACCTCTTCATGAGAGTCGCGGATATTTCTCTAAGCCTTCCAACGATACCAAGATCGATGCTTTTGAACAGCTACTGCTCCAGAAATTATTAGCACACACTTACATGTTCTGATTGTCATGAACAGTATGACATCTCAAGCTTGAAGAAGGAATTTCACTCAAATCGAGATTGGTTCAGATCTCGACTTCTGCAGGAGACAAGTAAGTATTTATATTATCTTTCTAACAAAACCAAGATCACTTCATTTCGAAGAGCGTACCTCAAAATACGACGTTTCGGACGCTTGATTATCGGCAGCAGGTGCCTGACTTCAATCTTCAGTGTTTTTGCTTTTGCAGCATTTGTACTTTTGTTTTTATTCACGCTTGTCTTCTCTCTCTTCTTTTAGAATTGCTGAAGCTTTTGTGTTCTTCTATTACAGTACTTGATGCTTCCGGACTTTGAAGAAAATGGTACCTTATTTTCGGGTCAAGCTTCGACATTGAATATCTTAATACTGCATTCAAAATAACTTCTCTAGCCTTCATAATGATTTGTATTCTGAATAGATGCTTGATTAGCTTCACTGGATGCTTCTTAAATCAGCTAAGGCGCGTGGTTATCCACTGGGCACATTCATAAGGCAGTCAAACTAGTAGCATTCTGGCCAGTTCGCGTATTATGCTTCTTTCATCCTCTTAATGGCCGAATTAGTATATGATGTCTACATGAAACTTGTAGATATGGATATTAGCATTAAAGAGACGCCAGTTTCATCCAATTCGGACACCTACTGCTCAAAATATGGCCATTAGACGCTACACTGGTGTGACTGCCAAGAATAATATCACGTCAAAAAATTGAGGATGCAATTTGGCAAAGATAGAGATCGATTTCACTCTTGGCGTCTTCATGAGAGTTGCAGTTATTTCTAAGCCTTCCAACGATACCAAGATTGATGCTTTTGAACACCTAAAGCTCCAGAAATTGTCAGCAGACGCTTGCATGTTCTGATTGTCATGAACAGTATCACATCTAGAGCTTGAAGAAGGAGATTCACTCAGATAGAGATTGGTACAGATCTCGACTTCGCCACGAAACATTTAGGTATTTCTATTATATTTCTTAAAAAACCAAGATCACTTCATTTCTACGAGCATACCTCAAAATACGACGTTTCGAGCGCTTGATTATCGGCAGCAGGCGCTTCACTTCAATCTTTAGTGTTTTTGCTTTTCCAGCTTTGGTACTTTTTTCTTTATTCACGCTTGTCTTCTCTTTATTCAATGAGAATTGCTGAAGCTTTTGTCATCTTCTATTACAGTACTCCATGCTTCAGGACTTTATAGAAAAGGGTACCATATTTTCTGGTTAAGCATGGACTTTCAATATCTTAATACTTCATTCAAAATTACTTCTCCAGCCTTCATAATGTTTGTATTATGAATAGATGCTTGATTAGATTCACCGGATGCTTCCTAAATTAGCTAGCGCGCTTGATTATCCATTGGGCACATTCACAAGGCTGTATAACTCGTAGCATTCTTAGCAGTTACCGTATTATGCTTCTTCGACCCTCTTAGTGGACGAATTAGGATTCAATATCTTCATGAAACTTGTAGATATGGATATGAGATTTAATGAGACACCGGTTTCGTCCAATTCGGACACCTACAGCTTAATATATGGTCATCAGACGCTACGTAGGTATGACTGTAAGGAACAACATCACGTCACCCACTTACGGATGCAATTTGACAAAGATAGAGATCGATTTCGCTCTTGACCTCTTCAAAAGAGTTGCGGATATTTCACTAAGCCTTCCAAAGATACCAAGATCAATGCTTTTGAACACCTAAACCTGCAGAATATGTCAGCAGACGCTTGCTTGTTCTGATTGTCATGAAGAGTATCACATCTCAAGCTTGAAGAAGGAATTTCACGCAGATCGGGATTGGTTCAGATCTCGACTTCTCCAGAAACGTGTAGGTATTTATCTTATCTTTCTAAAAAAACCAAGATCACTTCATTTCTACGAGCGTACCTCAAAATACGACGTTTCGGGCGCTTGATTATCGGCAGTAGGCGCTTCACTTCAATCTTCAGTGTTTTTGCTTTTTCACCTTTAGTAGTTTTGTCTTTATTCACGCTTGTCTTCTCTTTATTCTATGAGAACTGCAGAAGCTTTTGTCTTCATCTATTACAGTACTCCATGCTTCAGGACTTTATAGAAAAGGGTACGTTATTTTCTGGTTAAGCTTGGAGTTTCAATATCTTAATACTTCATTCAAAATTACTTCTCCAGCCTTCATAATGTTTGTATTATGAATAGACGCTTGATTAGATTCACCGGACGCTTCTTAGATTAGCTAAGGCGCTTGATTATCCACTGGGCACATTCACAAGGCTGTTTGAATCGTAGCATTCTTAGCAGTTACTGTATTATTCTTCTTTGACCCTCTTAGTGGACGAATTAGGATTCAATGTCTTGATGAAAATTGTAGATATGGATATTAGATTTAATGAGACAACGGTTTCATCCAATTCGGACACCTACAACTCAATATATGGTCATCAGACGCTACGTAGGTATGACTGTAAGGAACAACATCACGTCACCCACTTACGGATGCAATTTGACAAAGATAGAGATCGATTTCGCCCTTGACCTCTTCATGAGAGTTACGGATATTTCTCTAAGCCTTCCAAAGATACCAAGATCGATGCTTTTGAACACCTAAAGCTCCAGAAATTGTCAGCAGACGCTTTCATGTTCTGATTGTCATGGACAGTATCACATCTCAAGCTTGAAGAAGAAATTTCACACACATCGGGATTGGTTCAGATCTCGACTTCTACAGGAAACGTTTAGGTATTTATCATATGTTTCTAAAAAGACCAAGATCACTTCATTTCGACCAGCGTACCTCAAAATACAATGTTTCGGACGCTTGATTATCGGCAGCAGGCGCCTGACTTCAATCTTCAGTGTTTTTGCTTTTGCAGCATTTGTACTTTTGTTTTTATTCACGCTTGTCTTCTCTTTCTCACTAGTGCAATAACATGTTTAAAATTGGTTAAAAATATCATTCTAAATCGGTTATGGAACCGATGTAGAAATAGATGATGTAGAATGTAAGATCTTTTAACATCGGTTTTTAACCGATGTTGAAAGTTAACTTTCAACATCGGTTATAAACCAAACCGATTTTGAAAGTGCTCATTCAACATATTAATAATTATTGAAAAAGATCTTTTCACATCGGTTGTAATATAGAACCGATGTTGAAAGTTATAATTCAACATCGGTTTGGTCGTGTAATCGATGTTGAAAGTATCTTTTCGCATCGGTTGTAACTCAGAACCGATTGAAATTGATAGTTCAACATCGGTTCTCTATTGTAACCGATGTTGATAGTCCAATTTTTTTTTAAATACTCTGTTTTAAACCAGTGGCAATCCTTAACCCTGTTTCATATATGTACAACCCGAACAATCCCAGCCAAAATAGAATCCCAACAATAACCAGTGGCAATCCTTAACCCTATACTTTATTGATTATGCAAAAGTCAGCTTTTGATTCAACAAACTCAACTAATTATATAATGTAATAAATTCAAACTAATTAATTAAATACATAACAAAGAAACAACAAAGAAATATAACAAATTAAACTAATTAAAGAAATAAAATGCCATCCATAAATTAATGTTCAGAAGTCATCTCAAGAAAGAAGTTTGCCCAACACTCCTTGATGTCCTTAATGTCCTCTTCAGAGAATGCTTCCGGATTGTCGAAAATCTGCACATTAATTATAACTAATCAACTATAACTATGCATAATTAATCTATAACTATTTACAAATGTTATTAGTTAATTACCTCCTTCCATCGATCTGTAATACTCGCGGAGACAATGTTGAACATCCACTTCATGACATAATATCCGCACTCCCAGCCGCCACGTTGCCTATGACACTACAAATGAATACACAATTTGAATATATAATGAGTAAAAACATAATAGTAACCATTTTACACTGCAATTGAATCTCGGGTACTAATTAATAAACTACTTACATTAGGGTAAATCCACCTAATAGGCCTAGGCCTACCACCATCCAAAACACGACTTGCGTTCACAGCTCTATCATAATTAAGAAAATATGAATTTAAAGTATGTTATATATTTCAGAGTAATTAATAAAGCAAATGTAATACAAATTAAATTAATTAAAAGCTTACGTTTCAACAATATGCTTGATTTCTTTCGTCGGCTTCCTTCCCAACGAACAAAAGAAGACCACAACACTCATACCACGACAGATGATCAATAATTGCCAATGTTTACTGCATTTGGAAACAGTTAGAGACAAGTCACAGATAATTATAAATCACTAGTAAAACTTGTACTTACAGATGGAGGTAAGGTGCTAGGTAGAACTGTTTTTTGCCTTCATCAAGCACACGTCGCATGTACGCAGTAATCTCATCTGACCTAAGTGTCTCACCCTGAATTAGTTGAGGGTCAAGGAATCCATAAAGATGGAGGTTACCCCTATCAATACACAGGCGATGCAGATACCTAAGATATTGAAATAAATATTAGTTATAATAGTTAAAAACTTAATTAGTTAACTTACAAATTAATTAGTTGAAATAACATAACTTACGTGCACCATAATGAGACAACTGTCATGCAAAGCATTTCACTATCAATGCTAATTTATTAACACTAAAAGATAATCCAACAGTCCAATCCCTAAGTTAAAGCAGCAAACAAAACATTGGAATATAATATCTTACTTGTGCTCAGAGTGAGGAGATAGAGAGTGATGAGTGAGAGGGCGCTCGAGATGGGTTGAGGCTTGCCTTCACCCTAAATCAGAAACACAAAGCAAAGAGAGGGTTTGAGAGAACTATGAGAGGTTTTTTAACCTAACATTTAAAAACCATTCATGTTAAACTAAAAACCATTCATGTTAAACTAATAACCTGTCCTGCTTCTCTGGTTTGGTTTAATATACACTTAAATATGTTTTTCAATCAGCAATGAAGGGTGCCAAAGAAGACTGTTTTATGTACATGAATTTGTCCCGTACTATTTAATTTGTGTCATTAGTATTGTTGTTACATTACAATGCTTAATCTTTTCGTGATAAGCTTCAATGTTAGATGTTCTTAACTTGGTATGATTATTAAGTATTTTACAATCTGCATATCGAAATTACATTAACTACTTTGTTTTTCCTTTTGCAAAGCCAATACTAGGTGCTGAAAAATATTTTCACTCCTCAAACTAATCTTTTACATTGGAGGCAGAATGATAGTTTCACTCTTCAACCTAATCTTTTTATGTTGTGTTATCATGTACTGCAGGTCTACTATCTATAAATCTACATGTCATGGAGTATTTCGACCTAATCTACAAAATAATTCTTGACTTGACATGACTGAATTTTCAGGTAACACTATTAGCAATTTTACGTGGGCAATCAAGCAGAGTTATCTGAACACTATTAGCAATGTTGTGTGGGTAATCAAGCATAGTCATCTGCAAAATTGTTTGGGAAATTGAACATTAAGGTGAGGAACTTTCTAATCTATTTCAAATTATTCATTGTTGTCATCTCTTTCAATTTTTGGGCTTTCTATTAAAGGATATTGCTACTTAACAAGGATTGTTGGTTATTGCATTCGTGGTTAGAATTGAGAATGTTTGTTGTCCTGGTGCTCAAGAGACAAAAGGAAATGGTGAAAACAAGGTGCTATGTCTAGAGGACAACATAGAGGATGCGCAGGTTTTTTTTTGCTTAAATGCAAGAAGCATGAAAGGTCCCTGCTGTGAAAAATTGCGTCAGTGGATATGCACAATTGCTTTTATCATCCAGAATTGACTTAATAGCTTATAATGGGCTTGATTGGACCATGGTCTCCTCTATGCTTGCCTAAGTATCACTGCCAGCTCTAAATTAGCGCATCACCTTTCTTTAAATTAGTCAAACATTTTTGTAGTTTATAGTTTTATGTTTCCTTGCATATTTACTCAAGTTGAATCAACCACATTTTCAAACTAAATAGTAAATTCTAATACATTAATACTTTTTCTCTTCCTTTCTCCCTTTAATTTCATAAGAAAATCTAATCAGAAGGAGAAGTGTTTTTCTTCATTAGAATGTCACGTATGGATTTCCTGCCAAGTTACATGCCATACTATAAAACTAATCAAGTTATATAGAAAAACCAAAGTAACAGGTAGCAGACAACAACAAAAATGTAGAGAGAAAGAAAGAGAACCTGGGCAAAGTTTCTCCACCGAGGAGAGGGTGAAGCCGTGGGCAAAGTTTGGTACAGAGGTTCAGAGGAGAGGGTGAAGCCGTGCGCGACTGGGCAGTGTATCAGTGATGAAGGAGCAGCAACGATTTGTGAGGAGAAGGAGAAGGATGAAGGATGGTGCTAGGTTACGGTGGTGAAGGATGAAGGAGAAGGAGCAAACGAGAGAGAGGGCAAACAGTGAGGAGGGAAAGATATGAAAGAACGTTGGAACAAGAAATGGGTTTAATGAAGATTTGAAATCAGTTAGTTAATAGAACCGATTTTGAAAGTTTAATAATGAGATCGGTTGTCAAATAACCGAGTTTGAAAGTTTACTAATGAGATCGGTTGTGTAATAACCGATGTAAATACTTGGCGGGAATAAATAAATAGTTTTTTATTTAAATTGTTTTCATCGGTTGAACTATGTAACCGATGTTAAATGTTTTATACATCGGTTTCTTTCTGAACCGATGTAAATAATTTTGAACTTATTTTCAAAATTGCCACCGCCTCTTTTTTTAAATCGGTTCCTTTTCAACCGATCTAGAAACCTATTGTAGAATCCATATTTTGCACTAGTGTCTTCTATTAGAATTGCTGAAGCTTTTGCCTTCTTCTATAACTGTACTTCATGCTTCTGGACTTTATCGAAAAGGGTACCTTATTTTCTGGTTAAGCTTGGACTTTCAATATCTTAATACTGCATTCAAAATTACTTCTCCAGCCTTCATAAGGTTTGTATTTTGAATAGACGCTTGATTAAATTCATCGGTCGCTTTTTAAATTTGCTGAGGTGCTTGATTATCCACTGGGCACATTCACAAGGCTGTTTAACACGTAGCATTCTTAGCAGTTACTGTATTATGCTTCTTTGACCCTCTTAGTGGATGAATTAGGATTCAATGTCTTCATGAAACTTTTAGCTATGGATATTAGATTTAATGACACACCGGTTTGATCCAATTCGGACACCTACAGCTCAATATATGGTCATCAGACGCTACGTAGGTATGACTGTAAGGAGCAACATCACGTCACCCACTTACGGATGCAATTTGACAAAGATAGAGATCGATTTCGCTCTTGACCTCTTCAAGAGAGCTGCGGATATTTCTCTAAGCCGTCTAAAGATACCAAGATCGATGCTTTTGAACACCCAAAGCTCCAGAAATTGACAGCAGACGCTTGCATGTTCTGATTGTCATGAACAGTATCACATCTCAAGCTTGAAGAGGGAATTTCACTCGGATCGAGAATTTTTCAGATCTCTACTTCATCGGGAGACAAGTAGGTATTTATCTTATCTGTCTAACAAAACCAAGATCACTTCATTTCGACGAGCGTACCTAAAAATACGACGTTTCGAACGCTTGATTATCGGCAGCAAGCGCCAGACTTCAATCTTCAGTGTTTTTGCTTTTGCAGCCTTTGTACTTTTGTTTTTTTTCACGCTTGTCTTATCTTATCTTTTTAACAAAACCAAGATCACTTCATTTCGACGAGCGTACCTCAAAATACGACGTTTCGGACGCTTGATTATCGGCAGCAGGCGCCAGACTTCAATCTTCAGAGTTTTTGCTTTTGCAGCATTGCTACTTTTATTTTTATTCACGCTTGTCTTCTCTTTCATCTGTTAGAATTGCTGAAGCTTTTGCCTTCTTCTATAACAGTACTTCATGCTTCAGGACTTTATAGAAAAGGTACCTTATTTTCTGGTTAAGCTTGCACTTTCAATATCTTAATACTGCATTCAAAATTACTTCTCCAGCCTTCATAATGTTTGTCTTCTGAATAGACGCTTGATTAAATTCACTGGACGCTTCTTAAATTACCTAAGGCGCTTGATTATCCATTGGGCACATTCACAAGGTTGTTTAACTCGTAGCATTCTTAGCAGTTACCGTAGTATGCTTCTTCGACCCTCTTAGTGGACGAACTAGGATTCAGTGTCTTCATGAAACTTCTAGATATGGATATTAGATTTAATGAGACACCGGTTTGATCCAATTCAGACACCTACAGCTCAATATATGGTCATCAGACGCTACGTAGGTTTGACTGTAAGGAACAACATCACGTCACCCACTTACGGATGCAATTTGACAAAGATAGAGATCGATTTCGCTCTTGACCTCTCCATGAGAGTTCCGGATATTTCTCTAAGCCTTCCAAAGAGGCCAAGATCGATTCTTTTGAACACCTAAGGCTCCAGAAATTGTCAGCAGACGCTTGCATGTTCTGATTGTCATGAACAGTATCACATCACAAGCTTGAAGAAGGAATTTCACTCAGATCGGGATTGGTTCAGATCTCGACTTCCGCTGGAGATAAGTAGGTATTTATATTATCTTTTTAACAAAAGCAAGATCGCTTCATTTCGACGGGCATACCTCAAAATACGACGTTTCGGACGTTTGATTATCGGCAGCAGGCGCCTGACTTCAATCTTCAGTGTTTTTGATTTTGCAGTATTTGTACTTTTGTTTTTATTCACGCTTGTCTTCTCTTTCTTCTATTAGAATTGATGAAGCTTTTGTCTTCTTCTATTACAGTACTTCATGCATCAGGACTTTTTAGAAAATGGTACCTTATTTTCTGGTTAAGCTTGGACTTTCAATATCTTAATATTGCATTGAAAATTACTTCTCCAGCCTTCATAATGTTTGTATTCTGAACAGATGCTTGATTAGATTCACCGGACACTTCTTAAATTAGCTAAGGTGCTTGATTATTCACTGGGCACATTCATAAGGTTGTTTAACTCGTAGCATTCTTAGCAGTTTCCGTATTATGCTTCTTTGACCCTCTTAGTGGACGAATTAGGATTCAATGTCTTCATGAAACTTGTAGATATGGATATTGGATTTAAGGAGACACAAGCTTCATCCAATTCGGACACATACAGCTCAATATATGGTCTTCAGACGATACATAGGTTTGACTGTCAGGAACAACATCAAGTCACCAACTTACGGATGCAATTTGACAAAGATAGAGATCGATTTCTCTCTTGACCTCTTCATGAGAGTTGTGGATATTTCTCTAATCCTTCCAACAATACCAAGATCGATGCTTTTGCACACCTCAAGCTCCAGAAAATATTAGCAGATGCTTGCATGTTCTGATTGTCATGAACATTATCACATCTCAAGCTTGAAGAAGGAATTTCACTCAAATCGAGATTGGTTAAGATCTCGACTTCTCCAGGAGAAGAGTAGGTGTTTATCTTATCTTTCTAACAAAACCAAGTTCACTTCATATCGACGAGCGTACCTCAAAATACGACGTTTCGGACGCTTGATTATAGGCAGCAGGTGCCTGACTTCAATCTTCAGTGTTTTTGCTTTTGCAGCATTTGTACTTTGGTTTTTATTCACGTTTGTCTTCTCTCTCTTCTATTAGAATTGCTGAAGCTTTTGTATTCTTCTATTACAGTACTTGATGCTTCCAGACTTTATAGAAAATGGTACCTTATTTTCGGGTCAAGCTTCGACTTTGAATATCTTAATATTGCATTCAAAATAACTTCTCCAACCTTCATAATGTTTTGTATTCTGAATAGACGCTTGATTAGCTTCACCGGATGCTTCTTAAATTAGCTAAGGCGCGTAGTTATCCACTGGACACATTCACAAGGCTGTCAAACTAGTAGCATTCTGACCAGTTCTCGTATTATGCTTCTTTGATCCTCTTATTGGCCGAATTAGTAGATATGGATATTAGCTTTAAAGAGACACCAGTTTCCTCCAATTTGGACACCTACTTCTCAATATATGGCCATCAGACGCTACCCAGGTATGACTGTCAAGAATAATATCAAGTCAAAAACTTACTTATGCAATTTGACAAAGATAGAGATCGATTTCACTCTTGGAGTCTTCATGAGAGTTGCAATTATTTCTAAGCCTTACAACGATACCAAGATTGATGCTTTTGAACACCTAAAGCTCCAGAAATTGTCAGCAGACGCTTGCATGTTCTGATTGTCATGAACAGTATCACATCTAGAGCTTGAAGAAAGAGATTCACTCCGATAGAGATTGGTACAGATCTCGACTTCTCCAGGAAACATGTAGGTATTTCTATTATCTTTCTTAAAAAACCAAGATCACTTGATTTCTACGAGCGTACCTCAAAATACGACGATTCGGGCACATGATTATCAGCAGCTGGCGCTTCACTTCAATCTTCGGTGTTTTTGCTTTTCAAGCATTGGTACTTTTGTCTTTATTCTATGAGAATTGCTGAAGCTTTTGTCTTCTTCTATTACAGTACTCCATGCTTCAGGACTTTATAGAAAAGGGTACCTTATTTTCTGGTTCAGCTTGGACTTTCAATATCTTAATACTTTATTCAAAATTACTTCTCCAGCCTTCGTAATGTTTGCATTATGAATAGACGCTTGATTAGATTGACCGGACGCTTCTTAAATTATCTAAGGCCCTTGATTATCCATTGGGCACATTCATAAGGCTGTTTAACTCGTAGCATTCTTAGCAGTTACCGTATTATGCTTCTTTGACCCTCTTAAAAGATGAATTAGGATTCAATGTCTTCATGAAACTTCTAGATATGGATATTAGATTTAATGAGAAACAGGTTTCATCCAATTCGGACACCTACAGCTCAATATATGGTCATCAGACGCTATGTAGGTATGACTGTAAGGAACAACAACACGTCACCCACTTACGGATGCAATTTGACGAAGATAGAGATCGATTTCACTCTTGACCTCTTCATGAGAGTTGCGGATATTTCTCTAAGCCTTCCAAAGATACCAAGATCGATGCTTTTGAACACCTAAAGCTCCAGAAATTTTCAGCAGACACTTGCATGTTCTGATTGTCATGAACAGTATCACATCTCAAGCTTGAAGAAGGCATTTCACACAGATCGGGATTGGTTCAGATCTCGACTTCTCTAGGAAACGTGTAGGTATTTATCTTATCTTTCTAAAAAAACCAAGATCGCTTCATTTCGACGAGCGTACCTCAAAATACTATGTTTCGGACGCTTGATTATCGGCAGCAAGCGCCTGACTTCAATCTTCAGTGTTTTTGCTTTTGCAGCATTTGTACTTTTGTTTTTATTCACGCTCGTCTTCTCTTTCGTCTATTAGAATTGCTGAAGCTTTTGCCTTCTTCTATAACAGTACTTGATGCTTCAGGACTTTATAGAAAAGGGTACCTTATTTTTTGGTTAAGCTTGGACTTTCAATATCTTAATATTGCATTCAAAATTACTTCTCTAACCTTCATAATGTTTGTATTCTAAATAGACGCTTCTTAAATTAGCTAAGGCGCTTGATTATCCACTGGGCACATTCACAAGGTTGTTTAACTCGTAGCATTCTTAGCAGTTACCGTATTATGCTTCTTTGACCCTCTTAGTGTACGAATTAGTATTTAATGTCTTCATGAAACTTGTAGATATGGATATTAGATTTAATGAGACACCGGTTTCATCCAATTCGAACACATACAACTCAATATATGGTCATCAGACGCTACATAGGTATGACTATCAGGAACAACATCAAGTCACCAACTTACGGATGCAATTTGACAAAGATAGAGATCGATTTCACTCTTGGCGTCTTCATGAGAGTTACAATTATTTCTAAGCCTTCCAACGATACCAAGATTGATGCTTTTGAACGCCAAAAGCTCCATAAATTGTCAGCAGACGCTTGCATGTTCTGATTGTCATGAACAGTATCATATCTAGAGCTTGAAGAAGGAGATTCACTCAGATAGAGATTGGTACAGATCTCGACCTCTCCAGGAAACATGTAGGTATTTCTATAATATTTCTTAAAAAACCAAGATCATTTCATTTCGACAAGCGTACCTCAAAATAGGATGTTTCGGACGCTTGATTATCGGTAGCAGGCGCTTGACATCAATCTTCAGTGTTTTTGCTTTTGCAGCATTTGTACTTTTGCTTTTATTCACGCTTGTCTTCTCTTTCTTCTATTAGAATTGCTGAAGCTTTTGCCTTCTTCTATTATAGTACTTCATGCTTCAAGACTTTATAGAAACGGGTACCTTATTTTCTGGATAAGCTTGGACTTTCAATATCTTAATATTTCTTTCAAAATAACTTCTACAGCCTACATAATGTTTGTATTCTGAGTAGACGCTTGATTAGATTCCCCGGACGCTTCTTAAATTAGCTAAGGCGCTTGATTATCCACTGGGTACATTCACAAGGCTGTTTAACTAGTAACATTCTTAGCAGTTAGCGTATTATGCTTCTTTGACCCTCTTAGTGGACGTATTAGGATTCGATGTCTTCAAGAAAGTTGTAGCTATGGATATTAGATTTAACGAGACATTGGTTTGATCCAATTCAGACACCTACGACTCAATATATGGTCCTCAGACGCTATTTAGGCATGACTGTCAGGAACAACATCACGTCACCCACTTACGGATGCAATTTGACAAAGATAGAGATCGATTTCGCTCTTGACCTCTTCATGAGAGTTACGGATATTTCTCTAAGCCTTCTAAAGCTCCAGAAATTGTCAGCAGACGCTTGCATGTTCTGATTGTCATGAACAGTATCACATCTCAAGCTTGAAGAAGGAATTTCACTCAGATCGGGATTGGTTCAGATGTCGACTTCTCCAGGAGACAAGTAGGTTTTTATCTTATCTTTCTAAAAAAACCAAGATCACTTCATTTCGACGAGCGTACCTCAAAATACAACGTTTCGGATGCTTGATTATCGGGAGCAGGCGCCTGACTTCAATCTTCAGTGTTTTAGCTTTTGCAGCATTTGTACTTTTGTTTTTATTCACGCTTGTCTTCTCTTTCTTCTATTAGAATCGTTGAAGCTTTTGTCTTCTTCTATTACAGCACTTCATGCATCAGGACTTTATAGAGAATGGTACCATATTTTCTGCTTACGATTGGACTTTCACTATCTTATTACTACATTCAAAATTACTTTTCCAGCCTTCATAATGTTTTTATTCTGAATAGACGCTTGATTAGATTCACCGGACGCTTTTTAAATTAGCTGAGGCACTTCATTATCCACTAGGCACATTCACAAGGCTGCTTAACTCGTAAGATTCTTAGCAGTTACTGTATTATTCTTCTTTGACCCTCTTAGTGGACGAATTAGGATTCCATGTCTTCATTAAACTTGTAGCTATGGATATTAGATTTAATGAGACACTGGTTTGATCCAATTTGGACACCTACAGCTCAATATATGGTCATCAGACGCTACGTAGGTATGACTGTAAGGAACAACAACACGTCACCCACTTACGGATGCAATTTGACGAAGATAGAGATCGATTTCACTCTTGACCTCTTGATGAGAGTTGCGGATATTTCTCTAAGCCTTCCAAAGATACCAAGATCGATGGTTTTGAACACCTAAAGCTCCAGAAATTGTCAGTAGACACTTGCATGTTCTGATTGTCATGAACAGTATCACATCACAAGCTTGAAGAAGGCATTTCACGCAGATCGGGATTGGTTCAGATCTCGACTTCTCCAGGAAACGTGTAGGTATTTATCTTATCTTTCTAAAAAAACCAAGATCACTTCATTTCGACGAGCGTACCTCAAAATACTATGTTTCGAAAGCTTAATTATCGGCAGCAAGCGCCTGACTTCAATCTTCAGTGTTTTTGCTTTTGCAGCATTTGTACTTTTGTTTTTATTCACGCTCGTCTTCTCTTTCGTCTATTAGAATTGCTGAAGCTTTTGCCTTCTTCTATAACAGTACTTGATGCTTCAGGACTTTATAGAAAAGGGTACCTTATTTTCTGGTTAAGCTTGGACTTTCAATATCTTAATACTGCATTCAAAATTACTTCTCTAACCTTCACAATGTTTGTATTCTGAATAGACGCTTCTTAAATTAGCTAAGGCGCTTGATTATCCACTGGGCACATTCACAAGGCTGTTTAACTCGTAGCATTCTTAGCAGTTACCGCATTATGCTTCTTTGACCCTCTTAGTGTTCGAATTTGTATTTAATGTCTTCATGAAACTTGTAGATATGGATATTAGATTTAATGAGACACCGGTTTCATCCAATTCGGACACATACAGCTCAATATATGGTCATCAGACGCTATATAGGTATGACTATCAGGAACAACATCAAGTCACCAACTTACGGATGCAATTTGACAAAGATAGAGATCGATTTCACTCTTGGCGTCTTCATGAGAGTTGCAGTTATTTCTAAGCCTTCCAACGATACTAAGATTGATGCTTTTGAACACCAAAAGCTCCAGAAATTGTCAGCAGACGCTTGCATGCTCTGATTGTCATGAACAGTATCACATCACAAGCTTGAAGAAGGAATTTCACTCAGATCGGGATTGGTTCAGATCTCGACTTCTCCAGGAAACATGTAGGTATTTCTATAATCTTTCTTAAAAAACCAAGATCATTTCACTTCGACGAGCGTACCTCAAAATAGGATGTTTCGGACGCTTGATTATCGGTAGCAGGCGCTTGACATTAATCTTCAGTGTTTTTGCTTTTGCAGCATTTGTACTTTTGTTTTTATTCACGCATGTCTTCTCTTTCTTCTATTAGAATTGCTGAAGCTTTTGCCTTCTTCTATTATAGTACTTCATGCTTCAAGACTTTATAGAAACGGGTACCTTATTTTCTGGATAAGCTTGGACTTTCAATATCTTAATATTTCTTTCAAAATAACTTCTCCAGCCTACATAATGTTTATATTCTGAGTAGACGCTTGATTAGATTCACCGGACGCTTCTTAAATTAGCTAAGGTGCTTGATTATCCACTTGGCACATTCATAAGGCTGTTTAACTCGTAGCATTCTTAGCAGTTTCCGTGTTTTGCTTCTTTGACCCTCTTAGTGGACGAATTAGGATTCAATGTCTTCATGAAACTGGTAGATATGGATATTAGATTTACGGAGACACCAGTTTCATCCAATTCGGATACATACAGCTCAATATATGGTCATCAGACGTTACATAGGTTTGACTGTCAGGCACAACATCAAGTCACCAACTTATGGATGCAATTTGACAAAGATAGTGATCGATTTCTCTCTTGACCACTTCATGAGAGTTGAGGATATTTCTCTAAGCCTTCCAACGATACCAAGATTGATGCTTTTGAACTCCTAAAGCTCCAAAAATTATTAGCAGATGCTTGCATGTTCTGATTGTCATGAACATTATCACATCTCAAGCTTGAAGAAGGAATTTCACTCAAATCAAGATTGGTTCAGATCTCGACTTCTCCAGGAGACAAGTAGATGTTTATCTTATCTTTCTAACAAAACCAAGTTCACTTCATTTCGACGAGTGTACCTCAAAATACGACGTTTCGGACGCTTGATTATAGGCAGTAGGTGCCTGACTTCAATCTTCAGTGTTTTTGCTTTTGCAGCATTTGTACTTTTGTTTTTATTCACGCTTTTCTTCTCTTTCTTCTAATAGAATTGCTGAAGCTTTTGCCTTCTTCTATAACAGTACTTGATGCTTCAGGACTTTATAGAAATGGGTACCTTATTTCTGGTTAAGCTTGGACTTTCGATATCTTAATACTGCATTCAAAATTACTTCTCTGGCCTTCATAATGTTTGTATTCTGAATAGACGCTTGATTAAATTCACTGGACGCTTCTTAAATTAGCTAAGGCGCTTGATTATGCACTGGGCACATTCACAAGGCTGTGTAACTCGTAGCATTCTTAGCAGTTACCGTATTATGCTTCTTTTACCCTCTTAGTGGACGAATTAGTATTTAATGTCTTCATGAAACTTGTAGATATGGATATTAGATTTAATGAGACGCCGGTTTCATCTAAATCGGACACATACAGCTCAATATATGGTCATCAAATGCTACATAGGTATGGCTATCAGGAACAACATCAAGTCACCAACTTTTACGGATGCAATTTGAAAAAGATAGAGATCGATTTCACTCTTGGCGTCTTCATGATAGTTGCAGTTATTTCTAAGCCTTCCAACGATACCAAGATTGATGCTTTTAAACACCTAAAGCTCCAGAAATTGTCAGCAGAAGCTTGCATGTTCTGATTGTCATGAACAGTATCACATCTCAAGCTTGAAGAAGGAATTTCACTCAAATCGAGATTGGTTCAGATCTCGACTTCTGCAGGAGACAAGTAAGTATTTATCTTATCTTTCTAACAAAACCAAGATCACTTCATTTCGAAGAGCGTACCTCAAAATACGACGTTTCGGACGCTTGATTATCGGCAGCAGGTGCCTGACTTCAATCTTCAGTGTTTTTGCTTTTGCAGCATTTGTACTTTTGTTTTTATTCACGCTTGTCTTCTCTCTCTTCTTTTAGAATTGCTGAAGCTTTTGTGTTCTTCTATTACAGCACTTGATGCTTCCGGACTTTATAGAAAATGGCACCTTATTTTCGGGTCAAGCTTCGACTTTGAATATCTTAATACTGCATTCAAAATTACTTCTCCAGCCTTCATAATGTTTGTATTATGAATAGACGCTTGATTAGCTTCATTGGACGCTTCTTAAATTAGATAAGTCGCTTGGTTATCCACTGGGCACATTCACAAGGCTGTTTAACTCGTAGCATTCTTAGCAGTTACCGTATTGTGCTTCCTTGACACTCTTAGTGGTTGAATTAGGATTCAATGTCTTCATGAAGCTTTTAGCTATGGATATTAGATTTAATGAGACACCGTTTTGATCCAATTCGGACACATACAACTCAATATATGGTCATCAGACGATACATAGGTATGACTGTCAGGAACAACATCAAGTCACCGACTTACGGATGCAATTTGACAAAGATAGAGATCGATTTCGCTCTTGACCTCTTCATGAGAGTCGCAGATATTTCTCTAAGCCTTCCAACGATACCAAGATCGATGCTTTTGAACAGCTACTGCTCCAGAAATTATTAGCAGACACTTACATGTTCTGATGGTCATGAACAGTATGACATCTCAAGCTTGAAGAAGGAATTTCACTCAAATCGAGATTGGTTCAGATCTCGATTTCTGCAGGAGACAAGTAAGTATTTATCTTATCTTTCTAACAAAACCAAGATCACTTCATTTCGAAGAGCGTACCTCAAAATACGACGTTTCGGACGCTTGATTATCGGCAGCAGGTGCCTGACTTCAATCTTCAGTGTTTTTGCTTTTGCAGCATTTGTACTTTTGTTTTTATTCACGCTTGTCTTCTCTCTCTTCTTTTAGAATTGCTGAAGCTTTTGTGTTCTTCTATTACAGCACTTGATGCTTCCGGACTTTATTGAAAATGGTACCTTATTTTCGGGTCAAGCTTCGACTTTGAATATCTTAATACTGCATTCAAAATAACTTCTCTAGCCTTCATAATGATTTGTATTCTGAATAGATGCTTGATTAGCTTCACTGGATGCTTCTTAAATCAGCTAAGGCGCGTGGTTATCCACTGGGCACATTCATAAGGCTGTCAAACTAGTAGCATTCTGGCCAGTTCGCGTATTATGCTTCTTTGATCCTCTTAATGGCCGAATTAGTATATGATGTCTGCATGAAACTTGTAGATATGGATATTAGCATTAAAGACACGGCAGTTTCATCCAATTCGGACACCTACTGCTCAAAATATGGCCATTAGACGCTACACTGGTGTGACTGCCAAGAATAATATCACGTCAAAAACTTAAGGATGCAATTTGGCAAAGATAGAGATTGATTTCACTCTTGGCGTCTTCATGAGAGTTGTAGTTATTTCTAAGCCTTCCAACGTTACCAAGATTGATGCTTTTGAACACCTAAAGCTCCAGAAATTGTCAGCAGATGCTTGCATGTTCTGATTGTCATGAACAGTATCACATCTAGAGCTTGAAGAAGGAGATTCACTCAGATAGAGATTGGTACAGATCTCGACTTCGCCAGGAAACATGTAGGTATTTCTATTATCTTTCTAAAAAAACCAAGATCACTTCATTTCTACGAGCGTACCTCAAAATACGACGTTTCGAGCGCTTGATTATCGGCAGCAGGCGCTTCACTTCAATCTTTAGTGTTTTTGCTTTTCCAGCTTTGGTACTTTTTTCTTTATTCACGCTTGTCTTCTCTTTATTCAATGAGAATTGCTGAAGCTTTTGTCATCCTCTATTACAGTACTCCATGCTTCAGGACTTTATTGAAAAGGGTACCATATTTTCTGGTTAAGCATGGACTTTCAATATCTTAATACTTCATTCAAAATTACTTCTCCAGCCTTCATAATGTTTGTATTATGAATAGACGCTTGATTAGATTCACGGGACGCTTCTTAAATTAGCTAGGGCGCTTGATTATCCACAGGGCACATTAACAAGGCTGTTTGACTCGTAGCATTCTTAGGAGTTTCCGTATTATGCTTCTTTGACCCTCTTAGTGGACGAATTAGGATTCAATGTCTTCATGAAACTTGTAGATATGGATATCAGATTTAAGGAGACACCAGTTTCATCCAATTCGAACACATACAGCTCAATATATGGTCATCAGACGTTACATAGGTTTGACTGTCAGGAACAACATCAAGTCACCAACTTATGGATGCAATTTGACAAAGAAAGTGATCGATTTCTCTCTTGACCACTTCATGAGAGTTGCGGATATTTCTCTAAGCCTTCCAACGATACCAAGATTGATGCTTTTGAACACCTAAAGCTCCAGAAATTATTAGCAGACGCTTGCATTTTCTGATTGTCAAGAACATTATCACATCTCAAGCTTGAAGAAGGAATTTCACTCAAATCAAGATTGGTTCAGATCTCGACTTCTCCAGGAGACAAGTAGGTGTTTATCTTATCTTTCTAACAAAACCAAGTTCACTTCATTTCGACGAGTGTACCTCAAAATACGACGTTTCGGACGATTGATTATATGCTGCAGGTGCCTGACTTCAATCTTCAGTGTTTTTGCTTTTGCAGCATTTGTACTTTTGTTTTTATTCACGCTTTTCTTCTCTTTCTTCTAATAGAATTGCTGAAGCTTTTGCCTTCTTCTATAACAGTACTTGATGCTTCAGGACTTTATAGAAATGGGTATCTTATTTCTGGTTAAGCTTGGACTTTCGATATCTTAATATTGCATTCAAAATTACTTCTCTAGCCTTCATAATGTTTGTATTATGAATAAACGCTTGATTAAATTCACCGGACGCTTCTTAAATTAGCTAAGGCGCTTGATTATGCACTGGGCACATTCACAAGGCTGTGTAACTCGTAGCATTCTTAGCAGTTTCCGTATTATGCTTCTTTTACCCTCTTAGTGGACGAATTAGTATTTAATGTCTTCATGAAACTTGTAGATATGGATATTACATTTAATGAGACGCCGGTTTCATCTAAATCGGACACATACAGCTCAATATATGGTCATCAAATGCTACATAGGTATGGCTATCAGGAACAACATCAAGTCACCAACTTTTACGGATGCAATTTGAAAAAGATAGAGATCGATTTCACTCTTGGCGTCTTCATGATAGTTGCAGTTATTTCTAAGCCTTCCAACGATACCAAGATTGATGCTTTTAAACACCTAAAGCTCCAGAAATTGTCAGCAGAAGCTTGCATGTTCTGATTGTCATGAACAGTATCACATCTCAAGCTTGAAGAAGGAATTTCACTCAAATCGAGATTGGTTCAGATCTCGACTTCTGCAGGAGACAAGTAAGTATTTATCTTATCTTTCTAACAAAACCAAGATCACTACATTTCGAAGAGCGTACCTCAAAATACGACGTTTCGGACGCTTGATTATCGGCAGCAGGTGCCTGACTTCAATCTTCAGTGTTTTTGCTTTTGCAGCATTTGTACTTTTGTTTTTATTCACGCTTGTCTTCTCTCTCTTCATTTAGAATTGCTGAAGCTTTTGTGTTCTTCTATTACAGCACTTGATGCTTCCGGACTTTATAGAAAATGGTACCTTATTTTCGGGTCAAGCTTCGACTTTGAATATCTTAGTACTGCATTCAAAATAACTTCTCTAGCCTTCATAATGTTTGTATTATGAATAGACGCTTGATTAGCTTCATTGGACGCTTCTTAAATTAGCTAAGTCGCTTGGTTATCCACTGGGCACATTCACAAGGCTGTTTAACTCGTAGCATTCTTAGCAGTTACCGTATTATGCTTCCTTGACCCTCTTAGTGGCCGAATTAGTATATGATGTCTGCATGAAACTTGTAGATATGGATATTAGCATTAAAGACACGCCAGTTTCATCCAATTCGGACGCCTACTGCTCAAAATATGGCCATTAGACGCTACACTGGTGTGACTGCCAAGAATAATATCACGTCAAAAACTTAAGGATGCAATTTGGCAAAGATAGAGATCGATTTCACTCTTGGCATCTTCGTGAGAGTTGCAGTTATTTCTAAGCCTTCCAACGATACCAAGATTGATGCTTCTGAACACCTAAAGCTCCAGAAATTGTCAGCAGATGCTTGCATGTTCTGATTTTCATGAACAGTATCACATCTAGAGCTTGAAGAAGGAGATTCACTCAGATAGAGATTGGTACAGATCTCGACTTCGCCAGGAAACATGTAGGTATTTCTATTATCTTTCTTAAAAAACCAAGATCACTTCATTTCTACGAGCGTACCTCAAAATACGACGTTTCGAGCGCTTGTTTATCGACAGCAGGCGCTTCACTTCAATCTTTAGTGTTTTTGCTTTTCCAGCTTTGGTACTTTTTTCTTTATTCACGCTTGTCTTCTCTTTATTCAATGAGAATTGCTGAAGCTTTTGTCTTCTTCTATTACAGTACGCCATGCTTCAGGACTTTATAGAAAAGGGTACCATATTTTCTGGTTAAGCATGGACTTTCAATATCTTAATACTTCATTCAAAATTACTTCTCCAGCCTTCATAATGTTTGTATTATGAATAGACGCTTGATTAGATTCACCGGACGCTTCTTAAATTAGCTAGGGCGCTTGATTATCCACAGGGCACATTAACAAGGCTGTTTGACTCGTAGCATTCTTAGGAGTTACCGTATTAAGCTTCTTTGACCCTTTTAGTGGACGAATTAGGATTCAATGTCTTCATGAAACTTGTAGATATGGATATTAGATTTAATGAGACACCGGTTTCATCCAATTCGGACGCCTACAGCTCCATATATGGTCATCAGACGCTACGTAGGTATGACTGTAAGGAACAATATCACGTCACCCACTTACAGATGCAATTTGACAAAGATAGAGATCGATTTCGCCCTTGACCTCTTCATGAGAGTTGCGGATATTTCTATAAGCCTTCCAAAGATACCAAGATCGATGCTTTTGAACACCTAAAGCTCCAGAAATTGTCAGCAGACGCTTTCATGTTCTGATTGTGATGAACAGTATCACATCTCAAGCTTGAAGAAGGAATTTCACACACATCGGGATTGGTTCAGATCTCGACTTCTCCAGGAAACGTTTAGGTATTTATCATATGTTTCTAAAAAGACCAAGATCACTTCATTTCGACCAGGGTACTTCAAAATAAAATGTTTCGGACGCTTGATTATCGGCAGCAGGCGCCTGACTTCAATCTTCCGTGTTTTTGCTTTTGCAGCATTTGTACTTTTGTTTTTATTCACGCTTGCCTTCTCTTTCTTCTATTAGAATTGCTGAAGCTTTTGCCTTCTTCTATAACTGCACTTCATACTTCCGGACTTTATAGAAAAGGGTACCTTATTTTCTGGTTAAGCTTGGACTTTCAATATCTTAATACTGCATTCAAAATTACTTCTCCGGCCTTCATAAGGTTTGTATTTTGAATAGACGCTTGATTAAATTCACCGGTCGCTTTTCAAATTTGCTGAGGCGCTTGATTATCCACTGGGCACATTCACAAGGCTGTTTAACACGTAGCATTCTTAGCAGTTATTGTATTATGCTTCTTTGACCCTCTTAGTGGATGAATTAGGATTCAATGTCTTCATGAAACTTTTAGCTATGGATATTAGATTTAATGACACACCGGTTTGATCCAATTCGGACACCTACAGCTCAATATATGGTCATCAGACGCTACGTAGGTATGACTGAAAGGAGCAACATCACGTCACCCACTTACGGATGCAATTTGACAAAGATAGACATCGATTTCACTCTTGGCGTCTTCATGAGAGTTGTAGTTATTTCTACGCTTTCCAACGATACCAAGATCGATGCTTTTGAACACCTAAAGCTCCAGAAATTGTCAGCAGACGCTTGCATGTTCTGATTGTCATGAACGGTATCAAATCTCAAACTTGAAGATGGAATTTCACTCAGATCGGGATTGGTTCAGATCTCGACTTCTCCAAGAAACATGTAGGTATTTATCTTATCTTTCTAACAAAACCAAGATGACTTCCTTTCGACGAGCGTACCTCAAAATACGACGTTTCGAACGCTTGATTATCGGCAGCAAGCGCCAGACTTCAATCTTCAGTGTTTTTGCTTTTGCAGCCTTTGTACTTTTGTTTTTTTTCACGCTTCTCTTATCTTATCTGTCTAACAAAACCAAAATCACTTCATTTCGACGAGCGTACCTCAAAATACGACGTTTCGGACGCTTAATTATCGGCAGCAGGCGCCTGACTTCAATCTTCAGAGTTTTTGCTTTTACAGCATTAGTACTTTTATTTTTATTCATGCTTGTCTTCTCTTTCTTCTATTAGAATTGCTGAAGCATTTGCCTTCTTCTATAACAGTACTTCATGCTTCAGGACTTTATAGAAAAAGGTACATTATTTTCTGGTTAAGCTTCCACTTTCAATATCTTAATACTTCATTCAAAATTACTTCTCCAGCCTTCATAATGTTTGTATTAGGAATAGACGCTTGATTAGATTCACCGGACGCTTCTTAAATTTGCTAAGGCGCTTGATTATCTACTGGGCACATTCACAAGGCTGTTTAACTCGTAGCATTCTTAGCAGTTACCGTATTATGCTTCTTTGACCCTCTTAGTGGATGAATTAGGATTCAATGTGTGCATGAAAATTGTAGATATGGATATTAGATTTAATGAGACACCGGTTTCATCCAATTCGGACACCTACAACTCAATATATGGTCATCAGACGCTACGTACATATGACTGTAAGGAACAACATCACGTCACCCACTTACGGATGCAATTTGACAAAGATGGAGATCGATTTCGCCCTTGACCTCTTCATAAGAGTTGCAGATATTTCACTAAGCCTTCCAAAGATACCAAGATCAATGCTTTTGAACACCTAAAGCTCTAGAAATTGTCAGCAGACGCTTGCATGTGCTGATTGTCATGAAGAGTATCACATGTCAAGCTTGAAGAAGGAATTTCACACAGATCGGGATTGGTTCAGATCTCGACTTCTCCAGAAACGTGTAGGTATTTATCTTATCTTTCTAAAAAAATCAAGATCACTTCATTTCGACGAGCGTACCTCAAAATACAATGTTTCGGACGCTTGATTATTGGCAGCGGGAGCCTGACTTC
This sequence comes from Ammopiptanthus mongolicus, assembly GCA_039655645.1. Classification (NCBI taxonomy): domain Eukaryota; kingdom Viridiplantae; phylum Streptophyta; class Magnoliopsida; order Fabales; family Fabaceae; genus Ammopiptanthus; species Ammopiptanthus mongolicus. The sequence continues at coordinate 45,159,221 of CM077349.1, forward strand.
AATCTTCAGTGTTTTTGTTTTTGCACCATTTCTACTTTTGTTTTTATTCACGCTTGTCTTCTCTTTCTTCTATTAGAATTGCTGAAGCTTTTGCCTTCTTCTATAACTGTACTTCATGCTTCTGGACTTTATAGAAAAGGGTACCTTATTTTCTGGTTAAGCTGGGACTTTCAATATTTTAATACTGCATTCAAAATTACTTCTCCAGCCTTCGTAAGGTTTGTAGTTTGAATAGACGCTTGATTAAATTCACCGATCGCTTTTTAAATTTGCTGAGGCGCTTGATAATCCACTGGGCACATTCACAAGGCTGTTTAACTCGTAGCATTCTTAGCAGTTACCGTATTATGCTTCTTTGACCCTCTTAGTGGACGAATTAGGATTCAATGTCTTCATGAAAATTGTAGATATTTATATTAGATTTAATGAGACACCGGTTTCATCCGATCCGGACACCTACAACTCAATATATGGTCATCAGAAGCTACGTAGGTATGACTGTAAGGAACAATATCACGTCACCCAATTACGGATGCAATTTGACAACGATAGAGATCGATTTCGCTCTTGACCTCTTCATAAGAGTTGCGGATATTTCTATAAGCCTTCCAAAGATACCAAGATCGATGCTTTTGAACACCTAAAGCTCCAGAAATTGTCAGCAGACGCTTGCATGTTCTGATTGTCATGAACGGTATCACATCTCAAACTTGAAGATGGAATTTCACTCAGATCGGGATTGGTTCATATCTCGACTTCTCCAAGAAACATGTAGGTATTTATCTTATCTTTCTAACAAAACCAAGATCACTTCATTTCGACGAGCGTACCTCAAAATACGACGTTTCGAACGCTTGATTATCGGCAGCAGGCACCTGACTTCAATCTTCAGTGTTTTTGCTTTTGCAGCATTTGTACTTTTGTTTTTATCCACGCTTGTCTTCTCTTTCTTCTATTAGAATTGCTGAAGCTTTTGCCTTCTTCTATAACTGTACTTCATGCTTCTGGACTTTATAGAAAAGCGTACCTTATTTTCTGGTTAAGCTTGGACTTTCAATATCTTAATACTGCATTCAAAATTACTTCTCCGGCCTTCATAAGGTTTGTATTTTGAATAGACGCTTGATTAAATTCACCGGTCGCTTTTTAAATTTGCTGAGGCGCTTGATTAGCCATTGGGCACATTCACAATGTTGTTTAACACGTAGCATTCTTAGCAGTTACTGTATTATGCTTCTTTGACCCTCTTAGTGGATGAATTAGGATTCAATGTCTTCATGAAACTTTTAGCTATGGATATTAGATTTAATGACACACCGATTTGATCCAATTCGGACACCTACAGCTCAATATATGGTCATCAGACGCTACGTAGGTATGACTGTAAGGAGCAACATCACGTCACCCACTTACGGATGCAATTTGCTAAGATAGAGATCGATTTCACTCTTGGCGTCTTCATGAGAGTTGTAGTTATTTCTACGCTTTCCAACGATACCAAGATCGATGCTTTTGAACACCTAAAGCTCCAGAAATTGTCAGCAGACGCTTGCATGTTCTGATTGTCATGAACGGTATCACATCTCAAACTTGAAGATGGAATTTCACTCAGATCGGGATTGGTTCAGATCTCGACTTCTGCAAGAAACATGTAGGTATTTATCTTATCTTTCTAACAAAACCAAGATCACTTCATTTCGACGAGCGTACCTCAAAATACGACGTTTCGAACGGTTGATTATCGGCAGCAAGCGCCAGACTTCAATCTTCAGTGTTTTTGGTTTTGCAGCCCTTGTACTTTTGTTTTTTTTTTTTCACGCTTCTCTTATCTTATCTTTCTAACAAAACCAAAATCACTTCATTTCGACGAGCGTACCTCAAAATACGACGTTTCGGACGCTTGATTATCGGCAGCAGGCGCCTGACTTCGATCTTCAGAGTTTTTTCTTTTGCAGCATTGGTACTTTTATTTTTATTCATGCTTGTCTTCTCTTTCTTCTATTAGAATTGCTGAAGCTTTTGCCTTCTTCTATAACAGTACTTCATGCTTCAGCACTTTATCGAAAAGGGTACATTATTTTCTGGTTAAGCTTGCACTTTCAATATCTTAATACTTCATTCAAAATTACTTCTCCAGCCTTCATAATGTTTGTATTAGGAATAGACGCTTGATTAGATTCACCGGACGCTTATTAAATTAGCTAAGGCGCTTGATTATCCACTCAGCACATTCACAATGCTGTTTAACTCGTAGCATTCTTAGCAGTTACCGTATTATGCTTCTTTGACCCTCTTAGTGGACGAATTAGGATTCAATGTCTGCATGAAAATTGTAGATATGGATATTAGATTTAATGAGACACCGGTTTCATCCAATTCAGACACCTACAACTCAATATATGATCATCAGACGCTACGTACGTATGACTGTAAGGAACAACATCACATCACCCACTTACGGATGCAATTTGACAAAGATAGAGATCGATTTCGCCCTTGACCTCTTCATAAGAGTTGCGGATATTTCTCTAAGCCTTCCAAAGATACCAAGATCAATGCTTTTGAACACCTAAAGCTCTAGAAATTGTCAGCAGACGCTTGCATATGCTGATTGTCATGAAGAGTATCACATCTCAAGCTTGAAGAAGGAATTTCACACAGATCGGGATTAGTTCAGATCTTGACTTCTCCAGAAACGTGTAGGTGTTTATCTTATCTTTCTAAAAAAATCAAGATCACTTTATTTCGACGAGCGTACCTCAAAATACAATGTTTCGGACGCTTGATTATTGGCAGTGGGAGCCTGACATCAATCTTCAGTGTTTTTGTTTTTGCACCATTTCTACTTTTGTTTTTATTCACGCTTGTCTTCTCTTTCTTCTATTAGAATTGCTGAAGCTTTTGCCTTCTTCTATAACTGTACTTCATGCTTCTGGACTTTATAGAAAAGGGTACCTTATTTTCTGGTTAAGCTGGGACTTTCAATATCTTAATACTGCATTCAAAATTACTTCTCCAGCCTTCATAAGGTTTGTATTTTGAATAGACGCTTGATTAAATTCACCGGTCGCTTTTTAAATTTGCTGACGCGCTTGATTATCCACTGGGCACATTCACAAGGCTGTTTAACACGTAGCATTCTTAGCAGTTACTGTATTATGCTTCTTTGACCCTCTTAGTGGATGAATTAGGATTCAATGTCTTCGTGAAACTTTTAGCTATGGATATTAGATTTATTGACACACCGGTTTGATCCAATTCGGACACCTACAGCTCAATATATGGTCATCAGACGCTACGTAGGTATGACTGTAAGGAGCAACATCACGTCACCCACTTACGGATGCAATCTGACAAAGATAGAGATCGATTTCACTCTTGGCGTCTTCATGAGAGTTGTAGTTATTTCTACGCTTTCCAATGATACCAAGATCGATGCTTTTGAACACCTAAAGCTCCAGAAATTGTCAGCAGACGCTTGCATGTTCTGATTGTCATGAACGGTATCGCATCTCAAACTTGAAGATGGAATTTCACTCAGATCGGGATTGGTTCAGATCTCGACTTCTCCAAGAAACATGTAGGTATTTATCTTATCTTTCCAACAAAACCAAGATCACTTCATTTCGACGAGCGTACCTAAAAATACGACGTTTCGAACGCTTGATTATCGGCCGCAAGCGCCAGACTTCAATCTTCTGTGTTTTTGCTTTTGCAACCTTTATACTTTTGTTTTTTTTCGTGCTTGTCTTATCTTGTCTTTCTAACAAAACCAAGATCACTTTATTTCGACTAGCGTACCTCAAAATACGACGTTTCGGATGCTTGATTATCGGCAGCAGGCGCCTGACTTCAATCTTCGGAGTTTTTGCTTTTGCAGCATTGCTACTTTTATTTTTATTCACGCTTGTCTTCTCTTTCTTCTATTAGCATTGCTGAAGCTTTTGCCTTCTTCTATAATAGTACTTCATGCTTCAGGACTTTATAGAAAAGGTACCCTATTTTATGGTTAAGCTTGCACTTTCAATATCTTAATACTGCAATCAAAATTACTTCTCCAGCCTTCATAATGTTTTTCTTCTGAATAGACGCTTGATTAAATTCACTGGACGCTTCTTAAATTAGCTAAGGCGCTGGATTATCCATTGGGCACATTCACAAGGCTGTTTAACTCATAGCATTCTTAGCAGTTACCGTATTATGCTTCTTTGACCCTCTTAGTGGACGAATAAGGATTCAGTGTCTTCATTAAACTTCTAGATATGGATATTAGATTTAATGAGACACCGGTTTGATCCAATTCGGACACCTACAGCTCAATATATGGTCATCAGACGCTACGTAGGTTTGACTGTAAGGAACAACATCACGTCACCCACTTACGGATGCAATTTGACAAAGATAGAGATCGATTTGGCTCTTGACCTCTTCATGAGAGTTCCGGATATTTCTCTAAGCCTTCCAAAGATGCCAAGATCGATGCTTTTGAACACCTAAGGCTCCAGAAATTGTCAGCAGACGCTTGCATGTTCTGATTGTCATGAACAGTATCACATCACAAGCTTGAAGAAAGAATTTCACTCAGATCGGGATTGGTTCAGATCTCGACTTCCGCTGGAGATAAGTAGGTATTTATATTATCTTTTTAACAAAAGCAAGATCACTTCATTTCGACGGGCGTACCTCAAAATACGACGTTTCGGACGGTTGATTATCGGCAGCAGGCGCCTGACTTCAATCTTCAGTGTTTTTGATTTTGCAGCATTTGTACTTTTGTTTTTATTCACGCTTGTCTTCTCTTTCTTCTATTAGAATTGCTGAAGCTTTTGTCTTCTTCTATTACAGTACTTCATGCATCAGGACTTTTTAGAAAATGGTACCTTATTTTCTGGTTAAGATTGGACTTTCAATATCTAAATATTGCATTGAAAATTACTTCTCCAGCCTTCATAATGTTTGTATTCTGAACAGACGCTTGATTAGATTCACGGACAGTTCTTAAATTAGCTAAGGTGCTTGATTATCCACTGGGCACATTCATAAGGTTGTTTAACTCGTAGCATTCTTAGTAGTTTCCGTATTGTTCTTCTTTGACCCTCTTAGTGGACGAATTAGGATTCAATGTCTTCACGAAACTTGTAGATATGGATATTAGATTTAAGGAGACACCAGTTTCATCCAATTCGGACACATACAGCTCAATATATGGTCTTCAGATGATAAATAGGTTTGACTGTCAGGAACAACATCAAGTCACCAACTTACGGATGCAATTTGACAAAGATAGAGATCGATTTATCTCTTGATCTCTTCATGAGAGTTGTGGATATTTCTCTAAGCCTTCCAACAATACCAAGATCGATGCTTTTGGGCACCTAAAGCTCCAAAAATTATTAGCAGACCCTTGCATGTTCTGATTTTCATGAACATTATCACATATCAAGCTTGAAAAAGGAATTTCACTCAAATCGAGATTGGTTAAGATCTCGACTTCTCCAGGAGACAAGTAGGTGTTTATCTTATCTTTCTAACAAAACCAAGTTCACTTCATATCGATGAGCGTACCTCAAAATACGACGTTTTGGACGCTTGATTATAGGCAGCAGGTGCCTGACTTCAATCTTCAGTGTTTTTGCTTTTGCAGCATTTGTACTTTGGTTTTTATTCACGCTTGTCTTCTCTCTCTTCTATTAGAATTGCTGAAGCTTTTGTGTTCTTCTATTACAGTACTTGATGCTTCCGGACTTTATAGAAAATGGTACCTTATTTTCGGGTCAAGCTTCGACTTTGAATATCTTAATACTGCATTCAAAATAACTTCTCCAACCTTCATAATGTTTTGTATTCTGAATAGACGCTTGATTAGCTTCACCGGATGCTTCTTAAATTAGCTAAGGCGCGTGGTTATCCACTGGACACATTCACAAGGTTGCCAAGCTAGTAGCATTCTGACCAGTTCGCGTATTATGCTTCTTTGATCCTCTTATTGGCAGAATTAGTAGATATGGATATTAGCTTTAAAGAGACACCAGTTTCCTCCAATTTGGACACCTACTTCTCAATATATGGCCATCAGACGCTACACAGGTGTGACTGTCAAGAATAATATCACGTCAAAAACTTACTTATGCAATTTGACAAAGATAGAGATCGATTTCACTCTTGGAGTCTTCATGAGAGTTGCAATTATTTCTAAGCCTTACAATGATACCAAGAATGATGCTTTTGAACCCCTAAAGCTTTAGAAATTGTCAGCAGACACTTGCATGTTCTGATTGTCATGAACAGTATCACATCTAGAGCTTGAAGAAAGAGATTCACTCAGATAGAGATTGGTACAGATCTCGACTTCTCCAGGAAACATGTAGGTATTTCTATTATCTTTCTTAAAAAACCAAGATCACTTGATTTCTACCAGCGTACTTCAAAATACGACGATTAGGACACATGATTATCAGCAGCAGGCGCTTCACTTCAATCTTCGGTGTTTTTGCTTTTCCAGCTTTGGTACTTTTGTCTTTATTCACACTTGTCTTCTTTTTATTCTATGAGAAGTGCTGAAGCTTTTGTCTTCTTCTATTACAGTACTCCATGCTTCAGGACTTTATAGAAAAGGGTACCTTATTTTCTGGTTAAGCATGGACTTTCAATATCTTAATACTTCATTCAAAATTACTTCTCCAGCCTTCATAATGTTTGTATTATGAATAGACGCTTGATTAGATTGACCGGACGCTTCTTAAATTAGCTAAGGCCCTTGATTATCCATTGGGCACATTCATAAGGCTGTTTAACTCGTAGCATTCTTAGCAGTTACCGTATTATGCTTCTTTGACCTTCTTAAAAGACGAATTTGGATTCAATGTCTTCACGAAACTTCTAGATATGGATATTAGATTTAATGAGACACTGGTTTGATCCAATTCGGACACCTACAGCTCAATATATGGTCATCAGACGCTTCATACGTATGACTGTAAGGAACAACAACACGTCACCCACTTACCGATGCAATTTGACAAAGATAGAGATCGATTTCACTCTTGACCTCTTCATGAGAGTTGTGGATATTTCTCTAAGCCTTCCAAAGATACCCAGATCGATGCTTTTGAAAACCTAAAGATCCAGAAATTGTCAGCAGACACTTGCATGTTCTGATTGTCCTGAACAGTATCACATCTCAAGCTTGAAGAAGGAATTTCACGCAAATCGGGATTGGTTCAGATCTCGCCTTCGCCAGGAAACGTGTAGGTATTTGTCTTATCTTTCTAAAAAAACCAAGATCACTTCATTTCGACAAGCGTACCTCAAAATACTATGTTTCGGACGCTTGATTATCGGCAGCAGGCGCCTGACTTCAATATTCAGTATTTTTACTTTTGCAGCATTTGTACTTTTGTTTTTATTCACTCTTGTCTTCTCTTTCGTCTATTAGAATTGCTGAAGCTTTTGCCTTCTTCTATAACAGTACTTGATGCTTCAGGACTTTATAGAAAAGGGTACCTTATTTTTTGGTTAAGCTTGGACTTTCAATATCTTAATACTGCATTCAAAATTACTTCTCTAGCCTTCATAATGTTTGTATTCTGAATAGACGCCTCTTAAATTAGCTAAGGCGCTTGATTATCCACTGGGCACATTCACAAGGCTGTTTAACTCGTAGCATTCTTAGCGGTTACCGTATTATCCTTCTTTGACCCTCTTAGTGGACGAATTAGTATTTAATGCCTTCATGAAACTTGTAGATATGGATATTAGATTTAATGAGACACCGGTTTCATCCAATTCGGACACATACAGCTCAATATATGGTCATCAGACGCTACATAGGTATGACTATCAGGAACAACATCAAGTCACCAACTTACGGATGCAATTTGACAAAGATAAAGATCGATTTCACTCTTGGCGTCTTCATGAGAGTTGCAGTTATTTCTAAGCCTTCCAACATACCAAGATTGATGCTTTTGAACACCAAAAGCTCCAAAAATTGTCAGCAGACGCTTGCATGTTCTGATTGTCATGAACAGTATCATATCTAGAGCTTGAAGAAGGAGATTCACTCAGATAGAGATTGGTACAGATCTCGACTTCTCCAGGAAACATGTAGGTATTTCTATAATCTTTCTTAAAAAACCAAGATCATTTCATTTCGACGAGCGTATCTCAAAATAGGACATTTCGAACGCTTGATTATCGGTAGCAGGCGCTTGTCTTCAATCTTTAGTGTTTTTGCTTTTGCAGCATTTGTACTTTTGTTTTTATTTACGCTTGTCTTCTCTTTCTTCTATTAGAATTGCTGAATCTTTTGCCTTCTTCTATTACAGTACTTCATGCTTCAAGACTTTATAGAAACGGGTACCTTATTTTCTGGATAAGCTTGGACTTTCAATATCTTAATATTTCTTTCAAAGTTACTTCTCCAGCCTACATAATGTTTGTATTCTGAGTAGACGCTTGATTAGAATCACCGGACGCTTCTTAAATTAGCTAAGGCGCTTGATTATCCACTGGGTACATTCACAAGGCTGTTTAACTAGTAGCATTCTTAGCAGTTAGCGTATTTTGCTTCTTTGACCCTCTTAGTGGAGGAATTAGGATTCGATGTCTTCAAGAAACTTGTAGCTATGGATATTAGATTTAACGAGACACCGGTTTGATCCAATTCGGACACCTACGACTCAATATATGGAAATCAGACGCTATTTAGGTATGACTGTCAGGAACAACATCACGTCACCCACTTACGGATGCAATTTAACATAGATAGAGATCGATTTCGCTCTTGACCTCTTCATGAGAGTTACGGATATTTCTCTAAGCCTTCTAAAGCTCCAGAAATTGTCAGCAGATGCTTGCATGTTCTGATTGTCATGAACAGTATCACATCTCAAGCTTGAGGAAGGAATTTCACTCAGATCGGGATTGGTTCAGATCTCGACTTCTGCAGGAGACAAGTAGGTTTTTATCTTATCTTTCTAACAAAACCAAGATCACTTCATTTCGATGACCATACCTCAAAATACAACGTTTCGGACACTTGATTATCGGCAGCAGGCGCCTGACTTCAATCTTCAGTGTTTTTGCTTTTACGGCATTTGTACTTTAATTTTTATTCACGCTTGTCTTCTCTTTCTTCTATTAGCAATGCTGAAGCTTTAGTCTTCTTCTATTACAGTACTTCATGCTTCAGGACTTTATAGAAAAGGGTACCTTATTTTCTGGTTAAGCTTGGACTTTCAATATCTTAATACTGCATTCAAAATTACTTCTCCAGCCTTCATAATGTTTGTATTCTGAATAGACGCTTGATTACATTCACCGGACGCTTCTTAAATTTGCTAACGCGCTTGATTATCCACTGGGCACATTCACAAGGCTGTTTAACTTGTAGCATTCTTAGCAGTTACCGTATTATGCTTCCTTGACCCTCTTAGTGGATGAATTACGATTCAATGTCTTCCTGAAACTTTTAGCTATGGATATTAGATTTAATGAGACACCGTTTTGATCTAATTCGGACACATACAGCTCAATATATGGTCATCAGACGATACATAGGTATGACTGTCCGGAACAACATCAAGTCACTGACTTACCGATGCAATTTGACAAAGATAGAGATCGATTTTGCTCTTGACCTCTTCATGAGAGTCGCCGATATTTCTCTAAGCCTTCCAACGATACCAAGATCGATGCTTTTGATCAGCTACTGCTCCAGAAATTATTAGCAGACACTTACATGTTCTGATTGTCATGAACAGTATGACATCTCAAGCTTGAAGAAGGACTTTCACTCAAATCGAGATTGGTTCAGATCTCGACTTCTGCAGGAGACAAGTAAGTATTTATCTTATCTTTCTAACAAAACCAAGATCACTTCATTTCGAAGAGCGTACCTCAAAATACGACGTTTCGGACGCTTGATTATCGGCAGCAGGTGCCTGACTTCAATCTTCAGTGTTTTTGCTTTTGCAGCATTTGTATTTTTGTTTTTATTCACGCTTGTCTTCTCTCTCTTCTTTTAGAATTGCTGAAGCTTTTGTGTTCTTCTATTACAGTACTTGAAGCTTCCGGTCTTTATAGAAAATGGTACCTTATTTTCGGGTCAAGCTTCGACTTTGAATATCTTAATACTGCATTCAAAATAACTTCTCTAGCCTTCATAAAGATTTGTATTCTGAATAGATGCTTGATTAGCTTCATTGGATGCTTCTTAAATCAGCTAAGGCGCGTGGTTATCCACTGGGCACATTCATAAGGCTGTCAAACTAGTAGCATTCTGGCCAGTTCGCGTATTATGCTTCTTTGATCCTCTTAATGGCCGAATTAGTATATGATGTCAGCATGAAACTTGTAGATATGGATATTAGCATTAAAGAGACGCCAGTTTCATCCAATTCGGACACCTACTGCTCAAAATATGGCCATTAGACGCTACACTGGTGTGACTGCCAAGAATAATACCACGTAAAAAACTTAAGGACGCAATTTGGCAAAGATAGAGATCGATTTCACTCTTGGCGTCTTCATGAGAGTTGCAGTTATTTCTAAGCCTTCCAACGATACTAAGATTGATGCTTTTGAACACCTAAAGCTCCAGAAATTGTCAGCAGACGCTTGCATGTTCTGATTGTCATGAACAGTATCACTTCTAGAGCTTGAAGGAGGAGATTCACTCAGATAGAGATTGGAACAGATCTCGACTTCGCCAGGAAACATGTAGGTATTTCTATTATCTTTCTTAAAAAACCAAGATCACTTCATTTCTACAAGCGTACCTCAAAATACGACGTTTCGAGCGCTTGATTATCGGCAGCAGGCGCTTCACTTAAATCTTTAGTGTTTTCGCTTTTCCAGCTTTGGTACTTTTTTCTTTATTCACGCTTGTCTTCTCTTTATTCAATGAGAATTGCTGATGCTTTTGTCTTCTTCTATTACAATACTCCATGCTTCAGGACATTATAGAAAAGGGTACCATATTTTCTGGTTAAGCATGGACTTTCAATATCTTAATACTTCATTCAAAATTACTTCTCCAGCCTTCATAATGTTTGTATTATGAATAGACGCTTGATTAGATTCACCGGACGCTTCTTAAATTAGCTAGGACGCTTGATTATCCACTGGGCACATTCACAAGGCTGTTTAACTCGCAGCATTCTTAGCAGTTACCGTATTATGCTTCTTTGACCCCCTTAGTGGACGAATTAGGATTCAATATCTTCATGAAACTTGTAGATATGGATATTAGATTTAATGAGACACCGGTTTCATCCAATTCGGACACCTACAGCTCAATATATGGTCATCAGACGCTACGTAGGTATGACTGTAAGGAACAACATCACGTCACCCACTTACAGATGCAATTTGACAAAGATAGAGATCGATTTCGCTCTTGACCTCTTCATAAGAGTTGCGGATATTTCACTAAGCCTTCCAAAGATACCAAGATCAATGCTTTTGAATACCTAAAGCTGCAGAAATTGTCAGCAGACGCTTGCATGTTCTAATTGTCATGAAGAGTATCACATCTCAAGCTTGAAGAAGGAATTTCACGCATATCGGGATTGGTTCAGATCTCGACTTCTCCAGAAACGTGTAGGTATTTATCTTATCTTTCTAAAAAAACCAAGACCACTTCATTTCTACGAGCGTACCTCAAAATACGACGTTTCGGGCGCTTGATTATCGGCAGTAGACACTTCACTTCAATCTTTAGTGTTTTTGCTTTTCTAGCTTTGGTACTTTTTTCTTTATTCACGCTTGTCTTTTCTTTATTCTATGAGAATTGCTAAAGCTTTTGTCTTCTTCTATTACAGTACTCCATGCTTCAGGACTTTATAGAAAAGGGTACCATATTTTCTGGTTAAGCTTGGACTTTCAATATCTTAATACTTCATTCAAAATTACTTCTCCAGCCTTCATAATGTTTGTATTATGAATAGATGCTTGCTTAGATTCACTGGACACTTCTTAAATTAGCTAGGGCGCTTGATTATCCACAGGCCACATTAACTTTGAATCGTAGCATTCTTAGCAGTTACCGTATTATGCTTCTTTGTCCCTCTTAGTGGACGAATTAGGATTCATTGTCTTCATGAAACTTGTAGATATGGATATTAGATTTAATGAGACACCGGTTTCATCCAATTCGGACGCCTACAGCTCCATATATGGTCATCAGACGCTACGTAGGTATGACTGTAAGGAACAATATCACGTCACCCACTTACGGATGCAATTTGACAAAGATAGAGATCGATTTCGCTCTTGACCTCTTCATAAGAGTTGCGGATATTTCTCTAAGCCTTCCAAAGATACCAAGATCAATGCTTTTGAACACCTAAAGCTCCAGAAATTGTCAGCAGATGCTTGCATGTTCTGATTGTCATGAAGAGTATCACATCTCAGGCTTGAAGAAGGAATTTCACACAGATCGGGATTAGTTCAGATCCCGACTTCTCCAGAAACGTGTAGGTATTTATCTTATCTTTCTAAAAAAATCAAGATCACTTCATTTCGAAGAGCGTACCTCAAAATACAATGTTTCGGTCGCTTGATTATTGGCAGTGGGAGCCTGACTTCAATCTTCAGTGTTTTTGCTTTTGCAACATTTCTACTTTTGTTTTTATTCACACTTGTCTTCTCTTTCTTCTATTAGAATTGCTGAAGCTTTTGCCATCTTCTATAACAGTACTTTATGCTTCAGTACTTTATAGAAATGGGCACCTTATTTTCTGGTTAAGCTTGGACTTTCAATATCTTAATATTGCTTTGAAAATTACTTCTCCAGCCTTCATAATGTTTGTATTCTGAACAGACGCTTGATTAGATTCACCGGACACTTCTTAAATTAGCTAAGGTGCTTGATTATCCACTGGGCACATTCATAAGGCTGTTTAACTCGTAGCATTCTTAGCAGTTTCCGTATTATGCTTCTTTGACCCTCTTAGTGGACGAATTAGGATTCAATGTCTTCATGAAACTTGTAGATATCGATATTCGATTTAAGGAGACACCAGTTTCATCCAATTCGGACACATACAACTCAATATATGGTCATCAGACGTTACATAGTTTTGACTGTCAGGAACAACATCAAGTCACCAACTTACGAATGCAATTTGACAAAGATAGTGATCGATTTCTCTCTTAACCTCTTCATGAGAGTTGCGGATATTTCTCTAAGCCTTCCAACGATACCAAGATTGATGCTTTTGAACTCCTAAAGCTCCAGAAATTATTAGCAGACGCTTGCATATTCTGATTGTCATGAACATTATCACATCTCAAGCTTGAAGAAGGAATTTCACTCAAATCAAGATTGGTTCAGATCTCGACTTCCCCAGGAGACAAGTAGGTGTTTATCTTATTTTTCTAACAAAACCAAGTTCACTTCATTTCGACGAGTGTACCTCAAAATACGACGTTTCGGACGCTTGATTATAGGCAGCAGGTGCCTGACTTCAATCTTCAGTGTTTTTGTTTTTGCAGCATTTGTACTTTTGTTTTTATTCACGCTTGTCTTCTCTTTCTTCTAATAGAATTGCTGAACCTTTTGCCTTCTTCTATAACAGTACTTGATGCTTCAGGATTTTATAGAAATGGGTACCTTATTTTCTGGTTAAGCTTGGACTTTCGATATCTTAATACTGCATTCAAAATTATTTCTCTAGCCTTCATAATGTTTGTATTCTGAATAGACGCTTGATTAAATTCACCGGACGCTTCTTAAATTAGCAAAGGCGCTTGATTATCCACTGGGCACAATCACAAGGCTGTGTAACTCGTAGCATTCTTAGCAGTTACCGTATTATGCTTCTTTTACCCTCTTAGTGGACGAATTAGTATTTAATGTCTTCATGAAACTTGTAGATATGGATATTAGATTTAATGAGACGCCGGTTTCATCCAATTCGGACACATACAGCTCAATATATGGTCATCAGACGCTACATAGGTATGGCTATCAGGAACAACATCAAGTCACCAACTTATGGATGCAATTTGAAAAAGATAGAGATCGATTTCACTCTTGGCGTCTTCATGAGAGTTGCAGTTATTTCTAAGCCTTCCAACGATACCAAGATTGATGCTTTTGAACACCTAAAGCTCCAGAAATTGTCAGCAGACGCTTGCATGTTCTAATTGTCACGAACAGTATCACATCTCAAGCTTGAAGAAGGAATTTCACGCAGATCGGGATTGGTTCAGATCTCGACTTCTCCAAAAACGTGTAGGTATTTATCTTATCTTTCTAAAAAAACCAAGATCACTTCATTTGTACGAGCGTACCTCAAAATACGACGTTTCAGGCGCTTGATTATCGGCAGTAGGCGCTTCACTTCAATCTTCAGTGTTTTTGCTTTTCCACCTTTGGTAGTTTTGTCTTTATTCACGCTTGTCTTCTCTTTATTCTTTGAGAACTGCTGAAGCTTTTGTCTTCTTCTATTACAGTACTCCATGCTTCAGGACTTTATTTTCTGGTTAAGCTTGAACTTTCAATATCTTAATACTTCATTCAAAATTACTTCTCCAGCCTTCATAATGTTTGTATTATGAATAGACGCTTGATTAGATTCACCGGACGCTTCTTAAATTAGCTAAGGCGCTTGATTATCCACTGGGCACATTCACAAGGCTGTTTAACTCATAGCATTCTTAGCAGTTACCGTATTATGCTTCTTTGACCCTCCTAGTGGACGAATTAGGATTCAATGTCTACATGAAAATTATAGATATGGATATTAGATTTAATGAGACACCGGTTTCATCCAATTCGGACACCTACAACTCAATATATGCTCATCAGACGCTACGTAGGTAGGACTGTAAGGAACAACATCACGTCACCCACTTACGGATGCAATTTGACAAAGATAGAGATCGATTTCGCCCTTGACCTCTTCATGAGAGTTGCGGATATTTCTCTAAGCCTTCCAAAGATACCAAGATCGATGCTTTTGAACACCTAAAGCTCCAGAAATTGTCAGCAGACGCTTTCATGTTCTGATTGTCATGAACAGTATCACATCTCAAGCTTGAAGAAGGAATTTCACGCACATCGAGATTGGTTCAGATCTCGACTTCTCCAGGAAACGTTTAGGTATTTATCATATGTTTCTAAAAAGACCAAGATCACTTCATTTCGACCAGCGTACCTCAAAATACAATGTTTCGGACGCTTGATTATCGGCAGCAGGCGCCTGACTTCAATCTTCAGTGTTTTTGCTTTTGCAGCATTTGTACTTTTGTTTTTATTCACGCTTGTCTTCTCTTTCTTCTAATAGAATTGCTGAACCTTTTGCCTTCTTCTATAACAGTACTTGATGCTTCAGGATTTTATAGAAATGGGTACCTTATTTTCTGGTTAAGCTTGGACTTTCGATATCTTAATACTGCATTCAAAATTACTTCTCTAGCCTTCATAATGTTTGTATTCTGAATAGACGCTTGATTAAATTCACCGGACGCTTCTTAAATTAGCAAAGGCGCTTGATTATCCACTGGGCACAATCACAAGGCTGTGTAACTCGTAGCATTCTTAGTAGTTACCGTATTATGCTTCTTTTACCCTCTTAGTGGACGAATTAGTATTTAATGTCTTCATGAAACTTGTAGATATGGATATTAGATTTAATGAGACGCCGGTTTCATCCAATTCGGACACATACAGCTCAATATATGGTCATCAGACGCTACATAGGTATGGCTATCAGGAACAACATCAAGTCACCAACTTACGGATGCAATTTGAAAAAGATAGAGATCGATTTCACTCTTGGCGTCTTCATGAGAGTTGCAGTTATTTCTAAGCCTTCCAACGATACCAAGATTGATGCTTTTGAACACCTAAAGCTCCAGAAATTGTCAGCAGACGCTTGCATGTTCTAATTGTCATGAACAGTATCACATCTCAAGCTTGAAGAAGGAATTTCACGCAGATCGGGATTGGTTCAGATCTCGACTTCTCCAGAAACGTGTAGGTATTTATCTTATCTTTCTAAAAAAACCAAGATCACTTCATTTGTACGAGCGTACCTCAAAATACGACGTTTCAGGCGCTTGATTATCGGCAGTAGGCACTTCACTTCAATCTTCAGTGTTTTTGCTTTTCCACCTTTGGTAGTTTTGTCTTTATTCACGCTTGTCTTCTCTTTATTCTTTGAGAACTGCTGAAGCTTTTGTCTTCTTCTATTACAGTACTCCATGCTTCAGGACTTTATTTTCTGGTTAAGCTTGAACTTTCAATATCTTAAAACTTCATTCAAAATTACTTCTCCAGCCTTCATAATGTTTGTATTATGAATAGACGCTTGATTAGATTCACCGGACGCTTCTTAAATTAGCTAAGGCGTTTGATTATCCACTGGGCACATTCACAAGGCTGTTTAACTCATAGCATTCTTAGCAGTTACCGTATTATGCTTCTTTGACCCTCTTAGTGGACGAATTAGGATTCAATGTCTACACGAAAATTATAGATATGGATATTAGATTTAATGAGACACCGGTTTCATCCAATTCGGACACCTGCAACTCAATATATGGTCATCAGACGCTACGTAGGTATGACTGTAGGGAACAACATCACGTCACCCACTTACGGATGCAATTTGACAAAGATAGAGATCGATTTCGCCCTTGACCTCTTCATGAGAGTTGCGGATATTTCTCTAAGCCTTCCAAAGATACCAAGATCGATGCTTTTGAACACCTAAAGTTCCAGAAATAGTCAGCAGACGCTTTCATGTTCTGATTGTCATGAACAGTATCACATCTCAAGCTTGAAGAAGGAATTTCACGCACATCGGGATTGGTTCAGATCTCGACTTCTCCAGGAAACGTTTAGGTATTTATCATATGTTTCTAAAAAGACCAAGATCACTTCATTTCGACCAGCATACCTCAAAATACAATGTTTCGGACGCTTGATTATCGGCAGCAGGCGCCTGACTTCAATCTTCAGTGTTTTTGCTTTTGCAGCATTTGTACTTTTGTTTTTATTCACGCTTGTCTTCTCTTTCTTCTATTAGAATTGCTGAAGCTTTTGCCTTTTTCTATAACTGTACTTCATGCTTCTGGACTTTATAGAAAAGGGTACCTTATTTTCTGGTTAAGCTTGGGCTTTCAATATCTTAATACTGCATTCAAAATTACTTCTCCAGCCTTCATAAGGTTTGTATTTTGAATAGACGCTTGATTAAATTCACCGGTCGCTTTTTAAATTTGCTGAGGCGCATGATTATCCATTGGGCACATTCACAAGGCTGTTTAACACGTAGCATTCTTAGCCGTTACTGTATTAGGCTTCTTTGACCCTCTTAGTGGTTGAATTAGGATTCAATGTCTTAATGAAAATTTTAGCTATGGATATTAGATTTAATGACACACCGGTTTGATCCAATTCGGACACCTACAGCTCAATATATGGTCATCAGACGCTACGTAGGTATGACTGTAAGGAGCAACATCACGTCACCAACTTACGGATGCAATTTGACAAAGATAGAGATCGATTTCGCTCTTGACCTCTGCATGAGAGTTGCGGATATTTCTCTAAGCCTTCCAAAGATACCAAGATCGATGCTTTTGAACACCCAAAGCTCCATAAATTGACGGCAGACGCTTGCAAGTTCTGATTGTCAGGAACAGTATCACATCTCAGGCTTGAAGAGGGAATTTCACTCGGATCGGGAATTTTTCAGATCTCTACTTCATCGGGAGACAAGTAGGTATTTATCTTATCTTTCTATCGAAACCAAAATCACCTCATTTCGACGAGCGTACCTCAAAATACGAAGTTTCGAACGCTTGATTATCGGCAGCAAGCGCCTGACTTCAATCTTCAGTGTTTTTGCTTTTGCAGCCTTTGGTAGTTTTGTCTTTATTCACGCTTGTCTTCTCTTTATTCTTGGAGAACTGCTGAAGCTTTTGTCTTCATCTATTACAGTACTCCATGCTTCAGGACTTTATTTTTTGGTTAAGCTTGAACTTTCAATATCTTAATACTTCATTCAAAATTACTTCTCCAGCCTTCATAATGTTTGTATTATGAATAGACGCTTGATTAGATTCACCGGACGCTTCTTAAATTAGCTAAGGCGTTTGATTATCCACTGGGCACATTCACAAGGCTGTTTAACTCATAGCATTCTTAGCAGTTACCGTATTATGCTTCTTTGACCCTCTTAGTGGACGAATTAGGATTCAATGTCTACACGAAAATTATAGATATGGATATTAGATTTAATGAGACACCGGTTTCATCCAATTCGGACACCTGCAACTCAATATATGGTCATCAGACGCTACGTAGTTATGACTGTAAGGAACAACATCACGTCACCCACTTACGGATGCAATTTGACAAAGATAGAGATCGATTTCGCCCTTGACCTCTTCATGAGAGTTGCGGATATTTCTCTAAGCCTTCCAAAGATACCAAGATCGATGCTTTTGAACACCTAAAGTTCCAGAAATAGTCAGCAGATGCTTTCATGCTCTGATTGTCATGAACAGTATCACATCTCAAGCTTGAAGAAGGAATTTCACGCACATCGGGATTGGTTCAGATCTCGACTTCTCCAGGAAACGTTTAGGTATTTATCATATGTTTCTAAAAAGACCAAGATCACTTCATTTCGACCAGCATACCTCAAAATACAATGTTTCGGACGCTTGATTATCGGCAGCAGGCGCCTGACTTCAATCTTCAGTGTTTTTGCTTTTGCAGCATTTGTACTTTTGTTTTTATTCACGCTTGTCTTCTCTTTCTTCTATTAGAATTGCTGAAGCTTTTGCCTTTTTCTATAACTGTACTTCATCCTTCTGGACTTTATAGAAAAGGGTACCTTATTTTCTGGTTAAGCTTGGACTTTCAATATCTTAATACTGCATTCAAAATTACTTCTCCAGCCTTCATAAGGTTTGTATTTTGAATAGACGCTTGATTAAATTCACCGGTCGCTTTTTAAATTTGCTGAGGCGCATGATTATCCATTGGGCACATTCACAAGGCTGTTTAACACGTAGCATTCTTAGCAGTTACTGTATTATGCTTCTTTGACCCTCTTAGTGGTTGAATTAGGATTCAATGTCTTAATGAAAATTTTAGCTATGGATATTAGATTTAATGACACACCGGTTTGATCCAATTCGGACACCTACAGCTCAATATATGGTCATCAGACGCTACGTAGGTATGACTGTAAGGAGCAACATCACGTCACCCACTTACGGATGCAATTTGACAAAGATAGAGATCGATTTCGCTCTTGACCTCTGCATGAGAGTTGCGGATATTTCTCTAAGCCTTCCAAAGATACCAAGATCGATGCTTTTGAACACCCAAAGCTCCAGAAATTGACGGCAGACGCTTGCAAGTTCTGATTGTCAGGAACAGTATCACATCTCAAGCTTGAAGAGGGAATTTCACTCGGATCGGGAATTTTTCAGATCTCTACTTCATCGGGAGACAAGTAGGTATTTATCTTATCTTTCTATCGAAACCAAGATCACCTCATTTCGACGAGCGTACCTCAAAATACGAAGTTTCGAACGCTTGATTATCGGCAGCAAGCGCCTGACTTCAATCTTCAGTGTTTTTGCTTTTGCAGCCTTTGGTAGTTTTGTCTTTATTCACGCTTGTCTTCTCTTTATTCTTGGAGAACTGCTGAAGCTTTTGTCTTCATCTATTACAGTACTCCATGCTTCAGGACTTTATTTTTTGGTTAAGCTTGAACTTTCAATATCTTAATACTTCATTCAAAATTACTTCTCCAGCCTTCATAATGTTTGTATTATGAATAGACGCTTGATTATATTCACCGGACGCTTCTTAAATTAGCTAAGGCACTTGATTATCCACTCGGCACATTCACATGGCTGTTTAACTCTTAGCATTCTTAGCAGTTACCGTATTATGCTTCTTTGACCCTCTTAGTGGACGAATTAGGATTCAATGTTTTTATGAAAATTATAGATATGGATATTAGATTTAATGAGACACGGGTTTCATCCAATTCGGACACCTACAACTCAATATATGGTCATCAGACGCTACGTAGGTAGGACTGTAAGGAACAACATCACGTCACCCACTTACGGATGCAATTTGACAAAGATAGAGATCGATTTCACTCGGATCGGGAATTTTTCAGATCTCTACTTCATCGGGAGACAAGTAGGTATTTATCTTATCTTTCTATCAAAACCAAGATCACTTCATTTCGACGAGCGTACCTCAAAATACGACGTTTCGGACGCTTGATTATCATCAGCAAGCGCCTGACTTCAATCTTCAGTGTTTTTGCTTTTGCAGCCTTTGTACTTTTGTTTTTTTTCACGCTTGTCTTATCCTATCTTACCTTATCTTCCAGAAATTGTCAGCAGACGCTTGCATGTTCTGATTGTCATGAACAGTATCACATCTAGAGCTTGAAGAAAGAGATTCACTCAGACAGAGATTGGTACAGATGTCGACTTCTCCAGGAAACATGTAGGTATTTCTATTATCTTTCTTAAAAAACCAAGATCACATGATTTCTACGAGCGTACCTCAAAATACGACGATTCAGGCACATGATTATCAGCAGCAGGCGCTTCACTTCAATCTTCGGTGTTTTTGCTTTTCCAGCTTTGGAACTTTTGTCTTTATTCACACTTGTCTTCTCTTTATTCTATGAGAATTGCTGATGCTTTTGTCTTCTTCTATTACAGTACTCCATGCTTCAGGAGTTTATAGAAAAGGGTACCTTATTTTCTGGTTAAGCTTGGACTTTCAATATCTTAATACTTCATTCAAAATTACTTCTCCAGCCTTCATAATGTTTGTATTATGAATAGACGCTTGATTAGATTGACCGGACGCTTCTTAAATTAGCTAAGGCCCTTGATTATCCATTGGGCACATTCATAAGGCTGTTTAACTCATAGAATTCTTAGCAGTTACCGTATTATACTTCTTTGACCCTCTTAAAAGACGAATTCGGATTTAATGTCTTCATGAAACTTCTAGATATGGATATTAGATTTAATGAGACACTGGTTTCATCCAATTCAGACACCTACAGCTCAATATATGGTCATCAGACGCTACGTAGGTTTGACTGTAAGGAACAACAACACGTCACCCACTTACGGATGCAATTTGACAAAGATAGAGATCGATTTCACTCTTGACCTCTTCATGAGAGTTGCGGATATTTCTCTAAGCCTTCCAAAGATACCAAGATCGATGCTTTTGAACACCTAAAGCTCCAGAAATTCTCAGCAGACACTTGCATGTGCTGATGGTCATGAACAGTATCACATCTCAAGCTTGAAGAAGGAATTTCACGCAGATCGGGATTGGTTTAGATCTCGACTTCTCCAGGAAACGTGTAGGTATTTATCTTATCTTTCTAAAAAAACCAAGATCACTTCATTTCGACGAGTGTACCTCAAAATACTATGTTTCGGACGATTGATTATCGGTAGCAGGCGCCTGACTTCAATCTTCAGTGTTTTTGCTTTTGAAGCTTTAGCCTTCATCTATAACAGTACTTGATGCTTCAGGACTTTATAGAAAAGGATACCTTATTTTATGGTTAAGCTTGGACTTTCAATATCTTAATACTGCATTCAAAATTACTTCTCTAGCCTTCATAATGTTTGTATTCTGAATAGACGCTTCTTAAATTAGCTAAGGCGCTTGATTATCCACTGGGCACATTCACAAGGCTGTTTAACTCGTAGCATTCTTAGCAGTTACCGTATTATGCTTCTTTGACCCTCTTAGTGGACGAATTAGTATTTAATGTCTTCAAGAAACTTGTAGATATGGATATTAGATTTAATGAGACACCGGTTTCATCCAATTCGGACACATACGGCTCAATATATGGTCATCAGACGCTACATAGGTATGACTATCAAGAACAACATCAAGTCACCAACTTACGGATGCAATTTGACAAAGATAGAGATCGATTTCACTCTTGGCGTCTTCATGAGAGTTGCAGTTATTTCTAAGCCTTCCAACGATACCAAGATTGATGCTTTTGAACACCAAAAGCTCCAGAAATTGTCAGCAGACGCTTGCATGTTCTGATTGTCATGAACAGTATCATATCTAGAGCTTGAAGAAGGAGATTCACTCAGATAGAGATTGGTACAGATCTCGACTTCTCCAGGAAACATGTAGGTATTTCTATAATCTTTCTTAAAAAACCAAGATCATTTTATTTCGACGAACGTATCTCAATAGGACATTTCGGACGCTTGATTATCGGTAGCCGGCGCTTGACTTCAATCTTCAGTGTTTTTGCTTTTGCAGCATTTATACGTTTGTTTTTATTCACGCTTGTCTTCTCTTTCTTCTATTAGAATTGCTGAAGCTTTTGCCTTCTTCAATTACAGTACTTCATGCTTCAAGAATTTATAGAAACGGGTACCTTATTTTCTGGATAAGCTTGGACTTTCAATATCTTAATATTTCTTTCAAAATTACTTCTCCAGCCGACATAATGTTTGTATTCTGAGTAAACGCTTGATTAGATTCACCGGACGCTTCTTAAATTAGCTAAGGCGCTTGATTATCCACTGGGTACATTCACAAGGCTGTTTAACTAGTAGCATTCTTAGCAATTAGCGTATTATGCTTCTTTGGCCCTCTTAGTTGACGAATTAGGATTCGATGTCTTCAAGAAACTTGTAGCTATGGATATTAGATTTAACGAGGCACCAGTTTGATCCATTTCGGACACCTACGACTCAATATATGGTCATCAGACGCTACTTAGGTATGACTGTCAGGAACAACATCGCGTCATCCACTTACGGATGCAATTTGACAAAGATAGAGATCGATTTCGCTCTTGACCTCTTCGTGAGAGTTACAGGTGTTTCTCTAAGCCTTCTAAAGCTCCAGAAATTGTCAGCAGACGCTTGCATGTTCTGATTGTCATGAACAGTATCACATCACAAGCTTGAAGAAGGAATTTCACTAAGATCGGGATTGGTTCAGATCTCGACTTCTCCAGGAGACAAGTAGGTTTTTATCTTATATTTCTAACAAAACCAAGATCACTTCATTTCGATGAGCGTGCCTCAAAATACGACGTTTCGAACGCTTGATTATCGGCAGTAGGCGCCTGACTTCAATCTTCAGTGTTTTTGCTTTTGCAGCATTTGTACTTTTGTTTTTATTCACGCTTGTCTTCTCTTTCTTCTATTAGAATTGCTGAAGCTTTTGCCTTCTTCTATAACAGTACTTAGTGCTTCTGGACTTTATAGAAAAGGGTACCTTATTTTCTGGTTAAGCTTGGACTTTCAATCTCGTAATACTGCATTCAAAATTACTTTTCCAGCCTTCATAATGTTTGTATTTTGAATAAACGCTTGACTAAATTCACCGGACGCTTCTTAAATTTGCTGAGGCGCTTGATTATCCACTGGGTAGATTCACAAGGCTGTTTAACACGTAGCATTCTTAGCAGTTACTGTATTATGCTTCTTTGACCCTCTTAGTGGATGAATTAGGATTCAATGGCATCATGAAACTTTTAGCTATGGATATTAGATTTAATGAGACACCGGTTTGATCCAATTCGGACACCTACAGCTCAATATATTGTCATCAGACTCTACGTAGGTATGACTGTAAGGAGCAACATCATGTCACCCAGTTACGGATGCAATTTGACAAAGATAGAGATTGATTTCGCTCTTGACCACTTCATGAGAGTTGCGGATATTTCTCTAAGCCTTCCAAAGATACCAAGATCGATGCTTTTGAACACCCAAAGCTCCAGAAATTGACAGCAGACTCTTGCATGTTCTGATCGTCACGAACAGTATCATATCTCAAGCTTGAAGAGGGAATTTCACTCGGATCAGGAATTTTTCAGATCTCGACTTCATCGGGACACAAGTAGGTATTTATCTTATCTTTCTAACAAAACCAAGATCACTTCATTTCGACGAGCGTACCTCAAAATACGATGTTTCGGACGCTTGATTATCGGCAGCAAGCGCCTGACTTCAATCTTCAGTGTTTTTGCTTTTGCAGCCTTTCTAGTTTTGTTTTTTTTTCACACTTGTCTTATCTTCTCCTTCTAACAAAACCAAGATCACTTCATTTCGACGAGCGTACCTCAAAATACGACGTTTCGGACGCTTGATTATCGGCAGCAGGCGCCTGACTTCAATCTTCAAAGTTTTGGCTTTTGCAGCATTGGTACTTTAGTTTTTATTCACGCTTGTCTTCTCTTTCTTCTATTAGAATTGCTGAAGCTTCTGCCTTCTTCTATAACAGTACTTCGTGCTTCTGGACTTTATAGAAAAGGGTACCTTATTTTTTGGTTAAGCTTGGACTTTCAATCTCTTAATACTGCATTCAAAATTACTTCTCCAGCCTTCATAAGGTTTGTATTTTGAATAGACGCTTGATTAAGATCACCGGACGCTTCTTAAATTTGCTGAGGCGCTTGATTATCCACTGGGCACACTCACAAGACTGTTTAACACGTTGCATTCTTAGCAGTTACTGTATTATGCTTCTTTGACCCTCTTAGTGGATGAATTAGGATTCAATGTCTTTATGAAACTTTCACCGGTTTGATCCAATTCGGAAACCTACAGTTCAATATATGGTCATCCGACGCTACGTAGGTATGACTGTAAGGAGCAACATCACGTCACCCACTTACGGATGCAATTTGACAAAGATAGAGATCGATTTCCCTCTTGAACTTTTCATGAGAGTTGCGGATATTTCTCTAAGCCTTCCAAAGATACCAAGATCGATGCTTTTGAACACCTAAAGCTCCAGAAATTGTCAGCAGACACTTGCATGTTCTAATTGTCATGAACAGTATCACATCTCAAGCTTGAAGAAGGAATTTCACGCAGATCGGGACTGGTTCAGATCTCAACTTCTCCAGGAAACGTGTAGGCATTTATCTTATCTTTCTAAAAAAACCAAGATCACTTCATTTTGATGAGCGTACCTCAAAATACTATCTTTCGGACACTTAATTATCAGCAGCCGGCGCCTGACTTCAATCGTCAGTGTTTTTGCTTTTGCAGGATTTGTACTTTTGTTTTTATTCACGCTTATCTTCTCTTTCGTCTATTAGAATTGCTGAAGCTTTTGCCTTCTTCTATAACAGTACTTGATGCTTCAGGACTTTATAGAAAAGGGTACCTTATTTTCTGGTTAAGCTTGGACTTTCAATATCTTAATACTGCATTCAAAATTCCTTCTCTAGCATTCATAATGTTTGTATTCTGAATAGACGCTTCTTAAATTAGCTAAGGCGCTTGATTATCCACTGGGCACATTCACAAGGCTGTATAACTCATAGCATTCTTAGCAGTTACCGTATTATGCTTCTTTGACCCTCTTAGTGGACGAATTAGTATTTAATGTCTTCATGAAACTTGTAGATATGGATATTAGATTTAATGAGACACCGGTTTCATCCAATTCGGACACATACAACTCAATATATGGTCATCAGACGCTACATAGGTATGACTATCAGGAACAACATCAAGTCACCAACTTACGGATGCAATTTCACAAAGATAGATATCGATTTTACTCTTGGCGTCTTCATGAGAGTTGCAGTTATTTCAAAGCCTTCCAACGATACCAAGATTGATGCTTTTGAACACCAAAAGCTCCAGAAATTGTCAGCAGACGCTTGCATGTTCTGATTGTCATGAACAGTATCATATCTAGAGCTTGAAGAAGGAGATTCACTCAGATAGAGATTGGTACAGATCTCGACTTCTCCAGGAAACATGTAGTTATTTCTATAATCTTTCTTAAAAAACCAAGATCATTTCATTTCGACGAGCGTACCTCAAAATAGGACGTTTCGGACGCTTGATTATCGGTAGCAGGCGCTTGACTTCAATCTTCAGTGTTTTTGCCTTTGCAGCATTTGTACTTTTGTTTTTATTCACGCTTGTCTTCTCTTTCTTCTATTAGAATTGCTGAAGCTTTTGCCTTCTTCTATTACAGTACTTCATGCTTAAAGAATTTATAGAAACGGGTACCTTATTTTCTAGATAAGCTTGGACTTTCAATATCTTAATATTTCTTTCAAAATTACTTCTCCAGCCTACATAATGTTTGTATTCTGATTAGACGCTTGATTAGATTCACCGGACGCTTCTTAAATTAGCTAAGGTGCTTGATTATCCACTGGGTACATTCACAAGGCTGTTTAACTAGTAGCATTCTTAGCAGTTAGCGTATTATTCTTCTTTGACCCTCTTAGTGGACGAATTAGGATTCGATGTCTTCAAGAAACTTGTAGCTATGGATATTCGATTTAAAGAGACACCAGTTTGATCCAATTCGGACACCTATGACTCAATATATGGTCATCAGACGCTACTTAGGTATGACTGTCAGGAACAACATCACGTCACCCACTTACGGATGCCATTTGACAAAGATAGAGATCGATTTCGCTCTTGACCTCTTCATGAGAGTTACGGATATTTCTCTAAGCCTTCTAAAGCTCCAGAAATTGTCAGCAGACGCTTGTATGTTCTGATTTTCATGAACAGTATCACATCTCAAGCTTGAAGAAGGAATTTCACTCAGATCGGGATTGGTTCAGATCTCGACTTCTCCAGGAGACAAGTAGGTTTTTTTCTTATCTTTCTAACAATACCAAGATCACTTCATTTCGACGGGCGTACGTCAAAATATGACGTTTCGGACGCTTGATTATCGGCAGTAGGCGCCTGACTTCAATCTTCAGTGTTTTTGCTTTTGCAGCATTTGTACTTTTGTTTTTATTCACGCTTGTCTTCTCTTTCTTCTATTAGAATTGCTGAAGCTTTTGTCTTCCTCTATTACAGTACTTCATGCTTCAAGACTTTATAGAAAAGGGCACCTTATTTTCTGGTTAAGCTTGGACTTTCATTATCTTAATACTTCATTCAAAATTACTTCTCCAGCATTCATAATGTTGTATTCTGAATAGACGCTTGATTAGATTCACCGGACGCTTCTTAAATTTGTTGAGGCGCTTGATTATCCACTGGGCACATTCACAAGGCCGTTTAACACGTAGCATTCTTAGCAGTTAGCGTATTATGCTTCTTTGACCCTCTTTGTGCACGAATTAGGATTCGATGTCTTCAAGAAACTTGTAGCTATGGATTAGATTTAATGAGACACCGGTTTGATCCAATTTGGACACCTACAACTCAATATATGGTCATCAGACGCTAAGTAGGTATGACTGTCAGGAACAACATCACGTCACCCACTAACGGATGCAATTTGACAAAGATAGAGATCGATTTCGCTCATGACCTCTTCGTGAGAGTTACAGGTGTTTCTCTAAGCTTTCTAAAGCTCCAGAAATTGTCAGCAGACGCTTGCATGTTCTGATTGTCATGAACAGTATCACATCTCAAGCTTGAAGAAGGAATTTCACTAAGATCGGGATTGGTTCAGATCTCGACTTCTCCAGGAGACAAGTAGGTTTTTATCTTGTATTTCTAACAAAACCAAGATCACTTCATTTCGATGAGCGTGCCTCAAAATACGACGTTTCGAACGCTTGATTATCGGCAGTAGGCACCTGACTTCAATCTTCAGTGTTTTTGCTTTTGCAGCATTTGTACTTTTGTTTTTATTCACGCATGTCTTCTCTTTCTTCTATTAGAATTGCTGAAGCTTTTGCCTTCTTCTATAACAGTACTTGGTGCTTCTGGACTTTATAGAAAAGGGTACCTTATTTTCTGGTTAAGCTTGGACTTTCAATCTCATAATACTGCATTCAAAATTACTTTTCCAGCCTTCATAATGTTTGTATTTTGAATAAACGCTTGACTAAATTCACCGGACGCTTCTTAAATTTGCTGAGGCGCTTGATTATCCACTGGGTACATTCACAAGGCTGTTTAACACGTAGCATTCTTAGCAGTTACTGTATTATGCTTCTTTGACCCTCTTAGTGGATGAATTAGGATTCAATGGCATCATGAAACTTTTCCGCTATGGATATTAGATTTAATGAGACACCGGTTTGATCCAATTCGGACACCTACAGCTCAATATATTGTCATCAGACTCTACGTAGGTATGACTGTAAGGAGCAACATCATGTCACCCAGTTACGGATGCAATTTGACAAAGATAGAGATTGATTTCGCTCTTGACCACTTCATGAGAGTTGCGGATATTTCTCTAAGCCTTCCAAAGATACCAAGATCGATGCTTTTGAACACCCAAAGCTCCAGAAATTGACAGCAGACTCTTGCATGTTCTGATCGTCACGAACAGTATCATATCTCAAGCTTGAAGAGGGAATTTCACTCGGATCAGGAATTTTTCAGATCTCGACTTCATCGGGACACAAGTAGGTATTTATCTTATCTTTCTAACAAAACCAAGATCACTTCATTTCGACGAGCGTACCTCAAAATACGATGTTTCGGACGCTTGATTATCGGCAGCAAGCGCCTGACTTCAATCTTCAGTGTTTTTGCTTTTGCAGCCTTTCTAGTTTTGTTTTTTTTTCACACTTGTCTTATCTTCTCCTTCTAACAAAACCAAGATCACTTCATTTCGACGAGCGTACCTCAAAATACGACGTTTCGGACGCTTGATTATCGGCAGCAGGCGCCTGACTTCAATCTTCAAAGTTTTGGCTTTTGCAGCATTGGTACTTTAGTTTTTATTCACGCTTGTCTTCTCTTTCTTCTATTAGAATTGCTGAAGCTTTTGCCTTCTTCTATAACAGTACTTCGTGCTTCTGGACTTTATAGAAAAGGGTACCTTATTTTTTGGTTAAGCTTGGACTTTCAATCTCTTAATACTGCATTCAAAATTACTTCTCCAGCCTTCATAAGGTTTGTATTTTGAATAGACGCTTGATTAAGATCACCGGACGCTTCTTAAATTTGCTGAGGCGCTTGATTATCCACTGGGCACACTCACAAGACTGTTTAACACGTTGCATTCTTAGCAGTTACTGTATTATGCTTCTTTGACCCTCTTAGTGGATGAATTAGGATTCAATGTCTTCATGAAACTTTCACCGGTTTGATCCAATTCGGAAACCTACAGTTCAATATATGGTCATCCGACGCTATGTAGGTATGACTGTAAGGAGCAACATCACGTCACCCACTTACGGATGCAATTTGACAAAGATAGAGATCGATTTCCCTCTTGACCTTTTCATGAGAGTTGCGGATATTTCTCTAAGCCTTCCAAAGATACCAAGATCGATGCTTTTGAACACCTAAAGCTCCAGAAATTGTCAGCAGACACTTGCATGTTCTAATTGTCATGAACAGTATCACATCTCAAGCTTGAAGAAGGAATTTCACGCAGATCGGGATTGGTTCAGATCTCGACTTCTCCAGGAAACGTGTAGGCATTTATCTTATCTTTCTAAAAAAACCAAGATCACTTCATTTTGACGAGCGTACCTCAAAATACTATCTTTCGGACACTTAATTATCAGCAGCCGGCGCCTGACTTCAATCGTCAGTGTTTTTGCTTTTGCAGCATTTGTACTTTTGTTTTTATTCACGCTTGTCTTCTCTTTCGTCTATTAGAATTGCTGAAGCTTTTGCCTTCTTCTATAACAGTACTTGATGCTTTAGGACTTTATAGAAAAGGGTACCGTATTTTCTGGTTAAGCTTGGACTTTCAATATCTTAATACTGCATTCAAAATTCCTTCTCTAGCATTCATAATGTTTGTATTCTGAATAGACGCTTCTTAAATTAGCTAAGGCGCTTGATTATCCACTGGGCACATTCACAAGGCTGTTTAACTCGTAGAATTCTTAGCAGTTACCGTATTATGCTTCTTTGACCCTCTTAGTGGACGAATTAGTATTTAATGTCTTCATGAAATAATGAGACACCGGTTTCATCCAATTCGGACACATACAACTCAATATATGGTCATCAGACGCTACATAGGTATGACTATCAGGAACAACATCAAGTCACCAACTTACGGATGCAATTTCACAAAGATAGATATCGATTTTACTCTTGGCGTCTTCATGAGAGTTGCAGTTATTTCTAAGCCATCCAACGATACCAAGATTGATGCTTTTGAACACCAAAAGCTCCAGAAATTGTCAGCAGACGCTTGCATGTTCTGATTGTCATGAACAGTATCATATCTAGAGCTTGAAGAAGGAGATTCACTCAGATAGAGATTGGTACAGATCTCGACTTCTCCAGGAAACATGTAGTTATTTCTATAATCTTTCTTAAAAAACCAAGATCATTTCATTTCGACGAGCGTACCTCAAAATAGGACGTTTCGGACGCTTGATTATCGGTAGCAGGCGCTTGACTTCAATCTTCAGTGTTTTTGCTTTTGCAGCATTCGTACTTTTGTTTTTATTCACGCTTGTCTGCTCTTTCTTCTATTAGAATTGCTGAAGCTTTTGCCTTCTTCTATTACAGTACTTCATGCTTCAAGAATTTATAGAAACGGGTACCTTATTTTCTAGATAAGCTTGGACTTTCAATATCTTAATATTTCTTTCAAAATTACTTCTCCAGCCTACATAATGTTTGTATTCTGAGTAGACGCTTGATTAGATTCACCGGACGCTTCTTAAATTAGCTAAGGTGCTTGATTATCCACTGGGTACATTCACAAGGCTGTGTAACTAGTAGCATTCTTAGCAGTTAGCGTATTATTCTTCTTTGACCCTCTTAGTGGACGAATTAGGATTCGATGTCTTCAAGAAACTTGTAGCTATGGATATTCGATTTAAAGAGACACCAGTTTGATCCAATTCGGACACCTATGACTCAATATATAGTCATCAGACGCTACTTAGGTATGACTGTCAGGAACAACATCACGTCACCCACTTACGGATGCCATTTGACAAAGATAGAGATCGATTTCGCTCTTGACCTCTTCATGAGAGTTACGGATATTTCTCTAAGCCTTCTAAAGCTCCAGAAATTGTCAGCAGACGCTTGTATGTTCTGATTTTCATGAACAGTATCACATCTCAAGCTTGAAGAAGGAATTTCACTCAGATCGGGATTGGTTCAGATCTCGACTTCTCCAGGAGACAAGTAGGTTTTTATCTTATCTTTCTAACAATACCAAGATCACTTCATTTCGACGGGCGTACGTCCAAATATGACGTTTCGGACGCTTGATTATCGGCAGTAGGCGCCTGACTTCAATCTTCAGTGTTTTTGCTTTTGCAACATTTGTACTTTTGTTTTTATTCACGCTTGTCTTCTCTTTCTTCTATTGGAATTGCTGAAGCTTTTGTCTTCCTCTATTACAGTACTTCATGCTTCAAGACTTTATAGAAAAGGGCACCTTATTTTCTGGTTAAGCTTGGACTTTCATTATCTTAATACTTCATTCAAAATTACTTCTCCAGCATTCATAATGTTGTATTCTGAATATACGCTTGATTAGATTCACCGGACGCTTCTTAAATTTGTTGAGGCGCTTGATTATCCACTGGGCACATTCACAAGGCCGTTTAACACGTAGCATTCTTAGCAGTTAGCGTATTATGCTTCTTTGACCCTCTTTGTGCACGAATTAGGATTCGATGTCTTCAAGAAACTTGTAGCTATGGATTAGATTTAATGAGACACCGGTTTGATCCAATTTGGACACCTACAACTCAATATATGGTCATCAGACGCTAAGTAGGTATGACTGTCAGGAACAACATCACGTCACCCACTAACGGATGCAATTTGACAAAGATAGAGATCGATTTCGCTCATGACCTCTTCATGAGAGTTGCGGATATTTCTCTAAGCCTTCCAAAGATACCTAGATCGATGCTTTTGAACACCTAAAGCTCCAGAAATTGTCAGCAGACGCTTGCATGTTCTGATTGTCATGAAGAGTATCACATCGCAAGCTTGAAGAAGGAATTTGACTTAGATCGGGATTGGTTTACATCTCGACATCTCCAGGAGGCATGTAGGTATTTATCTTATATTTATAACAAAACCAAGATCACTTCATTTCTACGAAAGTACCTCAAAATGCGACGTTTCGGACGCTTGATTATCGGCAGCAAACGCCTGACTTCAATCTTCAAAGTTTTGGCTTTTGCAGCATTGGTACTTTTGTTTTTATTCACGCTTGTCTTCTCTTTCTTCTATTAGAATTGCTGAAGCTTTTGCCTTCTTCTATAACAGTACTTCGTGGTTCTGGACTTTATAGAAAAGGGTACCTTATTTTCTCGTTAAACTTGGACTTTCAATCTCTTAATACCGCATTCAAAATTACTTCTCCAGCCTTCATAAGGTTTGTATTTTGAATATACGCTTGATTAAGATCACTGGACGCTTCTTAAATTTGATGAGGCGTTTGATTATCCACTGGGCACACTCACAAGGCTGTTTAACACGTAGCATTATTAGCAGTTACTGTATTATGCTTCTTTGACCCTCTTAGTGGATGAATTAGAATTCAATGTCTTCATGAAACTTTTAGCTATGGATATTAGATTTAGCGAGACACCGGTTTGACCAAATTCGGACACCTACGACTCAATATATGGTCATCAGACGCTACTTAGGTATGGTTGTCAGGATCAACATCACGTCACCCACTTACGGATGCGATTTGACAAAGATAGAGATTGATTTCGCTCTTGACCTCTTCATGAGAGTTACGGATATTTCTCTAAGCCTTCTAAAGCTCCAGAAATTGTCAGCAGACACTTGCATGTTCTGATTGTCATGAACAGTATCACATCTCAAGCTTGAAGAAGGAATTTGACTTAGATCGGGATTGGTTTACATCTCGACATCTCCAGGAGGCATGTAGGTATTTATCTTATATTTATAACAAAACCAAGATCACTTCATTTCTACGAAAGTACCTCAAAATACGACGTTTCGAACGCTTTATTATCGGCAGCAAGCGCCGGACTTCAATCTTCAGAGTTTTTGCTTTTGCAGCATTGGTACTTTTGTTTTTTATTCACGCTTGTCTTCTCTTTCTTCTATTAGAATTGCTGAAGCTTTTGCCTTCTTCTATAACAGTACTTCATGCTTCTGGACTTTATAGAAAAGGGTACCTTATTTTCTGGTTAAGCTTGGACTTTCAATATCTTAATACTTCATTCAAAATTACTTCTCCAGCCTTTATAATGTTTGTATTCTGAATAGACGCTTGATTAGATTCATCGGACGCTTCTTAAAATAGCTAAGGCGCTTGATTATCCTCTGGGTACATTCATAAGGCTGTTTAACTCGTAGCATTCTTAGCAGTTAGCGTATTATGCTTCTTTGACCCTCTTAGTGGATGAATTAGGATTCGATGTCCTCAAGAAACTTGTAGTTATGGATATTAGATTTAATGAGACACCGGTTTGATCCAGTTCGGACACCTACTGCTCAATATATGGTCATCAGACGCTACGTAGGTATGACTGTAAGGAGCAACATCATGTCACCCACTTACGGATGCAATTTGACAAAGATAAAGATCGATTTCGCACTTGACCTCTTCATGAGAGTTGCGGATATTTCTCTAAGCCTTCCAAAGATACCAAGATCGATGCTTTTGAACACCCAAAGCTCCAGAAATTGACAGCAAACGCTTGCATGTTCTGATTGTCATGAACTGTATCACATCTCAAGCTTGAAGAGGGAATTTCACTCGGATCGGGAATTTTTCAGATCTCGAGTTCATCGGGAGACAAGTAGGTATTTTTATTATCTTTCTAAAAAAACCAAGATCACTTAATTTCGACGAGCGTACCTCAAAATACGATGTTTCGGACGCTTGATTATCGGCAGCAAGCGCCTGACTTCAATCTTCAGTGTTTTTGCTTTTGCAGCCTTTGTACTTTTGTTTTTTTTCACACTTGTCTTATCTTATCTTTCTAACAAAACCAAGATCACTTCATTTCGACGAGTGTACCTCAAAATACGACGTTTCGGATGCTTGATTATCGACCGCAGGCGCCTGACTTCAATCTTCAGAGTTTTAGCTTTTGCAGCATTGGTACTTTTGTTTTTATTCACGCTTGTCTTCTCTTTCTTCTATTAGAATTGTTGAAGCTTTTGCCTCTTCTATTACATTACTTCATGCTTCAGGACTTTATAGAAAAGGGTACCTTATTTTCTGGTAAAGCTTGGACTTTCAATATCTTAATACTTCATTCAAAATTACTTCTCCAACCTTCATAATGTTTGTATTCTGAATAGTCGCTTGATTAGATTCACTGGACTCTTCTTAAAATAGCTAAGGCGCTTGATTATCCTCTGGGTACATTCATAAGGCTGTTTAACTCGTAGCATTCTTAGCAGTTAGCGTATTATGCTTCTTTGACCCTCTTAGTGGATGAATTAGGATTCGATGTCCTCAAGAAACTTGTAGTTATGGATATTAGATTTAATGAGACACCGGTTTGATCCAGTTCGGACACCTACTGCTCAATATATGGTCATTAGACGCTACGTAGGTATGACTGTAAGGAGCAACATCACGTCACCCACTTACGGATGCAATTTGACAAAGATAAAGATCGATTTCGCACTTGACCTCTTCATGAGAGTTGCGGATATTTCTCTAAGCCTTCTAAAGCTCCAGAAATTGTCAGCAGACGCTTGCATGTTCTGATTGTGTTGAACTGTATCACATCTCAAGCTTGAAGAGGGAATTTCACTCGGATCGGGAATTTTTCAGATCTCGAGTTCATCGGGAGACAAGTAGGTATTTATCTTATATTTCTAAAAAAACCAAGATCACTTAATTTCGACGAGCGTACCTCAAAATACGATGTTTCGGACGCTTGATTATCGGCAGCAAGCGCCTGACTTCAATCTTCA
Source organism: Ammopiptanthus mongolicus (assembly GCA_039655645.1). Taxonomy (NCBI): domain Eukaryota; kingdom Viridiplantae; phylum Streptophyta; class Magnoliopsida; order Fabales; family Fabaceae; genus Ammopiptanthus; species Ammopiptanthus mongolicus. The sequence goes on from CM077349.1 coordinate 45,194,057, forward strand.
GTGTTTTTGCTTTTGCAGCCTTTGTACTTTTGTTTTTTTTCACACTTGTCTTATCTTATCTTTCTAACAAAACCAAGATCACTTCATTTCGACGAGCGTACCTCAAAATACGACGTTTCGGATGCTTGATTATCGGCAGCAGGCGCCTGACTTCAATCTTCAGAGTTTTAGCTTTTGCAGCATTGGTACTTTTGTTTTTATTCACGCTTGTCTTCTCTTTCTTCTATTAGAATTGCTGAGGCTTTTGCCTCTTCTATTACAGTACTTCATGCTCCAGGACTTTATAGAAAAGGGTACCTTATTTTCTGGTTAAGCTTGGACTTTCAATATCTTAATACTTCATTCAAAATTACTTCTCCAGCCTTCATAATGTTTGTATTCTGAATAGATGCTTGATTAGATTCACCAGACGCTTCTTAAATTAGCTAAGGCGCTTGATTATCCACTGGGTACATTCTCAAGGCTGTTTAACTCATAGCATTCTTAGCAGTTAGCGTTTTATGCTTCTTTGACCCTCTTAGTGGACGAAAGGATTCGATGTCTTCAAGAAACTTGTAGCTATGGATATTAGATTTAACGAGACACCAGTTTGATCCAATTCAGACACCTACGACTCAATATATCGTCATCAGAAGCTACTTAGGTATGATTATCAGGAACAACATCACGTCACCCACTTACGGATGCAATTTGACAAAGATAGAGATCGATTTCGCTCTTGACCTCTTCATGAGAGTTACGGATATTTCTCTAAGCCTTCTAAAGCTCCAGAAATTGTCAGCAGACGCTTGCTTGTTCTGATTGTGTTGAACTGTATCACATCTCAAGCTTGAAGAGGGAATTTCACTCGGATCGGGAATTTTTCAGATCTCGAGTTCATCGGGAGACAAGTAGGTATTTATCTTATATTTCTAAAAAAACCAAGATCACTTAATTTCGACGAGCGTACCTCAAAATACGATGTTTCGGACGCTTGATTATCGGCAGCAAGCGCCTGACTTCAATCTTCAGTGTTTTTGCTTTTGCAGCCTTTGTACTTTTGTTTTTTTTCACACTTGTCTTATCTTATCTTTCTAACAAAACCAAGATCACTTCATTTCGACGAGCGTACCTCAAAATACGACGTTTCGGATGCTTGATTATCGGCAGCAGGCGCCTGACTTCAATCTTCAGAGTTTTAGCTTTTGCAGCATTGGTACTTTTGTTTTTATTCACGCTTGTCTTCTCTTTCTTCTATTAGAATTGTTGAAGCTTTTGCCTCTTCTATTACATTACTTCATGCTTCAGGACTTTATAGAAAAGGGTACCTTATTTTCTGGTAAAGCTTGGACTTTCAATATCTTAATACTTCATTCAAAATTACTTCTCCAACCTTCATAATGTTTGTATTCTGAATAGTCGCTTGATTAGATTCACTGGACTCTTCTTAAAATAGCTAAGGCGCTTGATTATCCTCTGGGTACATTCATAAGGCTGTTTAACTCGTAGCATTCTTAGCAGTTAGCGTATTATGCTTCTTTGACCCTCTTAGTGGATGAATTAGGATTCGATGTCCTCAAGAAACTTGTAGTTATGGATATTAGATTTAATGAGACACCGGTTTGATCCAATTCGGACACCAACTGCTCAATATATGGTCATTAGACGCTACGTAGGTATGACTGTAAGGAGCAACATCACGTCACCCACTTACGGATGCAATTTGACAAAGATAAAGATCGATTTCGCACTTGACCTCTTCATGAGAGTTGCGGATATTTCTCTAAGCCTTCCAAAGATACCAAGATTGATGCTTTTGAACACCCAAAGCTCCAGAAATTGACAGCAAACGCTTGCATGTTCTGATTGTCATGAACTGTATCACATCTCAAGCTTGAAGAGGGAATTTCACTCGGATCGGGAATTTTTCAGATCTCGAGTTCATCGGGAGACAAGTAGGTATTTATATTATCTTTCTAAAAAAACTAAGATCACTTAATTTCGACGAGCGTACCTCAAAATACGATGTTTCGGACGCTTGATTATCGGCAGCAAGCGCCTGACTTCAATCTTCAGTGTTTTTGCTTTTGCAGCCTTTGTACTTTTGTTTTTTTTCACACTTGTCTTATCTTATCTTTCTAACAAAACCAAGATCACTTCATTTCGACGAGCGTACCTCAAAATACGACGTATCGGATGCCTGATTATCGCTAGCAGGCGCCTGACTTCAATCTTCAGAGTTTTTGCTTTTGCAGCATTGGTACTTTTGTTTTTATTCACGCATGTCTTCTCTTTCTTCTATTAGAATTGCTGAGGCTTTTGCCTCTTCTATTACAGTACTTCATGCTCCAGGACTTTATAGAAAAGGGTACCTTATTTTCTGGTTAAGCTTGGACTTTCAATATCTTAATACTTCATTCAAAATTACTTCTCCAGCCTTCATAATGTTTGTATTCTGAATAGATGCTTGATTAGATTCACCAGACGCTTCTTAAATTAGCTAAGGCGCTTGATTATCCACTGGGTACATTCTCAAGGCTGTTTAACTCATAGCATTCTTAGCAGTTAGCGTTTTATGCTTCTTTGACCCTCTTAGTGGACGAAAGGATTCGATGTCTTCAAGAAACTTGTAGCTATGGATATTAGATTTAACGAGACACCGGTTTGATCCAATTCAGACACCTACGACTCAATATATCGTCATCAGAAGCTACTTAGATATGATTATCAGGAACAACATCACGTCACCCACTTACGGATGCAATTTGACAAAGATAGAGATCGATTTCGCTCTTGACCTCTTCATGAGAGTTACGGATATTTCTCTAAGCCTTCTAAAGCTCCAGAAATTGTCAGCAGACGCTTGCTTGTTCTGATTGTGTTGAACTGTATCACATCTCAAGCTTGAAGAGGGAATTTCACTCGGATCGGGAATTTCTCAGATCTCGAGTTCATCGGGAGACAAGTAGGTATTTATCTTATATTTCTAAAAAAACCCAGATCACTTAATTTCGACGAGCGTACCTCAAAATACGATGTTTCGGACGCTTGATTATCGGCAGCAAGCGCCTGACTTCAATCTTCAGTGTTTTTGCTTTTGCAGCCTTTGTACTTTTGTTTTTTTTCACACTTGTCTTATCTTATCTTTCTAACAAAACCAAGATCACTTCATTTCGACGAGCGTACCTCAAAATACGACGTTTCGGATGCTTGATTATCGGCAGCAGGCGCCTGACTTCAATCTTCAGAGTTTTAGCTTTTGCAGCATTGGTACTTTTGTTTTTATTCACGCTTGTCTTCTCTTTCTTCTATTAGAATTGTTGAAGCTTTTGCCTCTTCTATTACATTACTTCATGCTTCAGGACTTTATAGAAAAGGGTACCTTATTTTCTGGTAAAGCTTGGACTTTCAATATCTTAATACTTCATTCAAAATTACTTCTCCAACCTTCATGATGTTTGTATTCTGAATAGACGCTTGATTAGATTCACCGGACGCTTCTTAAATTAGCTAAGGTGCTTTTTTATCCACTGGGTAAATTCACAAGGCTGTTTAACTCGTAGCATTCTTAGCAGTTAGCGTATTATGCTTCTTTGACCCTCTTAGTGGACGAATTAGGATTCGATGTCTTCAAGAAACTTGTAGCTATGCATATTAGATTTAACGAGACATCGGTTTGATCCAATTCGGACACCTACGACTCAATATATGGTCATCAGACGCTACTTATGTATGACTGTCAGGATCAACATCACGTCACCCACTTACGGATGCGATTTGACAAAGATAGACATTGATTTCGCTCTTGACCTCTTCATGAGAGTTACAGATATTTCTCTAAGCCTTCTAAAGCTCCAGAAATTGTCAGCAGACACTTGCATGTTCTGATTGTCATGAACAGTATCACATCTCAAGCTTGAAGAAGGAATTTCACTCAGATCGAGATTGGTTCAGATCTCGACTTCTCCAGGAGACAAGTAGGTATTTATCTTATCTTTCTAACAAAACCAAGATCCCTTCATTTCGACGAGCGTAATTCAAAATACGACGTTTCGGACGCTTGATTATCGGTAGCAGGCGCCTGACTTCAATCTTCAGTATTTTTGCTTTCACAGCATTTGCACTTTTGTCTTTATTCACGCTTGTCTTCTCTTTCTTCTATTAGAATTGCTGAAGCTTTTGTGTTCTTCTATTACAGTACTTCATGCTTCAGGACTTTATAAAAAAGGGTACCTTATTTTCTGGTTAAGCTTGGACTTTCAATATCATAATACTTCATTCAAAATTACTTCTCCAGCCTTCATAATGTTTGTATTTTGAATAGACGCTTGATTAGATTCACCGGACACTTCTTAAATTAGCTAAGGCGCTTGATTATCCACTGGGTACATTCACAAGGTTGTTTAACTCGTAGCATTCTTAGCAGTTAGCGTATTATGCTTCTTTGACCCGCTTAGTCGACGAATTAGGATTCGATGTCTTCAAGAAACTTGAAGCTATGGATATTAGATTTAATGAGACCCCGGTTTGATCCGATTCGGACGCCTACAGCTCAATATATGGCCATCAGACGCTACACAGGTAAAACTGTCAAGAACAATATCACGTCAAAAACTTATGGATGCAATTTGACAAAGATAGAGATCGATTTCACTCTTGGCGTTTTCATGAGAGTTACAGTTATTTCTAAGGCTTCCAAAGATATCAAGATTGATGCTTTTGAACACCTAAAGCTCCAGAAATTGTTAGCAGACGCTTGCATGTTCTGATTGTCATGAACAGTATCACATCTAGAGCTTAAAGAAGGAGATTCACTAAGATAGAGATTGGTACAGATCTCGACTTCTCCAGGAAACATGTAGGTATTTCTATTATATTTCTTAAAAAACCAAGATCACTTCATTTCGACGAGCGTAGCTCAAAATACGACGTTTTGGGCACTTGATTATTGGAAGCAGGCGCTTGACTTCAATCTTCAGTTTTTTTGCTTTTGTAGCTTTGGTACTTTTGTCTTTATTCATGCTTGTCTTCTCTTTCTTCTATGAGAATTGCTGAAGCTTTTGTCTTCTTCTATTACAGTACTTCATGCTTCAGGACTTTATAGAGAAGGGTACCTTATTTTTAGGTTAAGCTTGGACTTTCAATATATTAATACTTCATTCAAAATTACTTTTCCAGTCTTCATAATGTTTGTATTATGAATAGATGCTTGATTAGGTTCACCGGACGCTTCTTAAAATGGCTAAGGCGCTTGATTATCCACTGGGAACATTCACAAGGCTGTTTAACTCGTAGCATTCTTAGCAGTTAGCGTATTATGCTTCTTTGACCCTCTTAGTGGATGAATTAGGATTCGATGTCCTCAAGAAACTTGTAGTTATGGATATTAGATTTAATGAGACACCGGTTTGATCCAGTTCGGACACCTACTGCTCAATATATGGTCATCAGACGCTACGTAGGTATGACTGTAAAGAGCAACATCACGTCACCCACTTACGGATGCAATTTGACAAAGATAAAGATCGATTTCGCACTTGACCTCTTCATGAGAGTTGCGGATATTTCTCTAAGCCTTCCAAAGATACCAAGATCGATGCTTTTGAACACCCAAAGCTCCAGAAATTGACAGCAAACGCTTGCATGTTCTGATTGTCATGAACTGTATCACATCTCAAGCTTGAAGAGGGAATTTCACTCGGATCGGGAATTTTTCAGATCTCGAGTTCATCGGGAGACAAGTAGGTATTTATATTATCTTTCTAAAAAAACCAAGATCACTTAATTTCGACGAGCATACCTCAAAATACGATGTTTCGGACGCTTGATTATCGGCAGCAAGCGCCTGACTTCAATTTTCAGTGTTTTTGCTTTTGCAGCCTTTGTACTTTTGTTTTTTTTCACACTTGTCTTATCTTATCTTTCTAACAAAACCAAGATCACTTCATTTCGACGAGCGTACCTCAAAATACGACGTTTCGGATGCTTGATTATCGGCAGCAGGCGCCTGACTTCAATCTTCAGAGTTTTAGCTTTTGCAGCATTTGTACTTTTGTTTTTATTCACGCTTGTCTTCTCTTTCTTCTATTAGAATTGTTGAAGCTTTTGCCTCTTCTATTACATTACTTCATGCTTCAGGACTTTATAGAAAAGGGTACCTTATTTTCTGGTAAAGCTTGGACTTTCAATATCTTAATACTTCATTCAAAATTACTTCTCCAACCTTCATAATGTTTGTATTCTGAATAGACGCTTGATTAGATTCACTGGACTCTTCTTAAAATAGCTAAGGTGCTTGATTATCCTCTGGGTACATTCATAAGGCTGTTTAACTCGTAGCATTCTTAGCAGTTAGCGTATTATGCTTCTTTGACCCTCTTAGTGGATGAATTAGGATTCGATGTCCTCAAGAAACTTGTAGTTATGGATATTAGATTTAGTGAGACACCGGTTTGATCCAGTTCGGACACCTACTGCTCAATATATGGTCATCAGACGCTACGTAGGTATGACTGTAAGGAGCAACATCACGTCACCCACTTACGGATGCAATTTGACAAAGATAAAGAACGATTTCACACTTGACCTCTTCATGAGAGTTGCGGATATTTCTCTAAGCCTTCCAAAGATACCAAGATCGATGCTTTTGAACACCCAAAGCTCCAGAAATTGACAGCAAACGCTTGCATGTTCTGATTGTCATGAACTGTATCACATCTCAAGCTTGAAGAGGGAATTTCACTCGGATTGGGAATTTTTCAGATCTCGAGTTCATCGGGAGACAAGTAGGTATTTATATTATCTTTCTAAAAAAACCAAGATCACTTAATTTCGACGAGCGTACCTCAAAATACGATGTTTCGGACGCTTGATTATCGGCAGCAAGCGCCTGACTTCAATCTTCAGTGTTTTTGCTTTTGCAGCCTTTGTACTTTTGTTTTTTTTCACACTTGTCTTATCTTATCTTTCTAACAAAACCAAGATCACTTCATTTCGACGAGCGTACCTCAAAATACGACGTATCGGATGCCTGATTATCGCTAGCAGGCGCCTGACTTCAATCTTCAGAGTTTTTGCTTTTGCAGCATTGGTACCTTTGTTTTTATTCACGCTTGTCTTCTCTTTCTTCTATTAGAATTGCTGAGGCTTTTGCCTCTTCTATTACAGTACTTCATGCTCCAGGACTTTATAGAAAAGGGTACCTTATTTTCTGGTTAAGCTTGGACTTTCAATATATTAATACTTCATTCAAAATTAATTCTCCAGCCTTCATAATGTTTGTATTCTGAATAGATGCTTGATTAGATTCACCAGACGCTTCTTAAATTAGCTAAGGCGCTTGATTATCCACTGGGTACATTCTCAAGGCTGTTTAACTCATAGCATTCTTAGCAGTTAGCATTTTATGCTTCTTTGACCATCTTAGTGGACGAAAGGATTCGATGTCTTCAAGAAACTTGTAGCTATGGATATTAGATTTAACGAGACACCGGTTTGATCCAATTCAGACACCTACGACTCAATATATCATCATCAGAAGCTACTTAGGTATGATTATCAGGAACAACATCACGTCACCCACTTACGGATGCAATTTGACAAAGATAGAGATCGATTTCGCTCTTGACCTCTTCATGAGAGTTACGGATATTTCTCTAAGCCTTCTAAAGCTCCAGAAATTGTCAGCAGACGCTTGCATGTTCTGATTGTGTTGAACTGCATCACATCTCAAGCTTGAAGAGGGAATTTCACTCGGATCGGGAATTTTTCAGATCTCGAGTTCATCGAGAGACAAGTAGGTATTTATCTTATATTTCTAAAAAAACCAAGATCACTTAATTTCGACGAGCGTACCTCAAAATACGATGTTTCGGACGCTTGATTATCGGCAGCAAGCGCCTGACTTCAATCTTCAGTGTTTTTGCTTTTGCAGCCTTTGTACTTTTGTTTTTTTTCACACTTGTCTTATCTTATCTTTCTAACAAAACCAAGATCATTTCATTTCGACGAGCGTACCTCAAAATACGACGTTTCGGATGCTTGATTATCGGCAGCAGGCGCCTGACTTCAATCTTCAGAGTTTTAGCTTTTGCAGAATTGGTACTTTTGTTTTTATTCACGCTTGTCTTCTCTTTAGAATTGTTGAAGCTTTTGCCTCTTCTATTACATTACTTCATGCTTCAGGACTTTATAGAAAAGGGTACCTTATTTTCTGGTAAAGCTTGGACTTTCAATATCTTAATACTTCATTCAAAATTACTTCTCCAACCTTCATAATGTTTGTATTCTGAATAGACGCTTGATTAGATTCACCGGACGCTTCTTAAATTAGCTAAGGTGCTTTTTTATCCACTGGGTAAATTCACAAGGCTGTTTAACTCGTAGCATTCTTAGCAGTTAGCGTATTATGCTTCTTTGACCCTCTTAGTGGACGAATTAGGATTCGATGTCTTCAAGAAACTTGTAGCTATGCATGTTAGATTTAACGAGACATCGGTTTGATCCAATTCGGACACCTACGACTCAATATATCATCATCAGAAGCTACTTAGGTATGATTATCAGGAACAACATCACGTCACCCACTTACGGATGCAATTTGACAAAGATAGAGATCGATTTCGCTCTTGACCTCTTCATGAGAGTTACGGATATTTCTCTAAGCCTTCCAACGATACCTAGATCGATGCTTTTGAACACCTAAAGCTCCATAAATTGTCAGCAGACGCTGGCATGTTCTGATTGTCATGAATAATATGACATCTCAAGCTTGAAGAAGGAATTTCACTCAGATCGGGATTGGTTCAGATGTCGACTTCTCCTGGAAACGTGTAGGTATTTATCTTATCTTTCTACCAAAACCAAGATCACTTCATTTCGACAAGCGTACCTCAAAATACGACGTTTCAGACGCTTGATTATCGGCAGCAGGCGCTTGACTTCAATCTTCAATGTTTTTGCTTTTTCAGCACTTGTACTTTTGTTTTTATTCACGCTTGTCTTCTCTTTCTTCTATTAGAATTGTCGAAGCTTTTGTATTCTTCTATTACAGTAGTTGATACTTTATAGAAAATGGTACCTTATTTTCGGGTCAAGCTTGGACTTTGAATATCTTAATAATGCATTCAAAATAACTTCTCCAGCTTTCACAATGTTTTGTATTCTGAATAGACGCTTGATTAGCATCACTGGACGCTTCTTAAATTAGCTAAGGTGCGTGGTTATCCACTGGGCTCATTCACAAGGCTGTCAAACTAGTAGCATTCTGACCAGTTCGCGTATTTAGCTTCTTTGATCCTCTTAATGGCTGAATTAGGATTCGATGTCTCAATGAAACTTGTCGATTTTGATATTAGCTTTAAAGAGACACCGGTTTCATCCAATACGGACACTTACTGCTCAATATATGGCCATCAGACGCTACTCAGGTATGACTGTCAAGAACAATATCACGTCAAAAACTTACGGATGCAATTTGACAAAGATAGGGACCGATTTCACTCTTGGTGTCTTCATGAGATTTGCAGTTATTTCTAAGCCTTCCAACGATACCAAGATTGATGCTTTTGAGCACCTAAAGCTCCAGAAATTGTCAGCAGATGCTTGCACGTTCTGATTGTCATGAACAGTATCACATCTAGTGCTTGAAGAAAGAGATTCACTCAGATAGAGATTGGTAAAGATATCGACTTCTCCAGTAAATAGGTAGGTATTTCTATTATCTTTCTTAAAAAACCAAGATCATCTCATTTCGACGAGCGTACCTCAAAATATGACGTTTCTGGCGCTTGATTATCGGCAGCAGACGCCTGACTTCAATCTTCCGTGTTTTTGCTTTTACAGCATTTGTACTTTTGTTTTTATTCACGCTTGTCTTCTCTTTCTTCTATTAGAATTGCTGAAGCTTTTGTCTTCTTCTATTACAGTACTTCATGCTTCAGGACTTTATAGAAAAAGGTACCTTATTTTCTGGTTAAGCTTGCACTTTCAATATCTTAATACTGCATTTAAAATTACTTCTCCAGCCTTCATAATGTTTGTATTCTGAATAGACGCTTGATTAGATTCACCGGACGCTTCTTAAATTATCTAAGGCGCTTGATTATGCACTGGGCACATTCACAAGGCTGTTTAACTCGTAGAATTCTTAGCAGTTACCGTATTATGCTTTTTTGACCTCTTAGTGGACGAATTAGGATTCAATGTCTGAATGAAATTTGTAGATATGGAGATTAGATTTAATGGGACACCGGTTTCATCCAATTCGGACACATACAACTCAAAATATGGTCATCAGACGCTACATAGGTATGACTGTCAGGAACAACATCAAGTCACCCACTTACGGATGCAATTTGACAAAGATAGAGATCGATTTCGCTCTTGACCTCTTCATGAGAGTTACGGATATTTCCCTAAGCCTTCCAACGATACCAAGTTCGATCCTTTTGAACACCTAAAGCTCCAGAAATTGTCAGAAGACGCTTGCTTGTTCTGATTGTCATGAACAGTATCACATCTCGAGGTTGAAGATGGAATTTCACTCAGATCGAGATAGGTTTAGATCTCGACTTCTCCAGGAAACCTGTAGGTATTTATCTTATCTTTCTAATAAAACCAAGATCACTTCATTTCGACCAGCGTACCTCAAAGTAGACGCTTGAATATCGGCAGCAGGAGCATGACTTCACTCTTCAGTGTTTTTGCTTTTGCAGCATTTGTACTTTTGTTTTTATTCACGCTTGTCTTTTCTTTCTTCTATTAGAATTGCTAAAGCTTTTGTGTTCTTCTATTACAGTACTTGATGCTTCAGGACTTTATGGAAAATGGTACCTTATTTTTGCGTCAAGCTTGGACTTTGAAAATCTTAATACTGCATTCAAAATAACTTCTCCAGCCTTCATAATGTTTTGTATTCTGAATAGACGCTTGATTTGCTTCACTGGACGCTTCTTAAATTAGCTAAGGCGCGTGGTTATCCACTGGGCACATTCAAAAGGTTGTCAAACTAGTAGCTTTATGACCGGTTCGCGTATTATGCTACTTTGATCCTCTTAATGGCTAAATTAGGATTCGATGTCATAATAAAATTGTAGATATGGGTATTAGCTTTAAAGAGACACCGGTTTCATCCAATTCAGACACCTACTGCTCAATATATGGCCATTAGACGCTACATAGGTATGACTGTCATGAACAATATCACGTCAAAAACATACGGATGAAATTTGACAACGATAGTGATCGATTTCACTCTTGGCATCTTCATGAGAGTTGCAGTTATTTCTAAGCCTTCTAACGATACCAAGATTGATGCTTTTGAACACCTAAACCACCAAAATTGTCAGCAGACGTTTGCATGTTCTGATTATCATGAACAGTATCACGTCTAGAGCTTGAAAAAGGAGATTCACTTAGATACAGATTGGTACAGATCTCGACTTCTCCAGGAAACATGTAGGTATTTCTATTATCTTTCTTAAAAAACCAAGAACACTTCATTTCGATGACCGTACCTCAAAATACGACATTTCGGGTGCTTGATTATCGGCAGCAGGCGCTTGACTTCAATCTTCCGTGTTTTTGCTTTTGTAGCTTTGGTACTTTGGCCTTTATTTACGCTTGCCTTCTCTTTCTTCTATTAGAATTGCTGAAGCTTTTGTCTTCTTCTATTACAGTACTTCATGCTTTAGGACTTTATAGAAAAGCGTACCTTATTTTCTGGTTAAGCTTGGACTTTCAATATCTTAATGCTTCATTCAAAATTACTCCTCCAGCCTTCATATTGTGTGTATTATGAATAGACGCTTGATTAGATTCACCGGACGCTTCTTAAATTAGCTAAGGCGCTTGATTATCCACTGGGTACACTCATAAGGCTGTTTAACTCGTAGCATTCTTAGCAGTTAGCGTATTATGCTTCTTTGACCCTCTTAGTGGACGAATTAGGATTCGATGTCTTCAAGAAACATATAGCTATGGATATTCAATTTAATGAGACACCAGTTTGATCCAATTCGGACACCTACAACTCAATATATGGTCATCAGACGCTACGTAGGTATGACTGTCAGGAACAACATCACGTCACCCACTTACGGATGCAATTTTACAAAGATAGAGATCGATTTCGCACTTGACCTCTTCATGAGAGTTGCGGATATTTCTCTAAGCCTTCCAAAGATACCAAGATTGATGCTTTTGAACACCTAAAGCTCCAGAAATTGTCAGCAGACGCTTGCATGTTCTGCTTGTCATGAAGAGTATCACATCTCAAGCTTGAAGAAGGAAATTCACTCAGATCGGGATTGGTTCAGATCTCGACTTCTACAGGACACATGTAGGTATTTATCTTATCTTTCTAAAAAAACCAAGATCATTTAATTTCGACGAGCGTACCTCAAATACGATGTTTCGGACGCTTGACAATCGGTAGCAGGCGCCTGACTTCAATCTTCAGTTTTTTTGCTTTTGAAGCATTTGTACTTTTGTTTTTATTCACGCTTGTCTTCTCTTTCTTCTATTAGAATTGCTGAAGCTTTTGTCTTCCTCTATTACAGTACTTCATGCTTCAAGACTTTATAGAAAAGGGCACCTTATTTTCTGGTTAAGCTTGGACTTTCATTACCTTAATACTTCATTCAAAATTACTTCTCCAGCATTCATAATGTTGTATTCTGAATAGACGCTTGATTAGATTCACCGGACGATTCTTAAATTTGTTGAGGCGCGTGATTATCCACTGGGCACATTCACAAGGCCGTTTAACACGTAGCATTCTTAGCAGTTAGCGTATTATGCTTCTTTGACCCTCTTTGTGCACGAATTAGGATTCGATGTCTTCAAGAAACTTGTAGCTATGGATTAGATTTAATGAGACACCGGTTTGATCCAATTTGGACACCTACAACTCAATATATGGTCATCAGACGCTAAGTAGGTATGACTGTCAGGAACAACATCACGTCACCCACTAACGGATGCAATTTGACAAAGATAGAGATCGATTTCGCTCATGACCTCTTCATGAGAGTTGCGGATATTTCTCTAAGCATTCCAAAGATACCTAGATCGATTGTTTTGAACACCTAAAGCTCCAGAAATTGTCAACAGACGCTTGCATGTTCTGATTGTCATGAAGAGTATCACATCGCAAGCTTGAAGAAGGAATTTGACTTAGATCGGGATTGGTTTACATCTCGACATCTCCAGGAGGCATGTAGGTATTTATCTTATATTTATAACAAAACCAAGATCACTTCATTTCTACGAAAGTACCTCAAAATGCGACGTTTCGGACGCTTGATTATCGGTAGCAAACGCCTGACTTCAATCTTCAGAGTTTTGGCTTTTGCAGCATTGGTACTTTTGTTTTTATTCACGCTTGTCTTCTCTTTCTTCTTTTAGAATTGCTGAAGCTTTTGCCTTCTTCTATAACAGTACTTCGTGGTTCTGGACTTTATAGAAAAGGGTACCTTATTTTCTCGTTAAACTTGGACTTTCAATCTCTTAATACCGCATTCAAAATTACTTCTCCAGCCTTCATAAGGTTTGTATTTTGAATATACACTTGATTAAGATCACTGGACGCTTCTTAAATTTGATGAGGCGCTTGATTATCCACTGGGCACACTCACAAGGCTGTTTAACACGTAGCATTATTAGCAGTTACTGTATTATGCTTCTTTGACCCTCTTAGTGGATGAATTAGAATTCAATGTCTTCATGAAACTTTTAGCTATGGATATTAGATTTAGCGAGACACCGGTTTGACCAAATTCGGACACCTACGACTCAATATATGGTCATCAGACGCTAATATGGTTGTCAGGATCAACATCACGTCACCCACTTACGGATGCGATTTGACAAAGATAGAGATTGATTTCGCTCTTGACCTCTTCATGAGAGTTACGGATATTTCTCTAAGCCTTCTAAAGCTCCAGAAATTGTCAGCAGACACTTGCATGTTCTGATTGTCATGAACAGTATCACATCTCAAGCTTGAAGAAGGAATTTGACTTAGATCGGGATTGGTTTACATCTCGACATCTCCAGGAGGCATGTAGGTATTTATCTTATATTTATAACAAAACCAAGATCACTTCATTTCTACGAAAGTACCTCAAAATACGACGTTTCGAACTCTTTATTATCGGCAGCAAGCGCCGGACTTCAATCTTCAGAGTTTTTGCTTTTGCAGCATTGGTACTTTTGTTTTTTATTCACGCTTGTCTTCTCTTTCTTCTATTAGAATTGCTGAAGCTTTTGCCTTCTTCTATAACAGTACTTCATGCTTCTGGACTTTATAGAAAAGGGTACCTTATTTTCTGGTTAAGCTTGGACTTTCAATATCTTAATACTTCATTCAAAATTACTTCTCCAGCCTTTATAATGTTTGTATTCTGAATAGACGCTTGATTAGATTCATCGAACGCTTCTTAAAATAGCTAAGGCGCTTGATTATCCTCTGGGGACATTCATAAGGCTGTTTAACTCGTAGCATTCTTAGCAGTTAGCGTATTATGCTTCTTTGACCCTCTTAGTGGATGAATTAGGTTTCGATGTCCTCAAGAAACTTGTAGTTATGGATATTAGATTTAATGAGACACCGGTTTGATCCAGTTCGGACACCTACTGCTCAATATATGGTCATCAGACGCTACGTAGGTATGACTGTAAGGAGCAACATCACGTCACCCAATTACGGATGCAATTTGACAAAGATAAAGATCGATTTCGCATTTGACCTCTTCATGAGAGTTGCGGATATTTCTCTAAGCCTTCCAAAGATACCAAGATCGATGCTTTTGAACACCCAAAGCTCCAGAAATTGACAACAAACGCTTGCATGTTCTGATTGTCATGAACTGTATCACATCTCAAGCTTGAAGAGGGAATTTCACTCGGATCGGGAATTTTTCAGATCTCGAGTTCATCGGGAGACAAGTAGGTATTTATATTATCTTTCTAAAAAAAACCAAGATCACTTAATTTCGACGAGCGTACCTCAAAATACGATGTTTCGGACGCTTGATTATCGGCAGCAAGCGCCTGACTTCAATCTTCAGTGTTTTTGCTTTTGCAGCCTTTGTACTTTTGTTTTTTTTCACACTTGTCTTATCTTATCTTTCTAACAAAACCAAGATCACTTCATTTCGACGAGCGTACCTCAAAATACGACGTTTCGGATGCTTGATTATCGGCAGCAGGCGCCTGACTTCAATCTTCAGAGTTTTAGCTTTTGCAGCATTGGTACTTTTGTTTTTATTCACGCTTGTCTTCTCTTTCTTCTATTAGAATTGTTGAAGCTTTTGCCTCTTCTATTACATTACTTCATGCTTCAGGACTTTATAGAAAAGGGTACCTTATTTTCTGGTAAAGCTTGGACTTTCAATATCTTAATACTTCATTCAAAATTACTTCTCCAACCTTCATAATGTTTGTATTCTGAATAGACGCTTGATTAGATTCACGGGACTCTTCTTAAATTAGCTAAGGTGCTTTTTTATCCACTGGGTAAATTCACAAGGCTTTTTAACTCGTAGCATTCTTAGCAGTTAGCGTATTATGCTTCTTTGACCCTCTTAGTGGACGAATTAGGATTCGATGTCTTCAAGAAACTTGTAGCTATGCATATTAGATTTAACGAGACATCGGTTTGATCCAATTCGGACACCTACGACTCAATATATGGTCATCAGACGCTACTTAGGTATGACTGTCAGGATCAACATCACGTCACCCACTTACGGATGCGATTTGACAAAGATAGACATTGATTTCGCTCTTGACCTCTTCATGAGAGTTACAGATATTTCTCTAAGCCTTCTAAAGCTCCAGAAATTGTCAGCAGACACTTGCATGTTCTGATTGTCATGAACAGTATCACATCTCAAGCTTGAAGAAGGAATTTCACTCAGATCGGGATTGGTTCAGATCTCGACTTCTGCAGGAGACAAGTAGGTATTTATCTTATCTTTCTAACAAAACCAAGATCACTTCATTTCGACCAGCGTACCTCAAAATACAACGTTTCGGACGCTTGATTATCGGCAACAGGCGCCTGACTTCAATCTTCAGTGTTTTTACTTTTGCAGCATTTGTACTTTTGTTTTTATTTACGCTTGTCTTCTCTTTCTTCTATTAGAATTGCAGAAGATTTTGTCTTCTTCTATTACAGTACTTCATGCTTCAGGACTTTATAAAAAAGCGTACCTTATTTTCTGGTTAAGCTTGGACTTTCAATATCATAATACTTTTTAAATTAGCTAAGGTGCTTTTTTATCCACTGGGTAAATTCACAAGGCTTTTTAACTCGTAGCATTCTTAGCAGTTAGCGTATTATGCTTCTTTGACCCTCTTAGTGGACGAATTAGGATTCGATGTCTTCAAGAAACTTGTAGCTATGCATATTAGATTTAACGAGACATCGGTTTGATCCAATTCGGACACCTACGACTCAATATATGGTCATCAGACGCTACTTAGGTATGACTGTCAGGATCAACATCACGTCACCCACTTACGGATGCGATTTGACAAAGATAGACATTGATTTCGCTCTTGACCTCTTCATGAGAGTTACAGATATTTCTCTAAGCCTTCTAAAGCTCCAGAAATTGTCAGCAGACACTTGCATGTTCTGATTGTCATGAAGAGTATCACATCTCAAGCTTGAAGAAGGAATTTCACTCAGTTCGAGATTGGTTCAGATCTCGACTTCTCCAGGAGACAAGTAGGTATTTATCTTATATTTATAACAAAACCAAGATCACTTCATTTCGACAAAAGTACCTCAAAATACGACGTATCGGATGCCTGATTATCGCTAGCAGGCGCCTGACTTCAATCTTCAGAGTTTTGCTTTTGCAGCATTGGTGCTTTTGTTTTTATTCACGCTTG
This sequence comes from Ammopiptanthus mongolicus, assembly GCA_039655645.1. NCBI lineage: Eukaryota > Viridiplantae > Streptophyta > Magnoliopsida > Fabales > Fabaceae > Ammopiptanthus > Ammopiptanthus mongolicus. Next base: position 45,210,941 of record CM077349.1, read on the forward strand.
TCTTCTATTTCTTCTATTAGAATTGCTGAGGCTTTTGCCTCTTCTATTACAGTACTTCATGCTCCAGGACTTTATAGAAAAGGGTACCTTATTTTCTGGTTAAGCTTGGACTTTCAATATCTTAATACTTCATTCAAAATTACTTCTCCAGCCTTCATAATGTTTGTATTCTGAATAGACGCTTGATTAGATTCACCCGACGCTTCTTAAAATAGCTAAGGCGCTTGATTATCCACTGGGTACATTCTCAAGGCTGTTTAACTCATAGCATTCTTAGCAGTTAGCGTTTTATGCTTCTTTGACCCTCTTAGTGGACGAAAGGATTCGATGTCTTCAAGAAACTTGTAGCTATGGATATTAGATTTAACGGAACACCGGTTTGATCCAATTCAGACACCTACGACTCAATATATCGTCATCAGAAGCTACTTAGGTATGATTATCAGGAACAACATCACGTCACCCACTTACGGATGCAATTTGACAAAGATAGAGATCGATTTCGCTCTTGACCTCTTCATGAGAGTTACGGATATTTCTCTAAGCCTTCTAAAGCTCCAGAAATTGTCAGCAGACGCTTGCATGTTCTGATTGTGTTGAACTGTATCACATCTCAAGCTTGAAGAGGGAATTTCACTCGGATCGGGAATTTTTCAGATCTCGAGTTCATCGGGAGACAAGTAGGTATTTATCTTATCTTTCTAAAAAAACCAAGATCACTTAATTTCGACGAGCGTACCTCAAAATACGATGTTTCGGACGCTTGATTATCGGCAGCAAGCGCCTGACTTCAATCTTCAGTGTTTTTGCTTTTGCAGCCTTTGTACTTTTGTTTTTTTTCACACTTGTCTTATCTTATCTTTCTAACAAAACCAAGATCACTTCATTTCGACGGGCGTACCTCAAAATACGACGTTTCGGATGCTTGATTATCGGCAGCAGGCGCCTGACTTCAATCTTCATAGTTTTAGCTTTTGCAGCATTGGTACTTTTGTTTTTATTCGCGCTTGTCTTCTCTTTCTTCTATTAGAATTGTTGAAGCTTTTGCCTCTTCTATTACATTACTTCATGCTTCAGGACTTTATAGAAAAGGGTACCTTATTTTCTGGTAAAGCTTGGACTTTCAATATCTTAATACTTCATTCAAAATTACTTCTCCAACCTTCATAATGTTTGTATTCTGAATAGACGCTTGATTAGATTCACCGGACGCTTCTTAAATTAGCTAAGGTGCTTTTTTATCCACTGGGTAAATTCACAAGGCTGTTTAACTCGTAGCATTCTTAGCAGTTAGCGTATTATGCTTCTTTGACCCTCTTAGTGGACGAATTAGGATTCGATGTCTTCAAGAAACTTGTAGCTATGCATATTAGATTTAACGAGACATCGGTTTGATCCAATTCGGACACCTACGACTCAATATATGGTCATCAGACGCTACTTATGTATGACTGTCAGGATCAACATCACGTCACCCACTTACGGATGCGATTTGACAAAGATAGACATTGATTTCGCTCTTGACCTCTTCATGAGAGTTACAGATATTTCTCTAAGCCTTCTAAAGCTCCAGAAATTGTCAGCAGACACTTGTATGTTCTGATTGTCATGAACAGTATCACATCTCAAGCTTGAAGAAGGAATTTCACTCAGATCGGGATTGGTTCAGATCTCGACTTCTCCAGGAGACAAGTAGGTATTTATCTTATCTTTCTAACAAAACCAAGATCCCATCATTTCGACGAGCGTAATTCAAAATACGACGTTTCGGACGCTTGATTATCGGCAGCAGGCGCCTGACTTCAATCTTCAGTATTTTTGCTTTCACAGCATTTGCACTTTTGTCTTTATTCACGCTTGTCTTCTCTTTCTTCTATTAGAATTGCTGAAGCTTTTGTGTTCTTCTATTACAGTACTTCATGCTTCAAGACTTTATAAAAAAGGGTACCTTATTTTCTGGTTAAGCTTGGACTTTCAATTTTATAATACTTCATTCAAAATTACTTCTCCAGCCTTCATAATGTTTGTATTTTGAATAGACGCTTGATTAGATTCACCGGACACTTCTTAAATTAGCTAAGGTGCTTGATTATCCACTGGGTACATTCACAAGGTTGTTTAACTCGTAGCATTCTTAGCAGTTAGCGTATTATGCTTCTTTGACCCGCTTAGTCGACGAATTAGGATTCGATGTCTTCAAGAAACTTGAAGCTATGGATATTAGATTTAATGAGACCCCGGTTTGATCCGATTCGGACGCCTACAGCTCAATATATGGCCATCAGACGCTACACAGGTAAAACTGTCAAGAACAATATCACGTCAAAAACTTATGGATGCAATTTGACAAAGATAGAGATCGATTTCACTCTTGGCGTTTTCATGAGAGTTACAGTTATTTCTAAGGCTTCCAAAGATATCAAGATTGATGCTTTTGAACACCTAAAGCTCCAGAAATTGTTAGCAGACGCTTGCATGTTCTGATTGTCATGAACAGTATCACATCTAGAGCTTAAAGAAGGAGATTCACTAAGATAGAGATTGGTACAGATCTCGACTTCTCCAGGAAACATGTAGGTATTTCTATTATATTTCTTAAAAAACCAAGATCACTTTATTTCGACGAGCGTAGCTCAAAATACGACGTTTTGGGCACTTGATTATTGGAAGCAGGCGCTTGACTTCAATCTTCAGTTTTTTTGCTTTTCTAGCTTTGGTACTTTTGTCTTTATTCATGCTTGTCTTCTCTTTCTTCTATGAGAATTGCTGAAGCTTTTGTCTTCTTCTATTACAGTACTTCATGCTTCAGGACTTTATAGAGAAGGGTACCTTATTTTTAGGTTAAGCTTGGACTTTCAATATCTTAATACTTCATTCAAAATTACTTTTCCAGTCTTCATAATGTTTGTATTATGAATAGATGCTTGATTAGGTTCACCGGACGCTTCTTAAAATGGCTAAGGCGCTTGATTATCCACTGGGTACATTCACAAGGCTGTTTAACTCGTAGCATTCTTAGCAGTTAGAGTATTATGCTTCTTTGACCCTCTTAGTGGACGAATTAGGATTCGATGTCTTCATGAAACTTGTAGCTATGGATATTAGATTTAATGAGACACCGGTTTGATCCAATTCGGACACCTACAGCTCAATATATGGTCATCGGACGCTACATAGGTATGACTTTCAGGAACAACATCACGTCACCCACTTACGGATGCAATTTAACAAAGATAGAGATCGATTTCCCTCTTGACCTCTTCATGAGAGTTGCGGATATTTCTATAAACCTTCCAACGATACCTAGATCGATGCTTTTGAACACCTAAAGCTCCATAAATTGTCAGCAGACGCTGGCATGTTCTGATTGTCATGAATAATATGACATCTCAAGCTTGAAGAAGGAATTTCACTCAGATCGGGATTGGTTCAGATGTCGACTTCTCCTGGAAACGTGTAGGTATTTATCTTATCTTTCTACCAAAACCAAGATCACTTCATTTCGACAAGCGTACCTCAAAATACGACGTTTCAGACGCTTGATTATCGGCAGCAGGCGCTTGACTTCAATCTTCAATGTTTTTGCTTTTTCAGCACTTGTACTTTTGTTTTTATTCACGCTTGTCTTCTCTTTCTTCTATTAGAATTGCCGAAGCTTTTGTATTCTTCTATTACAGTAGTTGATACTTTATAGAAAATGGTACCTTATTTTCGGGTCAAGCTTGGACTTTGAATATCTTAATAATGCATTCAAAATAACTTCTCCAGCTTTCACAATGTTTTGTATTCTGAATAGACGCTTGATTAGCATCACTGGACGCTTCTTAAATTAGCTAAGGTGCGTGGTTATCCACTGGGCACATTCACAAGGCTGTCAAACTAGTAGCATTCTGACCAGTTCGCGTATTTAGCTTCTTTGATCCTCTTAATGGCTGAATTAGGATTCGATGTCTTAATGAAACTTATAGATATTGATATTAGCTTTAAAGAGACACCGGTTTCATCCAATACGGACACTTACTGCTCAATATATGGCCATCAGACGCTACTCAGGTATGACTGTCAAGAACAATATCACGTCAAAAACTTACGGATGCAATTTGACAAAGATAGGGACCGATTTCACTCTTGGCGTCATCATGAGATTTGCAGTTATTTCTAAGCCTTCCAACGATACCAAGATTGATGCTTTTGAACACCTAAAGCTCCAGAAATTGTCAGCAGATGCTTGCACGTTCTGATTGTCATGAACAGTATCACATCTAGTGCTTGAAGAAAGAGATTCACTCAGATAGAGATTGGTAAAGATATCGACTTCTCCAGTAAACAGGTAGGTATTTCTATTATCTTTCTTAAAAAACCAAGATCATCTCATTTCGACGAGCGTACCTCAAAATATGACGTTTCTGGCGCTTGATTATCGGCAGCAGACGCCTGACTTCAATCTTCCGTGTTTTTGCTTTTACAGCATTTGTACTTTTGTTTTTATTCACGCTTGTCTTCTCTTTCTTCTTTTAGAATTGCTGAAGCTTTTGTCTTCTTCTATTACAGTACTTCATGCTTTAGGACTTTATAGAAAAAGGTACCTTATGTTCTGGTTAAGCTTGCACTTTCAATATCTTAATACTGCATTTAAAATTACTTCTCCAGCCTTCATAATGTTTGTATTCTGAATAGACGCTTGATTAGATTCACCGGACGCTTCTTAAATTATCTAAGGCGCTTGATTATGCACTGGGCACATTCACAAGGCTGTTTAACTCGTAGAATTCTTAGCAGTTACCGTATTATGCTTTTTTGACCTCTTAGTGGACGAATTATGATTCAATGTCTGAATGAAATTTGTAGATATGGAGATTAGATTTAATGGGACACCGGTTTCATCCAATTCGGACACATACAACTCAAAATATGGTCATCAGACGCTACATAGGTATGACTGTCAGGAACAACATCAAGTCACCCACTTACGGATGCAATTTGACAAAGATAGAGATCGATTTCGCTCTTGACCTCTTCATGAGAGTTACGGATATTTCCCTAAGCCTTCCAACGATACCAAGTTCGATCCTTTTGAAAACCTAAAGCTCCAGAAATTGTCAGAAGACGCTTGCATGTTCTGATTGTCATGAATAGTATCACATCTCGAGGTTGAAGATGGAATTTCACTCAGATCGAGATAGGTTTAGATCTCGACTTCTCCAGGAAACCTGTAGGTATTTATCTTTTCTTTCTAATAAAACCAAGATCACTTCATTTCGACTAGCGTACCTCAAAGTACGACGTTTCGGACGCTTGAATATCGGCAGCAGGAGCATGACTTCACTCTTCAGTGTTTTTGCTTTTGCAGCATTTGTACTTTTGTTTTTATTCACGCTTGTCTTTTCTTTCTTCTATTAGAATTGCTAAAGCTTTTGTGTTCTTCTATTACAGTACTTGATGCTTCAGGACTTTATGGAAAATGGTACCTTATTTTTGCGTCAAGCTTCGACTTTGAAAATCTTAATACTGCATTCAAAATAACTTCTCCAGCCTTCATAATGTTTTGTATTCTGAATAGACGCTTGATTTGCTTCACTGGACGCTTCTTAAATTAGCTAAGGCGCGTGGTTATCCACTGGGCACATTCAAAAGGTTGTCAAACTAGTAGCTTTATGACCGGTTCGCGTATTATGCTACTTTGATCCTCTTAATGGCTAAATTAGGATTCGATGTCATAATAAAATTGTAGATATGGGTATTAGCTTTAAAGAGACACCGGTTTCATCCAATTAAGACACCTACTGCTCAATATATGGCCATTAGACGCTACATAGGTATGACTGTCATGAACAATATCACGTCAAAAACATACGGATGAAATTTGACAACGATAGTGATCGATTTCACTCTTGGCATCTTCATGAGAGTTGCAGTTATTTCTAAGCCTTCTAACGATACCAAGATTGATGCTTTTGAACACCTAAACCACCAAAATTGTCAGCAGACGTTTGCATGTTCTGATTATCATGAACAGTATCACGTCTAGAGCTTGAAAAAGGAGATTCACTCAGATACAGATTGGTACAGATCTCGACTTCTCCAGGAAACATGTAGGTATTTCTATTATCTTTCTTGAAAAACCAAGAACACTTCATTTCGATGACCGTACCTCAAAATACGACATTTCGGGTGCTTGATTATCGGCAGCAGGCGCTTGACTTCAATCTTCCGTGTTTTTGCTTTTGTAGCTTCGGTACTTTGGCCTTTATTTACGCTTGCCTTCTCTTTCTTCTATTAGAATTGCTGAAGCTTTTGTCTTCTTCTATTACAGTACTTCATGCTTTAGGACTTTATAGAAAAGCGTACCTTATTTTCTGGTTAAGCTTGGACTTTCAATATCTTAATGCTTCATTCAAAATTACTTCTCCAGCCTTCATAATGTGTGTATTATGAATAGACGCTTGATTAGATTCACCGGACGCTTCTTAAATTAGCTAAGGCGATTGATTATCCACTGGGTACACTCATAAGGCTGTTTAACTCGTAGCATTCTTAGCAGTTAGCGTATTATGCTTCTTTGACCCTCTTAGTGGACGAATTAGGATTCGATGTCTTCAAGAAACATATAGCTATGGATATTCGATTTCATGAGACACCAGTTTGATCCAATTCGGACACCTACAGCTCAATATATGGTCATCAGACGCTACGTAGGTATGACTGTCAAGAACAAGATCACGTCACCCACTTACGGATGCAATTTGACAAAGATAGAGATCGATTTCGCACTTGACCTCTTCATGAGAGTTGCGGATATTTCTCTAAGCCTTCCAAAGATACCAAGATTGATGCTTTTGAACACCTAAAGCTCCAGAAATTGTCAGCAGACGCTTGCATGTTCTGCTTGTCATGAAGAGTATCACATCTCAAGCTTGAAGAAGGAAATTCACTCAGATCAGGATTGGTTCAGATCTCGACTTCTACATGACACATGTAGGTATTTATCTTATCTTTCTAAAAAAACCAAGATCATTTAATTTCGACGAGCGTACATCAAATACGATGTTTCGGACGCTTGATAATCGGCAGCAGGCGCCTGACTTCAATCTTCAGTATTTTTGCTTTTGAAGCATTTGTACTTTTGTTTTTATTCACGCTTGTCTTCTCTTTCTTCTATTAGAATTGCTGAAGCTTTTGCCTTCTTCTATTACAGTACTTCATGCTTCAGGACTTTATAGAAAAGAGTACCTTATTTTCTGGTAAAGCTTGGATTTTCAATATCTTAATACTGCATTCAAAATTACTTCTCCAGCCTTCATAATGTTCATATTCTGAATAGACGCTTGATTAGATTCATCGGACGCTTCTGATATTATCTAAGGCGCTTGATTATGCACTGGGCACATTCATAAGGCTGTTTAACTCATAGCATTCTTAGCAGTTACCGTATTATGCTTCTTCGACCTCTTAGTGGACGAATTAGGATTCAATGTCTTCATGAAACTTGTAGATATGGATATTAGACTTTATGGGACACTGGTTTCATCCAATTCGGACACATACAACTCAAAATATGGTCAACAGACGCTACATAGGTATGACTGTCAGGAACAACATCAAGTCACCAACTTACGGATGCAATTTGACAAAGATAGAGTTCGATTTCGCACTTGACCTCTTCATGAGAGTTATGGATATTTCTCTAAACCTTCCACCGACACCAAGTTCAATGCTTTTGAACACCTAAAGCTCCAGAAATTTTCATCAGACGCTTGCATGTTCTGATTGTCATGAACAGTATCACATCTCAAGCTTCAAGAAGGAATTTCACTGATCGAGATTGGTTTAGATCTCGACTTCTCTAGGAAACCTGTAGGTATTTATCTTATCTTTGTAACAAAACCAAGATCACTTCATTTCGACGAGCGTACCTCAAAATACGACGTTTCGGACGCTTGATTATCAGCAGCAGGCGCTTGACTTTAATCTTCAGGGTTTTTGCTTTTGCAGCATTTGTACTTTTGTTTTTATTCACGCTTGTCTTCTCTTTGTTCTATTAGAATTGCTGAAGCTTTTTTCTTCTTCTATTACAGTACTTCATGCTTTAGGTCTTTATAGAAATGGGTACCTTATTTTCTGGTCAATCTTGGACTTTCAATATCTTAATACTGCATTCAAAATTACTTCTCCAGCCTTCATAATGTTTGCAGTCTGAAAAGAAGCTTATTTAGATTCACCGGACGCTTGTTAAATTAGCTAAGGAATTGATAATCCACTGGGTACATTCACAAGGCTGTTTAACTCGTAGCATTCTTCGCAGTTGGCGTATTGTGCTTCTTTGACCCTCTTAGTGGACGAATTAGGATTCGATGCCATCAAAAAACTTGTAGCTATGGATATTAGATTTAATGAGACCCCGATTTGATCCAATTCAAACACCTACAGCTCAATATATGGTCATCAGACAATACGTAGGTACGAATGTCAGGAACAACATCGCGTCACCCACTTTCGGATGCAATTTGACAAAGATAGAGATCGATTTCGCTCTTGACCTCTTCATGAGAGTTGCGGATATTTCTCTGAGCCTTCCAAAGATACCATGATCGATGCTTTTGAACACCTAAAGCTCCAGAAATTGTCAGCAGACGCTTGCATATTCTGATGGTCACGAAGAGTATCACATCTCGAGCTTGAAGAAGGAATTTCACTCAGATCGGGGTTGGTTCTGATCTCGACTTCTCCAGGAGACATGTAGGAATTTATCTTATCTTTCTAAAAAATCCAAGATCACTTCATTTCGATGAGCGTACCTGAAAATACGACGTTTCAGACGCTTGATTATCGGCAGCAGGCGCCTGACTTCAATCTTCAGTGTTTTTGCTTTTGCAGCATTTGTGCTTTTGGTTTTATTCACGCTTGTCTTCTCTTTCTTCTATTAGAATTGCTGAAGCTTTTGTCTTCTTCTATTACAATACTTCATGCTTCAGGACTTTATATAAAAGGGTACCTTATTTTTTGGTTAAGCTTGGACTTTCAATATCTTAATACTGAATTCAAAATTACATCTCCAGCCTTCATAATGTTTGTATTCTGAATAGACGCTTGATTAGATTCACCGGACGCTTCTTAAATTATCTAAGGCGCTTGATTCTGCACAGGGCACATTCACAAGGCTGTTTAACTCGTAGCATTCTTAGCAGTTAACGTATTATGCTTCTTTGACCTCTTAGTGGACGAATTAGGATTCAATGTCTTCATGAAACTTGGAGATATGGATATTAGACTTTATGGGACATCGGTTTCATCCAATTCGGACACATACAACTCAAACTATGGTCATTAGACGCTACATAGGTATGACTGTCAGGAACAACATCAAGTCACCAACTTACGGACGTAATTTGACAAAGATAGAGATTGATTTCGCTCTTGACCTCTTCATGAGAGTTACGGATGTTTCTCTAAACCTTCCAAAGATACCAAGTTCAATGCTTTTGAACACCTAAAGCTCCAGAAATTTTCAGCAGACGCTTGCATTATCTTATTGTCATGAACAGTATCACATCTCAAGCTTGAAGAAGGAATTTCACTCTGATCGAGATTGGTTTAGATCTCGACTTCTCAGGAAACATGTAGGTTTTCATCTTATGTTTGTAAGAAAACCAAGATCACTTCATTTCGACGAGCATACCTCAAAACACGACGTTTCGGACGCTTGATTATCGGCAACAGGCGCTTGACTTCAATCTTCAGTGTTTTTGCTTTTGCAGCTTTTGTAACTTTGTTTTTATTCACGCTTTTCTTCTCTTTCTTCTATTAGAATTGCGGAAGCTTTTGTGTTCTTCTGTTACAGTACTTGATGCTTAAGGAGTTTATAGAAAATGGTATCTTATTTTAGGGTCAAGCTTGGACTTTGAATATCATAATACTGCATTCAAAATAACTTCTCCAGCCTTCATAATGTTTTGTATTCTGAATAGACGCTTAATTAGCTTCATTGGACGCTTCTTAAATTAGCTAAGGCGCATGGTTATCCGCTAGGGACATTCACAAGGCTGTCAAACTAGTCGCTTTATGACCAGTTCGCGTATTATGCTTCTTTGATCCTCTTAATGGTCGAATTAGGATTCGATGTCATAATGAAACTTGTAGATATGGATATTAGCTTTAAAGAGACACCAGTTTCATCCAATTCGGACACCTAACGCTCAATATATGGCCATCAGACGCTACACAGGTATGACTATCATGAACAATATCACGTCAAAAACTTACGGATGCAATTTGACAAAGATAGAGATCGATTTCACTCTTGGCGTCTTCAAGAGAGTTGCAGTTATTTCAAAGCCTTCTAACGATACCATGATTGATGCTTTTGAACACCTAAAGCTCCAGAAATTGTCAGCAGACTTTTGCATGTTCTGATTGTCACGAATAGTATCACATATAGTGCCTGAAGAAGAAGATTCACTCTGATAGAGATTTGGATCTCGACTTCTCCAGGAAACATGTAGGTATTTCTATTATCTTTTTTAAAAAACCAAGATCACTTCATTTCGACAAGCGTACCTCAAAATACGACGTTTCGGGCCCTTGATTATCCGCAGTAGGCGCTTGACTTCAATCTTCAGTGTTTTTGCTTTTGCAGCTTTGGCACTTTTGTATTTATTCACGCTTGTCTTCTCATTCTTCTATTAGAATTGCTGAAGCTTTTGTCTTCTTTTATACAAAAGGGTACCTTATTTTTTGGTTAAGCTTGGACTTTCAATATCTTAATGCTGCATTCAAAACTACTTCTCCAGCCTTAACAATGTTTGTATTATGAATAGACGCTTGATTAGATTTGCCAGACGCTTCTTAAATTAGCTAAGGCGCTTGATTATCCACTGGGTACATTCACGAGACTGTTTAACTCGTAGCATTCTTAGCAGTTAGCGTATTATGCTTCTTTGATCATCTTAGTGGACGAATTAGGATTCGATGTCATTAAGAAACTTGTAGCTATGGATATTAGATATAATGAGACACCGGTTTGATTCAATTCAGACACCTACAGCTCAATATATCGTCATCAGACGCTACGTAGGTATGATTGTCCGGAACAACATCTCGTCACCTACTTACGGATGCAATTTGAGAAAAAAAGAGATCGATTTCGCTCTTCACTTCTTCATGAGAGTTGTGGATATTTCTCTAAGCCTTCCAAAGATACCAAGATCGATGCTTTTGAACACCTAAAACTCCAGAAATTGTCAGCAGACGCTTGCATGTTCTGATGGTCATGAAGAGTATGATATCTCAAGCTTGAAGAAGGAATTTCACTCAGATCGGGATTGGTTCAGATCTCGACTTTTCCTGGAGACATGTAGTTATTTCTCTTATCTTTCAAAAAAAAACCAAGATCACTTCGTTTCGACGAGCATACCTCAAAATACGACGTTTCAGACGCTTGATTATCAACAGCAGGCGCCTGGCTTCAATCTTCAGTGTTTTTCCTTTTGCAGCATTTAAACTTTTATTTTTATTCACGCTTGTCTTCTGTTTCTTCTATTAGAATTGATGAAGCTTTTGTCTTCTTCTATTACAGTACTTCATGCTTCAGGACTTTATAGAAAAGGGTACCTTTTTTTCTGGTTCAGCTTGGACTTTCAATATCTTAATACTGCATTCAAAATTACTTCTGCAGCCTTCATAATGTTTGTATTCTGAATAGATGCTTGATTAGGTTCACCGGACGCTTCTTAAATTAGCTTAGGCGCTTGATTATCCACTGGGTACATTCACAAGGCTGTTTAACTCGTAGCATTCTTAGCAGTTAGCGTATTATGCTTCTTTGACCCTCTTAGTGGACGAATTAGGATTCGATGTCTTCAAGAAACTTGTAGCTATGGATATTAGATTTAATGAGACACCGGTTTGATCTAGTTCGGACACCTACAGCTCAATATTTGGTCATCAGACGCTACATAGGTATGACTGTCAGGAACAACATCACGTCACCCACTTACGGATGCAATTTCACAAAGATAGAGATCGATTTCGCTCTAGACCTCTTCTTGAGAGTTGCGGATATTTCTCTAAGCCTTCCAACGATACCACCTTCGATGCTTTTGAACACCTAAAGCTCCAGAAATTGTCAGAAGACGCTTGCATGTTCTGATTGTCATGAACAATATCACATCTCAAGCTTGAAGAAGGAATTTCACTCAGATCGAGATTGGTTTAGATCTCGACTTCTCCAGGAAACCTGTATGTATTTATCTTATCTTTCTAACAAAACCAAGATCACTTCATTTAGACGAGCGTACCTCAAAATACGACGTTTCAGACGCTTGAATATCGGCAACAGGCGCTTGACTTCAATCTTCAGTGTTTTTGCTTTTGCTGCATTTGTACTTTTGTTTTTATTCACGCTTGTCTTCTCTTTCTTCTATTAGAATTGCTAAAGCTTTTGTGTTCTTCTATTACAGTACTTCATGCTTAAGGACTTTATAGAAAATGGTACCATATTTTAGGGTCAAGCTTGGACTTTGAATATCATAATACTGCATTCAAAATAACTTCTCCAGCCTTCATAATGTTTAGTATTCTGAATAGACCCTTGATTAGCTTCATTGGACGCTTCTTAAATTAGCTAAGGCGCGTGGTTATCCACTGGGGACGTTCACAATGCTGTCAAACTAGTAGCTTTATGACCAGTTTGCGTATTATGCTTCTTTGATAATCTTAATAGTCGAATTAGGATTCGATGTCTTAATGAAACTTGTATATATGGATATTAGCTTTAAAGAGACACCGGTTTCGTCCAATTCGGACACCTACCGCTCAATATATGGCCATCAGATGCTACACAGGTATGACTGTCATGAACAATATCACGTCAAAAACTTACGGATGCAATTTGACAAAGATAGTGATCGATTTCACTCATGGCGTCTTCAAGAGAGTTGCAGTTATTTCTAAGCCTTCCAACGATACCATGATTGATGCTTTTGAACACCTAAAGCTCCAGAAATTGTCCGCAGATGTTTGCATGTTTTGAATGTCATGAACAGTATCACATCTAGAGCTTGAAAAAGAAGATTCACTCAGATAGAGATTGGGATCTCGACTTCCCTAGGAAACATGTAGGTATTTCTATTATCCTTCTTAAAAAACCAAGATCACTTCATTTTGACAAGCGTACCTCAAAATACGACGTTTCGGGCCCTTGATTATCCGCAGCAGGCGCTTCACTTCAATCTTCAGTGCTTTTGCTTTTGCAGCTTTGGTACTTTTGTCTTTATTCACGCTTGTCTTCTCATTCTTCTATTAGAATTGCTGAAGCTTTTGTCTTCTTCTACTACAGTACTTCATGCTTCAGGACTTTATACAAAAGGGTACCTTATTTTCTGGTTAAGCTTGGACTTTCAATATCTTAATGCTGCATTCAAAATTACTTCTCCAGCCTTCATAATGTTTGTATTACGAATAGACGCTTGATTAGATTCACCGGACGCTTCTTAAATTATCTAAGGCGCTTGATTATCCACTGGGTACATTCACAAGGCTGTTTAACTCGTAGCATTCTTAGCAGTTAGCGTATTATGCTTCTTCGACCATCTTAGTGGACGAATTAGGATTCGATGTCTTCAAGAAACTTGTAGCTATGGATATTAGATATAATGAGACATCGGTTTGATTCAATTCCGACACCTACAACTCAATATACGGTCAATAGACGCTACATAGGTAGGACTGTCAGGAACCACATCACGTCACCCACTTGCGGATGCAAATTGAGAAAGATAGAGATCGATTTCGCTCTTCAACTCTTCATGAGAGTTGCGGATATTTCTCTCAGCCTTCCAAAGATACCAAGATCGATGCTTTTGAACACCTAAAGCTCCAGAAATTGTCAGCAGACGCTTGCATGTTCTGATGGTCATGAAGAGTATCATATCTCAAGCTTGAAGAATGAATTTCACTCCGATCGGGATTGGTTCAGATCTCGACTTCTGCAGGAGACATGTAGGTATTTATCTTATCTTTCAAAAAAAAACCAAGATCACTTCATTTCGACGAGCATACCTCAAAATACGACGTTTCAGACGCTTGATTATCGGCAGCAGGCGCCTGACTTCAATCAGTGTTTTTGCTTTTGCAGCATTGGTACTTTTGTTTTTATTCACGCTAGTTTTCTCTTTCTTCTATTAGAATTGCTGAAGCTTTTGTCTTCTTCTATTAGAGTACTTTATGCTTCAGGACTTTATAGAAAAGGGTACTTTATTTTCTGGTTCAGCTTGGACTTTCAATATCTTAATACTGCTTTCAAAATTACTTCTCCAGCCTTCATAATGTTTGTATTCTGAATAGACGCTTGATTAGATTCACCGGACGCTTCTTAAATTAGCTAAGGCGCTTGATTATCCACTGGGTACATTCATAAGGCTGTTTAACTCATAGCATTCTTAGCAGTTAGCGTATTATGCCTCTTTGACCCTCTTAGTGGATGAATTAGGATTCGATGTCCTCAAGAAACATGTAGTTATGGATATTAGATTTAATGAGACACCGGTTTGATCCAGTTCGGACACCTACAGCTCAATATATGGTCATCAGACGCAACGTAGGTATGACTGTCAGGAACAACATCACGTCACCCACTTACGGATTCAATTTCACAAAGATAGAGATCGATTTCGCTCTTGACCTCTTCATGAGAGTTACGGATATTACTCTTAGCCTTCCAACGATTCCACATTCGATGCTTTTGAACACCTAAAGCTCCAGAAATTATCAGCAGACGCTTGCATGTTCTGATTGTCATGAACAGTATCACATCTCAAGTTTGAAGAAGGAATTTCACTCTGATCGAGATTGGTTTAGATCTCGACTTCTGCAGGAAACCTGTAGGTATTTATCTTATCTTTGTAACAAAACCAAGATCACTTCATTTCGATGAGCGTACCTCAAAATACGACGTTTCCGACGCTTGATTATCGGCAACAGGCGCTTGACTTCAATCTTCAGTGTTTTTGCTTTTGCAGCATTTGTACTTGTGTTTTTATTCACGTTTGTCTTCTCTTTCTTCTTTTAGAATTGCTGAAGCTTTTGTGTTCTTCTATTACAGTACTTGATGCTTAAGGACTTTATAGAAAATGGTACCTTATTTTAGGGTCAAGCTTGGACTTTCAATATCTTAATACTGCATTCAAAATTACTTCTCCAGCCTTCATAATGTTTGTATTTTGAATAGACGCTTGATTAGATTAACCGGACGCTTCTTAAATTAGCTAAGGAGCTTGATTATCCACTGGGTACATTGACATGGCTGTTTAACTCATAGCATTCTTAGCAGTTAGCTTATTATGCTTCTTTGACCCTCTTAGTGGACGAATTTGGATTCGATGTCTTCAAGAAACTTGTAGCTATGGATATTAGATTTAATGAGACACTGGTTTGATCCAATTCGGACACCTACAGGTCAATATATGGTCATCAGACGCTACGTAGGTATGACTGTCAGGAACAACGTCACATCACCCACTTACGGATGCAATTTGACAAAGATAGAGATCGATTTCGCTCTTGACCTCTTCGTGAGAGTTGCGGATATTTCTCTAAGCCTTTCGAAGATACCAGGATCGATGCTTTTGAATACCTAAAGCTCCAGAAATTGTCGACGGTGTTCTGCCCAAATAGTATAAACAAGTAATAAATAAAAAAACAATAAAGGTTTGAGACGTCGAATTTCTAAATTCTGACCTAATGTACTTATTAGATCCAATAGGTACATTAGATTGAGTCGAATTATTTTGCTTTATCCAGACTAATATCAATCCAACCCATTGCATCAAAAAAGTGTGACCAATTAACCAGCCAACAAAACTACTTATTAAAAATAACAACAATTTGTTGTTCCATCGAAACATATAAATGTTCACTAAGCTGCTGACTAACATTGAACTTGGTAAAAAAAAGGGGTTTAATAACTGAAAAATAAGATTATTAAAGAATCAGATCGGGATTCGTTCAGATCTAGACTTCTCCAGGAGACAAGTAGGTATTTATCTTATCTTTCTAACAAAACCAAGATCACTTAATTTCAACGAGCATACCTCAAAATACGACGTTTCGGACGCTTGATTATCGGCAGCAGGCGCCTGACTTCAATCTTCAGTGTTTTTGCTTTTGCAGCATTTGTACTTTTGTTTTTATTCACGCTTGTCTTCTCTTTCTTCTATTAGAATTGTTGAAGCTTTTGTCTTCTTCTATTACAGTACTTCATGCTTCAGGACTTTATAGAAAATGGTACCTTATTTTCGGGTCAAGCTTGGACTTTGAATATCTTAATACTGCATTCAAAATAACTTCTCCAGCCTTCATAATGTTTTGTATTCTGAATAGACGATTGATTAGCTTCACTGGACGCTTCTTAAATTAGCTAAGGCGCGTGGTTATCCACTGAGCACATTCACAAGGCTGTCAAACTAGTAGTATTCTAACCAGTTCGCGCATTATGCTTCTTTGATCCTCTTAATGGCCGAATTAGGATTCGATGTCTTAATGAAACTTGACAAAGATTGAGATCAATTTCTCTAAGACTTACAACGATACCAAGATTGATGCTATTGAACACCTAAAGCTCCCGAAATTATCAGCAGACGCTTGCATATTCTGATTGTCATGAACAGTATCACATTTAGAGCATGAAGAACGAATATCACTCAGATAGAGATTGGTTCAGATCTCGACTTCTCCAGGAAACATGTAGGTATTTCTCTTATCTTTCTTAAAAAACAAGATCACTTCATTTCGACGAGCGTACCTCAAAATACGACGTTTCGGGCAATTAATTACTGGCAGCAGGCGCTTGACTTCAATCTTCAGTATTTTTGCTTTTGCAGCTTTTGCACTTTTGTCTTTATTCACGCTTGTCTTCTCTTTCTTCTATTAGAATTGCTGATGCTTTTGTCTTCTTCTATTACAGTACTTCATGCTTCAGGACTTTATAGAAAAGCGTACCTTATTTTCTGGTCAAGCTTGGACTTTCAATATCTTAATACTTCAATCAAAATTACTTCTGTTTGTATTCTGAATAGACGCTTGATTAGATTCACCGGACGCTTCTTAAATTAGCTAAGGTGCTTGATTATCCACTAGGAACATTCACAAGGCTGTTAAACTCATAACATTCTTAGCAGTTAGCGTATTATGCTTCTTTGACCCTCTTAATGGACGAATTAGGATTCGATGTCTTCATGAAACTAGTAGATATGGATATTAGATTTAATGATACACTGGTTTCATCCAGTTCGGACACCTTCAGCTCAGTATATGGTCATCAGATGCTACATAGGTATGACTGTCAGGAACAACATCAAGTCACCAACTTACGGATGCAATTTGACAGAGACAAAGAACGATTTCGCTCTTGACCTCTTCATTAGAGTTGCGGATATTTCTCTAAGTGCTCCAACGATCCCGAGATCGATGCTTTTGAACACCTAAAGCTCCAGAAATTGTCAGCAAACGCTTGCATGTTCTGATTGTCATGAACAGCATCACATCTCAAGCTTGAAGAAGGAATTTCACTCAGATCGGGATTGGTTCAGATCTTGACTTCTGCAGTAAATATGTAGGTGTTTATCTTATCTTTCTAACAAAACCAAGATCACTTCATTTCGATGACCGTACCTCAAAATACGATGTTTCGGACACTTGATTATCGGCAAAAGACGCTTGACTTCAATCTTCAGTGTTATTGCTTTCGCGGCATTTGTACTTTTGTCTTTATTCACGCTTGTCTTCTCTTTCTTCTATTAGAATTGCCGAAGCTTTTATGTTCTTCTATTACAGTACTTCATGCTTCAGGACTTTATAGAAAAGGGTACCTTATTTTCTGGTCAAGCTTGGACTTTCAATATCTTAATACTTCATTCAAAATTACTTCTCCAGCCTTCATAATGCTTGTTTTATGAATAGACTCTTGATTAGATTCACTGGACGCTTCTTAAATTAGCTAAGGCGCTTGATTATATACTGGGTACATTCACGAGGCTGTTTAACTCGTTGCATTCTTAGCAGTTATCGTATTATGCTTCTTTGACCCCCTAAGTGGACGAATTAGGATTCGATGTCTTCAAGAAACTTGTGGCTATGGATATTAGATTTGACGAGACACCAGTTTGATCCAATTCGGACGCCTACAACTCAATATATGGTCATCAGACGCTACGTAGGTATGACTGTCAGGAACAATATCATGTCACCCACTTACGGATGCAATTTGACAAAGATAGAGATCGATTTCGCTCTTGACCTTTTCATGAGAGTTGCGAATATTTCCCTAAGCCTTCCAAAGATACGAAGATTGATACTTTTGAATACCTAAAGCTCCAGAAATTGTCAGCAGACGCTTGCATGTTCTGATCGAGATTGGTTTAGATCTCGACTTCTCCAGGAAACATATAGGTATTTATCTTGTCTTTCTAACAAAACCAAGATCATTTCATTTCGACGAGCGTACCTCAAAATACGACGTTTCAGACGCTTGAATATCGGCAGCAGGCGCTTGACTTCAATCTTCTGTGTTTTTGCTTTTGCAGCATTTGTACTTTTGTTTTTATTCACGCTTGTCTTCTCTTTCTTCTATTAGAATTGCTGAAGCTTTTATGTTCTTCTATTATAGTACTTGATGCTTCAGGACTTTATAGAAAATGGTACCTTATTTTATGGTCAAGCTTGGACTTTGAATATCTTAATACTGCATTCAAAATAACTTCTCCCGCCTTTATAATGTTTTGTATTCTGAATAGACGCTTGATTAGCTTCACTTGACGCATTTTAAATTAGCTGAAGCGCGTGGTTATCCACTGGGCACATTCACAAGGCTGTCAAACTAGTAACTTTATGACTAGTTCGTGTATTATGCTTCTTTGATCCTCTTAATGGCCAAATTAGGATTCGATGTCTTAATGAAACTTGTACATATGGATATTACCTTTAAAGAGACACCGGTTCCACCCAATTCGGACACCTACTTCTCAATATATGGATGCAATTTGACAAAGATAGAGATCGATTTCACTCTTGGCGTCTTCAAGAGAGTTCCTGTTATTTCTAAGCCTTCTAACGATACCAAGATTGATGCTTTTGAACACCTTAAGCTCCAGAAATTGTCAGCAGACGTTTGCATGTTCTGATTGTCATGAACAGTATCTCATCTAGAGCTTGAAGAAGGACATTCACTCAGATAGAGATTGGTACAGATTTCGACTTCTCCAGAAACACGTAGGTATTTCTATTATCTTTCTTAAAAAACCAAGATCACTTCATTTCGACGAGCGTACCTCAAAGTACAACGTTTCGGACACTTGATTTTCGGCAGCAGGCGCTTGACTTCAATCTTCAGTGTTTTTGCTTTTGCAGCTTTGGTATTTTTGTCTTTATTCACGCTTGTCTTCTCTTTCTTCTATTAGAATTGCTGAAGCTTTTGTCTTCTTCTATTACAGTACTTCATGCTTCAGGACTTTATAGAAAAGGGTACCTTATTTTCTGGTTAAGCTTGGACTTTCAATATCTTAATACTGCATTCAAAATTACATCTCCAGCCTTCATAATGTTTGTATTCGGAATAGACGCTTTATTAGATTCACCGGATGCTTCTTAAATTATCGAAGGCGCTTGATCATCCACTGGGCACATTCACATGGCTGTTTAACTCGTAGCATTCTTAGCAGTTAGCGTAATATGCTTCTTTGACCTCTTAGTGGAGGAATTAGGATTCAATGTCTTCATGAAACTTGTAGATATGGATATTAGCTTTAAAGAGACACCGGTTTCATCCAATTCGGACACATACATGTCAATATATGGTAATCAGACGCTACATAGGTATGACTGTCAGGAACAACATCAAGTCACCAACTTACGGATGCAATCTGACAAAGATAAAGATCGATTTCGCTCTGTACATCTTCTTGAGAGTTGCGGATATTTCTCTAAGCCTTCCAACGATACCAAGATCGATGCTTTTGAACACCTAAAGCTCCATAAATTGTCAACAGACGCTTGCATGTTCTAATTGTCATGAACTGTATCACATCTCAAGCTTGAAGAAGGAATTTCACTCTGATCGAGATTTGTTTAGATCTCGACTTCTCCAGGAAACCTGTAGGCATTTATCTTATGTTTGTAATAAAACTAAGATCACTTCATTTCGACGAGCGTACATCAAAAAATGACGTTTCGGATGCTTCATTATCGGCAACAGGCGCTTGACTTCAATCTTCAGTGTTTTTGCTTTTGCAGCATTTGTGCTTTTGTTTTTATTCACGCTTGTCTTCTCTTTCTTCTATTAGAATTGTTGAAGCTTTTGTGTTCTTCTATTACAGTACTTGATGCTTAAGGGCTTTATAGAAAATGGTACCTTATTTTAGGGTCAAGCTTGGACTTTGAATATCTTAATATACTGCATTCAAAATAACTTCTCCAGCCTTCATAATGTTTTGTATTCTGAATAGACACTTGATTGGATTCATTGGACGCTTCTGAAATTAGCTAAGGCGCGTGGTTATCCACTGGGGACATTCACTAGGCTGTCAAACAAGTAGCTTTACGACCAGTTCGCGTATTATGCTTCTTTGATCCTCTTAATGGCCGAATTAGGATTCGATGTCTTAATGAAACTTGTAGATATGGATATTAGCTTTAAAAAGACATCGGTTTCATCCAATTAGGACACCTACCGCTCAATATATGGCCATCAGACGCTAAACAGGTATGACTGTCAAGAATAATATCACGTCAAAAAATTACGGATGCAATTTGACAAAGATAGAGATCGATTTCACTCTTGGCGTCTTCAAGAGAGTTGCAGTTATTTCTAAGCCTTCTAACGATACCAAGATTGGTGCTTTTGAACACCTAAGCTCCAGAAATTGTTAGCAGAGTTTTGCATGTTCTGATTGTCATGAACAGTATCACATCCAGAGCTTGAAGAAGAAGATTCACTCAGATAGAGATTGGGATCCCGACTTCTCCAGGAAACATGTAGGCATTTCTATTATCTTTCTTAAAAAACCAAAATCACTTCATTTCGACAAGTATACCTCAAAATACGACGTTTCGGGCCCTTGATTATCCGCAGCAGGCGCTTGACTTCAATTTTCAGTGTTTTTGCTTTTGTAGCTTGGTACTTTTGTCTTTATTCGCGCTTGTCTTGTCATTCTTCTATTAGAATTGCAGAAGCTTTTGTCTTCTTCTATTACAGTACTTCATGCTTCAGGACTTTATACAAAAGGGTACCATATTTTCTGGTTAAGCTTGGACTTTCAATATCTTAATGCTTCTTTCAAAATTACTTCTCCAGCCTTCATAATGTTTGTATTATGAATAGACGCTTCATTTGATTCACCGGATGCTTCTTAAATTAGCTAAGGCGCTTGATTATCCACTGGGTACATTCACAAGGCTGTTTAACTCGTAGCATTCTTAGCAGTTAGCGTATTATGCTTCTTTGACCATCTTAGTGGACGAATTAGGATTCGATGTCTTCAAGAAACTTGTAGCAATGGATATTAGATATAATGAGACACCGGTTTGATTCAATTCAGACACCTACAGCTCAATATATGGTCATCAGGCGCTACGTAGGTATGACTGTCAGGAACAACATCACGTCACCCACTTACGGATGCAATTTGAGAAAGATAGAGATCGATTTCGCTCTTGACCTCCTCATGAGAGTTGCGGATATTTCTCTAAGCCTTCCAAAGATACCAATATCGATGCTTTTGAACACCTAAAGCTCCAGAAATTGTCAGCAGACACTTGAATTTTCTGATGGTCATGAAGAGTATCACATCTCAAGCTTGAAGAAGGAATTTCACTCAAATCGGGATTGGTTTAGATCTTGACTTCTCCAGGAGACATGTAGGTATTTATCTTATCTTTCAAAAAAAAAAAAAACCAAGACCACTTCATTTCGTCGAGCGTACCTCAAAATACGACGTTTCAGACGCTTGATTATCGGCAGCAGGCGCTTGACTTCAATCTTCAGTGTTTTTGCTTTTGTAGCTTTGGTACTTTTGTCTTTATTCACGCTTGTCTTCTCATTCTTCTATTAGAATTGCAGAAGCTTTTGTCTTCTTCTATTACAGTACTTCATGGTTCAGGACTTTATACAAAAGGGTACCTTATTTTCTGGTTAAGCTTGGACTTTCAATATCTTAATGCTTCATTCAAAATTACTTCTCCAGCCTTCATAATGTTTGTATTATGAATAGACGCTTGATTAGATTCACCGGACGCTTCTTAAATTAGCTAAGGTGCTTGATTATCCACTGGGTACATTCACAAGGCTGTTTAACTCGTAGCATTCTTAGCAGTTAGCGTATTATGCTTCTTTGACCATCCTTGTGGACAAATTAGGATTCGATGTCTTCAAGAAACTTTTAGCAATGGATATTAGATATAATGAGACACCAGTTTGATTCAATTCAGACACCTACAGCTCAATATATGGTCATCAGGCGCTACGTAGGTATGACTGTCAGGAACAACATCACGTCACCCACTTATGGATGCAATTTGAGAAAGATAGAGATCGATTTCGCTCTTGACCTCCTCATGAGAGTTGCGGATATTTCTCTAAGCCTTCAAAAGATACCAATATCAATGCTTTTGAACACCTAAAGCTCCATAAATTGTCAACAGACGCTTGCATGTTCTTATTGTCATGAACAGTATCACATCTCAAGCTTGAAGAAGGAATTTCACTCTGATCGAGATTTGTTTAAATCTCGACTTCTCCAGGAAACCTGTAGGCATTTATCTTGTCTTTGTAATAAAACTAAGATCACTTCATTTCGACGAGCGTACATCAAAATATGACGTTTCGGATGCTTGATTATCGGCAACAGGCGCTTGACTTCAATCTTCAGTGTTTTTGCTTTTGCAGCATTTGTACTTTTGTTTTTATTCACGCTTGTCTTCTCTTTCTTCTATTAGAATTGTTGAAGCTTTTGTGTTCTTCTTTTACAGTACTTGATGCTTAAGGGCTTTATAGAAAATGGTACCTTATTTTAGGGTCAAGCTTGGACTTTGAATATCTTAATATACTGCATTCAAAATAACTTCTCCAGCCTTCATAATGTTTTGTATTCTGAATAGACGCTTGATTGGATTCATTGGACGCTTCTGAAATTAGCTAAGGCGCGTGGTTATCCACTGGGGACATTCACTAGGCTGTCAGACAAGTAGCTTTACGACCAGTTCGCGTATTATGCTTCTTTGATCCTCTTAATGGCCGAATTAGGATTCGATGTCTTAATGAAACTTGTAGATATAGATATTAGCTTTAAAGAGACATCGGTTTCATCCAATTCGGACACCTACCGCTCAATATATGGCCATCAGACGCTAAACAGGTATGACTGTCAAGAATAATATCACGTCAAAAAATTACGGATGCAATTTGACAAAGATAGAGATCGATTTCACTCTTGGCGTCTTCAAGAGAGTTGCAGTTATTTCTAAGCCTTCTAACGATACCAAGATTGGTGCTTTTGAACACCTAAGCTCCAGAAATTGTTAGCAGAGTTTTGCATGTTCTGATTGTCATGAACAGTATCACATCCAGAGCTTGAAGAAGAAGATTCACTCAGATAGAGATTGGGATCCCGACTTCTCCAGGAAACATGTAGGCATTTCTATTATCTTTCTTAAAAAACCAAGATCACTTCATTTCGACAAGTATACCTCAAAATACGACGTTTCGGGCCCTTGATTATCCGCAGCAGGCGCTTGACTTCAATTTTCAGTATTTTTGCTTTTGTAGCTTTGGTACTTTTGTCTTTATTCGCGCTTGTCTTGTCATTCTTCTATTAGAATTGCAGAAGCTTTTGTCTTCTTCTATTACAGTACTTCATGCTTCAGGACTTTATACAAAAGGGTACCATATTTTCTGGTTAAGCTTGGACTTTCAATATCTTAATGCTTCTTTCAAAATTACTTCTCCAGCCTTCATAATGTTTGTATTATGAATAGACGCTTGATTAGATTCACCGGATGCTTCTTAAATTAGCTAAGGCGCTTGATTATCCACTGGGTACATTCACAAGGCTGTTTAAACTCGTAGCATTCTTAGCAGTTAGCGTATTATGCTTCTTTGACCATCTTAGTGGACGAATTAGGATTCGATGTCTTCAAGAAGCTTGTAGCAATGGATATTAGATATAATGAGACACCGGTTTGATTCAATTCAGACACCTACAGCTCAATATATGGTCATCAGGCGCTACGTAGATTTGACTGTCAAGAACAACATCACGTCACCCACTTACGGATGCAATTTGAGAAAGATAGAGATCGATTTCGCTCTTGACCTCCTCATGAGAGTTGCGGATATTTCTCTAAGCCTTCCAAAGATACCAATATTGATGCTTTTGAACACCTAAAGCTCCAGAAAATGTCAGCAGACGCTTTCATGTTCTGATGGTCATGAAGAGTATCACATCTCAAGCTTGAAGAAGGAATTTCACTCAGATCGGGATTGGTTCAGATCTCGACTTCTCCAGGAGACATGTAGGTATTTATCTTATCTTTCAAAAAAAAAAACCAAGACCACTTCATTTCGTCGAGCGTACCTCAAAATACGACGTTTCAGACGCTTGATTATCGGCAGCAGGCGCTTGACTTCAATCTTCAGTGTTTTTGCTTTTGTAGCTTTGGTACTTTTGTCTTTATTCACGCTTGTCTTCTCATTCTTCTATTAGAATTGCAGAAGCTTTTGTCTTCTTCTATTACAGTACTTCATGGTTCAGGACTTTATACAAAAGGGTACCTTATTTTCTGGTTAAGCTTGGACTTTCAATATCTTAATGCTTCATTCAAAATTACTTCTCCAGCCTTCATAATGTTTGTATTATGAATAGACGCTTGTTTAGATTCACCGGACGCTTCTTAAATTAGCTAAGGCGCTTGATTATCCACTGGGTACATTCACAAGGCTGTTTAACTCGTAGCATTCTTAGCAGTTAGCGTATTATGCTTCTTTGACCATCCTAGTGGACGAATTAGGATTCGATGTCTTCAAGAAACTTTTAGCAATGGATATTAGATATAATGAGACACCAGTTTGATTCAATTTAGACACCTACAGCTCAATATATGGTCATCAGGCGCTACGTAGGTATGACTGCCACCCACTTATGGATGCAATTTAAGAAAGATAGAGATCGATTTCGCTCTTGACCTCCTCATGAGAGTTGCGGATATTTCTCTAAGCCTTCAAAAGATACCAATATCGATGCTTTTGAACACCTAAAGCTCCATAAATTGTCAACAGACGCTTGCATGTTCTGATTGTCATGAACAGTATCACATCTCAAGCTTGAAGAACGAATTTCACTCTGATCGACTTCTCCAGGAAACCTATAGGCATTTATCTTGTCTTTGTAATAAAACTAAGATCACTTCATTTCGACGAGCGTACATCAAAATATGACGTTTCGGATGCTTGATTATCGGCAACAGGCGCTTGACTTCAATCTTCAGTGTTTTTGCTTTTGCAGCATTTGTACTTTTGTTTTTATTCACGCTTGTCTTCTCTTTCTTCTATTAGAATTGTTGAAGCTTTTGTGTTCTTCTATTACAGTACTTGATGCTTAAGGGCTTTATAGAAAATGGTACCTTATTTTAGGGTCAAGCTTGGACTTTGAATATCTTAATATACTGCATTCAAAATAACTTCTCCAGCCTTCATAATGTTTTGTATTCTGAATAGACGCTTGATTGGATTCATTGGACGCTTCTGAAATTAGCTAAGGCGCGTGGTTATCCACTGGGGACATTCACTAGGCTGTCAAACAAGTAGCTTTACGACCAGTTCGCGTATTATGCTTCTTTGATCCTCTTAATGGCCGAATTAGGATTCGATGTCTTAATGAAACTTGTAGTTATAGATATTAGCTTTAAAGAGACATCGGTTTCATCCAATTCGGACACCTACCGCTCAATATATGGCCATCAGACGCTAAACAGGTATGACTGTCAAGAATAATATCACGTCAAAAATTACGGATGCAATTTGACAAAGATAGAGATCGATTTCACTCTTGGCGTCTTCAAGAGAGTTGCAGTTATTTCTAAGCCTTCTAACGATACCAAGATTGGTGCTTTTGAACACCTAAAGCTCCAGAAATTGTTAGCAGAGTTTTGCATGTTCTGATTGTCATGAACAGTATCACATCCAGAGCTTGAAGAAGAAGATTCACTCAGATAGAGATTGGGATCCCGACTTCTCCAGGAAACATGTAGGCATTTCTATTATCTTTCTTAAAAAACCAAGATCACTTCATTTCGACAAGTATACCTCAAAATACGACGTTTCGGGCCCTTGATTATCCGCAGCAGGCACTTGACTTCAATTTTCAGTGTTTTTGCTTTTGTAGCTTTGGTACTTTTGTCTTTATTCGCGCTTGTCTTCTCATTCTTCTATTAGAATTGCAGAAGCTTTTGTCTTCTTTTATTACAGTACTTCATGCTTCAGGACTTTATACAAAAGGGTACCATATTTTTTGGTTAAGCTTGGACTTTCAATATCTTAATGCTTCTTTCAAAATTACTTCTCCAGCCTTCATAATGTTTGTATTATGAATAGACGCTTGATTAGATTCACCGGATGCTTCTTAAATTAGCTAAGGCGCTTGATTATCCACTGGGTACATTCACAAGGCTGTTTAACTCGTAGCATTCTTAGCAGTTAGAGTATTATGCTTCTTTGACCATCTTAGTGGACGAATTAGGATTCGATGTCTTCAAGAAACTTGTAGCAATGGATATTAGATATAATGAGACACCGGTTTGATTCAATTCAGACACCTACAGCTCAATATATGGTCATCAGGCGCTACGTATGTTTGACTGTCAGGAACAACATCACGTCACCCACTTACGGATGCAATTTGAGAAAGATAGAGATCGATTTCGCTCTTGACCTCCTCATGAGAGTTGCGGATATTTCTCTAAGCCTTCCAAAGATACCAATATCGATGCTTTTGAACACCTAAAGCTCCAGAAATTGTCAGCAGACACTTGCATTTTCTGATGGTCATGAAGAGTATCACATCTCAAGCTTGAAGAAGGAATTTCACTCAAATCGGGATTGGTTTAGATCTCGACTTCTCCAGGAGACATGTAGGTATTTATCTTATCTTTCAAAAAAAAAAACCAAGACCACTTCATTTCGTCGAGCGTACCTCAAAATACGACGTTTCAGACGCTTGATTATCGGCAGCAGGCGCTTGACTTCAATCTTCAGTGTTTTTGCTTTTGTAGCTTTGGTACTTTTGTCTTTATTCACGCTTGTCTTCTCATTCTTCTATTAGAATTGCAGAAGCTTTTGTCTTCTTCTATTACAGTACTTCATGGTTCAGGACTTTATACAAAAGGGTACCTTATTTTCTGGTTAAGCTTGGACTTTCAATATCTTAATGCTTCATTCAAAATTACTTCTCCAGCCTTCATAATGTTTGTATTATGAATAGACGCTTGTTTAGATTCACACGGACGCTTCTTAAATTAGCTAAGGCGCTTGATTATCCACTGGGTACATTCACAAGGCTGTTTAACTCGTAGCATTCTTAGCAGTTAGCGTATTATGCTTCTTTGACCATCCTAGTGGACGAATTAGGATTCGATGTCTTCAAGAAACTTTTAGCAATGGATATTAGATATAATGAGACACCAGTTTGATTCAATTTAGACACCTACAGCTCAATATATGGTCATCAGGCGCTACGTAGGTATGGACTGCCACCCACTTATGGATGCAATTTGAGAAAGATAGAGATCGATTTCGCTCTTGACCTCCTCATGAGAGTTGCGGATATTTCTCTAAGCCTTCAAAAGATACCAATATCGATGCTTTTGAACACCTAAAGCTCCATAAATTGTCAACAGACGCTTGCATGTTCTGATTGTCATGAACAGTATTACATCTCAAGCTTGAAGAAGGAATTTCACTCTGATCGACTTCTCCAGGAAACCTGTAGGCATTTATCTTGTCTTTGTAATAAAACTAAGATCACTTCATTTCGACGAGCGTACATCAAAATATGACGTTTCGGATGCTTGATTATCGGCAACAGGCGCTTGACTTCAATCTTCAGTGTTTTTGCTTTTGCAGCATTTGTACTTTTGTTTTTATTCACGCTTGTCTTCTCTTTCTTCTATTAGAATTGTTGAAGCTTTTGTGTTCTTCTATTACAGTACTTGATGCTTAAGGGCTTTATAGAAAATGGTACCTTATTTTAGGGTCAAGCTTGGACTTTGAATATCTTAATATACTGCATTCAAAATAACTTCTCCAGCCTTCATAATGTTTTGTATTCTGAATAGACGCTTGATTGGATTCATTGGACGCTTCTTGAAATTAGCTAAGGCGCGTGGTTATCCACTGGGGACATTCACTAGGCTGTCAAACAAGTAGCTTTATGACCAGTTCGCGTATTATGCTTCTTTGATCCTCTTAATGGCCGAATTAGGACTCGATGTCTTAATGAAACTTGTAGATATAGATATTAGCTTTAAAGAGACATCGGTTTCATCCAATTCGGACACCTACCGCTCAATATATGGCCATCAGACGCTAAACAGGTATGACTGTCAAGAATAATATCACGTCAAAAAATTACGGATGCAATTTGACAAAGATAGAGATCGATTTCACTCTTGGCGTCTTCAAGAGAGTTCCAATTATTTCTAAGCCTTCTAACGATACCAAGATTGGTGCTTTTGAACACCTAAAGCTCCAGAAATTGTTAGCAGAGTTTTGCATGTTCTGATTGTCATGAACAGTATCACATCCAGAGCTTGAAGAAGAAGATTCACTCAGATAGAGATTGGGATCCCGACTTCTCCAGGAAACATGTAGGCATTTCTATTATCTTTTAAAAAACCAAGATCACTTCATTTCGACAAGTATACCTCAAAAATACGATGTTTCGGGCCCTTGATTGTCCGCAGCAGGCGCTTGACTTCAATTTTCAGTGTTTTTGCTTTTGTAGCTTTGGTACTTTTGTCTTTATTCGCGCTTGTCTTCTCATTCTTCTATTAGAATTGCAGAAGCTTTTGTCTTCTTTTATTACAGTACTTCATGCTTCAGGACTTTATACAAAAGGGTACCATATTTTCTGGTTAAGCTTGGACTATGAATATCTTAATGCTTCTTTCAAAATTACTTCTCCAGCCTTCATAATGTTTGTATTATGAATAGACGCTTGATTAGATTCACCGGATGCTTCTTAAATTAGCTAAGGCGCTTGATTATCCACTGGGTACATTCACAAGGCTGTTTAACTCGTAGCATTCTTAGCAGTTAGAGTATTATGCTTCTTTGACCATCTTAGTGGACGAATTAGGATTCGATGTCTTCAAGAAACTTGTAGCAATGGATATTAGATATAATGAGACACCGGTTTGATTCAATTCAGACACCTACAGCTCAATATATGGTCATCAGGCGCTACGTATGTTTGACTGTCAGGAACAACATCACGTCACCCACTTACGGATGCAATTTGAGAAAGATAGAGATCGATTTCGCTCTTGACCTCCTCATGAGAGTTGCGGATATTTCTCTAAGCCTTCCAAAGATACCAATATCGATGCTTTTGAACACCTAAAGCTCCAGAAATTTTCAGCAGACGCTTGCATGTTCTGATGGTCATGAAGAGTATAACATCTCAAGCTTGAAGAAGGAATTTCACTCAGATCGGGATTGGTTCAGATCTCGACTTCTCCAGGAGACATGTAGGTATTTATCTTATCTTTCAAAAAAAAAAAAACCAAGACCACTTCATTTCGTCGAGCGTACCTCAAAATACGACGTTTCAGACGCTTGATTATCGGCAGCAGGCGCTTGACTTCAATCTTCAGTGTTTTTGCTTTTGTAGCTTTGGTACTTTTGTCTTTATTCACGCTTGTCTTCTCATTCTTCTATTAGAATTGCAGAAGCTTTTGTCTTCTTCTATTACAGTACTTCATGGTTCAGGACTTTATACAAAAGGGTACCTTATTTTCTGGTTAAGCTTGGACTTTCAATATCTTAATGCTTCATTCAAAATTACTTCTCCAGCCTTCATAATGTTTGTATTATGAATAGACGCTTGATTAGATTCACCGGACGCTTCTTAAATTAGCTAAGGCGCTTGATTATCCACTGGGTACATTCACAAGGCTGTTTAACTCGTAGCATTCTTAGCAGTTAGCGTATTATGCTTCTTTGACCATCCTAGTGGACGAATTAGGATTCGATGTCTTCAAGAAACTTTTAGCAATGGATATTAGATATAATGAGACACCAGTTTGATTCAATTCAGACACCTACAGCTCAATATATGGTCATCAGGCGCTACGTAGGTATGACTGTCAGGAACAACATCACGTCACCCACTTATGGATGCAATTTGAGAAAGATAGAGATCGATTTCGCTCTTGACCTCCTCATGAGAGTTGCGGATATTTCTCTAAGCCTTCAAAAGATACCAATATCGATGCTTTTGAACACCTAAAGCTCCATAAATTGTCAACAGACGCTTGCATGTTCTGATTGTCATGAACAGTATCACATCTCAAGCTTGAAGAAGGAATTTCACTCTGATCGAGATTTGTTTAAATCTCGACTTCTCCAGGAAACCTGTAGGCATTTATCTTGTCTTTGTAATAAAACTAAGATCACTTCATTTCGACGAGCGTACATCAAAATATGACGTTTCGGATGCTTGATTATCGGCAACAGGCGCTTGACTTCAATCTTCAGTGTTTTGCTTTTGCAGCATTTGTACTTTTGTTTTTATTCACGCTTGTCTTCTCTTTCTTCTATTAGAATTGTTGAAGCTTTTGTGTTCTTCTATTACAGTACTTGATGCTTAAGGGCTTTATAGAAAATGGTACCTTATTTTAGGGTCAAGCTTGGACTTTGAATATCTTAATATACTGCATTCAAAATAACTTCTCCAGCCTTCATAATGTTTTGTATTCTGAATAGACGCTTGATTGGATTCATTGGACGCTTCTGAAATTAGCTAAGGCGCGTGGTTATCCACTGGGACATTCACTAGGCTGTCAAACAAGTAGCTTTATGACCAGTTCGCGTATTATGCTTCTTTGATCCTCTTAATGGCCGAATTAGGATTCGATGTCTTAATGAAACTTGTAGATATAGATATTAGCTTTAAAGAGACATCG
Organism: Ammopiptanthus mongolicus; assembly: GCA_039655645.1. NCBI lineage: Eukaryota > Viridiplantae > Streptophyta > Magnoliopsida > Fabales > Fabaceae > Ammopiptanthus > Ammopiptanthus mongolicus. The sequence goes on from CM077349.1 coordinate 45,242,162, forward strand.
GTTTCATCCAATTCGGACACCTACCGCTCAATATATGGCCATCAGACGCTAAACAGGTATGACTGTCAAGAATAATATCACGTCAAAAAATTACGGATGCAATTTGACAAAGATAGAGATCGATTTCACTCTTGGCGTCTTCAAGAGAGTTCCAATTATTTCTAAGCCTTCTAACGATACCAAGATTGGTGCTTTTGAACACCTAAAGCTCCAGAAATTGTTAGCAGAGTTTTGCATGTTCTGATTGTCATGAACAGTATCACATCCAGAGCTTGAAGAAGAAGATTCACTCAGATAGAGATTGGGATCCCGACTTCTCCAGGAAACATGTAGGCATTTCTATTATCTTTCTTAAAAAACCAAGATCACTTCATTTCGACAAGTATACCTCAAAATACGACGTTTCGGGCCCTTGATTGTCCGCAGCAGGCGCTTGACTTCAATTTTCAGTGTTTTTGCTTTTGTAGCTTTGGTACTTTTGTCTTTATTCGCGCTTGTCTTCTCATTCTTCTATTAGAATTGCAGAAGCTTTTGTCTTCTTTTATTACAGTACTTCATGCTTCAGGACTTTATACAAAAGGGTACCATATTTTCTGGTTAAGCTTGGACTATGAATATCTTAATGCTTCTTTCAAAATTACTTCTCCAGCCTTCATAATGTTTGTATTATGAATAGACGCTTGATTAGATTCACCGGATGCTTCTTAAATTAGCTAAGGCGCTTGATTATCCGCTGGGTACATTCACAAGGCTGTTTAACTCGTAGCATTCTTAGCAGTTAGCGTATTATGCTTCTTTGACCATCCTAGTGGACGAATTAGGATTCGATGTCTTCAAGAAACTTTTAGCAATGGATATTAGATATAATGAGACACCAGTTTGATTCAATTCAGACACCTACAGCTCAAATATGGTCATCAGGCGCTACGTAGGTATGACTGTCAGGAACAACATCACGTCTCACCCACTTATGGATGCAATTTGAGAAAGATAGAGATCGATTTCGCTCTTGACCTCCTCATGAGAGTTGCGGATATTTCTCTAAGCCTTCAAAAGATACAATATCGATGATTTTGAACACCTAAAGCTCCATAAATTGTCAACAGACGCTTGCATGTTCTGATTGTCATGCACAGTATCACATCTCAAGCTTGAAGAAGGAATTTCACTCTGATCGAGATTTGTTTAAATCTCGACTTCTCCAGGAAACCTGTAGGCATTTATCTCGTCTTTGTAATAAAACTAAGATCACTTTATTTCGACGAGCGTACATCAAAATATGACGTTTCGGATGCTTGATTTATCGGCAACAGGCGCTTGACTTCAATCTTCAGTGTTTTTGCTTTTGCAGCATTTGTACTTTTGTTTTTATTCACGCTTGTCTTCTCTTTCTTCTATTAGAATTGTTGAAGCTTTTGTGTTCTTCTATTACAGTACTTGATGCTTAAGGGCTTTATAGAAAATGGTACCTTATTTTAGGGTCAAGCTTGGACTTTGAATATCTTAATTACTGCATTCAAAATAACTTCTCCAGCCTTCATAATGTTTTGTATTCTGAATAGACGCTTGATTGGATTCATTGGACGCTTCTGAAATTAGCTAAGGCGCGTGGTTATCCACTGGGGACATTCACTAGGCTGTCAAACAAGTAGCTTTATGACCAGTTCGCGTATTATGCTTCTTTGATCCTCTTAATGGCCGAATTAGGATTCGATGTCTTAATGAAACTTGTAGATATAGATATTAGCTTTTAAAGAGACATCGGTTTCATCCAATTCGGACACCTACCGCTCAATATATGGCCATCAGACGCTAAACAGGTATGACTGTCAAGAATAATATCACGTCAAAAAATTATGGATGCAATTTGACAAAGATAGAGATCGATTTCACTCTTGGCGTCTTCAAGAGAGTTCCAATTATTTCTAAGCCTTCTAACGATACCAAGATTGGTGCTTTTGAACACCTAAAGCTCCAAAAATTGTTAGCAGAGTTTTGCATGTTCTGATTGTCATGAACAGTATCACATCCAGAGCTTGAAGAAGAAGATTCACTCAGATAGAGATGGGGATCCCGACTTCTCCAGGAAACATTTAGGCATTTCTATTATCTTTCTTAAAAAACCAAGATCACTTCATTTCGACAAGTATACCTCAAAATACGACGTTTCGGGCCCTTGATTATCCGCAGCAGGCGCTTGACTTCAATTTTCAGTGTTTTTGCTTTTGTAGCTTTGGTACTTTTGTCTTTATTCGCGCTTGTCTTCTCATTATTCTATTAGAATTGCAGAAGCTTTTGTCTTCTTCTATTACAGTACTTCATGCTTCAGGACTTTATACAAAAGGGTACCATATTTTCTGGTTAAGCTTGGACTTTCAATATCTTAATGCTTCTTTCAAAATTACTTCTCCAGCCTTATAATGTTTGTATTATGAATAGACGCTTGATTAGATTCACCGGATGCTTCTTAAATTAGCTAAGGCGCGTTGATTATCCACTGGGTACATTCACAAGGCTGTTTAACTCGTAGCATTCTTAGCAGTTAGCGTATTATGCTTCTTTGACCATCTTAGTGGACGAATTAGGATTCGATGTCTTCAAGAAACTTGTAGCAATGGATATTAGATATAATGAGACACCGGTTTGATTCAATTCTGAAACCTACAGCTCAATATATGGTCATCAGGCGCTACGTAGGTATGACTGTCAGGAACAACATCACGTCACCCACTTACGGATGCAATTTGAGAAAGATAGAGATCGATTTCGCTCTTGACCTCCTCATGAAAGTTGCGGATATTTCTCTAAGCCTTCCAAAGATACCAATATCGATGCTTTTGAACACCTAAAACTCCAGAAATTGTCAGCAGACGCTTGAATGTTCTGATACTATTTACAATACTTGATATTTAGAACTATATCGAAAAGGGTATCTCATTTTCTGGTCAAGTTTGGACTTTGACTATCTTAATACTTCATTCGAAATTACTTCTCCAGCCATCATAATGTTCTGTATTATGAGTAGACGACTGATTTGCTTCACCGTAGGAGTCTTAAATGAGCTAAGGCGCTTGGTTATCCACTGGGGCACATACACAAGGTTGTTTAACTTGTTGCGTTCTGTCGAGTTAGAATATTATACTTCTTTGACCCTCTTAATGCACAAATTAGGATTCAAAGTCTTCAAGAAACGTATAGATAAGGATATTAGCTTTAATGAGACACTGGTTTCATCCAATTCGGACACCTACAACTCAATATATGGTCATCCGACGCTACAAAGTTATGACTATCAGGAACAACATCAAGTCACCAACTTACGGATGCAATTTGACAAAGATAGAGATCGATTTTGCACTTGACCTCTTCATGAGAGTTGCGGATATTTCTCAAAGCCTTCCGACGACAACAAGATCGATGCTTTTGAACACCTAAAGCTGCTGAAGAAATAGTCCTGAAATAGTTAGAGACGCTTGTATGTTCTGATTGTCACGAACATTATCACCGCTAGAGCTTGAAGAAGGAATTTCACTCAGACAGAGAATTTGTTTTAGATCTCGACCTCTCCAGGAAACATGTAGGTATTTCTCTTATCTCTCTTAAAAAACAAAGATCACTTCATTTCGACGAGCGTACCTCAAAATAAGATGTTTCGGGCGCTTGATTGTCGGCAACAGGCGCTTGACTTCAATCTTTAGTGTTTTTGCTTTTGCCGCATTTGTACTTTTGTCTTTATTCACGCTTGTCTTCTCTTTCTTCTATTAGAATTGCTGAAGCTTTTGTGTTCTTATGTTATAGTACTTCATGCTTCAGGGCTTTATAGAAAAGGGTACCTTATTTTTTGGTCAAGCTTGGACTTTCAATATCTTAATACTTCATTCAAAATTACTTCTCCAGCCTTCATAATGTTTGAGTAGGCGCTTGATTAGATTCACCAGACGCTTCTTAAATTAGCTAAGGTGCTTGATTATCCACTGGGCAAATTCACAAGCTATTTAACTCGTAGCATTCTTAGCAGTTAGCGTATTATGCTTCTTTGACCCTCTTAACGTACGAATTTGGATTCGATGTCTGCATGAAACTTGTAGATATGGATATTAGATTTAATGAGACACCAGTTTCATCCAATTCGGACACCTCCAGCTCAATATGTGGTCATCGGACGCTACATAGGTATGACTGTCAGGAATTAGCCACGTCGCCAACTTACGGATGCAATGTGACAAAGATAGAGATCAATTTCGCTCTTGCCCTCTTCAAGAGGGTTGCGCATATTTCTCTAAGCCTTCCAACCATAACAAGATCGATCATTTTGTACACCTAAAGCTCCAGAAATTGTCAGCAGACGCTTGCATGTTCCTATTGTCATGAACAGTTTCACATCTCAAGCTTGAAGAAGGAATTTCACTCAGATAGATATTGTTCAGATCTCGACATCTCCTGGAAACATGTAGGTAGTTCTCTTATCTTTCTTAAAAAACAAAGATCACTTCATTTCGATGAGCATACCTCAAAATACGACGATTCGGGCGAATGATTGTCAGCAACAGGCGCTTGACTTCAATCTTCAGTGCTTTTGCTTTCGTAGCATTTGTTCTTTTTTCGTTGTCACGGTTGTCTTCTCTTTCTTATATTAGAATTGCTGAAGCTTTTGTGTTTCTTCTGTTACAGTACTTGTTGCTTCAGGACTTTATAGAAAGGGTACCTTTTTTCTGGTCAAGCTTGGACTTTCAATATCTTAATACTTCATTCAAAATTACTTCTCCGGCCTTCATAATGTTCGAATAGACGCTTTATTAGATTCATCAGACGCTTCTTAAATTAGCTAAGGTGCTTGATTATGCACTGGGCTCATTCACAAGGCTGTTTAACTCATAGCATTCTTAGCAGTTAGCGTATTATGCTTCTTTGACCTTCTTAATGGACGAATTAGGATTCGATGTCTGCATGAAACCTGTAGATATGGATATTTGATTTAATGAAACACCGGTTTCATCCCAATTCGGACACCTCCAGCTCAATATATGGTCATCGGACGCTACATAGGTATGACTGTCAGGAACAACATCACGTCACCAACTTACGGATGCAATTTGACAAAGATAGAGATCGATTTCGCTCTTGACCTCTTCACGAGAGTTGTAGATATTTCTCTAAGCCTTCTAATGATACCAAGATCGATGCTTTTGAACACCTAAAGCTCCTAAAACTGTCAGCAGACGCTTGCATGTTCTATTTGTCACGAACAGTATCACAGCTAGAGCTTGAAGAAGGAATTTCACTCAGATAGAGATTGGTTTAGATCTCGACCTCTCCAGGAAACATGTAGATATTTCTCTTATCTTTCTTAAAAAACAAAGATCACTTCATTTCGACAAGCGTACCTCAAAATACGATGTTTCAGGTGCTTGATTGTCGGCAGCAGGCGCATGACTTCAATCTTTAGTGTTTTTGCTTTTGCAGCATTTGTACTTTTGCCTTTATTCGTGCTTCTTTCTCTTTCTTCTATTATAATTGCTAAAGCATTTGTTTTCTTCTATTACAGAAATTCATGCTTCAGGACTTTATAGAAAAGGGCACCTTATTTTCTGGTCAAGCTTGGACTTTCAATATCTTAATATTTCATTCAAAATTACTTTTCCAGCCTTCATAATGTTTGTATTCTGAATAGACGCTTGATTAGATTCAAGGACGGTTCTTAAATTAGCTAAGGCGCTTGGTTATCCACTAGGAAAATTCACAAGGCTGTTTAACTCATAGCATTCATGGCAGTTAGCGTATTATGCTTCTTTGAACCCTCTTACGGCACGAATTAGGTTTCTATGTGTTCATCGAACGTGTTAGATATGGATATTAGCTTTAATTAGACACCGGTTTCATCCAATTCGGACACCTCCAGCTCAATATATGGTCATCGGACGCTACATAGGTATGACTGTCAGGAACAACATCACGTCACCAACTTACGGATGCAATTTGACAAAGATAGAGATCGATTTCGCTCTTGAGCTCTCCATGAGAGTTGCGGATATTTCTCTAAGCCTTCCGACGATACCAAATCGATGCTTTTCAACAAAAAAAGCTCCTGAATTGTCAGCAGTCGCTTGCATGTTCCGATTGTCATGAACAGTTTCACATCTCAAGCTTGAAGAAGGAATTTCACTCAGATAGATATTGGTTCAGATCTCGACATCTCCTGGAAACATGTAGGTATTTCTCTTATCTTTCTTAAAAAACAAAGATCACTTCATTTCGATGAGCGTACCTCAAAATACGACGTTTCGGGCGATTGATTGTCGGCAGCAGGCGCTTGACTTCAATCTTCAATGTTTTTGCTTTCGTAGCATTTGTACTTTTGTCTTTGTTCACGCTTGTCTTCTCTTTCTTATATTAGAATTGCTGAAGCTTTTGTGTTCTTCTGTTATAGTACTTCATGCTTCAGGACCTTATAGAAAAGGGTACCTTATTTTCTGGTCAAGCTTGGACTTTTAATATCTTAATACTTCATTCAAAATTACTTCACCGGCCTTCATAATGTTCGAATAGACGCTTTATTAGATTCATCGGACGCTTCTTAAATTAGCTAAGGTGCTTGATTATCCACTGGGCACATTCACAAGGCTGTTTAACTCGTAGCATTCTTAGCAGTTAGCGTATTATGCTTCTTTGACCCTCTTAATGGACGAATTAGGATTCGATGTCTTCATGGAAACGTGTAGATATGGATATTAGCTTTAATAAGACCCGGTTTCATCCAATTCAGACAACTTCAGCTCAATATATGGTTATCGGACGCTACATAGGTATGACTGTCTGGAACAACATCACGTCACCAACTTACGGATGCAATTTGACAAAGATAGAGATCGATTTCGCTTATTGATCTCTCCATGAGAGTTGCGGATATTTCTCTAAGCCTTCCGATGATACCAAGATCGATGCTTTCGAACACCTAAAGCTCCAAAAATTGTCAGCAGACGCATGCATGTTCTGATTGTCATGAACAATATCACATCTCAAGCTTGAAAAAGAAGGAATTTCACTCAGATCGGGATTGGTTCAGATCTCGACTTTGCAGGAAACATGTAGATATTTATCTTTCTTTCTAAAAAACCAAGATCATTTCATTTCGACGAGCGTACCCCAAAATACGACGTTTCAACGCTTGCTTATCGGCAGCAGCGCTTGACTTCAATCTTCAGTGTTTTTGCTTTTGCAGCTTTTGTACTTTTGTCTTTATTGTGCTTCTTTTCCCTTTCTTCTGTTAGATTTGCTGAGCTTTGTCTTCTACTATTACAATACTTGACATTTAGAACTTATATCGGAAAGGGTATCTCATTTTCTAGTCAAGCTTGGACTTTGAATATCTTAATACTTCATTCGAAATTACTTCTCCAGCCATCATAATGCTCTGTATTATGAGTAGACGACACATTA